>JAABNY020000025.1:14304766-14317821 GCA_015164015.2 Brevimyrus niger | reverse complement strand
GGGGGGGGGGGGGGGGGGGGGGGGGGGGGGGGGGGGGGGGGGGGGGGGGGGGGGGGGGGGGGGGGGGGGGGGTTGTGAGCGAGGACGTGGATCATAGGCTGATCTGGTAAAAAGGCCAAATCATTGACATGGATAAGAGGGTGATTACATGAAAAGGAGATTATGGCCTCATTCCAACTGTTGCTGATTTGGGAATTTTTTTTTCGACACACGAGATGACGTCCAGACAGTCCTCAGATAATCCGGTGGGTGTCATTATGCGAGCATGGTGAGCCACAGTTTGTGTGTTCCCATATGCAAGCTGTGCGGTTTTTAGGGCAGTGCTTTCCAACCCGGTCCTCGGGGACCCCCGGAGAGTCCATGTTTTTGCTCCATTCCAGCTCCCTACCAAACATTCCACATTTTTGCTCCCTACCAAACAGTCCACGTTTTTGCTCCCTACCAAACAGTCCATGTTTTTGCTCCCTACCAAACAGTCCACGTTTTTGCTCCCTACCAAACAGTCCTTGTTTTTGCTCCCTACCAAACAGTCCACATTTCTGTCTCCTCCCAGCTCCCTGTCAGACGGTCCACCTTTTTGCTCCTTCCTGGACAATCTCCATGTTTTGCTCCAGGAGCTAGAAAGGAGCAAAAACATGAACTGGGTTGAAAAACACTGTTTCAGAGGATGACGGCTTGGGTAGCATGATGGCTCTTCCTGCTTCACGGCCCTCCAGTTTGGTCCATCGGTATGCTCGGTTTCCTGAGCTTGAGTATTACCCGGCTCCCTGCTCTTCCCTGCTCACGCTGGGCCCCTGGAGAGAAAGCCCCCACCTGCTTCCCCTGTAAGCCGTTCCAGCACAGAGTGGTGATGATATGAGCAATGAGTGGGACATGCGGTGCTGGCAGTCGGTGATCACCTCGGTCGTGCTTATCACCTTTATTGTCAGGACGGAGAGGCGGAATGTAAAGTACATTATGTAAGTCAGTAGTGCTCTTATTTCTCATTTGTGAAGAGGGTTTCGCTTCTTTACGTTCTCCATTCATAGAGACGCGGACCTTAAAATGCCTCCTGCCAGCATTTAGTTTCCGTAAACGCACCGCTGTGTGTGCGCGCGCGCACGCCAGGCCCGTCCTGCGTTCTGTTGCCGAGCGATTGGCAAACGGTGACCGCTGAGGCCCTGCCCTTCGCGGCTGCCGTTGCTAAGCGCTCTAGTGTGTTTTTCGATGTTGTCATCCAGGGTGAGAATGCGTGTCATTGGCCTCGCCAAGATCCCAGCGTAGCCGCTTCGGCGATGATTGGGTCTGACTCATTTTGGGCGAGATACAGATGGTTAGGGGAAAGCTCATTTGATTTATCGCTGCATTGTGTGACATCTCAATGCCCTTCTTGGGTTAAGTGAGCTCTTTAACTAAGAAAGAAGTATGTGAGCAATAAGTCCTGGATTGACAAGAACAGCTTTGTTTTCCCCTGTTTAGTCTGTTTTTTTTTTTCGCTTTGGCTCTCCCTCTTTTTCCCCCCAAGAGACAAATAGTGGGAGATTGATAGTGGAAAATGGTGACCTGTGACAATAGCGCAGTGACAGGTATTTCAGCAGTCATTACCGCAGTGTTTTTACCTCTTTGTGCTCCGCGAATTGTGTCTGTGCCTGAAGGCTCAAATATTCGCTACAGAATTCATGCCTTTATAAAATGAGTCAAATTTCAGAAATTGTACATTGGCACCAAAGTAAAAAAAGAAAATTATCGCTTGCACACTTCACATCGAGCACCCCGCCAAGGCAGGTTTATCACGGCAGTAATTCCCAGCGTCCATAGAATTCTCAGAGTTGTGGAAACAGGCACTCAATACAGTATATTGTGTTTATCTATTATAAAGTGTAATAATAAGGCTGTGCTCCCTGTGGTAATTACTCAGAAGTTACAGAAACATCAATGTCAAGTGTACATGAAGCTACAGACAAAATAGTTACAGACTCTGTCTTCAAGTCATGTGAATAATCGGGCCACCTAATAGCTGCCACTGTCCTCTGCCATTGGACTGAGGCAGATTAATGACATTAATTATTTGAGGTGTGGTGAGGATCGTGGTGAGACCCCATTCTCTGTCTTTGCCTGGATTTTTGCTATTAGTCCATTGTTCTTTTTTTTCTGTTTTTCAGAATCATTTGCTAATAGGGCAGGTTCAGTTTGCGTCTCAATGATCACTGTCCGTCTTCACATGCAAACACACTGCAAGCTAAAGTGAGTAAATGGTACAGAAAACATGGCTGTAGTAACATCTCGACCCCCTGGACTCAACAGAGAGACGACAGGCCCAGGCATGTTTAATAATGAACTGAGAGAGGGCTGTGGGGGGAGATTTCTATTGCTCTCTCTCTCTTCCAAGCCAGACTATATGTCTTATGGATGGAAATCTAACCTGTCTGGTTCTATCCCATTAAACCAGCTATGAACCATGTACTCCACTGAGTGGCAGTAAGAGAGAGGGAGGGAGGGAGGGAGAGAGATAGAGAGAGAGAGAGAGAAACGTATGACAGGCATAATATGGCTTCTCATATGGCTTTATGAATGATCAATAGACTATATGAAAAATCTACATGAAATGCAAAAAATCCTGGTGATGAACAGACAGAAGGGTCTCCAAATGTATGTGTAGAATTGCAGTGATGTGTGTGTACCCAGAATCCTCAGTTTTTCCAGGCCATAATCTGCATTAGGGCCGTGTCATCAGGCCGCCCTTTGTCTCCCGCTGCCTGTCTTGTCGCGCTTGTCTACGCCCATTCGCAGGGACACAGTGAAACGAATGTGCCGTCAGGCCATTGAGGGCTTTAATGGATGAAGTGAATCGTGCGCATTAAAGGCCCATTGACGAAGGCTGACATACAAGCCAGCATTTGGCCAGCTTCAGGAACTGGCGTTCCGTGTTGAAAGGGGTTCTGCTTGTTTACCCCCGGAAGTTTTTCCTGGGGGAAGGCAGGGGCTTTGTGGGGACACATCTGGGCCTAGAAACCCATCGCAACTGGTCCTTCATAGCACACCTACACCAAGGAGGGTCACAGTGTCTTGAGTGCTGTTCCGTGTCTGGCAGTCGGCTTTGCTGTAAAAGCGATGACGCACCACAACTGCCGTGCTTCTTAATAATTCACCACCACAGAAGTGGTCTCAAGGTGGATTCACTGGCTATGGGATTTAAGCCGCCTCTTCAGGTCTTGACAAGGCAGGTGGTGCATTATTGACATCTGGTGCCCGACGAGTGCAACTGCATGGAAATGCTGAATAAGCTACGGACAAGTGCTCCATAGTTTTCGTAATACAGAAGGAGCGGCACCGGTAGCCTTTTTCAAAGACAAGAATCAGCTAGCATCCAAAACTGCTTCTCCACAGTCCGCATTATCACCCAAAGGTGATTCCAACAAACGTCACCGTGTCACTTCCTGTCAAGGCCTGCGTCAGTGGGCAGGCGACCATGTGCGTCGTGGTTGCTGACCAATCGCGGCATTATGCTCAGAATCCAGTCAAGGATCCAGCTCCTCCCGGGAGAGGTGTCGTGAAGCAGCGTTATGCACTCTCTGGACCTCCATCGGACCTTCCGCTCAGCTGTTTTTCAGGTGCGTCTGTCTTTAAATTAATGACATGTCCATCCCGGCAATGACTGGAACGCTGGCTGTTTCACCCTAAGGCCGCACTCCTGCCGTCTTTGTAGATTAGTCCTTGGGATGGAGCTTACTGGCCATGTGATCCCTGGCATATGGAGTTTTTAAAGTGTTCAGCCGTCTAAGCTGAATTCACGAGCAGGTCACATTCGTTGCAGAGAAGCGCCGGTGCCTGGCGGCGCTGTGAACCTAATACACGCCGGCGTACTCTCGCTCCCGTCTTCAAGGATGTGCACCCGTGTGCCGCGTCCCTTGCCCGTTGCAGTGGCGCCGCACGGCGCGTCTGGAAGCACTGTGATTTTGCAACCTGGGCGAAGAAGCAGGATGAGAATGAGAATCGGATATGGGAGCCCTTGCGTGGCACGTGGCGGAGCCCGTCCTACCCGCCATCCACGTTGGCATACGGCAGGAAGTCCTGCTGTCTGTTTGAGAGGAGGGCGGTGACATGTAGAGGGCCACCTGGCTGTAGGGGGGCCAGCTTACGATGAATGCTGTGCTGGGGTGGGGGGGCCAGGCCACAGATATGCCTCCTCCTGTCTGCGAGGGGAAAAGGTGACACCAGGGTCAAAGGTTCTCCACGAGTCATTGCTGTGCAGTCAGGTCGCATGTATATCAGTGGCGCTGCATTGGAGCAGACAGTGTTTCATTTGTAAATGTGCTGTAAAGCAATTGGTAGATGAAAAATAAGGATGTGATACGACAGGCTGCCTGTCTGTGGTCAGATCTCATCAGGTACCTGCTGTCTTTGCCTCCAGGCTTCTACATTTTCATGAATCCTTTTCTCTCTTTTTTTATGGCAAATGTAGTGTCCCCCCCCCCTCCTCCCCCCATGACTGCTTTTAAGGCTTGTGCAGGACTGCATGGAATTGGTACGGCGGCGCTGACGTTTGGCTGAGTCGCGAGCTGACTTGTCCTCCAGGTGGGCTGATGGTGGGAGATCTGAATCCGGGAGGTGCCGCAGGATCCCAGTGTGCGGTAAGGTCAGCTGACCGGGATGCCCCGACTCCAAGGCAATGCATCCAGGGACTCCACACTGTTAGGCAGAGACTGAATGTCTGCAGGGCTGGCTTACCACCAATAATTAACATTTTTGTCAAGTACTGTATCCACACTACCTGATGTATGTCCAGTTTATAGTGACGGACAAATGAAGCTTCATGAACCATTTGCTGTATATTTTCGTTTGCTTTGGGGCATGATGCATTGGGCCTTTTTTTGAACAGAGAGCACCATCTAGTGGAGTCAAAAAATACAGCAAGTGGTTCATGAGGCCTCATTTGGCCGGCGCTAAAAGTTTTCCCCGAGTGTTTCAGGTCACATGGAACATCCTTGAAACAAAATCGGTCATGTTGGGTAGGTTCTCGCACATGCATACGGTAGTATTTACAGTTACAGTTATTTCATTCATTTATATAAAGTAGAAGGTACAGAGCATCTTACACACACACACACACACACACACACACACACACAAACTCTGCTCAGCTACTATACACAAGTGGATCCACCAGTGCTGGACTCAGTCCAGCCTAAAGACATTTCTGTCTAAAGAAACGTTTCTTGATTGTGTCTGGAGCGGAAGGGAGACCTTGACGATCTGAATTTTCCGAGCCTCGTGGTCTGTCACTGACACGCGCACATCAAACAGGTCCATTAAAGGAAGCCGTAACTGAGACTATCTCTGGTATCTGGCACAAGCAACAACTACACAAAAACTCCCCGCGCCGCAGCCTCCCAGGGGCTACCTGAACGCTAACTTGAGGGGCACACTGACCCCTCTCGCCTTCGGCTAAGGTGTGCTGATGGCATGGTCCTGCCTAGGCTATCCGCATCCCACTCGGTTTAGCTGCTGTTTGCTGAAGGAAGAGAATGGATGAATCACAGGAAACCGGACGCAGTATTTATGTTGTGTTTGACGGGGGGCAATAACAAGGTGGAATCTCCCCACTCTGATCTCGACTTAACAAGCTGGGATCAGGCTGCACAGGCTAAAGGACGGATTTGATGTAATCCTTGGCTTTTAGTTCCCCGCTGTTGGATTTGCCAGGAACACGGTCAGCTCTTACTGACTGCCCTGGCATAATGCTTGGCACTAATCTCCCTTGCCGCATTTCTGGACAGAGCAGCCTTGAGAATGTTACCTGCACTCCGATTTGGAGTGGATGAGGACGTGTAATGTCTTAGGTGCAGGACTGCACTCCCTTAAATTTCCTATACCTTTGCTGGAGCCTGCAACCAATTACCTGGATTGTATAAAAAGCAAGCATTAAGTTAGTTGTGATAGGTGCTTTTATTGGGGGTGGTATGTGGTTCAGCTAGTTGGGACTCAGAAGTTTGCCGGTTTGAATCCCATATCCAACGAACCAATGCCACAGTTGGTGTCTTGAGCAAGGTCCTTAACCCCAATTGCTCCAGGTGCTGGATGCTGGCTGACCCTGTGTTGTGATGACCTCCCCCCCCCCACACACTTGCTCTCACCTGTATTTGTGCCTCTGTGCTTCAAGGAGGTAAAAGGGCAATCTCCCCAAGGGGAAGAATACAACCTCCGTTCTTCCTGATGATTTATTAATACATCTTAATAACCTTCCGGAGAGATCCAGAAGTGACTGTGCGTCATGAGCCGAGGGCTCGCGCGAATGAGCCGTCACTCAGGGCGCTCCTCACCTCAGTCTCATTAAGCAACATGTCCGCCCAGGCCCTCTCCTCCAGAGTAACTGCCAGGCCGTCCAACACCTGCAGCCTGGTGAGGCGCACCAGCACGGCAGGACGGTGTCGAGTCCTCCTGGCCACCTGCCACACGGCGACACACGGGCAACGATCATGCACAAGCGGGACGTGCTGGAGCTCTGCGGGCTCCTGTGTGCATGTGACCACGAGGGCAGCTGGCGGGGTGGTGACTCCAGTTGTGGGCTTAGAGGTTAACGACCTCAGCTGTACAACCCTGGGCTGTTTAAACAGGTGACGGTCAAAGCTGCTCTGGATGAAGTTTCCTGGTGCGCGCAGTACTGTGCAAAAGTCGTAGGCAGCCAATCAAAATGATGTGTAAATGATCTTTATATTGACGTAAACTTATGCTATTACGCCCGTCAAAGTGTGTTAGCTCAGCCATTCCAAAACCTCAGCTAAAATCACCCCATTATTTCCGCCAACCATACAGTACACCCTTGTATTTTTTGACTAAACCACTAGCACACCTCCTATAGCTACTCACCTTTTTTTAACTAATTACATTAATTAAGTGAGCTGGTGAAGTAATAAACACATGGAGTGGCCCTGAGTAGAGGTTTGGGAACTCAAGCGGTGTTCATCTAACCATCCAACTAGACATCAGTAACTTTCTGGAGAGCAGAAGAAATTATTAGTAGTTTTTACTGTGTTACTCTTAATTTGTATATGTTCCAGTGCTAGGTTGTGTTTTTTGCTCTGAACAAATGTGCACTACCCATATAAATAGCTTTAAACATTTCCTTTTGACTGCCTAAGACTTTTGCACCGTACCGTATTCACGTAAAGTGGTCGATTGTTTTATCAGTATCTCCTAGTTTTATCCAGGTATATAATTCCGAAGTGGCTGCAGAGGGTGTACGACTGCAAGGCCCTGCCTGTCGACTTCAGGCCAGGGCACTAATCACTACACAAAATAAGGGTTCTAGTGACTCTTCTGGGTGGTCAATCACCTTACTGGGTTGTGCAGTGATACTTACTGGGTTACCCAGTACAGACAGCTCCACCAATGAGGGCAGCTCCTCCAGCTTTTCGATCTCACACAAGTCCTGCGGGCACACAGAGTGCTGTCATGTCCTGGCGTTCCCTTCTTTTCAGCTGTTCAGAGATGCATTAGATGCAGAGCCTTCCCTAATCAGAGCCGCAGTGCCCCTGTTGTGCAGTCCCTCATTGCTTGGACAGCTGATGCATGACTTAAGCCAGCTGGGGGGGCCTCTGCCCTCCTCCCCTGGCAGTTGGGATGTACAGAAATGTGCTGTGATTACTGCTTCCCGCGTTCTAATTAAAAATGAGAGCGCAACTGCGACAAGCCACAATCAGCGCATGCGGCGGGATGTGGACGCAATTCTGATTGCGCCTTCGCTTGATTCTCATCTTTTTTTAATGCCTTTGTATGCGCAGCTCTGACCTTCAATCAGCGTAGACTTTCCATAATGCGGGGCAGTAGAATGTTTCACCATGGTAACCAGGCGATGTTCCCCTGCATCTAATCGCCGTGCAAATGTGCCCGTCGATCGAGACGAAACACCTGAAGATCGACACGCCGCTGCGAGCAAAGCCCAAGGCTCCTCACTCCGCCGGTAAGGTGAGAAGGCACCCCGGCAATGAGGTCCGACTTCCGCAAGTTTAAGGTATGCGAGCAGTCGGTAATCTGAGACACTTCCTCAGCTAAGAATGTGCTCAGGACAGGACTGAAAAAATGTGGACGGCTAGTTCTGAATTACAGTAAGAATTCTCAGATTTTCCGAGCGCTAATAACGCTGGGTGTCCATAGAGCAGCTTCCGGTGCTCTGCATAAATGTTTAATAGTAATTGCATTCCCATAGTTTCTGGTCAGTGCGACAAACTCCGAAAGCATTCTTTGCGTCTTTTGCAAACTTTGCAGACACATTGTATGGGTGAAGATCTGGACCGGATCAAGTTTTTAAGATGGATTGCCCCAAAATTGAAGCAACGTCGCTTAACGGCAGCAAAGGGAAAGCTGTTACTTAGCTGCATAGCTGTTACTTATGTGATAGGTAAAGATAGGTGATCCTTAGCAGGGCCATACTTAGAAATTCTGGGTCCCCTGACCAGTTTTATGTCGAGGTTTTATCACGTGCTGATTGCCCTGAAGCCACCAGGAAACACATGCCCCTTTAATGCACCTGGTCCGGTCTGTTACCGATTGGTGGTCGTTGGTTTAAGAAGGGCTACAAGGCCCTGTGTGAACAGTACAGTGCAGAAGGCTGCACAGCCAAATGAGAGGTTTCAAGTGCTTACACAAGCTCAGACTCAGATCGTCTGTGCAGCCGTGTACCTGCAGCTTGTTCGCATCCAGGAAGAGTCTGCGCAGCTTTACGAGTGGCTGCAGGTGGCCAACCTCCCGCAGCCGGTTCTCAGCCAAGCGCAGCTCCACCAGCGCGGCCTGTCCACTGAAGGAGCTCGGCCCCACAGCCCGTATGCGATTGCCATCCAGGACCAGCTCCCGCAGATGCCGGAGCCCCTCCAGGCCCTCCACGTGGCTGATCTCATTGCCTGCGCAGAAACAGAACCTTTCACGCAGATGCACACATGTGTGATCACTTCCATAAAAGGTGCGACACATGGATCTGTGCACAGGCTCTTGGGGACTGGTGATTGGCTACCTTGGAGGAAGAGGGCTCTCAGGCCTGTGAGTCTGCTGAGCTGCAGGCTGGCCAGGTTGGAGATGCCGTTGTAACCCAGATGCAGCACCTCCAGGCTCTCCATCAGAGGGTCCAGGCTGTCAGCGGGTCTGGCATCTCTGGGGCACAGAAAGAGACACATTTCCTGGCACCTAGAACTATGTCTGACATATAAACAGCTATACTGACTTCAAAAGCAGAACCACCACAGGTTAAGCTAAACCAGACAAAGACATGCAGCTGGCTATAGGCTATAGATGTCCCTATATTGCCTGCAGCGTATGACTGTCTGAGAGTGTATGTACCGTGTATCCTGTCTAATGTATACCCCAGCATTCTGCCCTGTGCTGCCTGAAGCTCCAGGCCCTTGTGACCCTGACCAGGAGGAGTGAATAGGGAGATGGATGGGGGTAACATATGCTTTTGCTGCCCCCCAGTGAATAAAAAGAGAACTACACCACACCAAAAAAAAAAAAAAACCTGATTACAGATGACTTCAAATCGCTTATGTTCGGACACATGCGACCCCAGCAATCAGAGCAGGGTACAGTACCTGTTAGCTCTTGATAGATTCTGCTGCCCATAGCCACTGGAGCTGACCTTGTGATACAACATTTGCCGGCCATTTGGCTGGCCTGGGCTCTTGTGCTGGGGCAGGATGGATTCGATGCGATTGTAGTCCAGGTAGAGCACCTGCAAGGGTGGAAAATGCTGCTGTCTAATTGGAAGATGTGGATAGTTCGGGTCCAGAGAGAAGATAATCCAGACCAAGATTTTGTTTCAACCAGCCAGTTCAGTGCTCTGTGGTTGATCTATTCAATTCAATTCAATTCATTTTTATTTATATAGCGCTTTTAACAATGGTCACTGTCTCAAAGCAGCTTCACACAAAAAAAAATGAAAGTTTTTTGTACAATAAATAATAATAAATCTGCTTGGTTGAAACAAAATCTTGGTGTGGTTTTTTACTTTCTGGACCTGAACTATCCAACTTCTGCTATCTGGGCACCTGACCACTCTCAAAGGACACAGCTAGACTCAGATGTGCGAGAAGCAAACTGCCAAACATTACCGTGGTAAGGCTTGCCATTAACTGAGGCCATTCCGGCCGCCCGCAAAGCTGGCTGGCCAATCACACACCTTGATTCTGGGCAGGTGGATGAGGCCACTGAACGAAGTGAGGCTGTTGTGCATGAGATTGATGCTGTGCAGGCGCCGGAAAAGATGGAAGGGAGCCAAGTCCACCATCCTGAGGAGAGAAGCAAAGGCCTGCATGAGAAGCAGCAGCATAAGGCGCTTGATAAGCTACGCAACATAATCCAAGTCAGAAGACAGTAACATAGGTCAGCATGCAGAGAACCCCAACGCCAAGCATCCTCACAGCAGCCGCTCGAGCCGTCCACGAAGGCAAGAGGCCTCAGGAGTACCTGATAGAGGAACCTTGCAGGTCCAGCTCAGAGATTTGGGGGTAGTTCGCGTGACCCAGCTTCTCAACCACCATGTCGGGGGTCAGACGTCCCCCGAAAATGTCCTTGGCGCCCTCGCTCTCCGACGTCTCCTGTAGAACGTAGCACAGGTGGACTGAGCTTCCCTCACTCGCCAGTGCATTCATGATAGGGGCGGGTTCTGTTTTCTGCTCCCATAAACTCAAGCTCTCACCACTGCCAGCCCATCCAGAGCCTTGAGTGAAGGCAGCTGGAACACCACATACATCCTGTAGTTCTCCTGTTTTGCCACCAGGGGATTCCCGTGCAGATCCAGAACTACAAGGCTGGTCAGGGCCTGAAAAGACGAGAGTACCGGTTCTGTAAAATAACCAGGAGTCACTTAAGCCTGTGTTTATAGATACTATTGGAGACCAGACTGAAATATCTGGTAATATAAAGTGAGCTTAAGGGAAAATATCAACAGGATCTATCTCTATAACTTTTTAACTGAAGGACAGACAGATACTTTATTGATCCAGAAGGGAAATATAAGCCTCCAGTAGCTTAGATATATGAAAGACCACAATGCAAAAACATGGACGAAGGATAAAGAATAATAAGACTGACAAAACTGACAGTAGTAACAATTAAGGATAGTAATAATAATGATGAAAGATACTAAGGCACTAATGATGGTACTATGATAACTAATCACCACAGAGTAACTATTTAGCGGTACAGTGCATTTGCCAGTGCATGCAGTGGTAGTCTAAGTGCAAGGGAATGTGCAAGAAGATACTGTAATTTATGGCATACTGGAGTAATAAATGTTACAATACAATAATGCTAAAATACTATTATAATAAATGTTATACTGTAAATACTATAAATACAATAAATACTACAGCACTATGAATTGTAGATTAGTATACATTACGGAATACTGAATACAGATGTTGTCTGGGGCTGATATAACACTGAACAATTACATCTAGGAGTTATACTTAAACAATTTTAAGGCTATGTGTGCGTCACACCCAACCTTGAGGTAGTAGATGTCTCTGGTGGCACCGATGCGATTGTTGCCCACGTATAGTTCAAAGAGAGAGCACGCTTTCTGCATTCCGTGCAGGGAGCTCAGTCGGTTGTTCTCCATGGACAGAAAGTGCAGGTTCGGCAGCTGGTCAAAGACGCATGTGTCAAGGCTGCTCAGCCGGTTCCCGTTCATGCTGAGACGCGTCAGTTGATGTAGGCATGACAGTCCTACAGACATATATCAGGTCAGTACAGGGACTTAGGGAGTGTCGTGTCTGAAATTGGCTAGTACCATATTCTACCATCACTCTAAGGGCCCTCTTAAATAACAAGGAGAAGACATGGCTATCCAGTCAGCACCTGCCCCATCATCTCAGCCCAGCAGTGTCATGCACAGACTCATGCATCCGTGCGACTGACCGTCAAGTCTGGAAATGTCATTGTCATCCAGGGAGAGCTCCTTCAGCTGCCGGCACTTCTCCAGGCCTTCGATGTCGGTGATATCATTGTTGTTGAAGGAGGCCCACTGAAGGTTGACCAGTCCCTCCAGATTTTCCAGTCGAGAGAGCCTTTGGCCATCCAAGTTGAGGGCAGTAATCTGTCACGAAAGGCTTACACATCTGTCATGTGCTCATTTTTCCTGTGGACAGACTCCGCCACGGCAAGCGCCCACCTTCGAGGTCCAGACCACTGTCGGCCCAGCACTGAGGTCCCAGGGTGCCGGGTGGGACTTAGTCAGGAGTTGGGCCGTAGAGAGAAGACTGAGGCGGCATGGCCGTTCTGTATCGGTCCGTGAGTGGGCCAGGATGGAGACCTGCAGTACAATAAACCTCGCATTCACATCGAGTATCTGCAGGATTCGCCTCTCATTTGATTTTCAGTTTTTCTAGATTTCTAGATTTTCTAGATCCGCTTTGGAGTTTGCCAGTAACGGTGCTGCAAGCATCAGTACATGTTAAGATCTACTGGCTTGCTTGCTGCTGCATCTGTATTCAGGTGTTTGAGGTCAGAGGACATGCGGCAGGGTGTGTTTTTGCACGCGTGGAGAGTTTCGTCCCACCTGGTCAATCCGGGACTCGCCCATCTGCGTGGCGGCCACCGCCTCCTCCTCGCTCACCAGCCGCCCATCCAGGTGTGTGAGGGTCCTCAGGTGGCTTAACACCACCATGCGTAACATGCCAGGCTGAAACACGCAGAACGGGCTTAGCGGCCAGGGGCCATTCTGGGCTGTGCTCGCTGTGTGCGCACTGTGTGCTCGCTGTGTGCGCGCTGTGTACTCGCTGTGTGCACGCTGTGTGCTCGCTGTGTACTCGCTGTGTGCTCGCTGTGTGCGCGCTGTGTGCTCGCTGTGTACTCGCTGTGTGCGCGCTGTGTGCTCGCTATGTGCGCGCTGTGTGCGCACTGTGTGCTCGCTGTGTACTCGCTGTGTACTCGCTGTGTGCGCGCTGTGTGCGCGCTGTGTGCTCGCTGTGTACTCGCTGTGTGCTTGCTGTGTGCTCGCTGTGTGCTCGCTGTGTGCGCGCTGTGTGCTCAGGGAGTTCTAGCCTTGTGCCCGGGGTTTTGACGTATATCGGGGGGTTGGCGGCAGG
>JAABNY020000025.1:14237839-14256972 GCA_015164015.2 Brevimyrus niger | reverse complement strand
TCATGTACCTGAGATCCACAGGCAGGCAGAAGATCAGGATGATATCTCACAGGTGTGCCTCTGTGAGTGCAGTGTGCGAGACGGTATGGTGGTGCACCTCTATGGAGATGGCGAGCAAAGAGGCATAGGGAGGGTATCTTTACGGAGAGGGCGTGTGTGAGGAATGTAAGGGCAGGTATAAGAAGGTATTCAGCAGGTACCTCATCTATGAAGATGTGTGAGAACTCGGTGAGACTTTTGGCAAAGACCAGCTTCTGCAGCAGCACTCCAGTGGTCACATAGATGAGCCTTGTCTGGTCTGAGGCCACCTTTGTCAGGCTCACCTGGATGTGTAGGCGCACACACAGACACACACACACACACACACACAGACACAGACGGGCACGCATGCAGAATTAAGCTCGAGTAAGTAGGACAGAAGCCCGTGCAAATAGCACAGATGGAGAAGGATAAACAGCAGAGACCCCTGGGCAGAATCAGGGCCTTTTTCTCTTCTGCATTAAGCTCGATCTCTCTCATGTGATCAGTGACACGTGCAGTATGATGTCGCCGCAAGGCTGCTGATGGTCCCTGACCCCCCCCCCATGCCATTAGTGCCGTGATGTGGAGTGATGTCACACTGCCTCGACGCCACGGAGCACCGGGAGGAACTAGAGTTTCACTTATAAACAAAACAAAAAGAGTTTTTAAGACTTTGGCCCATTATCTAGGATCGCGCTGCCTTCATTGTGCGTACAGGCAGCCGAGAGACAGAATCTTTTATCTGGGTACCCTCATTCGAAAGCGTATGTAAACAAACGGATTAAGCCGCAAATCTCCCCAAAGGCTAATGGCCGAGTTCACATGGGAAGCCAAAACGCACGCAACGTAAACATCGTTTAGACAGGACTGAAAACGGCCGTGAAGGGTACAGACGCCCCCCCCCCACCCTGTCGTGAGGCGCCCAGCTCTGCATAGTGGGACCGGAGTTACAATAAGCAGCCCCGGAACCAACAGATATGAATGTCGGGAAACCGTGTTGAACACCAGCGAGAATTCTGGGAGATCGGTCACAGGGAGAAGATGACGTCGCCCAGGGGGCTGGACACTGCTTGTTACGCAACAGAGCAGAAATGGACCGAAATGACCATGTTTCTCTAAACAGCAGGGAAGGTCCCCCCCCCCACTACAAACGCAGCTCAGTCAAACCCAGAAACCCAGAGGTGGTGTCACTGTAATCACGGGTGGGTACGCTCATACCTGGTATCCCACCAGACTGCCAAGGGCACACTTGCACTCGTGGGCAACCCAGCGGGCAATGCTGATGGCAGCGATCCTGCGTGGCTGGGTGACCACGATGTTGCAGGGGGAGCCCTTCTCCCGGTAGTAGTCCAGGATGAAGTGGGGCAGCTGCGTGGTCTTCCCACTGCCCGTGGCTCCCCGCACAATGACCACCGAATTATTCTCAATCAGGGAGATGAGCTGAGGGGAAAACCACGCGACTTTATCTGCTGGACAGACGTGTGCGCGCACTGGATCCCCCCCCCCCCCCTCACTGCAATGGACTTCAGGATTACAGAGGGCTAAAGCAATCAGAGGGGTCCACAGGGTGGGGCTCAGCAATATAACCGATATATCGTCTGTGCTTTTCTCGCCGGTTTCATTTGCGATTAGCGAAAAGCTAAAAGGCCGCCACACCACCAGTTTAACATGGGGGGGGGGTCGCCATCTCGCGTTCGGTGAAAATGCATACACACATCGACTTTTAACCGAGTCGAGATTCATCGTTACATGCCTACTTTACAATAACCTTGAATTGTAATATGATTCATTCTCGATATTCAATGAAATGGGGGGGGGGGGAGAAGACTCATTTCAAAATATCCTCCAGCCCAATAAAAGGGGTTAGGAGGCTCCCGCAGAGACACGATCAGGCAGAGCAAACCTCAAGGAAATGCCGGCTGCGTCACCATCTCCATATTTTAAAGCCACATCATTCTGCTGCATGGAAATTATGTTGCTTCCACAGAGATGGAAGACAGAGACAAAATGGCTGAACAAACATCTAAGAAGAATCTACAGACCAAAAAGCTAAGATCCTTCTCCGGTGCCACAGGTCATCGTGATACCAGACCCAGTATGGAGTGCGAGGAGGTGTGTGTGTGTGAGGGGGGGGGCAGAGGGGTCACTGTCACCTGCTTACCTCCTGTCGGTTTTTGGTGATTGGCAGTGAACGGTACTCATATGTCCCAGGGGACTTTGGAGAGCCTGGAGATTGAGCTGAGGAGAAACACACTCCTTCCTAGTACCACAGACACACCGTCACACAGAAATTTAAATATTCTTGCAGTTTTTCTCCCCCATTTTGGCATCAATGCATGAGTCTAATGCCCTACCGGGGACTCCGAATAAGAGCTTCAACTCACTGCTTGATGGTTCTGTGCTACTTTGAGCCCCAATGCAGCCCTCTGCTACACTGCTCCTTGGGCTGCTCTGCTCTACAGTGCCATCTGCTGTCCTGGAGGGAAATTGAAGCATCAATACGCAACAACACATTGACACAGAGATAACAGCGTGCATTATTGTATTATTAATAAGCACATATAATATATATGGGGTGGGGGGGGAGGCAGACAACTGGAAGAACTCATGAACATACTTGTACACACAGAAGCTTTGGGGTTTAGCTGCAGGTATAATGGTACGGTGCTGTTGTGAACATTTGCCTGATCGTACTACTAAAGCTGCCCGCTGGGTCCCTGACTCTGCAGCCAATCGCCTGCTGTCAAGCTCCCGCTGTCACACCCCACTGAAGCTGAGGAGCAGCTTGAGGTGGCAGCTTGCTGTGGGGCTTCCATTCCTCCCAGCGTCAGCCGGCATCATAGTGCTGCCCTCGCCCCCCCCCCCCAGAGCGTCCCCCTAACCAGATGCCTCATCGCTAAGTGCCCAAGGCCCCCAGACAGGGACGTCTCTACCCGACGATCCCCCTACCCCAACACAAACTTCGACACACAGCTCCCAGAGACACACAGGAAGTCAGATATGGCTGCAGGGCCATCGGCCGCCACTGGGGGGAGCAGAGGAGCTGCACCTCCAGACCCACATGGGGCCGCAGCCTCCCCCCCAGGGTACAAGCAGGCTCGTTAAGGGCGGTCAGCAGAAACCTGATTAGTGGGTGAATGAGCTTCGCATCCCCCACCCCTCAAAAATGATGAATCCATATGTTAAAACAAAAAATCAGCTTAATTTCCCCCAGCTTTATAACAGCTATGGTTTGACTACGTGCTCTCCGTCGCCCCCTGGGTGATCCAGGGTTTTTTGGTTAACGACTGACATGATGTTACTGTGTGCTCCCTCACTGATCGAGGACGGGGGGTGGTGTCCGAGGAAACCCTCTGGCCTGTTCGGGTGTGTGTGTGTGTGTTCTCTCTTCCACCACAGCCTGGGTGTGTGTGTGTGTGTGTGTGGACCCAACAGCCAGTTAGTCCAGCCCTCTCTGAATAACAGCACTGGACTCAGACCTTATCTGACTGGACAGCCACAGCCAAGAGCCGAGCCAAAATGAGAGAGGGGTGGGGCCTTGGGAAAGGGGAGGGGCCTCACACACAAACACACCATAGATCCACATCCCCGGTGAAGTTTCTCCCTCTGCCTGCCATTCAACTTCACTTCATAGGAGAGAGAGAGGAGCAGAAAGGACGAGTCTAAGCAGAGTGCAGAGGACAGCGGCATATCCACGCAGTCGCCTGCCCGTCTCAGTGCTCCACGTGAGTGATGTTTGCCTGCATGGTCCCATTCCAAGCCGTTGCACTTTCTCAGAGGTCGTTTCCGTTGTGAAAATCGTCGTAATGTTGCCCGATCACAGGTTCAGAGTCATTCGGCTGGACTCTCTACACCGTTCCCTGGGCACAACCTCATGACACCAACCCCTGCACTGACTGCCAGTCACACAGACCTATAAGCCAACGTACAACTGCACCTATAGGTTACTACACATCTGCCTGCGATGGTCCTCGATGAGACACACAGGCTTCTTGGGCATCGAGAGCGACAGGCAGTGAACTGATGGGGGGGGGGTTACCTATGTGCTAGAAAGAGAAAAGGGACAGAGACTTTTTGAGGACAGAGTGTGTGCATGCATGAGTACCGCAGGGTTTGTGTGTGAACTATAATGACTCACGGAGTGCAGGCCTGCTTTTCTGATGCTTCAGTTCCAATGGCCATTAAATGCAAAAATGTTCATCTGGCTCACAGGACCAAGAAGCGCTGGAAGGCCACGTCCACAAAGCCTCCGTCTCAGAAAGGAGAGGAAGCAAAGGCAGACCTACCATCTGTGGAAAACGCTGGGAAGCCAGACCGGCCTACAGGCCATAATCACAGCAGCCCGCGTGATCGGATACCTGCAGCCCTAAGCCAGCGAAGCGGCAAAGCAGCCAGACTCCTGCCACAGACAGCTGTGTGGAACCCGCAGCCAAATGGAGCGGAAAAGTAAGAAACACGCAGGCTAGTTCGTCTGTGAACGAGGAGCCATCGGCTCGTGAGAAGCGCTGACCAGCGGCCCCAGCCTGCTGGACGGCGTCTCTCCCAGCTCCACCATGCCCCTGTTTGGCTGGATGAGGTGGACCTGGGGAAAGGCGGGGTCCACAGAGGCGGGGGCGGAGTCCACAGAGGCAGGGGCGGGGTCCAGCTGCGTGCTGATGCGCGAGCTGCTCCGGTACATGGAAGAGCGCCAAAGGCTGGCCTGTGACATGGAACGACAGCACCAGCAGACCCAGGGCATGATGGGATACCGGGTGCAGAGCTACCCCCTCCCAAGGCCTCCCATTCCCCCTTCGGAACGCCGGGCACTAGAACGTCTGTGCGCCCAGATCCGGCCTGCGAACACGGCCGCGGCGCTGTCCAGGTAAGCTGGCGTGCGACTCCCCCCCCCTCGCGCGAACGGTCAGCTTCGTGTCCGATCCGTCCAGGAATTGCCTGCAGCCCGTTTCGTTAGAAGCGCACGCGGGGATACCGGCTGCCCCGTTGTTTTTACAGGTCTTCGGTCAGTTGCATCCCCCTCATTTATGAAGGTCACCGCAAGAGAGGACAGGAATCCCGCGGCGTCGCATGAATAAAGCGGTCATGCATGAGCGCAGCGCTCCCCCTCCCCCCACAGCGGCATTCGGGTGGGGGGCAGCAGCCATCTCCCTGGGTCCTACAGGGATATGAATGCTATGACCTGGAAAGCCCTGGTGTCAGCTGGCAGGATCCTGCTAAGCACCCAGGCCGCCGCACCCACAACGTAACAGAACAGCTAACGTGCCTCGGCACGGCTTGTGCTACCCGACCACACAGGAAAGGCAGATCCGAACCGAGGGCTCAGACTCCCGCATGCACACCTGCTCCCCCCTCCATTCGTCATTCTCTCGCTCCCGGGGATCCCGGGACGTCTGACCGCTCATTAGCGCGCCGCGCTTTCCGTCTCCCGCCCCAGGTGCCGTGAGCTGCTCGCCGCCCACGACGTTCTCCCTTGGGAGCTGGTGTACGTCTTCGAGCGAGTGCTGAGGGACTTCCTGGACGAAGGGGAGGAGGCGGCCGGCCGCTTCCAGGTGAAGCGAGGAATCGGCGTGCCGGCGGCGCCCGATCGCTGCGAGACGCCGGTCCAGGAGATCCCCACCATCTCCGGCTTCGTGGACAGGAGGATGCGAGGCATCCGCCCCCATGAGGCCCCAGGGGACTGGGACCTGCCCTATGGATACCCTGGGCCCATCTAGTGCCCCGAGACCTAGAGCACCACCCACCAGGGGGTCCATACTCACCTCACTGGTGTTACGTGAGGACAGCCTGGAGAATATTCATATACAAATAACCCATTCAGCAAAGTAGACCTTTACTTCCTGAAGCGTATCTCACAGTACCATACATATTTATATGACACTATAAACAATGTCGGGTGAGGTCCATTAAAAATGTAATGCTGTACTACTGCTAAAAAATTCAATCAGTAACATGATCCAAGTACCTCAAAATAAAACTAATATACCTAATTTTAGTCATTTTGGATTACATCAATGCCAATTAGGCACAGGAGTAAACAAATGTAATAAAAAAAAAAAAATCACTTAGGCAACAGAACTTATGTTGTTAAAATGTATACAAGAACATAAAATTTACAAACGAGAGAAGGCCATTTGGCCCATCAAGCTCGTTTGGGGAGAATGTAACTAATAGCTCAGAGTTGTTAAAATCTTATCTAGCTCTGATTTAAAGTAGCAGGATGCTACACTAGCAGGAAGACTATTCAATACTCTAACTACAAGCTGTGTAAAGACTCAAGACTTTTTAAAGAAGTGCTTCCTCAAATAAAATGTTCTCCAGCTAATTTCCACTTATGGCCACGAGTGCTAATATTTAGACTAATATTGAAATAGTCATTTGGCTGAACAGCATCCAGACCCGTTAGAATCTTATAGACCTGGATCATGTCCCCCCTTAGTCTCCTTTGCTCAAGGCTAAACAGATTCAGCTCCGCTAACCTCTCCTCATAAGACATTCCTCTAAGACCAGGAATCATTCTCGTAGCCCTCCGTTGCACCTTTTCTAAGGCAGCAATGTCCTTCTTGAGGTATGGTGACCAAACCTGCACACAATATAATTATGAAATGCCGACGGGATAAAAACCAAGGTATTTTCCCCTCTAAATATGGCAAAAAAGAACTGGACACTCGACCTAAACCTAATAACAATACAATGGAGAAATTATCCTGTCCCACATAAGTATTTAAAAACAAACGTCAACATCTCTCAGAAAATGGCGTGATGTCCAGCTTCGCATTCTTTATAAACGCAATAGAAAACCATTCATCGATCTTAGATGTATTAGTATGAAATCTAGCAGCAATCTTAATTTATTATCTACGTTGGCGGCGCGCACAGATGTTCCCCAAACAGGCGCTTTTATTTGTTACAAACGTAACACTTCTGATTTCATTTCTCAGTAACTGTAACGGAATAGTTACTTGGTTATTTGTATCCGGATTACGTAACGCAGTTATAGGTATCGCGTTTAGTCAGAAAAGCCGCACCCATGAAAACCATGACCAATAGCGTCGAAAACCGCCAGTTTCACGCTCCATCGTGATGTCGGAGCAAGATAGTCTTACACTGTTAATATCTTCAGAGTTCATATTTTAATATTGCACGTTCGAGTTGGTAATCGGGATCATATAAATGTGTGTGCACGTGACGTCGTTGTGTTCCTCGTTCTCTATGTTATGTTGCTGTTCTTCTCCTGCAATACACGTGGACTCATGCTGGGGCACCAACAAACCGGCCTAACACACACTTAACTTTTTTAACGTGTCTTTTACTCAATCGCTTTACAATTAACTAAACGCCGGTAATACCCAATCATTAGTAATGCAGGCAAGTGGGCAACTGTAGAAGAACCACCAAGGTGTCGGTTCTGAGCCCGACACCGGCGATATCACAGATGGCTCCCAGGTCCGTATAGCCAGTGAGGTCTGAGACCCATGGTGGGCGGTCGGTCTCGTCTATCACAATATTGACAGCGTCCCTTTCATAAGTGGTGTGAATATTTAGCTTCAAGTTTTATTTTTAGCTTTTAAAAACCGAGGTCCGGACTTCGGTGACCTCATAGCTGGCTACGGCCCTGATGGAGGAGATCCGAGCAGGTCATTCTGTATGGAGGATTACCCGCTCTCGGCGCTCACTCCCACCGCCTTGGGCTGATCCTGAAGCCCGTCAGTGATTCGGATGCCGGCGAACTTGGTACCGGCGGTAAACCATTCGGTTATCTGCTCCGCGGTGATCGTCTTCTTCATGACGCTTATGGTGAAACAGCAACTCGGCCGACGCCTCTTCGCTGTTTCTGCTGCAAGCGACTTAAATGGGTAAAATCTAAGGCGCGAAAACGCGCGGACACGTGACGAGGTGCAGCCACCAATGAATACTGGCCGAAAGGCAGGGAGGGTCCCCAAGGCCGACCCGTAGAAAGTCCCTGCAAACTGTTAAATAAACCTTAGCGTTAACGTTTGTAAAAGCACTAACATGTGTGCTCATAATTAACCGTTCCACACATTTTTAAACTTTACAATTTGTGATGTCTCATTACATGTCTAATTTTTATTCCACAGGACAACAGACCTGTTTATTTAGACAGTTATTTAGTTAGTATTTATGGAATTCGTGCGATTTTTATCACGGCGTTATTTCAAGCACACTATCTCTGTCATTAAACTTTATTGGACAATTACATATTCACGCATTAGAAATGATTGTGAATGTTTGTTTTTAATTACCACTATTCTTTTTATTCAGTAATCCACATAAGGTACAATGACATATGTATGCAGTATAACACATGAACATTGCCAGGTGTGTGTGTATAGACATAGACAATACAATTATTAAAAGATAATAAATTAAATGTAAAGATTACATGTATATTTATATACACATCACATATACTGGAAGGACTTCATAAGTTGGTATGTCTTTTTGTGCTTTTTTGTTTTTACACTTCTAAATAGCATCTACATATTGTATAAATTCCACCAGAAAATATGTGACGTTTGGTTTGTTTTTTCCCCACTTTACTTTATGTATATATACTTTTACCAAAAGTAATAAATAACATACAGATTGTTTAGCATCAACTTACTACCTTTAAAATAAACGCATCAAATTGGCCAATCACAAAATCATTTTTAAAGTTGTTCTTAATAAACTGTTATATCTATCCAGAATAATCTTGTATAGATACAGTGATAAAACATACGCATAACATTTTCCTCTTCTATCCTACAGAAATCACAAGTATTATCAATATCCAAATAAAATCTTCTTAAAATTTGTTTTGCTGCGTAAATCCTATGTAACAATTTATATGACACACCTTTAACCTTGTAATTGATGCAGTATTTACTAAGAATAGTCCATGCTTTTTTTTCCAATTTATGTCATGAAACATCAAAGACCAAAAGAATCATGCTCTAGGTAGTGTAGCCGTGTGCATGGCCTTTCTAATAACCTTGTTACTAATCTTATCAATTACAACATCATTCTTCGCAATATAAATGTGAGCAAGAGTTACACCCCCATGCATGTCAGTCAAACTAGACTTCCTTAGAAGATTTAATTCACCTGTGGGGACAGCTTCAAGAACCACAGCGTATTCCCTTGGGCTTATGGGTATTTGAAATCTTTTAAAAAATTCAGTAAATGTTAAAAGCTAACCACCAGAATTTAATAACTGTGAGACCAAAATGATTCCATTATTAAACCAAGAATGATAAAAAGTGTCTTATTTTAAATAAAATATCATTGTCATTCTAAATAAAATTCTTCTGGGGTGAAAAGTTATGCTTGTAAACTAAATTCGAGGCTAAAAGAGCCTGTTTGTGAAAATTGGCCAATTTTGCAGATAGTTTGTCAATTGAAAAAATACATTTCAGCAGGAATTGTAAAACACCAAACATATTGAAGAAATAAGTAGGAAAGATGTTCCACAGGCTATCTTTATTTTTCAGGAAGTCAATGATCCATTTGATTTTAAAATTGTTGTTTAGCGTTTCCAAATCTAAAACCTCAAACCCCCCATTTCCCTTGGTATTACAAATAGTTTCCCTTTTCAAATAGTGAAGTTTATAAAGCATACATTTATAAAATAAATCTATAAAGCATTTTGTTCAGCTCCTTGATCACATTCAAAGATACATCTGGTGAAAGAGAAACATATACTGAGAAAGATATTCCTTTAGCCTTTGACATATCTCTCATTAACCACATATTAAGCTTTTTTTTTCTTTAGTTTTTGCTATGATTGAGTCAAAGTTCGGTTGGGCCCTCTGATGTAAATTTATACTTTTTATTGAGAATTTGGGTCAGTTTGACGTTCGAAAGTCGTTGTATTCATACTTCCCGACCACAAGGCGGCACTAAATTAAAAACGCTTCTTACCAACGAATAAAAAACTAAAGTGACCTTCTGTAGCTTCCGGTTCTCTGTCGCTGTGTGCATCGGTCGGATTTGCAAGGTAAGTTTATAAATATTAGTAATATAAACATTAATTAACGACGGCTGTGTTGTGTGGTATTTGGCAGTTCGTATAAATCTATGCGATTGTGCAAAACACAAGCCATCGGCAAGGGTACAGAACGCTGTCATATTCGAAATGATTGGGGTCCATTGTTTTTTTATTTGTTTTTATCGTGACTTTACAGCAAAATGCATCCAAGCTTGTAGATAGAATTGTGATGTTATTTTAGAAGTCCCTGTAGTGGAATTGTGAGTGATTGTTACGGGTTGACAGTTGAAATGGGTTTGGGATTTACAAACTAAATGTTTCCTCATTATATTTTTCAGCAGTCATGGCAGGTCGTGCATTTGCAGCCTGGTGGTCTAAAATGAAGCCATACTATGCGCAAGCTTACCAAGAGGTCTGGGTGGGCATTGGGATAATGACCTACCTGTACTACAAGGTCTCCTATGGAGGTAAGTGTTGGACATAGGTTTTAATCAGGCATCATCAGCCCAGTTTCGTTATGATGAAACCCATCACAGAGGGTTCCAGGGACTTAACCTTAAAAGAGCATACTGACCTTAATCTTTCACTTACATGATGACATTATGCCTGCTCTGTTATATTGATTTTGACATTTTGTCTTTCTTTAAAGGCAAAAAAGCTGTGAAAGGCAGTAAGTACACCTCGACCATTTCCCTTCCCTTAGCATGTGTTCCAAACATGCAGGTTTTGCCCATCATTTGGTATGATTGTAATATCCTACTGACTTAGGTTTCTCCTCTTCATTTTCAGAGTCGGGACACTGATTTGTGACCTGCTTAAATGCCACCCTGGATGTCTGTCCTTGGCTTTCAGCAGAAGCCTGGCTGGTGCCATTAAATCTTTTGTTATGGTGACACAGTGTTTGAGTCTTACCTTCCGTCATATAAATTTTTTGGTTTTCCCAAAAATTAGAAGAATCGATTTACAATACTGCATTTTTTACGCTTAGTTCTTGTGTTATTTAAATGTATGCTAGTCTAAATGAAATTGATCACAGTTGTATAGCTTGTTGAATGTGTGGCCAATAAAATGTCACATTTACTTTGTGTAATCATTTACTTCACCTTGTTGTGGAAGAAAACACAGATGATATATATGACAATGTTGGCATGTTCTGCCTCTTTTGCCAGAAGAAGCACTTACTTCCCATTTTATGGGCTCTACATTTAGGCATGTCTATGTACGTGGGGTACCTAGAGGCTCGTATAGGTGAACATGAGACATACAGCACACAACAACGAAATGTGTCCTCTGCATTTAACCCATGTGCGATATCGTGACAGAGCAGGGGGCAGTTCAGCACCTGGGGAGCAGTGCTTGGGGATGGTACCTTGCTGGTTGGGGATTCGAACCAGCAATCTTTCAATTACAATTGTGCTTCCCTTACCATTAAGACACCATTGCCCACAATATATGCCATTAATATACATATGGTTCACTATCAGTTCTTAATAATAGTCCTGGTGGTCAGTATATATTATATCCCCACAACTGTGTTCAGTGTAGTGTAGTTCAGTGGAAGATAGATGTGATCTCTATATATGGTTATAGCACAGACGCCTCACACCTCTAAAGACCAAGGTTTGAGTGTCCACCCTGGTACTATGTGTATTGAATTGTTGTTCTTGTGTCTTAATGAGTTTCATCTGGGTTCTCTGGTTTTCCCTTCTGGTTCAAAGACTTGCTGTTGTAGTTCCTAAATTGTCTGTAGATGTGTGTGTGTGTGTGTGCACGCCCTGTGATGGATTCGCTCCCTATCTGGGATCCCCCTTTTTTGGTTTTTCCCTGTGTTTTTTCCAGGATACACTGGACCCCCGCAACCCTGCATTGAATTATGGTAAGCGGGTATGGAAAGGGGATGGATGGAACAGCGATGCCATCTGGTGGAAAGCAATTAAAACTCAGTTTTCATTACGCGATATATCTTATTCAGCATCTTTTTTTAAAAAATCTTGTTTTGTAATTGTTATGCATACAATCTCGATTTTTCATGTTAGCCTCATAGTATCCATATCGTGTGCCTTGTAACTCAAAATTGACCAGTTAAAATACCCACACCCCATGTCTCTCCCCTGGATGCTTTTTGGACGGATGGAAAATGCATGCAATTACAGCGGTTAATTAAGCACGTGTGTTTATTTATGCCATAAGCTTTAGAGGTAACCTGGTGTAGGTGTGTAAACCTCCACCATCTACATTCCAGTCATTCCTCATGTAGCCGTGTGACCGACGAGCCAAAAGAACTTGAAATTGTCACGAAGTGTATTTTGCAAATGTGTGAAATAAATACTTCGTTTACATTCTTAAGTAGCTTTTCCACCATGACCACTGCAGTCCGAATTTCCACAGGACCCCTATATCTCCATCTATTACTATCTACAGAACCCGATGTAAATCACTAGTTGCGGTGTTAGTGAGTGGTGCTCAGCCGCCGGCGTCCCCGGCTGCCGGCCTGGCCCCTTCCTCACTGCCGCCGGACGTCCCGTCTTATCAACTTTCCACGCTTCGCCCACCGGGCGGCGTTTTCCAGGGCGCGTCTCGGCCCGGATCCCCGGCTCACAGGATTAGCGCGAAGGCTAACCTTAGCAGGACACTGGGGAGATAAACCCGCGCTTTAGGTCGGCGTATCTCGCTGATCGTAGGACCCTAAATACTCATTTACCGTTTCTTCTCCGACTTCTAGCGCGAGTGGAAACGACCCTTCCTCCGGTGCCACCGTCCATCGTTTTGGACGCATTCGGCTCGGCCCGGCCAAGCAGCGGTGTTTCCTGCGTGGGCGACCGCGGCAGAGCCGCTTCCTGGCCTCATATCGCTGTGTACGTGCCGCTGGCCGCACGGTCCTGGTGTGGGGATAGTTGGGGGAGGGTCCGGGAGCAGCCCGTCATTCCCCCACTGCAGGACGGCAGGATCCGAGCAGACTGGAGCCATGATGCCGGTGTGTGCTATGTTTTATTATCCATTTTGGCTATTTAAATCACTTTAATCGGTGTTTCGAGGGGTGAATATGTTTGATAACCAACAGCTAGTTAGTTGGATAGTTAATGGCTGCGGTGCGGATCTCCGGGACGGTCTGCGGGGAGCTGGGACCCGGGACCCGCAGTAACCAAGTTATCAACTAGCGGTTATCGTTAGTTAAATACAAATCCGACAATCGGTGCCTGTGCGCTCTAGTGTCAGAATAAAACCGATAGTTTGGTGAAGTTTAACTACCAACGGGAGTGACGTTAGAGTATCCCGGTGATTAGTGAAGGTGTTACCGAGTTAACTAGTACTAGTTAAGCCGTTAGCGCGGGCGGAGTTAGTGAAGTCCGCATTTAGCGCAGCAGGACGCTGAGATTTCGGACGGTACTTTTTCTCGATGGAGTGGGAAATTCGCAGGGTATTTTAATAAATCACTGATTACATCGGGGTGAATTTCACACACAACCCAATTAAACAGCAAGGTACTGGGCGCTGCATTTTCGTCACGTTCGCCCAAAATTTCAGTTTTTGTTAATTTACGGTGGTAATAAGTTACATGAAGCAGCCACGCTTAGTAATAACCCGGGAACTTGGATGCGAGTGCGGACTGACGGGGATACCGGTGCGGCTGCACTGAGCCCTAAAGCCCGACTTCCCCTGCCGCCCTTCCCGCTCCGCTCCACCGGGGCGGGGGGCTCTTGCTGTCGGTACTGCTGTTACTCTGACATTCCAAAAGTATTTCAGACGCCGTTAACCATAGAAGACTGTTCGTTTTTCCTTGCATTTAACATGTTTGTTAGTGAGTAATGGGGATTTTTGTGTGGGGTGGGGGTGTCAGTTTGGTATGTATGCGATTTTTTTTTTAATTAAAGGTGGCTCGACGATCAGTCATTAACCGATAAAATGATTAATGACCGTTATTTTTGTTGCCTGTATAATTTTTATTTCATCATTCAAGAAGTCATAAAGTATATGTCATCAAAATGTGTCAAGCAGCGTGGAAGGTATGGAGTTGCTGGGAAGGAGCGTGGGGTTGGATCTGAGTGTACTAAGGCTTATTTAGGGCTGAAGTGGCTGAATGCAGTCATTGATTAGATTCCAGCCAATCTGTCGATGAGCATGCTGCAGTTTTGCTGGAGCTGCTCTGCAGCCCTAATAGCCAGCAACCGGGACGAACTGAACACAAGGGCAGTGACTAAATCCCAGTTACCTTTTTCCTCCTCAAGGGTTGCCTGCAGGTGGCTCGGTGGTTAAAGACATGTTTTTGTTGTCCTACCGAACAGAGACAGTCTGCCTGTCTACTGTAGGGAACAATGAATGGAAATTCCTTAGTGATGTAAGTCCTGCTTTGTTAGATGAGTCTAATAATGACTGTGCTACACCTAGGTCACGTGGCAGGATTCTGCGCTGCTCTTGTACAAAAGTTGATTAGATTAACCATTGTTTTTCCATTGAAGTTAAGCTGTGATGCTAAATCTGGTACCTTGTGTACGTCAGCCTGATTGCAAAGCAGAGCTCTTTATCACAGACTTGAATGCAGTGACACCCCACTCACTAGGCTTAATGAGTAACTCTGTTGGTCCATTAATTCCAGTTACGGCTGGTAGGCATTTTCGATTATGAGTTCAGGAGAGTTTAGACTTCTGAGACCATTTTTGTCCGTAGAGCCTTTAAGTGGTAGTAGTATGTAATTATAGCCGCCTTTCCAAAATGGCTGCGACGCTGTGTAAAATGTAAATAAGAACAATGCAACGATTTGCAAATCATATGAGCGCCTATTTAATTGAAAATGGAACCAGGATGACATATCAGTTGATGGGACTGAGAAATATTGTTTTATGACATGTATGGTCAATTTGAATTTGATGCCAGCAGCACGTTTAAAACAAAGTTGGGACAGGAAAGAGTGGGACAACATTTCACTTTCAAAACGCTTGACAGCTCTTCTCAATTCCCAAATGTTAACAGAGTGTTATTAAAAGACAAGGCCATGCAATATAGTGGTAAACAAGCCCCCGTCCCTACCTTTTTGAAACTTTGCTGGCTTCAATTTCAAATTGAGCGTACAACTGTCATAAAACAACAAAATCTCTTTCAATGTGTGATATGTTATTTTTGTTACAGTCTCAATTAAATATGGGTGTGTATGGTTTAGAAATCACTGCGCTCTGTTTTTATTTACCTTATGCATTGTGTCCCAACATTTTTTTTTGGAAACGGGGTTGTGACAAGAATTATTCTTGACTATATGTAAATAAAAAAAATCCTTCTAGCCTAATTCAAATGTTAAACATACCGGTTTTAATCTCGGTTAACAAAGCCTGCATCCTCCCCGTCCTTCACCTCCAGGACAAATTTCAGTACTTGGGTCGTACAGGTTGTACTTGCTTAACGAGCCCTAAATGCTGCTATGAGTTATGAGCTAAGCCTGTTTGTGATTTTCATTGAATATGAGACAGTGTTATGATGCAGTTTGAATAGTACTCCTGTGAGTACTATGCTTAGTTATGTAGTGCTCTTGATTCTGCAGCTCTCTGATTGGTTCCTCCCTTAGCTGGATGTGGCCCCGGGTTGGGTGTGGGAGGATTCTAGCCTGCTGGGCTCGGAGGCACATCACGCTATGGTGTGTTTCCCAGACAGCCTTGCGTGTAGCCTTGTGAGCTGAGCTCACCGTGCTCTCGGCCCCTCCTTGGGTCTGCTGACTCCACCCTGTTCTGTGTTTTTGCTCAGTGCTGTGGGGGTGGGAGCCGCAAGGTGGGTATATGCGCTGTGAGGGCCAGCAGTTCCAGCTCCGTCTGGATATGGGCATGTGGCGACTTGGGTGTCCTGTGACTGATTGTGGATGTGTAGGACCCATAGGTGACTGGGCAGTTGCCTGTTGTCCTGAATGCGGTTCTCCGAAAACTAAGGTCAAGAGGATGTTATGTTTGTACACAGCCCCCACTGATGTTCAGACTGAAAGGCATACATTTTTTTAGAGGGTATTTTACAAGCAGCTTGCTGTAGTGAGTGTGCTTTCCATGAGCTGCCTGCTCGTCTCTGCCGCAGGGAGGGGGACGTGGGCGTCCTAGAATAGAGCTGGCCCGACGGGAGATGGAGAGCTTCTGTCTCAGAGGGCTGCTTAAGTAGGCTGCCGGCACAGCCAGGATGTCGCTGCCTCCATCTTGTTTCGCCCTGCGTGGGGGGAGGAGACGGGCAGGTCCTCCTGTTCCCACTCAATCGCTGATGCCCTGCCGCCTGTTTTGGGATTGAGTCAGTGGAACGGTTTTCCCCTTAGGTCTTGTACAGCAGCGACTATTCGACAGCGACCGCGACCGCAGCGCATTAGGCTGGGAGCTCCTCTGCCTTGGGGGGGGGGGGGGGGAAGGGAATTTGGCCTGGCGCTGTGCTCTTCCAGCTTACCTTCAGTTTCTTGTCTTTCATGAAGCTTCTAAGAGCACGTCGCTCAACAGGTTCAGCATTACACTAACAATGCGAAGGTCATGGGGTCAAATCCCAGGGGGGCACATACTCATTGTAACCCTTCCCTCTACTGCAAGTCATTTTGGATAAAGGCATCGGAAAAAATGAATTAAAACCATGGTTGCCATGTAGCATTACGTCCAGTAAGAGGATGTACTGTGGCTTCCTTTGGGGTTCAGAGAAGAGGACTTCCTGTTGTGTCCCATATCGCAGTGAAATCCTGGGGATGGTCATGTGACCGGCCAGTCGGCCAATGGTAGTATAGCTGAGCTGGCTGTCATCAGATGGCCGCAGCCGTTAATGAGTGGTTGCAGAGAGATGATAAACACGTGTGGGGCGGCAGAGCTTTGAGTGGGCGGGGTGAGTGAGGCTCTCCGGTCAGGGACGTGGCCCTAGATATGAGCGCTCATTTCCACCGAGCCGCCTCACCTTATCTGACAGATAAGATGGAGACAATGGAGAGGATTACTGGGAAAAGAGCCCTGATAGTATGTCAGGGGACCAAGGGCTGGGGGGTGGATCTAGGATTGGGGAGGTGTGATTGGTCCTAACTGGGCTGGGGGTGGGGTCTTCTCACCTCTGGGGCACCACATCTGAGAAGCTAAACCGGAGCATCGCTTGTCCAGAGCCCCGATCTTCTCACCTCCCTGGGTCTGAGCGTGTCGGATTTGAGGGGCGTGTGAATGTTCACGGGCTGCCTTTTACCATCTCCCTGGAGACTCCTTATATATCCATCAGCAATATTCTTTAATGTAATTTCTTTGTGCTGAATTAATGTCAAGGATTAGAGGAGATCTGTGAGTGAATTGCTTTTTCTTCTTGGAGTTAAACCCCCCCAGTGGGCTGCCCCCCCGCCAGGTGTGTTTGGTACGAGGGGCGGGATGTTTGTGTGTGGCTCTGGAAGGTTGTGCTGTTTGCACTTTCTTCCTTCCCAGCATGCCGAGGGACATGCTTCTGCGTGTCCTGCCGTTGCCCTGGTTACCGTGTTGACCACCAGCGGTCAGGAGGCCCAAGCAGTGAATCAGTCCCCCAGAGCATCATGGGAGCCGACACTGTTTTCCAGCTCGGACTGGATTTTCCGTCTGCCCTTGGGTTCTGTTTTGGCGATTTATGGGATGGCGGACAGCTTCTACTTCCTCGTGTCCTTGGTCTGTTTTTTTTCTGCTCAGTCCTGCTTCTTGGCGTAGTCCTGGAGTTGGCGCGTCCCTCCTCCCTGGTGTCGTCCTTTGGGGCACTTTCTCGTGGTGGGGGTTCTCTGTGGAGTTCAGTGTGACATGCAGCCCCCTGACAGGGTGCCCCCCGCCCCCTTTGCCCATGTGTATTGCTGCCAGGCCTGGTCTCTCCGGGGGCCAGTGGAAGGTGAGGTCCGCTCCTCTGGCGTTTTGGCCGGTGTTTGTCAACCTTGCTGTCTGGGCCTTAGGGGGACAGGAATCACAAAGCATGTGTCTTTGTTTTAATATCGGCCTGATTGTCTGACATTGAGTGCAAAATGTTGTTCCACCATCAACACAGATATCAGTTCTATATGTTTGTGTGATTAGCAGGGATTTGTATCGTCTGACGTGGATCTTCCTTCCTCTCTCCTACCATCCCCAAAGTGGCTCCCTAAAGTTAGAATATCGGGGGGACCGGGTTTGGCCCGGGCTAATATTTGAAGCGCAGTGCTGCGTCGACCCCTCAGGGCGGCTAATTCAGAAGCTCGAAGCTCATGAGTCTCCTAACCTACATATTCGTCCATCGGATGTCAAAGTCGGCATCATCTCTGAAGAAGTAATTAGGGCTCCGTGCAGCCTGGATGTCTATTTATAAATGAAACCCATCAGCATTAAGGTAATATGCCTGGATCCTTGCGGGGGCAGGATGCTAATGGAAAGTCCGCCTTCAGTGAGCCGCTGCTTCACCGAGCTCCTGCCGGGCTCGTCGCCCATGAGTTGGGTTAGCTGCCCTGGCTGGGATGTCTCAGTGAAGCCCTATGCTCAGGCGAGCGGGCTGTAGGAAGTTACCCCCCCCCCTCCGAATCCCCCTCATCCTGTCATGTGACCTATCACCCAGTTTACACTGGTATTTAGGAAGTCTTTGTAATGGTTTCCTCAGGATCCGTTGGAGTCCTCTGAGGCGAGAGCTGATTAACGCTGCCGAGGTTCTGCTCTGACGTACACATCTGGGGCTATCCGATGTCATGACGGTTACGTGGGCCTGGCTAGCGTGTGGACCTCAAACCTCATTCCATCGTGACGCCCCACGGGGTTCTGTGGCCGTGTTTGTTTACAGGCGCGTTGCTCGCGGTGACATTGAGGTTCCCGGTTGACGGATACGTGACACTGAGATCACGCTCATCTCCGCCTGGTCCCTAAACCACCCAGGAACGACAGTGTCGAGGGTGGAGTCAGTCTGGATGGAGTTACTAAGGTCGAGACTATGAAAGTGGTATGGATTACATGTGCTTGGTGATGGTGGCCGTTTCGAAGGGGGAGGGGCTATTCAGGTGGGAGGGGTTATGTAGGACAGCGTGGACAGCAGTGCCGCTCTGTACATTTTGGCCTCTCCGCAGTACCCCTGAGGATTCAGCAGGGGGGGGGGGGGGGGGCCAGTTCCTGGGGGGGGTGCCTATGTGCGGGTCACCCCGCCGAGGGGGGGGGACCCTGCCGCCGTTGTAGGCCAGGGG
>JAABNY020000025.1:14176972-14190470 GCA_015164015.2 Brevimyrus niger | reverse complement strand
GCCATTTATCCCCCCCCCATAACCCCCAACACACACACACATGGTCTTCCTGCCTAAATGGGGACTATCCATTCATTTCTATGGGAAATACCCTAATCCCAATCACGACACCCTTAACCCCTTACCCATCTCTAACCCCTAACCATAAGTAACCAGCCCAAATACAAAACTGAGGTTATCCAAATGGGGACCTCAAAAGATGTCCCCAAACGTAGGGAAATGTCAAGTATTGCTATACTTTGGGGACAATTTGCTCCTCAGATGTCATCTATGCAAACCCACACACACATACAGAGAGAGAGACTTGTAAATACATCTTTGTGGGTCACGCTCATTTATTTTTATAGGAAAAATGATTTTGTGTTTCTTAGTTTTTTTTTTTTTGATTGTCTCGGATATTTTAGAAAATTGAATTTCCCCTTATGGTTACCACTTTCCCCACAAAGTAAGGTATATCTGGACCTGAGGCGGTGACGGCCATCCTGATTGGCCAAGCCTGACCTTGGCTGCTAAGCGTGAGAACTAGCCTGTCGGTCTCTGTATGCTTAGGTCTGCGTAGCACATTGCAGAGGGCTGTCCCTCCTCTACTTTTCCAACCGCCCCATGTTACTTCTCCTTTAATGTGCGGGATAAAAAGCAGTCTGCCCAAATAAGGACACCGGCTGCCACGGCTGCGGCTGCCGTCGGAGCTTTGATATGGAGAGGCGGGAGGAAGCCCAGACCGCAGGTGGTTTGTCTGTTTCGTCTTGACTGAGCCCTCATGGAATCTGCTGGGGGGGGGGTAAATGTCGGCTCATTGGACAGCTGGTTGCACCCCACCCCGCCCAGCAAATCTCTGGCCTGTGGTCATATGTTGCCCCCCGGATTGGGGAAGCCAGTGATTTTTTTTATGTTTTTTAATTTATTTTCCCCTCCCCCATATTTGCGGCTGGTAGACCATTTAGGGGGACGCATTCTGGGTGTGAACCTTGGTCGGGGTGCCTCGGGCGCTTAGGGAGGACCTCTTTAATGCCGTGCCGCGCTCAGGCAGGTTCAGACCGTTTCTGCGTGGCCGCCGGTGTTCTGCGGGGCGCCCCGTTTGCGTCGGTGCCGGTCGGGGGGGCCTGAGGGTCACAGAAGTGGATGCGGAGGTGGAGCGGAGCGGAGCCGGAAGCTGCGAGCTCGGGGGTCTTGTTTGGTGTTGGCGCGGAGGGCGGGGTTATAGTCAGAACGAGCCGTCTGCTGCTCTGACTGCTGGGATGCCGCCGTCTCTGAGCGCCGTGAGGCCTTTGCAGTCTTCATGTTAGGAAGATGTGAAGATGGTGCTCAGGAAGGAGGAGAAGCTGCAGCTGTTTGCGGGAGGTGTGTTGACCACGCGGCCCTGTACTCCGTGCTACGCTCCTACTACACCTAATTTACCCAAAAGTCATTTTTATCTGTCAAAATCACGTGGCGCTATCCCTGACTAGATGTTTTTATTGTAGACAAAATATTCCCAAATAATCCTTCAAACGCTTATTTTTCTGGTTTTCCTGAGTCCCATTAGGTTCAGAATCAAAACTCTCAAGTTTCACACCCCAATTTCTAATGTGATTGGTGAATGTCTCGTCATTCAGCGGCCACCTCCAGGTGCTCTGTGTAATCCGGCGCACAACACGGTATTTAGTCTCGGGCATAACCTTTGTTTACCGCGGCTGTAACGTGCCAAATACTATTGAGTCGGTAAATAGGAGAGTCTGTGATAAATGTGCCATTTTGTCATGTCAAATATGCCGTTGAAAGAGCTGTAATTTGCTGTGATGACGTAAGCCTATTCATCGGTGTATTTTGACTGTTCCATTCACTCGCCGACGTTTATCCATTCCTGATTTATCAGTCGGTCTCTGAGCAAGCTGCCATATCTCTGAAGGACTTTCCGAGCCGCTCTTCACGCGGGTCACGCCGGGGCGCTAAGAGCTTCCCGAGCCGAGGCTGACGGGCACTCGAGCCGTTTGGGCTAGGTGAGGTGGCAGAACGAGGCGATTCTCCCGAGGCCCGGCCCGGCCCGGCCCGGCCCGGCGCCTCTCATCAACACCCGAAATCCATCTCCCCTCCCTGTCACTCCCTATCTTCTGCCACGCCAAATATGCCTCCGCCTTGCGGGCCCTGGCTGTCCTGGCTCCGTCAACGCCTCATGCGCCTTCCTCCCCAGGCGTTCACACAGAGACCCCGTACTGCCCCCTAGAGGCCTTTGCCGGCACACATCTCCTCCCACGCGGCTGTAGTTTGACTTCTTAGCGGAGGACGTGGCGATAGTGACTGCGACTGCCCCCAGTGTCCCGCCGTGTCTTCATCCCTAATATGGTCTTGCAGGGCTTGTCGTCTCACCTGCAGGTGTATGTAGCTGCCTGCCAGTCCATTGGCTGTTGAGTAGCTGCCATTGTGTACGAATGAGTCACCATTTAATTTAGGTCCTGTTTGCCGCTGTGTTTTTTTTTGTTTTTTTTTTTCCTCTGTGCGAACCTAACGGTGGCCGATACCTCGCCGAGAAGGGCTGTCCCGTCGATTTAGACTTTGTGCCGTTGGACTTGCGGTTTTCAGTTTTAGGATCCTGCTCAACGAACCGGCGTCATCCTTGGAGGACAGCCAAGGGAAAACCACCCGAGCGGAACGGCAGGGATGGTGAGGATGAGTTGAGCCGGAGGGAAAATAAATGTGTTGTTTCTGCTGCCTTCGTGTTCCGGAGGAGCTGTGAGCCTTGGGATGGGGCGCGGGGCCCCTGGTGGAAGGGCCTCTCGCCGTCCCGCTTCTGACACCTTGTGTTTGTTAGTCTTTCTTGGCCCAGCGCGTGTGCTCTGGTTGGGTGGCCCAGGCCCTGGAAGCCCCCTGCAGGGATGCAGGGCTCCTGCTTTTCACCCAGAGGTACCGCTGAGGAGTGTCCCGGCTGTGGGCGTCGCCCTCGTTTCAGGAAGCCCTTTTCCAAAACCAGAGCACTGTTTTTTTTTTTTGTTTTTTTTTTTTTGATGTGGCTAAGAACAAAATTCCATGTCTTCCAGAGTTGTCTGAAATGGGATCTTGACTAAGAATTAGATGGTATTTATTTATTAGGCATAAATGTGAGGGAGTCCTGGATTGGAAGTCTGCTGGCATTTTAACTAGGGACGCATTTTCCTTGGCTGATTATACATTTTAATTATTTTTTTTTTTAATTAAGCTTTACTTGCTGATCCTGGCAGATTTCCTCTTTCCTTAGTTTAATATTTATGAATTTTCTAAAGCACTCTTAACACGTCTTTAATGAACTTTGCTTTCTGGAAGCAAAATATTTTAAACATCCTTCTCAAAAAAAAATTGGCTCCGCGAGTGTCTGATTAAATTGTTGTTCCCAATGGTTTCTGGGGTAGTTCCTCCACTTACAACTTACACACTGCAAATGTAACGTCTTTGTCTCTCACTGTAAAGAAGAAGCGTCCACTGGAAGCTCCGCCTAGCTGCTCTTACATGGTGTCCAGGGGTTGACCAGGCATATTCCCGTAACGCGCTACCTGCCTCAGTTATACGTCGCTATTGACAAAAGTGTCTGCTAAATGAATGTCAATATATTCCACCACTGTTTGGGACACAAAGCAATGTTAGTCGGTACGCTGTTTTATCAGCTCATAAATTCAGCCGTGTTTAGACTGATTGGCCGACTGCCGGACATGGCAACTGAGGGCACAGATTGGCCATTTCTGGTCACTGGCTGTTTGATCAGGGCACCTTTAGTGTCAATGCCCTCTGTCGATGGAGACGTTAATGATCTGGAAGTGATCGTGAGGACCAGCGTAGGGAAGTATGTTTAGTGTGAATATCGCTGCAGATGTAGAGATCAGGACTTCCAGCTGTCGCACATCTGGCGTGACAACTCGCGCTTTCAGACTCGCGCTCACGCAAGAAATTTTACGGCGACTCTATATTATTCCATCATGAATCTAAAATAAGCCACAGAATGCGTTGGGGTAGTTTGCAAACCCTATAGACTATTCATAAGGTAATAAGACTGTTGCGTGTAAATACGTGTGCGGACTTGTCTCGTTGAAAATCTCCCAGCAGCCAGCGGAGCAAAGTTAGCAAACCTGACATATAATGGAAGAAGTCTGATCTGCCAGAGTCCCACAGCTGACATTTGCGGGTGATTTTAAATCGGCAACCAAAACAAAGTAAGAGGTTTCCAGGAGGATTATGCCCTCTAATCACCCCAGACGCTGAGGGAATCATGCTGGGGGGGGGGGGGGGGTTTATGACTGAACGTCTGTTGCATCCCAGTACGAAGCATCATGAAAATGCAGAGAAGCTGGGCGGAGTGGAGAAGCTCTTGTGTTGGCGGGTTATTTTCGGCTCACTTGTACGTTTCCAAGGCGACCGTATCAACAGAACCTAGATTCTCCGGTGGGGCAACCGGAAGCCTTGTGGCGGACCTCATGGCGTACACCAAACCGACCGGTCCCTGTGGGATGTCTCCGCGCCGCACTGTCTGCCTCCGGGGAACTCTGTCAATGGGTGATGTGCAGGTCTTTATCGCTGCCGATGGAGCTGATAGGCTGGTTCACGTGCATCCTGGCTAGTGTCGCTGTCGCAGTGCCATTGCCAGGTATTTTTGTCATATTTTTGCCGGGTTATCATCTTCCTGTAACGATGTTCCTCTTCGTGTTCAACCGATCTGTGTGCCTTGGAAACGGAAAGGGTTAACTTCGGGTCCTGATCGCGATGCTGTGGACAGCTGAGGAACGCGAGAATCATCCTTGGGCCATTTCTGCGCTCAGTGGTGCAGTATGAGCCTTAACCCTCGCATGTGTTCAGCAGCTGAGGAGCCTGCATTGGCGAAATATGTCAACCCCTGAATGCAACACGGGAACATCTGACGGGAGGTTTTACTTTGACGTGTCTTGGCATTCCTGCTGCCAGACTTGTTCCGGCATGTGTGCATACTCAGAGTGCCGTCTTTTGAGGGCTGCTTCTCATCTAGGTGAACGTTAGCTCTTCTCAATCAGTCGTTTAGCCAATTCTATGAGGCCTCGCCCTGGCCCACCCCCCTTCCAGACAGGAAGTGAATAGCAGCTGTCTCACTGAAGCCGTGACTCAGCTTGGGGGGGGGGGGGGAGTTTCAGACCTTCCTAATAGTGTCGGCCTTTCCCTGCTAGGAACCCTGGGAATGCTTCCGATTTGTGTAGATGGAGGGGATAGCCAAGATTGATGCTTCTTTTCTTCTGTTATGAATGGGTCCATTCCGGTAAGTTCTATTATTCCGCATCGGTGCTTGGTGATTTGTCTTGGGATCTAAACATTGTCATAATTTACCGGTTTATTGTTCTTTTGGGTTGTTAGGTGTTCTACTCCTTGGCAAAGTCTTCAAGAAGCCCTGCCCAGTTCATTGGGGGGGTGGGAATTCTGGCTCATTTCGTGCTCCGGCTCTCCACACACGTATGCGATGACATGATGAGGGTAGCATGGGGGGGGGGGGTCAGCGTGCTGTCCGTTGTGGCTTATATCTGCAGCCACCCTCTTGGGGTTTTCGTTGGTTGGGGTGTTTTTAGCTCACAGATGTGTGCCTCAGATGCATTGGTTCTGTGGTCACTGTTTCACACCTTATTGCTCCCATCTCACTGTTTTCTAGACTCGGATTAGGATATAGATCAATGCACAGGAGATCCCAGGATCTTACCCAGCATGCTCTTTGTGTGGTTTATCATCTGGCATCGGTCAATCTGCTCTACTTTCTCTCTGCCTTCCATGTCCTTCATCTAGGTTTCTTGCTTTAGTCTTTGGTGGACGGGGAAGGAAAGTCTTGCAGGCATAGTAGGTAGTGTTAAATGTTTGTACTATCTGTAAGGGTGCAGCATCATCCCTCCGTAACCTTCTGGTGAAGCTCCCGGCCCAGCGTTGGCCGCAGGGTTGCTGCACAGTGCGGAAATTGCAGGGCCGCTAAGCTGGGCAGCGCGTTATCTGGGGGGGCTGAAGGCAAAGTCGCTACATCCGCACCGACTTCAAAGCACCAGCCTCCGCCGACGTGAAACGCGAGTTTGCCTTTGAAGTGGAGCCACGAGCTTTTATTTTGACTTTGCAAAAGCCCCCCGTGCCCTGTAGGAGCCGCTTAGTGACCTCCATCTTAACGGGGACCTGTATCGTCGCGCCCGTGTGCCAGTACTGGTTGACAGCTCGTATCCCCCCCCCCCCCACCCCCGAGGTTATTATGCTGGATGGAGGGAAAGTGCGTGACAGATGGTGCTGAAGAACTGAGTGGTTTATATGCAAGAGCCTGCTGTACCTTTGATAGCCCACTGCTGGTCAGAGTGATTACCCATGGGGCCGTGCAGGGTACAGAGGTGGATGTTGGGGCCTGGGAGGACATCGTTTCAGAGGTTTTCTGTCACTGTATGAGACTCCGTTGGAGGGATCCACTCTCTGCTTTTCATTTTATTTTCCTTTATATCTGTTTCTTATTCAGGGACTGTGGCCTTTTGAGTTTTTTTTTCCTGTTGTGAGAGTCTCACTGCCTGTTTTGTACTGCAGCAAACCTCGGTCATGTTGTGGACCCTGAACCGCTCACAAACCTGCCCATTGAGAGTGTGATTATTAAATGTACCCTGTATAAATGGATCGCATGGATTTCCAGGGCCGAGGTCTCTGTTTGATTTTCGAGATTGCAATCTAATAATCCTGATGGTGCTTCCCTCCCTCTGGGGATGTTGTGATGGTTTGTTCCCAGCGTCTGGCTCCTCTGATATTTCGACATCGAGCTGTTGTCTCCTGGCTGAGTTCAGCTGTGGGATAAACACTGTGCTCCCCCTCTGTCTTGTCCACAGGACACTGTAGTTGATGTGAGTACCTGAGGAAGTGCCGGCGGCCCCCCCCCCCTCCCCTCAGAAGCCATGCCCCCCCGCAAGCGAAACTCCGGGGGCCTTTCCTTCATCTTCTGCTGCTTCAAGAGCAGCGACCACCCAGAGATCACCTACCGGCTGCGCCATGACAACAACCTGGCTCTCCACACCATGGAGCCCACCCTGCCCATGCCAGCCGGGGAAGAGCTGGACGTCATGTTCGCGGAACTGGTGGTATGTCCGAGAAGGCCGTCTCCCCTCCCTCCGCCGTCTCGGGGCCTCCAGAGATGCTCCTAATCGTTGCAGGTTTAGTCTCACGCACACTGTAGTTTGTAGCCAGCTGGACCTTTACATTGTACTGCAGTCGCTTCGTTCTGGGTCTGACGTTAATCCACATCCACATATAAGGAGATTCACCACCTTGCAGGGAAACGCAGGATTGGCCCTCCAGCCGCTGGGGTTAAAAAACCTCACACTGATCCATTCGGACTAGTGTGGTGCTGAGGTATCACCTGCCACATGGCTGCGCTCGGGTTCTTCCCCCAGAGGTGGTTTGTCGCGGGGTGGCTGCGGCGATGTAATCAGTATGTGCTCCTTACCTCCCCCTGTCCCTTGTGGTGTTTAAGCCCCTTTGATTGACGTTGCCCTCTGTGGGATTAACGTCTTCAGTCCGCCGTTTTGTATCGGCTTGCGACAGCATAGTGGGACTGATTCCCTGGCGTCGGCCAGCACGTGCGGAGAACGCGGGACTTTGACGTTTCCCTGTTTCTCTGCTCTTTGCTCCAGCTGACCTGCCTGTGAATCATTAGTTGCTAGTGGATGTGTTCATCTTCAAAACGTCTGCAGTAATTTCCATAGTGCTCTCTATCTACTTACCAGCTTCTCGTCTGGGTCTGTCGGATGTTACATCACTTGGGCGAGTTTACCAGTGTACCTGTCACTGATTAATCTCCCAGATAGCGCTGCTAAAAGCCCCGCACCTGGCCTACTTCCCTTCTTGTACACGGATAATTACAAACTGAACTGAACCATCTGAAGTTAGTCAGTCGACACTAATGTGGCTGTCCTGACACGTTCCTGTGCCCAGAGTCAGTCATCGAGCTCAGATGTTTCCTGTGGTAAGGAGCCAGCTGCAGAATGGCTGAATCTGCAGAGAAAGCGGCTGATGTGGTGATCTGCTTCCTGTTGTGGTTCTTTTCGGATCTGTAGCCTGGAGTTCATGCCTTTGTTTGGGAATGACTGCTCTCTGATGTCATGGACTGCTCTCTGATGTCATGGACTGCTCTCTGATGTCACAGACTGCTCTCTGATGTCATAGGGCCCCTGCTTGTCATTCCCAGTCCGTTTCACATGTGGTGAGGCTTCAGCAGGGCTCCCCTGTTTATCCCTCCTCGGCACTTTAACTGGAATCTGTGCCTCTCTAGCAGACTGGCACATGGAGACGTATGCTTGTGCCATTCAGACCTCCCAAATTGCCCGTTTTTAACCATGGCTTTGTGCCCCCTTGGCTGGAGCTCAGCCATTCGTCCATTTATGAAGGCCCACTGTGCACCAGCAGCGCCCTCTGTGGAGTGGGCCTGGACCCACAGGGGTTTGATTTACGGGAACTGCGGGGATCTGAGGGATAGCGACTCTCTAGGGTGGGATCTTGCTGAGGCCTGCCAAGCAGAGAGCCTTGTTCTTGGCCGAGTGGAGATGGTGGGCCATTGAAGACCCGCCATTCTCCATGGGAAGGGGTCACACTCCTCTTCAGAACCTTGACCCCTTGCCCAGTTTGCTCTCTGCTGGCCCATCGAGCCATGCTTCTTCCCTTGAGAGAAGGGCCAGACCGTTTTGATGACGCAAGTTGCAGAAGATCTATTTTATATAACAGTGGTGCCCTTATTTGACTCTTCTTTCGTTTTGTTCTTCTGAAATTAGCAGGCGGACTCTGCTGTGGGGGAGAGAGTGATATAAATCCTTTTTCATTCACTCCAGACTGCAGTTTGATCTCCTTAAACAGACCAGAGCTTAATCGAATGAAATGAGAGTAAATCTGCGAGAGGTGTCTCTAATGCCAAAACGCGGGAATTTTCCGAGGCTCAACGTAATGTGTTTCAGTGACACCATCTGGAAGAGGTTGACTTTCGTTTTTTTTATTTTTTTCCTCCTCCTTTCTGTTTTAAACTTCTGCTTTGATCTTTAACACTGCTTAGAACGTCCTTATCAGGCCGCTAAAAATGACCTTCGAACCTATTTTCTGTTCCTTTGCCTAGCAGGGAGCACATGACCTGAAGTCCTGCCTGCCGTGTCTTTGAGCTGGAAGCTTTCCAATGCTGTAGTGCAGTCGAGGATCACAGGCCGGGCATTCGAACCGCACAAAGTCCCCGGTGTTACTTGATTAAACACCCATCTTACCCAGGATCCTCTCTGCCTGTGGCCTGAGCTTATGGTGTGTGAAAGACCTTGGCAAACGGGAGAGGACCAGGCAGACTTATTAGATGTGTGCCGTCAATTCCATGCAGTCGAGAGCGTGTTTTGCACTTTAATGCTCTCTAATTCCCTTTCGCTAATGGCAAAATGAAGTGGATTTCGGTCCCCGGCTTTTGGAGACTCAAAGCCAGCCTCCCCTGAAACACAGGCGTGCTGAAGACTGCAGAACTGTGGATTTCAAACTTTCTTGGAAAAATAGCAGATGCTTATCAGAGAAGAGCAACCAGAGAATAAATTGTGGGGTCTCAATAAATAATTTTTATCTCTCGTCTTTGAGCATGTTGGACATAGTTGGCCCCCCAAAGGCTCTGATGCTAAGGAAGATGGACGGAGGTAGGGGGGCCGGCTATGTGGACTGACTGTCGTTGCTGCTGTAGGACCCTGGAGCCAGGATTTGAGTCAAAGGGTGTGAAAGGGCTTAGTGTCAGAGTTGAGGATGCCAGTTTTGCTCTTTCACGGCATATGCCAGTTTTGCTCTTTCACGGCATATGCCAGTTTTGCTCTTTCACGGCATATGCCAGTTTTGCTCTTTCACTGCGCACTCTCCCCCATCACAGTTCCCTGTGCTCTTAACAGACAGCAGTTAGTGTGAGTTGATGGAAGGAAAGATAGAGAAGGGAGAGTGAGGGAAGTCGGATACAAGGAAGAGCAGACGCGGAGTCCGAGGTGATTATGGGATCCCTGGAGAGGCAGAAGGGATGAGGCCGTGCACACACAGCGGCCAGTAACAGCAGGATGTGACCTTTAGGGTCAGCGTTGAGGTTCAAACATTTGAGCCAGTATTGAAAGTGGCAATGCCGTGGGCAACATCTGGCCAGGGACGAACCTCATTGTTCGAGATCAGAATACTCCTTTTTGTGTGGAAGGGCATCATAATGGATGCAGGTACTTCAATCGCCGTGGTAACACTCGGCTAAACACATTACATTGCCATGTGCATCACCGGGTTAAGCTTTGCCCCATCCTTGAGGTCACATGGACCATCGCGGAGTCACCGTTTTCTGAGTGATTGCTCTGGGTGCTGATGAGACTTGGTTAGGATGGCTTAGGGGGCTTTACAGCTAATAAGTTGCACATGAAGTCGTTGACTTTGCACCCAGACATCTGGGATGCGTTTCGCCACAGACGGTTGCTAAGGAATGCGGCGCCGGGTTACGTAACTGCACCGGTCCATCTCCCAGCAACCCCATGGTATGGCTATGGCCGACACGTGTTGCATGGCTGCTTCCCAGATGGGCCCAGAAATCACCTACGCTGGCAAGGCCCACTGTGAAGGCCTCCACTGCTTAACCCACTCGGCCAACTCACTGGCGAATCCGGCGGCTTGGTACGGGAGGCCAACCCGGTAACGTTGCTGCCCAAACTGGAATAGCTTTTTAAGGGATTGTACATGAGGGCTCGTATGTCCTAGAGCAGGGTTTCCTTGGGTGGGGTGGGGGGGGGACCCACAGACGGTTCACATTTTTCCTCCATCTCAGCTCCCTGCCAGGCGATCCACATTTCTGCTCCCTCCCAGCTCCATACCGGGAACTGGAAGGGAGTAAAAACATGGACTGTCTGGCGGTCTCCTTGGATCGGGTTGGGAAGCAGTCATGATCACCCACGGCTCTGCTACATTATCTAAACGAATGCTTCTTAATTAAAGAAGACACACTGCTCTCTAGGACAGTGCTTCCCAACCCCCGGTCCTTGGGGACCACCAGACAGTCCATGGTTTTACTCCCTCCCAGTTACTGGCCTCAAGTGTAGGTAACTTTCCCATTTTCCCTGCATGGTTTCTGTGGTATTCCTGATTTCCTGCCCCCCCCCCCCCCAGGGGTGCTGCACTGTTGTAATGCAAGGAACTCGCTACAGGGACCCGGGACAGAGGGTTGCTGGGAAATAGAGTTTTCTCACTGGAGGTTCAGGAGGAGGAGGAGAATCATGCAGTTGTTTGTGAAAATGCGCCAAACCGCGTTGAAAGGCCCTGTGTCTAAGAACCATGCCTTACATGCGTGTGAATTATAGCGTTTTTTTTTCCTGCACAATTTCATTAGGTTTAGCAAATCGCATTAATAACCCAACCGTGGATTTGGTGCTGTGTGTGACTCCTGCTTCCTCCCCTTTTCCACCCAGGATGAGCTGGATCTCACAGAGAAGCACAGAGAAGCCATGTTCGCCCTTCCAGCGGAGAAGAAGTGGCAGATTTACTGCAGCAAGAAGAAGGTGAGGATGTCGTGTGTGTGTGTGTGTGTGTGTGTGTGTGTGTGTGTGTGTGTGAGTGCATGTGCTCGTGCATGCATATGTGACAGCTGATGGTCAGCTCGCCAAAGTTGGGAGTATTTTCAGAGTGATTGAAACAAATGATCTGCTTCTGTTGTGTGTGTGTGTGTGTGTGTGTGTGTGTGTGAGTGAATTGGGGGCTGTGGTGGGGGGAGTTGGATCAAGAATGGAACAGACCCTCCCCTGTGAAATGGCTCTTTCATCACCGTTGCCAGAGAAAGCACGACGCACACATAGCCCGACACGCAGCCCCCGCCCGCTCATCAAAGCCATCCTTCTGTCCTCCCCCCCGAAGGGAGTGCGCTTCACCTAACTTTGAGGGAGTTGTTTTCCAGGAAACCAGTCCATTAAAGAAAACATCTCCTCTGTCAAATTCCCGGTGGGTAAATCTCTCAGCAAACGGGGAGGCCTGTATTATTAATGGGCCTCGTTCACATCCCAGACGTTCACCTCATCCAAGTCGGAGTATTTCATCCCATACGGGATCATAGGCACTCGACTTGCCCGAAGCTGAGTTGTTTCTTAAGTGGGGTCGCACTTAATCCGATCTGCCAGGGCATCAATCTTCCGGGGTCCCGCTTTTCAGGCTGGTTTACGGAGCGCTGATGGACCGCAGCTGCTGGTGGGGGCACCACTAAACAGCTGGCTTTGGCCAGTTGTCTGCTGTTCCCTAAGGGCCGTTCAGTGCCACAAATCACAGCTGCCGCGGGGAGCGCGACATTATGAGGGTGAGGAACTCCCTGTGGGCCAATCTGGCATATCCCACAATGCCCTGTGACTCCATTGTCAACTTCAGGCTGCCCGTTGGGGGAATTCGCCCACGAACTCAATGGCCGTTTCATTAAATCGTGTATGCTACAGCCACTTAACCGAGAGTAGTGGGTCAGGAGGTCATGAGGTCGGTGGGGGTGTTGTGATGGGCACATCTGTTCTTCTCCCATCCCCCAAGGACACTAGACTATTACTGCCCGACTACTGCTGGGGCTATGTAAATCGTTCATCCAGTTTGGTCACGTGGACCAATCAGGTTTTTGGGGGTGTGTCTAGTTAGTGTGCTGCTCCTCAACAGGCGTGGTCTGTTGCCTCATTTGCTGTAGTTGCCGGTTTGGTTTCCCAGGTTCTGCAGAGAAGCAATGTCTCTGGAGACCAACTGCGAGCATGAAGTGATGTACGAGGAGCCTTAAGGACCGGTGGTTTCTAGCCTTTCACTGTGGGTGGTTCTGCTGAGTCGGTGAATCCGACAGCCGAGTCACAGCTGAGGTAGAACTCCTTGGGTCAGGAATGCAAGACGTTTTCTCTGTTACTGCTCTTCTTCTCAGGAGGCACCAACAGACAGCCTAGGGGGGAATGTTTGGAACTGTTGTCTCATGCACACAATTGGGCAATATAGGAAGAACTGTACACCATGTTCCTTAATTGTTTTTTTTTTTTTCTTCAGTGTTGTGCTTGTACATGTGCTCATCGAGTGAAGGTTGCGTTGGTCAGTGTTGCATTCTGTGGATGAGCAGGCTTGTGAGATGGCCTTCTGTTGCCTGGGAGATGGCGAGCTCTCCCCCGTTTCCAATGACCATGCAGAGATGACAGTTCAGTGCTGTATTTCGCACGCAGTTGCCACTGCTGACCTCATCCACCGGAAACTAAATCTCAGGCGACTCCCTCTCCTTCTTCAAGGTTCCTGAACCCAGTCCCCCGGTGCTCTAGATATCTATCCCCCCCCCCCATCAGCCTCAGATCAATCTCAGCAGCCCAGGTTAAAAACCCCATTCTGGTTTCGCTCTTAAATCTCAGCCTGTCAGTGCAGTCTTGGTCAGCAGCACAGCCGTCAGTCAGAGACTCTTTTTTTTTTTTTTTTTTTTTTTTTGTAGCCGAAACCAATATACCGCGTTAGCGCTTGCTCAGGGGCTGGCTTGCATGCGGGCTGGGGCCGGAGATACCGACGGGAGGGACAT
>JAABNY020000025.1:14149329-14161762 GCA_015164015.2 Brevimyrus niger | reverse complement strand
GGTGACCCCCCCCCCCCCCCCCCCCCCCACACACACACACACACACACACACACACACACACACACACTTCCGCCATCCAGTCGAGCGGTCCTGTGTGGTGCTTGATGGCGTGCTCTGCTTCACCGCCGGGCCCCCAGCTGAAGGAGCAGAGGGAGAAGGAGCGCAAGACGCGGAAGAATAAGGAGAACAGCGAGGAGGACGGCGAGTTCGACGACCTGGTGTCAGCGCTGCGCTCTGGTGAAGTCTTCGACAAGGACCTCAGCAAGATGAAGCGCAATCGTAAACGAATCAACAGCCAGACGTCAGAGACGGACAGCAGGGAGCGGCCAGTCACCAAGCTCAATTTCTGAGTGGGCGGGACCTCCGGCCTCTTTCTGGCTACCCATCAGAGGCACCTCCCTTCAGCCCCACCCCTGCCACAAATCACTGTCGTCGGGTCATGAACTGGAGCGGTGGGGGGGGGGAAGGGATGGGGGAGGGGACCTCTGCCCCCATGAGTCAGTGTGAGAAACTGAAAATGGACAATAAAAGATACAAAGTTGTTTTTTCAACCTCAGAAGCACACAGCTTAATGGTTCCGTCTGTCTGGAAACAGACTACCAAATAAAAAAAAATATATATATATCATTAATTAAAGGACATATGTTGATGAATTGAGTGAAGTGACACTTTCTGTCAAAGTGACTCCATGGGTCCCACTGCAGGTCCCAAAGTCATGTGGGCTGTGCGCTCCCTGGCCCCGCCCAATCTTCCTAAGCAGGAAGTGAAATGGGCCATACCACTTAGGGGTGGTGACAGGGGTGCCGCTGGGTAACCCAGCATACCTTGTCCTTGCGTTTTCCATGCATGGGAGGGGGGGGATTCTGTCCTGACCTCTGCCATCTCTGAGCCAAGGTGGGTAAGATATGGGACTCTCAGCATTCCTGTGCTTCCATAGAACATTCCAGACCGACTGGCGTGGCGGGCTTGTTTTTAACCAAAGCAGAGCACAGCATATTTCTGCCATGTGTTACTTTTTTTTTTAAAAAAAAAAGATGATTTTTTTTTTTTTTTTTAAGTATACAGGCATGTTTAAAACTACGCTAGGCAATAGGACTCTGGTTTGGGTTGGACTGTCACTGAATGAAACCAGTGAATTTTTGTTTTTGGTATGCATAGCCCAAAAGCGATATTTTTTTTCTTCCTCACTCAAACACTGTGGACATAAAGAAAAGGTTCTATGCATATAAAAATGCAAATGTGTTTTTTCTGGTTTAAAGCGTGCGTGGGTGTGTGTATGTAAATATTCTAATACACATACTTTGTTGTACTTCAGATACTCAATGTATGTGTCTACATATGCACCCCGCTTTAAGTGTCATGTAAAAAAATATGTATGTAATGATTAAAAAAGTCCTGCTATCTTTTTACCGTCGGCGCGCCTTATGTGCTGATTTTCCCCCGAAGAAAGAGGAGCAAGAATTACGGACAGCCTTCTTTCACTGTGTAATACAATTTCCTTTTGTGTGTGGGGCCTTTTACAAAACTTTTTTTTATTTAAAATTGCGTTGTAATGTCAGGTAATTGTTGCGTTAATAAGGAAATAAAGAATGTCGGAGGTGAAATTCTTTGTCCTTTTTTCTACTAATGCCTCTCAACGCTCTTGGTAAATCCGTATGTTAGGTCTACTCACTCTGGATTAAGAGCTCCCTCTGGTGGTCCCGTAATTCATGATTCGCTGTTGTAGTCTAAATAGAGTACAGTGATTTGCTCTGTTATCCAGGAATGACTTCTAATGCTGACGTCTTATAGCACAGCATGACTGTACAGTTTGATGTTCTAGACATTGAGTGGAATATTTGAAAGCTTTGAGTCCAATTAATCCATTTAATAATTTTTAGTGTGCTGTGTTGGGACTTGGGACTCTGTATCTAGTATATTTTCATTAAAAGAATTTTGTGAGTTTCTTCGTAAGTAGTGGATAGAGTTTAGCTGTTGATCAGTAGAGTGGCGATAATTCATACCGATTTCATGGAAGTAATTTATTATAAGATTAAACCGAGACAAAAATGTGTCCTGCTTCTGCCAGAGAGTGAGTTTTTTTTTAAAACAAAGTGCCATTTCTAGGGATTGCCAATATCGATTTAATTGACCGCTGGTTAAATGATATACATAAAAGCTTTGAAGGAGACACAGTTCATCTCAGCCCAGAACTCCGTAAAGCTGAATGAGATTGAGTGTTTAGATGTTACAAAAGACGCATTTTACCCCGCCTGATTAAATACCCCACCGTTGCCACCAGAATTATATTTACAAATACATAGATTACATTCATATATTACAAGAAATGTACATTTCTGTTTAAAAGCTGAGAGAGAACGATTGAGGAAAATTTGGCAGATCTTTTAAAATGAATTTTGTACTATATGTGACACGGGTGCCATCTGCTGGGTATTGCCAGTAGTGAGTATTTTGTGTGTCCTCGCAAATAGCATTATAGTCTTATTATCCAGTCATGAAATTGTGTAATGTTTACGAGTGTTGATGGGAACGTACAAAACATTTCGTGAAGCATCAAACATTTAATTTTCATTTGCAAAATAGAATTCTACATCATTGGGTCACAAGCAATGAATTTCACCAACGTTACAAGCAGCAAAAAATAAAAATAAATAAACACTATATTCAGACAAAGTTTGAGGCGCCACCCCAATTAACATTCCAGCGATTCCGGTACATTCGAGGAAATGTGCAAAACATTGTGCTATAATTTGTCGGACGCCTTAAAAATGGTGACACTCCAAACGTCATTTATTGTATCTGGGTGGGAGTTGTTTGGTGAATCTTGTGAGAACTCCTGCAATTGTGGCTTACATGTTGTGATTTAATCCTGTAATCATGTAAACAAACGTAGACATTTGCGAACTTCCCACACACTGCCAAGGCATAGCGAACGGGCCAATCGCCCTAACGGTGGTAATACTGTCTCTCGTCATGTAGCCCTTTTCGTGAAAAGCTGCACAATAGAGCCTTGAAGAGTAATCTATTGACGGTTTGTCGATTTCGTTTTTTTGTGCAATATTTATGTGAATGTTCCAATGCAAAATGCGAATTTAGAGAGTATTTCCATGCCGGAATTGACGATTTACGTGGTGTTGTCTGTTCAAAGTACGAACGTACGGTACACTCTGCTGGATCTTCATTTCTATCAGTTTTGTAAGATAAATGTTGCCTTTTAAAAAATGTGCCTTCGTGTCTAAAATAGGCTAACACATGATAACTGGACGATAATCCTATGTTGTATTTGTGACGATAACCGTAAGCGTCATGGTAAATACTGGTCAGATTAAACAGTTGTTTTGTCATTATAAAAACTGATCTCTGGCGATGATGGAAGCAAATGCTGTAGCCTGCTTTTCTGTAGAAAATAACTGAAAATTGCCACAAAGTGAAACTTAAGTAGCCTACTAAATGTGGCAGCATTTTAAAGTAGGCCTACTGTGAATAAAATTCGTCCGTGGTAGCTTTGAAGAGCTGTTTTTGGTTAATTTAACCAAAATGATCTATCATCAGACACAATTAGGATTAAATAACACGTACAGCCTGACCTGGGTTTAACTGGATTGTGTCTGATAATGATGTAGATTAAATTTTCCGATAGACAATTCTAACGTAGCAGTTCATGTGAAAAAGAAAACATTTTTTCCCCCAATCACAAAGGCCATGTGCAGCAACTTAACAACTGATAAGGATTTTTTTTTTAAATTAGTTATTTTATTTTGTCGCATTTTGCGCCAGCTATTCTTTCACAGTGTCTACCGATGCTCTGTCAGCTGTGTGAAATGTTGTACGTTGACCTTACAGAGAGATAATTGGACTGCGAGTCTTTTCGTTTTCTTGTAGGACGTCATCACCCGCCTTCCCGGTGGGGGGGGGGGGGGGTAGTTATAGTTAACCACTATTTTGGCACAAAACAGTCGTCTTTAATGATTTGCTATTCTCTGTAATTATAGGGGCAAATTAGAGCAAATCATAAACTGGTGTCAGCGGTCTCTGTTTTGGCCACGACGGATTGCGACACCGTGTCGGGGTGACCATCCCTGCAAAAGAGCACGGCCGGGTTTTTGCACGCCCACATGGCGATGTCCCCTCCGTTGGCCGGACTGGAGGAGGAGAGCCGGCTGCCCACCCCATGCCTACTGGCGTACCTGTCCCTGATCCTGTCGGCCCGCGATCTGGCGTCTTTGCTTCGGCTTTGCGTTGAAAGGTAGGCGGCCACGTTTCTAGTTCTGTATCCTTCCTCCCTGTTTCGTCCCAGAAGCATGGATATGTTCGGGTTTCTGATTACGTAAATCAGAGGGTTGATGGCCCCGTTTGCCCAGGCCATCCATATGGCCACGGTGTCCATCACGGGGCTGAACGTGTAGTTCCCCATGGCCGTGATGATCCCCATCAGACAGTATGGCCCCCAGCAGAAAATGATAAACACTATCATGATTAGCACCGTGGTGGCCGTGCGCATCTCGCTGTAAAAGCGGAGCAGGTGCGCGTACGTGGTCACCGGGCGCACTCTGATTTCTGACAACCTGACTGTCTTGCAGATGTTATAGTGGCAGAAGCACATGAGGGCAAATGGGAGCAGGTAGCACACCACGATCAGGGATATGCTGTAGGCAGCACCCATTCTCGAGTTCCCCGAATGGAACACGTACATGCAATGGTAAAAGCCTCGCTTGTGAACCACCAGTTCTTTGGATGTCCGTAACACCAAGTACCACGGCAGCGAAAACAACACCGCCGTCACCCACACCGCCACCAGTAGCTGGATGGCTTTCCTTTTCCCTATTTTCTCCTGCGGCTGCCTCACGATGGCATAATAACGGTCGAAGGAGATCAGGGTCATGGTGAGGGTGGAGATGATGCCGAAGCAGGTGTTGAAGAACCCGTTTGCAACGCACAGCGGGTCCCCGAAAATCCAAAAGCCGTCTCTGCTGAAAAGCATCATGAATGAAAACGGTAAGCAAAGAATGGCCGTGAGAAAGTCTGATAGGGACAGAGACATGATGAAGGCGTTCGTTACCGTCCTCAGTTGTCTGTGCTTTATAATGATGACCACGACGGCCGAATTGCCTAAACTTGACAGGAGGAAAATTGCCAGGAGGACTAGCGCCTGCACCGTCACCGAAATGCCGTGGAGGATTGGACTCGCCTCCGCGCCCCTGGCCGGTCCAAGTCGCCGGTGCGGTTCGTCTTCCGCGGTGTGGTTTCCAGCGCTGCTTCCGGTGGTGAGGCCGTTCAGGACAGGAGACAGGGAAACGATGTCCAGCATCAGATCCCTCTCCGATGCGTCGTCTGCGGATGTGCTGTTGCTGGTGCCGAGCAAAGCCGTGTTCATAGACCAATCCATCGGACACGACTCGGGGGCATCCAATGCATGGATGGGGACACATCCCTTTTGGGATATTGCCAGCAGCCGATCAGCATCAACTCTTCAATGGTGCACGTGTGTCTTGAGCTTTACCAAGATTCTTACCGGATCTCGTCGCAGAATTGAGATTGAGAAAACGGTCCCTGGATCATGCATCTGTCTGCTGTGCCTTTCTGTATCCCAGCAGTTTGTCTAGAGAAGGCTCTCCTTTTCATCGAATTAATCGCTTCCCTCAGTCACTCCCAGCCTGCGCCTGCCCCTACGCTCATGTTTTGGTTACTCTGCTTCTCCCTATGACGTTGCGACCCGTTGCCTTGGTACCAAAGAGGACCCCCCCCCCCTCCTCTGTAGTATTACGCACTTTAATATTAAACGCTACATTTTACAATTATTTCTCACGCATTGCGTAGGAAATGGGCATAAAAGTCCAGTAGGGTTAGATTTTTCGTGGTGGAAAATGCCTGGTGAATTCAGATTTATTTTTTTGTGCTGGAATACATGCGACATTAAGAACGATATACCTACTGATGGCATGTTCTGGTGTTTTAAGTTATATGAATAAAATAAAATTTTATATCACATACCTAACCTCTGTGCAGTGGAACATATGCATATATAGGCACCAAGATGATCACCTTTTTTCTCAGCCTTTTTTCTCAGAACGGAGCTGTACACAAAACCCTTGGTACTTAAGCTTGGCGTCCCGTAGCTGTGTGACTGGATACAAAGAGTAATAAAAGCCGCCCCCAACCCCCCGAGAATATCAGTTCTTTTAAGAAGTAGTTCCATTGGTATAGATCAACTATCCAATCCATCACCATTTTCTGGGGAGTTTTTGCTGATCAACACGGATGAGATGACATAATAAGGCCTGTTCCAGCGTAATTTTATTTTCTAATTAAAGCCTAAATGTGCTGGAACAACACGCCCAGTTTTGTCTGTAGAGCAATCCGAATTCGTGTAGTTGTACGTCACAACGAGTCGAAACAAGATGTGTTCTCGTCAGATGACCTCTCAGTGAGTCCAGTCGCTCCAACTGTGGGTCCGGAGTGTTATAACATCTTCATTTAATTACATTTTTATAAAAGCTTCTCACTTTCGAACGTGAAAGCTCTAGAGGACATTGAGGCACGTTCTGAAAGCCTGCTTTTACACCAGAATGTTTCAAATGTATAACTAATAGGAGGCCCCTCCCATGAATCCCATGCACAGACCCTATTTACCAAGTATGAGTCATTCGATAACTGTCATGGAAGGACCTTACATTAAAAATATTTACGTTTTATACTGGATTCTGAGCAATTTACCTTTCCCTTAAATCATTTAAAACTCATGCATTATTTATAAGGACCGAAAAAGCCCACCTCCCAGCGTTGTGGATAACAGTAAATGGAAATTAATAGGCTTAGTTTATTAAACCTAGTACTAGTACCTAGTAAATTTAGACATGCTTTAGAGAATGCATTTTTTCTATGTTAAGGGGATAAAATGTAGCAAATAAAGACATTGGACTGGAGATCTTAATAAAATATCGACTAAAGTAATAGGTTATCTAGCTTTCGTTGACTTCTTCTAATACCAAAAGTGAGACGTCTGGAAGGCTTTTAGACCCTATTCGGCTTCCGTCGGAGAGCAGAATGTGTCATGTGACTTTATGGCGTAGCTACACAGACGCGTATTCTTTAACACCGATCGTTAGACTAGTGCCATTGGGGTTCTGGGCACTTACGTAAAATTTACTAAGTACATTCCGTTTTTAATTCGTCTGGCGATGAGCTGAGCAAGAAAATCCACGAAGTTATCTGTGGTTTGTTTGATTTAATTACGTTGGCCTTACGAAACGATATAATATGGGTACGTGTGTTTGGCTTCTGATGTAGGCGATGACAGAATATGCGCATTGTGCTAACGTTTCGTTCCCCAAAAGCGTCCAGCTAACCTGATGTGTGATCTTGTCGGATAGCTGTTACTTGTGTGCTGTGGAGTTAGCATATGCTAGCGCAGAAGTCGGTGTTATTGAGCGGCAGTGTCATATTTAAAAGCTGTCCTGCCCTACACATCGTCTTTCTGTTTAACCGTGTTTCTCTTCGCAGCTGTAGTCATGAGTTCAACATGCCCGGGATTGTACTGTGGAAAGACACTAATAAACGGCTCCTTTGAGAGCGAGTGCGGGGTGAGTGGCTACTCTCCTACCCTGGGATAAAATGAACTGTGTAGTAATAATCTTTATTTCTTGATCTGTAGTGTGCATGTAAAGCACTGTGAAAAGATGGTTCGGTGAGGGCCGTAATCGGAATGTAATCGGGGTGGTTTTTTGAAAGGTTTGCCCTCGGGGGGAGAGGACCAACCTTCAGAAGATCTGTGAGAAGTGCACCGAGTCGCCGGAGCTGTATGACTGGCTGTACCTGGGCTTCATGGCCATGCTGCCGCTCGTGTTGCACTGGTTCTTCATTGAGTGGTACTCAGGAAAGAAGAGGTAGGGCCGGGCTGTTCTGGCATGCACAAGCTGCGCCGTCTTGCTGGTGCTGATAATGAGCCTCCCGCTTCTTCTCACAGCTCCAGCGCGCTGTTTCAGCATGTGACGGCTCTTCTGGAATGTGGGGTTGCCGCCGTGGTGACCCTGCTGGTGAATGACCCAGTGGGTCAACTATCCATCCGGTCCTGCAGGGTCCAGATGCTGTCGGACTGGTACACAATGCTGTATAACCCCAGCCCGGACTATGTCACCACACTGCATTGTACCCAGGAGGCAGTTTTCCCACTGTGAGAGACCCTGTTTCTGCACTTCTTCACCCACCTGATCTTTTGATCTGCCTAAACACTTGAAATAGTTCTGACCTCATCAGGAAAGATTCCCCTTGTGTGTTTCCCTCGTCCTTGTGATCCCTGCTTCTTTGGTTCCTGATGGAAACTTGTTAATTTGTATAAACAAGATACATCAGGATATGGTTTTACCTTGCTGGAATTTGTAATATAGTGTTTGATACATGTATCACCAAACACAAAAACGCTTATTTACTAAGCTGAATGAGGTGAATTTTGTAACGTTTCCTTAAATAGGACAAACACTCCTTCTCTCCATGTTTGTGCTCAGGTACACTATTGTGCTGATATACTACGCCTTCTGTCTGGTCCTGATGATGCTTCTGAGGTCACTCCTGGTCAAGAAGATCGCGTGCGGCTTGGGAAAGTCTGACCGCTTCAAGAGCATCTATGCTGCCCTTTACTTCTTCCCCATCCTTACGGTCCTGCAGGCTGTGGGTGGTGGTCTGCTTTGTAAGTGTGAGCGGTGCTGTGGGCGGTGGTCTGCTTTGTGAGCGCGAGCGGTGCTGTGGGCGGTGGTCTGCTTTGTGAGCGCGAGCGGTGCCGTGGACGAATGCGGTCCGCTTAGCTGCGCTTAAGCTAACGGGGATCCTCCTCGTGTCTTTCAGACTACGCTTTCCCGTACATCATCCTGGTCTTGTCCTTGGTCACCCTGGCCGTCTACATGTCCGCCTCTGAAATACAGGTAGAAAACTTTCCACTTTTTCTATTGTTAAGATGTTAATCGAATTTGCTGTCATTGCTCATGTTCGGCAGGTAAATTTGGGAATCCTTGTCCCCTTTTTTTTTTTTTCCTTCTCCTTCAACTTTCCTCAGTCTTTCAAAAACCTTGTCGCTAAGAAGAAGAGGCTGGTGGTGCTGTTCAGCCATTGGCTGCTGCACGCCTACGGCATCATCTCCATCTCCCGGCTGGACAAGCTGGAGCAGGACCTGCCGCTTCTGGCCCTGGTCCCTGGCCCCGCCCTCTTTTACCTGCTCACTTCCAAGTTCACGGAGCCCAATAGGATTCTGTCCGAACAGGGCAGCGGGCACTGAGAACTTGATTTGTGCCCTGCGGCTCCTGGCGATGCATAAATATCCCCCTGCCAAGGTGGACATGGCCCCGTTCGTGCCCTGGCCGCTCACCCTGTGCCATGACACGGTCAGAGCTGTAGGGCTCTTTTACATTCCTCTCTCAAGGACTTGAGTTAAGTTAAGAGTTCTGTGTGTGTGCGTATATATATATATATAAATAGACGGATGTATGTACGAAGCAGAGTTAATATGTGTATCTGAAGTACTGTAAGTTGAAGGATGTAGTTGCACGTGCATGTCTCTGCTCACGGTGGAGTTGGAGTCTTTCGTCAGCATCGATAAACTTGTTTTGAAAATGTCTTTTTGAAGTAGTCTGGTTCTGGATTTTTGTCCCTTTTTAATTGACTGTGGACTCGTCCTGGTTCTGATGAAATTGTCTAACCTCTGAGACGGCAGTGCTTCTCCTGCAGTGTTCCTCAAGGCCGATGTTGGATCTGTTTGGCAACGTGGCCTGGAATCTGTGTATGGGACTCGCTAATGGCACAGAATGGACATGCGCAGACGCTTTACTGTTCACTCTGACTCACAGGTGTGTGTGTGAGCACGCAGACTGACATAGGGAACGTAACACGATGGCTAGGTCCTGGATAAAACTGAATTTGGAATAGAGTTGGGAGTGTGGAATACTGACACAAGTACTGCTGGATGTAACCTTTGGTGCACAAGAACAGCAGCATGACCTAGGTGTTTGCCGATCTAACAATACGCTGTGTGCATGGTCTCTTCACGACGTCATCTTGTTCCCGCTGCCACGTCTGATGTTTTGGTAACAATTCCCCCCCCCCCCTCTGACTGTTTAAATAAGAAACTACGAGTTTACGTAAGCATTTCTATTTATGATTTAAAAAAGCGGGTTATCTTTAATATTTAAAGAAATAAAATTACTCTGCTGAAACTGAAGGAGAGTTTTTCTTTTTCTTGTGTTGGTTTGTAAGTTTTGGCCCGAGTACTCAAACTGCAGCACCCTTGACCATCCTAATAGAAATGTCTGGAGTTCCTACAGAACAGGGGTGGGGAACCAAAGGTTGGTGTGGGTATTGGTATTTGGGATGACCTCAGTCATTCAATAAAAGTGGGTCCCCAGGACTGGATTTCAGAACCACTGCTTTATTATTGGCTGATTGTCTGTCCATGACATACTAATTCTACATGGTAGGATCCTATTCTATAGTGTTAGGCTTCATGGTTATAACTCTGCATTCAGATTGGCCAGGTATGTGATTCTCCTGCAGTACGTCTTAACAGGGGTGCTGCACCCTCCACCTGTACCCTCAGCTTGTCACCAAGCTCTTCAACCTTGTGCTTCCGCTCTTGCACCTTTAACCCAACCTGGTTGATGGCTTGGAGGACGATCCGGCTGGCCTCTGCATGTTCCTGGGGTAAAGTTGAAGGATTTGTGGTCAGACCCATCAGGGGTGGCCGTGAGGACGTTGCAGGTAGAGAACAGGAGCTGGAGAGCCATGATGCTTACCTCTGTGATCAAGAGGTCAGTTTTCCATGCATCCAGGACACATTCTACGGCAAAAAATGTCCACGTGAGGTTATATAGACATGACAGATGTTTTGTAGAAGTCAAAGGTATGGTGGCTGTATCTTCATAGGCTTGTGAGTTTGGTCACAGCCCAGCTGCGTGTTGCGTCACTGTTTGCTGGTGTTCGCTCATCCCAATCATGCAAGTTAAGTTTGCACGCTTGAAAGAATCTTTTGAAGTTTCTGCCATTCGAAGGACTCACCGTGTAAGGACTGCAGCTCGTGTTGGAGGTGTGCTGCTTCTCTACTCCGCCTCTCTCTCTCTATGTTGGTGTTGCGTATGTCTGCCTTCATCTGCTCGATGTTCTGCGAAACCAGAACAGTTGGCAGTAATGACAATAGCAGTATCTGCTGGCCTGCCCCGCCCCTCAACTGAGCCGCGCCTCTTCTCACTGATCGCAGCCGGCTGTTCTCCAGGTCGACCTGTTCCAGCATCACGACGTCCTCGTAGCTGCTCCTCTCCATCCTGCTCATCTCCAGTGCTTGTGCTCTCACCAGTTGCACGTGTTGAGCGTTCAGCATTTTTATCTTCCGTTTCAAGTCCTCCTGCACATTGAAGATCATGCACTTGTTTTCTGCATGTTGGTGTGTATTAGAGTGAAATGCACCCTCCTTATTTTTGGCCAATTCCACAGATGACCTCTTCAAGATTCTGCTTTTATCAGACAATTTTCTTCCATTTAAAAAAAAACAAACACCTATGATAGAAAGCATAGATCGGAACGATTCCTATAAGTATAGTCCTCTCTCGGTTTATATGGAGAATATTGTTTATTCCTTTTTGTTCCGCTATGTACACTGTCTGGCCAAAAAAAAAAAAGTTACCATTTGAAATTAAATCGGCAAATACTTAAGAGCCAATGACTGCATCATTATTGCAGCTCAGCAACATTATGTGGCAATACAGTGAAGTCAGCTGAGTACCTGACTCTCCTGAATGGCCAGGTTACCCCATCAATGGGCTTTTCCCTCCCTAATGACACGGGCGTATTCCAGGACAAGAATTCATCCGATGATTCACCAGGCATGAATTGTCAAAGGGCGGTTCAGGGAGCGCGAGGAATCATTTTGCACACATGATTTGGCCACCAGAGTCTTGACCCCGTGAAGAGTTTTTGGGATGTGCTGTAGATGACTTTATGGTTCAACTCGCCTGTCATCAGTACAAGATTCTGGCAAAAAATGAATGCAAATCCGTACGAAAAACGAATGTTGAGATGTTGCATAAACACCCAGAAACAATGTCAAGGCGAATGTGGCGCCATAATCAAACCTAAAGGGCCAATAAAAGATTAAAGTTTGTGATGTTTTTTTTTGGCCAGGCGGTGTATGTTCCTGTATATATGTCCACTACACATGTACGTGTCTGTACGCTCATTTGATGTACTTTGTGTAATGGAAATTGTGCATCGGTTTCAATCTCAATATTTTTATGTCGATGGAAATCTTGCTCAAGTTATGTTTAGATGTAAGCGTAACCCTTTAACCGCTACGTGCATTCCATAAACGACAAAATGTTTATGTTTACCGTGAAACGGATGTGTAGACATGCCAGTTGGAGGGGAACTCACCTTTGGATTTAAAAGTGCCTCCATCTC
>JAABNY020000025.1:14129089-14144815 GCA_015164015.2 Brevimyrus niger | reverse complement strand
AGCCACTTCACACCACTTACGGTCACTTGAGGTGATCCTCTGATTTATGAGGCACTGCTGGAAAAGTTGACGGTCATTAGAAAGTTCCTTCTGCCCCCTACCTGGCTGGATTTTGGTTATTGCCAGAGTCTCCTGTCTCACCTTATTCTTGTGTCTCGCTGAAACTCTGAGCCTGGAACCTGGAACCTAACCCCAACCCTTCTGCCAGCAGAACCACAATTAAAGCCGGATATAGAAATGCTGATTTTTAATATAGAGTGGTCTCTTGATTCTTTCCAGAGCTGTATCGACAAACAGTATTCCACTTTTTCTTCTCGGGCGGAGCGGTGAAATAAATGTTCACTTGCAAATTAAGTTTAAAGGTAATATTCTCATTGGTTAGACTGACGACGCGGTGATTGGCAAATGGCTGCTACACCAGCGAGCACCTTACATTTCCGTCCGCTAGCATGATCGCCTCTGGAAGTCACCCAGCGTCTGAGTCCATGATGCTGCGGGTCTTTAACACCCCCCCTTTGCGCAGTCTTGTGACTGAGCACATCGCTAACGTACGTGCAGTAAAGCACCCACAGCGCTGACTGCTGTTTTGCTGCTGATACGGCGCACGTTTTACTATAATGCAAACTAAAAAGTACTAATTAGCAAGGGGTTTGTTCATTTAAGACAGATGTACATGCTGACCATACATAATTCGAAAGCACATTCGAGTTATCAGTTTTTCCAGATAATTAATTGAATTATTTAATTTACACCACTTTCCATATGGACTAAACCCTTAGTCTTTATAGTGACTATAGTGATATCTTCAGGAGTTAGTAACTCTCAGCTACTAGGCATGTGAATATTCTGAGAATCTATTCTAATGTTAAAATATTGATATTATCCTGTTAATATATATATATATTTTTTCCTTTACACCAGGATTAGAGCTACTATGAGGCAGGGCCGCCTCCTGCCACGTTTCATCGTCAGGGTTGGTCCAGCACCGAATATCAATATCGGCCATGACAGCTTTGGATCTAATCAGTTCAAAAGGAAGATCGGCAGTATTTTCCATCTCCACCAGGTACGCTGCGCTCATACCGCCTGCGCTTTTTAGTGGGTGAAATCACCTATGTTCCAAACCCAGTCCTTAGGGACCCCAGACAGTCCACATTTTTGCTCCCTCTCAGCTCCCAGCCAATGAAGAACACCAAACACCTGGTACAGGTGTTGGGAGCTGGGAGGGAGCAAAAAAATCGTCTTGCACAACAATGCTGATGTAAAACACATCACTGCCCCGAGCTTCTGCAGTTTTGTTTTGTTCGCTTTTCAGAGTTTATCTAAAATAATGCGGATGTATGTTTGTGTGGAAAGCATGCAATTAAGCGCAATCAAGATCAGATACTACCGCTTACCTCGTTTGCGTGCGTTTGCTTCCGCTCAGTAAACTTGCATCTTATTTGAACCATGCAGCCTTTCAGATCTTCCTGAGCTTTTTTTGCTTGACCAATTTGTTTCCTTAAGCTCTGGATTTCTTTATTGCTGTCGTTGGTAAATATTTGCTTGCTTGCTTTCTGTGGCCGGCGACGGTGTGGCTGTTTGATAGCATCTTCCTGGCTAGGTTTCATAAGCGCTCTCTCTTTCCTGTAAGAAATCACGCACAGTTCATGTATAAGCTCGTTACTTCATGGCGACTCTGCAGGTTATACGCTTCTGGTCACAAATGCTTTTTTTGCGTGGGCTTAGGAACTTCGGTGAAATTTTGTTATGTCAATCACACGATATTTCAAGGGTTAAACTTTGTTTTTTTTTTACCATGCAGAGCCACATTGTGAAGACATCTACTATGCATGAGAACTTTACTGTATAATAGGCTACGTGTAAAATATTTTAAGAAGGGACATGTGTGTTTAATATAATAGGCCCAATGTAATGAACAATGCATGTTATTTATCATATCTCTCGCCTTTTCTTAATGTACTCGATGTCCTGCGCTGCGTCCTGTTTCTCCGCCTGCAATGCATCTATGAAGTCCACGTCGGTGTTTCTCGCTGCGGCGCAGAAAGGTAAATTATTAATCATATAAACTGTTGGATCTTTAATAGTGGACTGGATTCACATAATGCACATGCTTCAGGATGCTCTGGTGTCTGCATTTAGGGGACACGCGCCCGATCATGCGTTGCAGTTGCGAAAACCGCACAGCATTAATTCACACGTCACATAGACTAGTTTATAATGGACTGTATTTTTGTACCAGCAATTTCCTCCGCGATGCGCCCTTCAAGTTGAGCCACATATAGGCGCAACTTGCTTGTCCGTATGCTCTCCACTTCGAGTCGTTCGTACGCCGCCCTTCTAGACGCCTCCTAGGGAATATTGCCGGAAAGTGCTTGCGTATGACGGTGATTAGGGTGGGAAGGACAGGGGCATCAGTGGGAAAGAAGGGGGCTTACATTACCAGCTCTTTCAGGGTGGCTGATATTTTCTTCAGGTGGCGGCTGACCTCCTCCCCGATCAAAACCTTTTCGCTTTTCAGTTTTTTGTCTAGAGGCATGAGCGCTGTCTCAGCTCGATTAAGTAACTGACACCATCATGCAAAGCACAATTTATTGGGTATGCATTTCATGTCTAACCGGCCAACGCGTACTCACCCAACTCACATAAATGTTCCACTACAACCAGGACCGTTGGCTGTACGGACAGCAACCTTGACGCCATGCGGCGAGTTTACAGATTATATCTTGTATTTTTCCGATCGGGAACGCGGTCGTACTCGAGAGCGAATCAATGTTTGGTTGTCCTGGTAACTGCATGGTTCACGCCCCCACAGCATTTAGATTTACCTCTTGTGACTGAAGGAGCGTCACTAGAGATTTATGAAGGAGGGTGTATGCCTTTCCTGTTGGAAATGGCTCATATTATGTAACTAATCAGTGTACATTTATTTAGAGAATAAGAATGCGAATGTCCTCATTCGGGATTACCGATAGGCATTGTGTCTGCCGGGGGTGGGGTACATGCTGATTTCACACAGCTGTTCAGTGGCGTCTCATCAGGACCAGCTCTGCTGGGTGTTACTGCCCTTGTACAGTGATGAATCAAGCAGCCGAAAAATCGCGCGCCCCTTTAACCAGCGTTTCCCAAATAAGTCCATGCGTCTCTGTAATCTGCATGCAAGATCACCTTCAGGTGGTTACCCGCCCTTCCCATCTATGAGTCACAGGGAGCAGCCTCAACCAATGTAGCAGAGGTCCTCCATCATCCATTCGACTAGAGGCCTTTCTAGTGCCTTACAGTTTATAAGAAGTGTGTCTGGCCCTTGTGAGACGCTGGGAAATCGCAAACACCCAGAAGTCTGTATTGAGAAGGCCTCCTAACGTCTCACGTGAAAACAAACAATATAAATCCACCAGGTGGCAGCAAAGCGCTATCAACACGGAATCCAGTTGATGTCGTTTCCGAATATCCAAGGTTAACTCCATTAAAATGATTTGCTACCTGGAATTTTGGATAAAAATGTACCCGTTCTGTATTCAGGTGTTCCGTTAGGGCAGGCTCTCATACGCCTCAGGGCGGAATCAAACCTGCGGTTGATTGTGGCTTTAAAATTATTATTAGTTATAGAAAGCCAACAGTGTTCTGTGCTCCCAAAAATGATTTTTGATTGTACATGAAACCGATTAAAGTTGAGTGCTTTGAGCTTAGTGTAAATTGATCCACAGGAAACTGTTCTGGGTGTATCTGTATGATGAAGCGCTAACTCTAGGGATTGTGTAAAATAATCTTGAAATGCGAACGCTCCGAAGGCGTCCCTACGGAGCCTAGTACAGGCCACGAACAGTTCTTAAAAATATCATGCGGACGATATACTAAAAGTACGCACAATCTAATTTAACGTGTCCACGAAATACTAATTAGAGTTTACGAAATCCCTGAACGAGCATACGATTTTCTTATACACTTGCTCACTGCGTTTGTCATCCGTATATAATGTGCGGGTGCGCGTATACTGCAGTATTACGGTAGCAAATATATTCGCTCAAATCGATGCAATAAGGCATAATGTGGCCCCTATTCCAATTTGAGAACGTTATTCTATATTTCACAAATAGTCGCACAAAGATTTATGGTGGAAATTATGTATTATTACAATTAAAATCTATACCTATATACTGCAAAAACAAATACCTGTATATATCGTATTCATATCTGAGCCTTTCTAATAATGCATTGTACGTCCTCCGTTTCAATTTAGTGTTGTTCTAGATTTGTCACGTCACCGCAAAGTATCAAATCAACGGTGAAAGTTAGGGCCTATGGCAATCTAATTCTTTATACTGCCAATGGTAATATAAAATATCTATACATATTTGAGCCTTTATACCAATGCATAATGTCTTCTATTACAGATTTATTCTCCAGTATTTTTAATTGGACGAAAAATACGCTTTGTGGTCGTTTAGTTAGCATGTCCAAATTTGTGTATTGGGTAGTTTTAAAAAATAAATTATTTATTTAGCTTTTATTGTAATTCAGTAACAATTTATTTACAGCTAGTATTCGCGCATTTAACTATGTGTGAATGACCTGACCACAGTCCCAAGATTCCAGCTCTTGGCTTTGCGGGGACAAACTGGAAAAAAAGGACGGCTAAATTCGAGATCTCGAAATAACAAATCGAGAGCATGAATAAAAGTAAATCGTGCGCACATTTCAGGGTTTTCCTGAGAATGATTTAGTATCTCGTGAGCACGTTAAACTAAATTGTGCGCCCAATCTCTTATATGGTTCGAAATAGCAATTTAAAAACTGTTCGTGCCCCCCCCCCCACCCAGGGCTCCGAACGTCCCAGAGCAGAATTCAGACATACAATACGCAGAGCGGACAGCACCACGCAGTCCGGAAAGACGCCAAAGATCCCAACAGGGGGCACTGTTGTTTCGTTGCCCGTCGGCGAATAAGAGACAAACCATTTCAGAAGTAATTAGGCAAAGTTTGAGTCTTGCAGCTTTTGACTATTGATTTTTTTTTAACCACACTACCTCGGAAATGTCTCCCCCCCCCCCACCCCCAGGACATGAAAAGCAAACTGTAGCAATTGCCCATCCCAGTGAAACTACTCCGGGAGCAGGCATCCCTGTGTCCACTGCCACCACCCCACTGAGCTGATTAGCCGACAGGATGGTTTGGTTTTATGGAATTCGGCTCGTCTCGGCTCCATCGTAGCCTGTCATATTACCTGCGTGCGGAGCCACTGGGCATGTCGCGCCGCACGGTTTCCGGGGTTTTTACAGTCGTCCATTTGAAGTCTGCTCCGCTGCAGAAAGCTGAAGGGGCAGCGGCGCGGTGCAGCGGTCTGGGAATTTACTGGAAGGTTGAAAGATCGCGTCTCCAAAGAACACACCGACCTTGATTGTATAAGTTAAATGAAACTGAACATATTTATGTGTACCACCCAGAGTACAGGTGATTATTTATAAATAAAATCTGCAGTTTGCATATAAACAAAAAAGTAATAAATCAGTTTTGACTGAGTGTTGTTTTTTTTTTTTTGGCAGTGAGACAATGGAAACCTCTAACTCCAGCTCATAGCCTTCCGTCCCAGTTGTCCAATTAAAAAGCAATCAATACTGTCAAAGCTGGCCGGGGTATGAAATAGAAATATTAGGCCATAGAAAGGGCAGCAGATATAAAATAAATGAGATTTGTTGTTGTCTGGAGGGATTGCAGAGAGGAAGCTGGGGGCCGCTGGGGGCCGCGCATGTGACTGTTATCTGCCGCTCTCTGCTTGGCCTTTGGGAAGTGGGGGAGAAAGCCCAGGGTGTCGAGATTGGGACAGTCTGACTCTAAATCTCTGAAAATGGTCAGGGCCTGGATCAAAGGCCCCTGCTGGTCTTCGAAAGAGCATCCTGGGGCGGCTCCTGACCCAGAATCCTGGCTAAGCCGTGACGGGGAACCCCTCTCTCAGCCCCGTAATCTGGGCTTCGGTGCCCGGTGACACCGATTCTCCGAAGCTCCTTGCTTCTGCAGAGTCTCAGCATAATGCCTGGGACTGCGCACACTGGTATACACATTCTTGTGTGCTTGTGGGGTCCCAGCACCTGCCATCTGCCCCTGTTTACTGCTGCCCCTGTTTACTGACGGTACTGTTTACTGATGGCACTTAGCAAGGCAGACAGGCTTATGGTCAGCCACCTACAGTCATGCCCAGAATTATTCATACCCCAGGCAAATTTTGACTTAAAGTTACTTTTATTCAACTAGTAGGTTTCCTCTTGATCGTCTCCCAGAAGATAATAAGATGACGTACAAGAGGCATCATCGTGGGAAAAAAATATTTCTCAGGTTTTATTTACATTTGAACAAAAAGTGGCATGTCCAAAAATATTCATATCTCTTGAAAACTGTCACAGTCTATGGGAAAATCCAAAGTTCTATGCTGTTCCAAATACTGTAAGCTCTTCTAAAGCATCCTAATTTCCCTGATTCTTTGGGAACAGCTGTTTTAATCAACTCAACAGGTGTAAAACAGAAGCTCTCTGCAGTTGATTTGTAGACAGTCACAACAAAGATAAAGGAGGCTCTCTTAGGACCTGCGGCTGCGCATCGTGGCTGCGCATTGTGGCTGCTCACAAGTCAGGAAAGGGCTATAAGGCCATATCTAAATGCTGTCGAGTTCCAGTGGCTACAGTGCAAAGTATTATTAAAAAATACAAGATGTTCCGCACTGTAGAAAATCTCAGAGTATGCGGTCGGAAGCCAAAAGTGACACCTGTGCTGGCCTGGAGGATAGTGAGGGAGGTGAAAAAGAATCCAAGGATCACCACCAAGGCCATCCTGGTGAATCTGGGCTCTGCTGGTGGCAGCGTCTCAAGGCAGACCGTCCAACGGACACTGCACAATGCTGGGCTCCACGGACGCAGACCAAGGAGAACACCACTTCTCCAGATAAGGCGCACAGATGCTCATCTGGACGAAGAAGAAGACCTCTGGTCTTCTGTGTTATTGTCAGATGAAACAAAAATTGAATTGTTTGGCCACAGTGACGTATCCTTAATTTGGCGTAAAAAAAAAGGAGAAGCCTTCGACCCTAAGAACGCCGTCCCCACTTTCAAACGTGGTGCTGGGAACCTTATGCTTTCGGGATGTTTTTCAGCCGATGGACCAGGGAACCTAATCACAGTAAACGGCACCATGAAAAAAGAGCAATACATCAAGATTCTCATCGACAACGTTGGGCAGTCTGCAGAGAGACTTGGCCTTGGGCACCACTGGACATTTCAGTATGACAACGACCCAAAACACACAGCGAAAGTGGTGAAGAAAGACATTAACGTTTCGCAGTGGCCCAGCCGGAGCCTGTGGAGGGAGCTGAAGGTCAGGGTGATGGCGAGGGGACCCTCCAACCTGACAGAGTTGGGGCTCATCACTAAAGATGAACGGACACAAACACCAGTGGAGGCGAGCAAAAAGCTGGTCAGCAATTATGGGAAGCGTTTGATTGCTGTAAATTCCAATAAAGTTTTTTCTATTGATTATTGAGAAGGGTATGGATAATTTTGGACATGCCACTTTTTGTTCAAATGTAAATAAAACCTGAGAAATATTTTCTTCCACAATGATGCCTCTTGTGCCTGTGTCATTTCCAATCCAGAAGAAACTTGCTGGTTGAATAAAAGTAACTTTAAGTCAAAATCTGCCAGGGGTATGAATAATCCTGGGCATGACTGTGTCTCTGGGTCCGTCTCTGGTTAAGCTGGGTCCTTCTGCTTGTGTGCATTCTGCCCCTACCAAACGTGTTACTCAGGAGGGCAGGTTCGACCCTTCTTGCCACAAAAAGTATTACTAGTCTGCTTTTTGCAAACCGTAGAGCCAAAATACCATCAATCAGTACAAAAGTACAGCGCAAACACCTTGCGTATATGCGTACGACAAAAGTATTGGGAGTACAGTCTAGGGAGTAGAATGACACGGTGTGTCATGCTTTTAGCAGAAAGCCTCTAAGCACCGCTGCATGTTGTTGGTTACTTAGATTCTGCAGCTAATTTCCGCGATAGTGGTGCGAAAAAAAATCACGTCTATAATACATTTCTAAGTCAAGGTGTCTGCAAAACATTCATGGGAGTTTTACTTACACAGAAATGTTCGGAGGGTAGAACAAAAAAAACAATGATTGGCTTAGAGAGATAACCATTCAGACTGTAGAGGAGGTGGGTCCAAATAACTAGAACATGCGGGACTAACCAATCAGATGTCTTCGTCCCGCCTCCTCTAGACGCTTTGACCCACCTCCTCTACAATCTGATTGGTTATCTCTTTGAACCAAGCTGTCTAAACTATTTGTCAGTGCACCCAAAGAAAGACAATCTCTGCAATTAGCCTCTCAGTATTACTGTGCATGTATGTGCTGGGTGCAATATCACGCTTCACTGCTCCCTGATGCTGTGTCTATAAAACTGACCAGAAGTTTATTACTCTAACATTTCTTTTGCATCGTTAAATTAAACATGCCTATTTGATTAGCTCATGTAGGACATAAATATGATTTATCGAACACTCGAATACTCAGAGTTGTTTCTCAATAATCCATAAGTTTGTTTTCTTCTGACTTTCTTTTCACGAACTGTAGTACACAGGTCTACAAGCATTTCTTCTGGTTGTATATTTGCTTATAAATCTGCTTGCCTGTTACTTTAAGCGCCATGTTGAAGATCCTCTTGCCCTAGTTTTAGCTTAGTACAATATGCTTCTCCATCGTGACCATTAGTCAGGTCACTCGAGACATCGAAGCCTGAACCTCATAACACCCATCAGCTGCTGTACGTGTTGCCAAGGCCATGGTGCCGGAGGTCAACAGGGCATGTAGCCTCTTCGTCTGAATGGGACTGAGTGGACACATCACTCCGCAGCACACTTGACGGAAACCAGCACTTCCGGGTCGTCTCCCCTGCGGCGTTCGCCCTTCACTCTGCCCTCGGGCGGCTTGCACAGGACGACCTTTACTGGGGTTCGGAGGCAGTTCGCCTGTGGTGAGGCTGACGATCGGAGCCGAGGTCTCGTCCACTGTGCTAGGCCGGCCCGGAAGCCAGGACCTTTCTGTGTTTAAGGAGCCGGGCCGTGTCTTGCTGCTCAGTATAGTGAACTGTGTGAAGAATCCCATCATTCACAGCCAGACCAATAATCGTGCTGCTTTGGAATATTGGAATACTGCACTGTGTGCATATATATATATATATATATATATGTTGGTGGGATCCAGGGATCAAGGTCGAGATTTGCTGCTCTTAAGTCCTGCTCTGCAATCTGTGGCCTATTGTTGCTTAATTACATGTAATGAGGGGTCTGACGGAAACCGGTGCGGCCGTTTGACTTTGTGGTGCCGGAGTCATTTTCGCTGGAGCACTTAAGGGCCGCGAATGACGTCAGTGCTGCCTCTGCGTTGCTCCACCCCACCGTGTTCCTGCCCTGGAGAACCGCACAAGGTCACCGTGGTTCTAGACGCCCCTTAGGGCACATGGCTTTCGACATGAGGAGCGCTGCTTAAAACATCTGCGGCCCCACAGGAGGTCAGATATCGCTGGCCCTCAGAGATGGTGGTCCAGCCACAGCCGGCTCTGATGATGGGATTCTCCGGTTCCTTACGTGTGAAGGTGTTAGGAGATCTAAATGTTTTATCCCCAGCGCCGTGACTGATTCCCTACTCGGTCCCCGGTAAAAGGTGATCTTGCGAGAAATCAGTGCAATCATGTGCAATTTAGCGTGTTATATTAGCCACATTTTTCTATACAGCGGATAGGTTTCCTTTCCCTGGCTCTCAGCCTGCCTGCTGGTCATTCAGGCTTGTGCTAAGAAGGGCCTCCACTTGTTAATTAGGCATGCAAATTCCAATTGTTTTGAGCGGGCTCGGTCTGATTTAAACAGCGCCCCACTGTGGCACCCAGCCGTAATTGTGATGTCATGTTTGTGTCACACTGCTGGCTATGAATGGGTTTATTGGCAGGCATGAGGTCTGAGACTGAAATGCAGTTTTTCCTTTCTCAGCTCTGGCTAATGGGCCGTTGGAAGGAGCATGAACCTGATCACAATCTAATCTCCCAGACGCGCGCGACCTAGCCTCTCAGGTCTCTCTGGGACTGGGAAATGGACCAGGGCATTGGCTCCTATTACTGGTGTCTAGGGGGTTTTGTGTGCCTTATCCGCTCCTCGGGAATGCAGAAGGCTGGTAGTGAAATTCGGCTTGTTGTGGTATCGTATTTCCTGTAAGAGTTAGGGAATGATCCATTTTTGTTGTTTAAGCTGACAAACACAATCTTGCTTCTGATCAAGCTTCGGCAGGTACTCCACAGTGATCCATTTGATGAATTAGTTGTGTTATGGTGCATGGGGGTGGGGTTGTCCTTGCAGGTTGTGCTTCCTGCCCTGCACATATGACTCCCGTGTTGCTGCGCCTATTCCCGTCACCTGATACGCGTAATGGGTTTGGAATGCGATCGCATGTCTGCGTAATGCATCCCCCGGCGAGTGCCTGCCCTGCATTATGCACGACGCAGCGCTCCACCCAGATAAAGGGCTGGTCTGCTTCGGTCGCCGCTCGGCGTCTGGCCTTAGGCGGATTCGCCCGCTTTCCCGGCAAAGGTCTTAGTGCCCCCCCAACCTAGGCAGGGCCAGAGTTATATTATTATGGGAGATGGAGGACCGGAGTTGATGCTGGTAATGGTCCCCACAGCAGCGGGGGTGGGTTCCACACCGCCTCCCTCGCCCAGCTGAGGGTCTCCACTCTTACAGATCATTTATTTGGGAGCAGAATGATCCCGTTTCCCCCGTCGTCTCATTCTCCTGGACCCCGAGGACCTAAAGGGACTGTTTGACTTCCTCTCTCCATCCTTCTTTTCGTACATGATTCGCTACCTCTCTGAGCCGCGTGCTTTTGGGACGCTGTCAGGCCACGATCCCGGCAGGTCCGTGCGGTGCCTTCATATCCCTGCGCCGTTTGGAGCTCCATAAAGCCCTTGACCCCGGTGCACCAGTTTGAGTGGTTTTTCGCAAGCTGGCCTCGAGTGCTTTAATGCCGGCCTGACCTTCGCTCCGGACCTTTTCGGGTTTCCCAGCTGCTCTGTGAATACAGCTTTAATTGCTCAAACGGGGTCCGGTTCCGGACAGACTATTAATCCGGGAGGCATCGATTTGGCTGCGACGGCCTTGCATGAATAAGCCGGCTTGCTGGTGCTAAGCTGACGACGGGTCATTGGCTGGATAGACAGAGCGTCTCATCTGAGTCATTAGCACAGTAATGGAGGCTCTTTACTGCAGCCCAACTGCTTCAGGATGACAGCCATTGTCGTGTAAAAGTGTCAGCTGCCATTGTGAACTTCCTAAAAGGTGAAAGCGTTCTGCCGGGCTTGGGTTTAATCGGATTGTGCCACAGGTTGGTCCGTCGACGCTCACAGCCCTGGAGCCGGTAGGATGAGACTCAGACGCCTGCTGACCTTCCCTGTCTCTCTGAGGTGCCACCTAGTGGCCGGGAGTCCGAATGCTCTGTCAACACTGCAATGCACTGTGCGGTATTCCTCTAGGAATCATGGCTTCAGTAACCTTGAAGTTTGAGCTCAGGATGGGGATGCGCTTCTGGAAAGTTCCCCCATGTGTTGCTCAGGTGTGAGTTCAGCACTGTCAGAATGAATATAAGGCTTAGATGTTCTCCCTGGCTTTTCTAATTAGTCCTTGCTTCAGATCTGCTCCTGTGAAGTTCCTCTTTGCGGGGACTGCTGTCTCGCTTCGCCTGCTCTCATCCCTGAAAATCGAGGAGGTGCCTCTCCGCCCCTCGGCCGGCCAGAGAGATCTTTGTTTACCTCGTCCTGTGGGACAGTAGAGCTCGACGCCATCGCAATCGTGAGAGCTCTCCGCTTCTCTGTGCCGGTTCCCTTGGAAGAGAGCAGCCGCACTAAAAGTAGCTCTCGGACCCAGCGTCGTGCTGTCCGCCTCAGAATCCGCAAAGGCTTCTTCCCAGTGACAGAACGTCTGTAGTCCTGCCAGTTTTCTGAATGCCAGTCGGTGTCCCTTCTACTCTCTCTGTGCTGCTCGTCGATCATAGTAACTCCAAGTCATCCCCCAAACACCGGAAACAGATCCCTTCTTGTACGTAGACTGTAAAATCACTCGTGACACTCGGGATCACCTCTCTAAAGATTTATCCGCTTGCCTGAACCCTTTTAGTGGTTCCCCCCCTCACTACCACTTGCGCGCTGCGTGATCGTATTGCAGATGTGCAGGGCATGGTGCCAACTCATGCCCAGTGTGTCAACTGCCAGTAACCAATTGGCTGCTGAATGAGTGACATCACAGATATGCTTCATTGACCCCCCCTGGGGAAAGAGGTGGTAACTATTAGCGGGCTGCTTGGGCCAATTAGCTGCCGTCACCCAGCGCTGTGGACAGACTGAGTTAACCGCAGGCCACAGCTTGGGCCGGACTGGGTTTAGCAGTCAGATGCAGCCAAGGGAAACACTGGACTGGGGCTTCGACCTTTGGACTGATTCCAGCTGATTCTGGGTCCAGTTCCTCAGGTTCCTGGTGCTGCTGTTGTAGAGTTTTACACCCTCCCCGGTACAAAGATGTGTAGTGGTTACACAGCCAATGAGATAAGATAAGTTATCTGTCGCTCAGTGTTGTGTAATTCTGGTCTTGCCCCAAGGGATATGATGGCAGTATTATTGTAATTTAGCTCCTTAGCAAACCTTTTATATGAAGCAGTGTGGGATTTTAGCAACCACAACTGTTACTGTGCTTCTGGGTGGCATTTTGCTAAAGCAATTCTAGTTAAGTACCTCACTTAGGAGCACAACGGCGAGAATTTGAATAGTAGGCTTCTGGCTGCACTTCAAGGCATCATGGGTAACTTGGGTGCTAATGTCTGCCCACACCAGTGTTTCCCAGTCCGGTCCTTGGAGACTCACGTTTTTGCTCCCTGCCAGCTCTACCGGAAGGGAGCAAAAAAATGATTCCAGCCATTGCTTCCATGACATGGTGAGGTCATCTCGTAACACAATCCTTATTGGTTGCCTACCTACAACGATCTGTCTGCAGACTTGCAAGACAGGGGTGGAACATGTGGGGCAAGCTGACCAGTTGGGCAAGCTGACCAATCAAAGCACACTGGGCTCATTGGGGGTGGGGCTTAAAGCTCCAACAGAGCGCTTGAGAGCGATGGTGAATAGAGATGTACAGTATGAGAAAAATGTATGAATTTTTGGCATATGGAAGTATAAAGATATATTGTAGCACATCCCCGAAATAAATATGAAAAAATAATATGAACAGTTAAAGTGAGCATAATTGGGCCCCTTAAGATGTTGATGAGTGAAATGCTTAAATTGTGTACGACATTTCTCATTTTAAATTTTGTTTTTTGAGTTATTTGCATCTGTGGCATAAAAAGGAAGCATTTGCATTGTGTTTTATTAAGCAACGACAAAATGTTGCTCCTGCGCTTGGCCACTTGTGTTTCTGAAGGAACAGGCTGTCGCAGAATAGAAGTAGAAGTGAAATGTATTTTCGTATTATCTAAACACAAAATGTTGGAGTTTGTTTTCATACTTTGCTTGGTAGCTGCATTTTGTAGTTTATTTTGATACAGATACAAATATTTTGTATCGGAATACACTTCAATGTATTTCTGTGTGGCTTCCATGCCAGATGGGTGTGGGCGGCCCCTCCTGCATCCACAGCCCCTTCCCCCCGCTTGTGGTCAATAATAAAAGGTTAATTGGAAGCCAATTATATATTACATCTTCAGAACGGTCAAAGATCAAAGTCCCGCCCTTCTCAGTAGTCCCAGCTGGCCAGGCTCATGCAGCTGTTGTATCGATGCTTCTGCCTGTCTGTGGCTGCTGCGTGGCGATTGGCCGGCGTTTTACTGACACTTATTTAACGGCAGTCAGTTTGTGTCATGCTCCCTCCTACTGGGCGTCCGGATGAATGGAATCTATCGCTTCGAGTGAATGGGCCGTGCAGCTTGCGATGCAGAGTCTCCGGATGATGCTGCTTGCCATCCTGCCGGCCGATGGCCATAAACTGATGAATTATACCCAGTCTCCCTAATAGTATCTTAAGAAGCATCTCTCGGTCTCAGCTGGAGTGAATTTATTCACAGTTTCTGTGCCTCTGTTACATAATAGAGACAGATGGAAATGCGGCGGTTGTGGTGGAGCGTCCCCGCTCGCAGGGAAAGGTACGAGCACTTAGCGGTATCTGGGAAAGGGGGGGGGGGTGAATCAGCCCGCCTCCCACCTCGCCTTTTAGAAAAGAGCTTTACGTCTAAGAGGGGAGGAATTGGGAATGACGACGTGTCGGTGAGGGAAAGTGCCTAGCTTGCAGGCCGTCCTTAATTCAGACGTAGGTCCCTGGGGGGCAGATCATTTACTGCAAAAATAGCTTGTTCTCAGCTTGTTCTCAGGAGGGGGGGGCAGGGCAGGGCAGTAAACATGCCTATGACAGTGTACTAATGGCAGGGCAGTGACGCGCACTCTGACTGCCGCGTTGATTTGCTTCCCTTCTCCGGCGGTTCTTGCACATTTGGAAGCGAACCCCACCCAGAGCTATAGCCGTTGGCTCGCGCTAGCTACCAGAGGCCAAGCCTCCTCCCCGCGTCGCATGCAGCGTGACGGCTTCTCCCGCCGCGTTCGGCCGAGAAGACAGACCGCCGGGTGTCAAGGGCAAACAGAGATGCCCCCGGCAGCAGAAAACAACAAACAAACAAACTGCCGGTAATGACTGTCGTCCTGTGCTGCCTGGCCGCTCGGAGGTTTGCCGGCTAAGAGTTGGCGAAGGTGATTATTCTTTGTTGGATTCCTTGAGTAAAAGCATTGATCTCTCTGGTGCCGTAAGGGAGATGCGTCCGGCGGTCAGTGTCCATGGAGGAGGTGACTAGAAAAGGCTGGTAGGGTCACTGGTGAAGAGCGGGAAATGAGCGAGTGCCCTTTAAGAAACCATTGCGCCACCCGCCCCTCCCCAAATTGACCCAAATAACAGATTCTACTAAGCAAACGAATTGCGTGACTGTAGTTTTTCACCGATCATCTCGGGGTCCCGGCGTGCCCCAGGCGTGTTTGTGCTTGCTCCTTCCTGTGCTCTCTCTCTCTCTCTCTCTCTCTCTCCCTCTGTCGCCACTCTCCGATCACTGATCTGTTTGCTCAGGATGCACTGGCAGGATTCTGGCGTCAGGTGACATTCGGGGCAGTCGCCCCGTTCTCCTTTGTGGCAGAAGTGAACACTGTTGATGACTCTGAGGCTGTTTGAGATCCTGGACTTTCTGCCGCCTTCCCCTCTTTGCCCATTAGCCTGACTCTGCTGCTCTGAGTTTCTTTTTTCTAAAATGCGAATCCTTGACCTGCGCAGAGAGGAACTCCCAGGATGCATATTTCGGCATGAATCCCCACCCACATACTTATTTGTTTTATGTTAAGTAAATCAAATGTGCCTTTTCTCTGGAAGCAAAATTTGTTCCAGGGCCAGTACTTAGCGACTTGATCAACAAATGTGGCTTTGGTAAACAGCCCTGGTTCATGAGTTCTCAGTGCTTCAGCCAATCGAAATCCAGTGGGGGCCAAAGGAGAGCCGAGATCAATACAGGAAATTAGCATCTGTGGGCGTACATGCTTCAAAGGAGCGTGATGTGAGTGAAATGGGTTTGGACTTTATTGGGCCACATCCTGGTTGAGCTCATGGAAAACTCTGGGTGGGGTG
>JAABNY020000025.1:14057945-14069770 GCA_015164015.2 Brevimyrus niger | reverse complement strand
GGGGGGGGGGGGGGGGGGGGGGGGGGGGGGGGGGGCCGGGGCGGCGTGGGGGTCCGGGCGGGGGGGGGGGGGGGGGGCGGGGGGGCGGGGGCGGGGGGGCGGGGGGGGGGGGGGGGGGGGGGGGGGGGGGGGGGGGGCGCAGGGCCTGCTGTTGGGGGGCGCCTGACCTACTTCAGTGGGGTGCGGCCTAGGAAAGAGGGCGAGTTGAAATGGAGCTTTTTCAGCTTAATAACGCCTGCAGGAATGACAGAGTGATATAGTGGCTTCTTCTCCAGCGCCTATTGTAATTATCGATTCCCCCGCTGAGTGTCCCTTTTCAAACTTGCTATTGTGCAAAGTTTCGAAAAACGGACTTTTTATCCCTCCACGGGTTGCACCCTCCACTCGCAGGGGGTTCAGCAGCTCTGCTCCCCCTGCCCCTGTGTCCTATTGGTCACGATTCATCAACTAGATGTTCAACACGGAGCACGTCATGTTAATTGTGGCTAGAGGACTGGTGATATGTGACCAAAACTGTCTGTGAAGTCTGTTATACCGACGCGGGACGGGATACGGGAAGCACATCCGACGGGCTCATTTCAGACGACATCATCTGAATATGTATTTGACTGTCGCGAGGCAGAGGCAGCCTCTGCAAGTTAACTCTCCCTGGGGCATTTAAGGGGATGTTGCCAGGAAATTCAGACCGGGCTAAAAAAAAAAAAAAAACCCACTATGGCTAAAAGGGTGTTTACTGCAGCTCATGTGCGACCATCCTCAGTAGGAGAGAACACAGAATCTCATTCATTACGATTGTTATGATATTGTCGTTTTGTTATTTATTTATTTTACATAATTGTTTTTACAATGTGCAAATGAGTGTCTCTTAGGTTTTGTTATTCAGACGCGTTGACAGACGCATTGCCTTTGGATTGAAACTGTTCCTAATTGTGTTTGTAGTTTTAATAATACACATCTCAAAACAAAACAAAACAATACAAAAAAAATTCCCCTGCTGTACTGAAACTGCACTGAAGCGTGAACCCCAGAGCGGAGGCTTCAACGGGGAATGCAGGGTACGGGTTAGCAGGGTCTCACAGCGTCTCCAATTTGTAGGGAGGCAGGAAAGATGGGAAGCGGTCACACGCAGGTTGGTACCTGCAGGTGCATTATGGGAATACCTGGGTGTCTGGACACACCGCGCTGTGTCTTAGCTACCAGATCTGGGGGATGACATCACATTAGACACAGCTGGGAACATGGGCTGTGTTTGTTTTAGTGGCAGTCAGGCACACGGCACCTTGATCCGGGGTAATAAAGCTGCCACCATCAGCCCATGAGTTCCCGAGGAGCTCAGCACCTCCAGCTGATCGCTGCCGGCTTCCTGCGTTCGTTGGCCCTAGAGAGTCTCCGCTGGGTAACGCTTCCGTGTTTCCATGCGTTGCCCTCACCCGCCATTCCTCCTACAACAGCGGATCCTCTGCGACACTGATGACGGCCCGGCAGTGCAGTGATGTCTGGGTAGGGAAGCGAATGCTGACTCACTGCCGGCCCAGGGAGCTCAAAGCCGTGATGGAGAGAGCTGACGTGAGTCCATCTGCTCGGATGTCTCGGCGAAAGGCAGCCGTCCTTACAGTAGATAAATGAACAAATCAAATGTTTTTGGGTTAATGCAAACCACCAGTCTATGTTTGCCAAAGCTGCATGTTACCCTGATCACTGGGCACCTCCTATAGCCCTTCTGCAATAGATTTTGTAAAGTGGAGGGTGGGGTAAAGGGGGGCGTAATTCATACAGAGGGACCACCCATGTCATTACCTAATATGTGTTGAGTGACAGGGGAGCCGACCAGTTGGTTTTGAGCTAGGGCCAGTGCCCATATGGTCCCTTGCTCGATTGGCTCTGGGTTCACCGTGCCCACCCCCTTTGATAGGGGGGTGCTGGTTTCATGTGTAACATGTGTACCTGTGGTGACAACACAACCTCTCCCTCAATGCATGTATAGCCAACTGCTAGCAATCACTGTTCTCTAACAGTCCTTGGGAAAAGTAATTGGAAGGTCAAACTAGTCAATTACACTTTATTTATAAGACATTTTTATCCAAAGTAACGTATAATTGAAAGCGGGGTCAGCCAGTCCCTGGTGCAATTGGTAGGTAAAGTCCTTGCTAAAGGGCCCAGCGGCGAAATCACTGTGCTGATCCTGGGATTTTAACTGGTGACCAACCAATCAGGCCCCCCCGCCCCCCCCACAGCTGCCACGCAGCAGTGATATGTCTGTGACTCATAATGGCGAGGTGGGCCTGGTTAAACGAACCAGTACTGATAAGCTGGTGTGTCCCCCAGTACATTTGGTATTGTGGTTGGATTTTGCCTGCGATTTTGACTGGCCCACAAACCTTGAGTGGTGCTATTGAAGGCGTCCTTTTGTCTGCTCCAGCTCCCTCTGTTTGCAAACCCTCCGCAAGCTAATTAAATCGGGTCTGTAATCATTCCTGCTTTTGTTTTCTGCGGCGATTCAGAGCCTGAGTCCCAAGTCGCTTTTGAAGGCAGCTGTGCCCTTTCCTGTTTATCTCCAACGAGCAGCGAACAGAAGCCGATATGTCAATTTATTTCCCAGTCAATATGCTTTATGTCCTCGTCGTTGTTCCCCCCCCCCCAGTCTTTTGTGACGCGCTGTGTCATAATCGGCAGCACACTGAACCGATAAGCCTCGTGTATAAAGGACTTTCTGATGGGGGTGGGGGACGATGTTTGGAAATGGTGTTCAGGACCTACAGGATAAGGGAGACTCTTTAGCATCTGCGGTGAATTCGCGACGCCTTAATTAGACTACAGAGAATTAAAATGCCCTCGGATCTGTAGACTGTGTGTCGTCAGCCCTGATGGCCGGTAAGGGGGGGGGGGGTCCAGCTGGCCCCCCGCCTCCGATGTGCTGCTCATGCTGACTGGCAGAGGGGGACTGGCGTGAAGCACGGTCAGTGTGACGGTCACCTTTGGTTTGTGTCTGCGTTCTCCATCGGTCGAGTCTGTATGGACCATAGTTGTTGTCCATGTCAAACCCGGGGTTGCCCGTTTTTCAGGGTGAGGGGTGACACTCTGGGTAGGACCCCCCCCCCCCCCCCATCGGCCTAAGCAGGTTCATTCCAGCCCCCGGCATGAGACCTTCCCAGGCTCTCCTCCCCCCACTCTGAAAACCTTTCCCTTGGGCGCAGAATAAATCTGTTTGGCGCGAAGGTGCATGTTGTATATTAAAGCTTTTATTAGCTGTGCAACAGTTTAGCGACAAGGTCAGGACAAGACTTTTTAACGGGAGCCATTGTTCAAATCCTCTATGAAATTGCTGTACAGGAAAGGATTAAGGCACGACTCTGAGGCAAGGAAATCCGCAAGTTAATCCACGGCCATTGTAAGCTGTCCTTTCCCAATGTTATCAAGAAAAACAGTTAACGGTGGGGGGGGGGGGGACGGGGACGGGGACGACTCAATCACAAGAAAAGAACATTTTTTTTCAGTCATGGGTTTGTGAAGGAGATGCAGTCACAGTGGATCCGCTACTGGTATGTGTTTGTAACCCCTTCAGTGTACCTATCTGACCTGTTGGGGGCGATGCACTGTGTTTTGGGTCAGCATGACGTCCTGCTCCTTACTGCCTGTAGAGTCGGATGCTTTGCGGCCTGTTGCGGCGGTGACATCTGTCTTCCCGTGATCCCCTGCTCGTGAGTAGTAACGCGGGGAGATCTGTCGCGTGCAGCATGCGCATGGGGGGCCCGACCCCAGCCAGGCCGCAGCCTTCATTAAACACGCCGTCGGTGCCTTCTGGGTCTTTCCGGCAGGTTCTGCACAGCTCGCAGGTGGTTCGCACACGGGAGAGAGAGCGGCATGAACCGAGACACGAGAGCGATCCATAATTATGCTCCTGCACACCAGGACGCCGGAGACAGCAGGGGGCGCTGATGGCGTCGCGCTCAGCCAGCCAAGACTCGTGCCAAACGTCACTGTGTTCCTGCCGTCGTTTGTCTGTTAGATTAGTCAGATCATCTCCCTCCGATTACTTGTCTACCTATATGGTGTGACCTTGAAACAATCCCAGACCCCCTGTAACGTATATCCCGGTGTGCTCCTACCTGTCCCCCCCCCCCCCCCCCCCCCCCCCCACCCCCCGCCAGACGAGGGGGCAACTGGGGCGGTAAAATTGTTTGTTTTTGGACATTTGTTTGTTTTCGTCTTGTTACTTTTCTCCCTATATGGTGGGGCCTTGAAACAACCCCCCCCCCCCTGTAACCGATTTCCCCGGGTGCTCCTCCCTGTCCCCCCCCCCCCCCCCCATCCTCAAACAGCTGGCAGGGAAAGGAGACACCGGGGATTAATATCCGTTTGATGTGGACTAATTGGGTTTTCCCGTGTTCATTGCTCCCTTTGACAGAGGTGGGAAATTCAGGCCCAAAAAAGTAAAAAAAATCCAGAAGGTTTTGTTTCACTTCAGCTACCAGAAAAAAAACTTCACACCCATTTTTTTCCATCCGGAATGGTGCTGAGGTCTCACCCGCCGCAAGGCTGTACGCGGGTTCTCATCCCTGAGGAGGTTCATCGTGTGGTGGGTGAGGCAGTGTAGTGTATCAGCGCACGCTCCTTACCTCTCTCTCTCTTTCTTTTAACCAATCAGCTGAGTATAAAGAATCAAAGTCCCAGAGTACTCAACTGGTTCGTTGAAACGAACCTTGCCATGGATTTGTACTTTCTGGACCGGAAGCCGACCACGTTTGGGGCTCAAGGCTGTAACGGGCTGTTCGTTGCGCCCTGCTTTCTTCATCACCATTTGTGAATTTCGTATGCGGCATCTCTGACAGCCGCTGTGTGTGTGTTTGTGGGAGGGGGGGGGGGTGCTCCCTTAAGAGGGGGTGGCCGCTTCACGCTGCATCTGGAACGCCTCCCTCGCGCTGGAGCCCCCGGGGCGTCTGGGACATGAATAATTCACACTACGCTCCTACGATGTTCAGCCTCGTTCCTCTCCGCTCGAGCGCCCCGGACACGGTGCTGAGGCGTCGTGTGGGTGCTGGGTCCCGGCCCCAGGCCGAGCGGACCGTGCTCAGAGCGGCGCTCTGGCTGCATCTGCTGCCTGCTCCAAACCCCGGGGTGAGAGAGCGGCCAGTGGCTCTCGCTGTGGTAGGTGCGGCGTTGATCGCCCGGGCGGCAGGAGGCCCTTATTTCCTTTGTTTTCAAGTGTCAGATATAAATTGGTAAAGAAGCACAGCTGTCTGACTTTGGGGGAGATTCAGCAGTGGGCCGGCCTCGTTACTAAGGGCCCACTGGTGAAAATCCCTTCACTGACCCATTGAACCTGTGACGTTCCGATTGCATGCACAGATGCTTAACCCACCGAGCCTCACGCCCGCTTCCTTCCAGACCCGAAGCTGAGCTCTCGCCCGCCTTCAGCGCCTCACCAGATACCCCCCCCCCAACCCCCCGGGGTTCCTGCTTTAAGTGGCGAGGTGACACCCTGCTCTCTGCTGGTCGGACGGTGCCCCCTGGAGCACCGAGCCTGGGCCCCCCCCGGCGTCCCTTAGTGAAGGCTACTGCTGAAGCAGCGCTTCCCGAGTTGCCGTTTGCATCCGGTTCTTCGTTTGAGGGGAAGGGTGTGTTTCCCTTTCGGACACGGAGCGCTACTCGAAGGATCCTATCTGACTCAAAGCGGTGCTGGGAAGCATGCAGGCCCTTGGATTAACTCCAAAGGGGTGTTAAAGTAAGTAGCCAGATATCGCCTGTAGTGTCTGTATGTGAAAAGTATCCTATGCTGCTCAAAGCCAAAGCACCGTTACTGTGTATTTTATCAAAATTGAACTATGACCATAACTGGGTCTCTTGAGCTCGTATTTATCTTGTAACAAAATATCCGCTGAACTGGTTTTGAATAAGTGCATTCCTCATTTACATACATACTGCTTATGAGCAGACAGTGGAATAAAACGCTCTTTTTCCCCAGCATCCGTGTCAGCGTAGTTACTGTGTTCTGCCTTCGTGGGGCAGTATACTGTCCCCGTTTCACAGGAGCTTCCCAGCTTTTCCGGAAACCTCCCGGGCGCTGTTGAAATAACCGAGCCACCAATCCGTGATGGTTTAGATGACAATGGCTGACGTTACTGAATGTGGCTTGGCTAAGCAAACTAAAGGAGAAAATGGCATTCTCCTCAGGGTAATATGTAGGGCGTGTTAGGAGTGATCCGTCCGGTGAAATTTGCGTGCTTTTCCTGTGAGTCGGGCCGGGCCGAATGGCCGCAGCTGTGTGCTGATTGACCGGAGAGTTTTAATGACTTGCCGGCTGCGTTTGCTGACTGCTGACCTGTTTGTCTGTCATTGACTCCGGGATCCCGCTGAGCCCTGCATGTACCCACCTTCCGCTCAGTGCTGGAAGGAGCCTTTACTCAATGTGCAGGAATTTTTTATTATTATTTCTCAGACTGCAGGTTTCTCTTCAAGGCATAAATGTGTTTTGGGTGATGGAGCTGTGTGTGTGTGTGTGTGTGTGTGTGTGTGTGTGTGTTAGGGTTGCATAGATAACATTTGGGGACCAAAATGTCCCCAGAGTAAAACATAAAAATTCATTGCTTTTGGGGCCATTTTTCAGGTTTCCATTTGGATAACCTCAATTTTGTAAAAATCTGTGACTGCAATCAAAAAACCAAAAACAGCCAAAAATCTTCTATTTTGTTTGGTTACTGGGCAGACGAGGGTAAGAATTGCGATTGGAGTTTTCCACATAGAAATGAATGAAAGGTGACACAATGTCCCCATAACGTGATAAATATTTGTTTTTTTTTTCTTTTATGGGGACATTTCCTGGTCCCCATAAGGGAAAATTCTATTTTATAAAAATCGGTGACTGCTATGAAAAAACTAAAAATGCAAAAACTCTTGTATTTCATTAGGTTACCTATGGTTATGTTTAGGGCAGGGTAGGGGTTAAGGTTGTCATAGTTAGCATTACCATTTCTCCCATTGAAATGAATGAGCGGTCCCCATAAGGATATGTTTACCCTACATGTGTGTGTTTGTGTGTGTGTGTGTGTGTGTGTGTGTGTGTGTGTATGCCAGGCCTCTTCTCTGGAGCTCTGCCTTTAACGTCCCTGCGTTGTGGTCTGAAACGTCCCCTTCGCTGTCGCGGCCAGGCCGCTCCTCCGACGCTCCGCTTTTAATGTCCCCGCGGGGCCCCAGAGAGAACAGCACAGAGAGCAATTGATTTCCCGAGCACGGACCCCCCTCCTTTGAAACTAGGAGCAGCAGATTACATGCACCGTAATGAGTTTCACAATCGCAGCCTGCTTTTGTGAGTCTTTGATAATGAGTCTTTGATCAATGGCGATGAATTGTTGCTTTTAAACACAAAGACTTTGTTCGACTAAACAAAAAGGGGGGGGGGCGGAGTCTTCGAACAAGATCTCTAAATTGGGGATGGTGAACGCTGGACTTTCACACCAGTCTTTTGGCAGCATTACAGCCCATTACAGGTGAGACTGCAGCCCCCTGGATGCGACCTGAGATGGTCTGGCTGGAGGTTCGAAACGAAGCGAATTCAGATGGCGCCGGCCTCGTTAACCCCCATCACCCGGACAGTCCGGAGGAATTTATCATGGCCGCTCGATGCTGATTTGCCGGCGATGGGCGGCGCCCCCTGCTGTTCGTCTCTGATTTCTTTTGTCTGCCCCGGCAGTGTGCTGACGGCCATTCCACCACTTTAACACGTATAATTACATGGCTCCCGTCGTTCTCATTCTCCGCTATTCTTTTATTTCTAAATGTGAAATTAGCTTCTCGCTTCCGACGCCGCTGTTGGACGGACGCCTTTTTTTTTTTTTTGTTTTAATTTCAAACAGCAGGTGGTGACGTTACTTGCACAAACCTCCACTGTCGCTATGGGCCTGATGCGTCTCCACGGATCGCGACTGGAGGCCGTTGAAATGAAAAAAAAACGTTTTTATCAACAAGAGGGATTCAGCGCCGTGGCTTATTTGCGTTCTTTTATACACTGTCACATTGTGTAAATGGTAAGTTGCAGAGCTTTGTAGAAGTTAAGCTGGTCTCCAGCCTGTCTGCATTTCCATAAAGGGGACTGCGACCAGCAGCACTGGGGTGATTCAGCTGGGAGCGGGGGCCGCTTATCAGATGGAATCTTGTTGGATCAGTATCTATCCGGCTCGCTTTTCCTCTGGGTATCAGACGAGCATCTTTTCCTCTTTCGGCAGGAAATCAGATCTGGCTCCCACAGCCCCCCGTGCCTCGACTTTGAGAAGCCCGCGATCGTTTTTGTTGACGGTCAGAACAGAAGGTTGTCGAAGGAATCGTTAACGGACCTTCCCGGTACTGTGCCAGTGAGCCGAGCAAAGGGCCCATTGGGTCGGATTGGCTCATTGGGCCCGGAGTTCGTATCGATTCCAGGCCCCGGCAGACATTTCCTGTTAAATATAAACCCCCGGTATACTCTGATATGAGTGGGGGGGGGTGAGGCTGGAGATGTGTTTTTCCATGCAGAACAACAAACAGGAATCAATAAAACCCAGTGGTCCTTGAATACAGAAGCTTTGTTTTACATGCAGAGGCTCTTTGGAGCTGAAGTCACGGAGGACATTACAGCAGCTCGAGTCACTCAGGTCTTTCGGGGGAACCTGTCCCGCCATTCCGCAGACTGTTGTTTACTCCTGTGAGGCAGACGTACGGCCATCGCACTCACCTGCAGGCGATGAAAGAAAGGTGTTTGTCTCCATTCGAGTGGCAGCAGTTACCGGATCGGGTGTTTAAAATCTGCAACGGCTCACAAAATCCGAGCAATGACAGTTAAGAGTTCCAATAAACGGAAGGCCCGTTTCAAGCTTGGGGGAAGTTTACTCGCCTCACCAGCAGGGGGTGCTGCGATTTCTCCATCACTCTATTGTATCGGGACATTTTCCACACTGCTGTACGAACTACATCGGGGGGAATCATTAGCAGAAAATGCCGCTCCTAAGGTGGCTAACCAGAAGCCCTGGAAATGAAAGACGTAAGTGAGAGTAGCTGTAGGCACTAATTACATGTTTGTACGTAGCAGTAATTTGCTAATCAGCAGTTACCATGACCTCAGCTGGAGAGCAGACAGGAAATGGTGCATAGAGCCTCCAATGTACATCTGCTGATACTCTATGGTTTCTGAGGGTTGATGAGTAGAATGTGGGATTGATCTCAGGATACTTGATGGTTCTCTAGAGTATCTGGCTGCTACCCAGCAGCTTAAAGGGGATGTCAAACCCCAGAAGGTATAGCCCTGCAGGCCATGGGATGCTTCTAAAGAAGGTCTGAGGGAACAAAGTATCAATGAAACGGCAGTATTTTGGTTTCGAAATGAAGTGTTCAGGACCGGAGATGGCTGAACAGAGAGCAGCTGAGCTGAACACCATCCAGACATGGTCAGGTCAGTGATTTCTGATGGCAATTATAAACATTAAAGGAGCTTGTTCGGCTGTTTTCAAACCAAGTTGGCGGTGGGTGGGTACATGCTGGATGACCTCATCCCTAACATCCAGGGCCCTGCTTCTGGCATGGGACGCCCCCTATGGGCCATCGCGTTCACAGCACGCTGAGGGTGTGGTGATGGCCTTACAGACTGGGAGAAGTTGCTGTCTTTGCAAAGCTGTGTGTTTGCTGCAGGAGGTGTGGGGTGGGATGGGAGGTGGGGGGAAGGGGAATAAAACCTGTCTGTTTGTTATAGGTTTGTGCTGCCTGTTATGAGCTTCTCCAGGTGATGATTGGAACGCTGACGACAGTGCCGGGATGGACCAAGACTCCTGACAAAGGCAGCCACTTTTAATTAAAACTCCACGAAGCCTGTCAGTCCCCGACCCGCCGATTCGATTTTAATGAAGTCGTCATGTGCGGCAGCAGTGCACACTGGGAGCAGCCCGTTCCCATGAAATTAGCCATCAATTAAGTGCTTTGCGGAGAGGCCCAGGCGGGAAGGGTCTGTCACACAGGTGAGCGTGTGAAATTAATCTGTAACCATTCCACCCTGGGCGACGAGTACAGAGACAGCCTCGGACTGACGGGAAGATCGATCGGCGCGGATTCTGATTCCCGTCATTTTCTCCCGCCATTAGAAATCCGTCGATCTGCCCCGTCACGTGTTTTTTATTTTGGAAAATAGGCTTCTGGGCAGCTGGGCTGCGACAAAAAAACTGGTAGATGAAGAGGACTGGGTCTCCTGTGCACCATACGGGAAGCAGGAATGCTCAAACAGATGGGGACCAGTCACTACAGAGACGTGACACTCAGATCAGGTCACTTACACTCAGACATCTAGCTGCCCTGCCCTGGCATAGGTGTCCTGGGTGACACTGGCTTAAGGCCTTCACCTCCTGTTTATTTGCTGCCTTATGCAAGGCCTTCTGTCTGTGGCAGGGTGGCTTGTGCTAAAACCACCAATTAAGACTCTCGTTTCCATGTGGGGGCAGCTCACCCAATCAACTGGCACCCAGAAAGCAGCCTGACAGGCTGGCCACAGCAATCGACCTCCTCTAGAGGCGTCTATGTTGTGCCAGGAGTGAATTAGTGACAGCTGGGGTCCTTGGTGCAGCCCAGCTCCTCTTCAAATCAAATCTGGTCCAGGCGCTGGACATGTTTACGGCCGCGAGGTACCCGGATGAGAGTGATGTTAGGGCGTGCGCGGCCTGGATCTGTTTAGGGGTGGAGCTGGACCCCCGCTGCACCAATCAGAAATGTCCGTGCGGGAGGCCAAGCCCGGCAAACGGATGGCACTTGCCAAAACGCCGCGTCAGGCACCGACAAATGGCAAAGTAGCGCGTCAGCAGGCTGAGGGAATTAGAAAATGCATCGATCAGCATCCTCTCACATAGCTACCCGCTTTTATTTTCCTGACTCGTGCTCAGTCACTAAACGTGCAACGTCACGGCGGGCAAGTCTACAAGTGGAGCGCGCGAACCTGAAGGCTTCCGGTGCCGCCGGACGGGGCAGCGTGGGGTCTGTAACCCGAACCTGCCTGGCCGGTAACCAGGCAGCCGTCACATACCCCGATCGCAGTGCCAGATCGTCATGGCTCGCACGGTGCCACCCGACATGTTCCGGTAACCGCGGTGACCCCCAGACTGGCTCACACTGCTGCCGTTCTAATTTGGAGAAAAAGCTCCAGTGTTTATGTCAGGAAAGGGGAAGTTAGGAGAAGGTACGCATGAAATGCGCCCATGTGCAAGTGGGGGATTTCTGTGGAAGCTCCTCTGGCTTGATACCTATTTCCTGTCCTTCATTTAGCTCGATCAGACTCCATCGACGGTGCCCCCGTGTGGGGGGGGCAGCACACTTTGCAGGGGCTCCCAGGAGACATTCCTGCAGGTTAGGGTTTATAACAAAGTGCTGGGTTGTTCTGAGCCGGCCTACTCCAGGCCGCCGGTTCAGATTGTAAATCCTGCTTTTTATCCCATTTCACTGTGTCGGCACTAGGCGCCCTGCTGGATGACATGTAACTTTTGAAGCTCAGTCCGCTTTGAGCCTCCTTTGTGAGGGAGGGCGTTCGCTCTGGTTCTGGCCGGGTTCTGTCTTACTGTAGTGCAGCTGACCCTTGTACGGTGTGATGGGAGACTGGGGGCACCTTCAGGCGAACCAGGCTGCGGAGCGGCGTACCCCGCTATACGCTTTGACGTCCTTGTTGTCAGGTGGTTCTCGTCCCGCCGTGTCCCCCAGCTGTCGCTGGTCTCCCTGGTAACCTTCCGGGGGGGGGGGGGGGGGGGGGCGGGGTGGCCCCCTGGAGACCCTGCCTCTAGGTCGGAGGTCTTCACCAGACTGCTAGAAAATTAGGTCCCATCTGCACT
>JAABNY020000025.1:13975066-13986405 GCA_015164015.2 Brevimyrus niger | reverse complement strand
GCGTCTGAACAGGGGCCCCGACGAGGCGCCCCCTGCGCTCAATGACGGGAAACGCGGTGAAGACGGCAGGCCGTGTGACGGGGGAACGTCTTTGTGATTCACTGCGAGGCGCTCTTCGGATGAATGTAGAGCGAAACGCAAGACACTCGCCGGTATTTGTTTTACTTTAGAGTTAATTATACATCTTCAGAGCTTTAAATAGCAATCTGCACCAACAGTGTTTTCTTTGTTAGTCAAATGCGAGTTAAAAAAGTACAGCATCTGACTCTGTAATTATACTAGAGTGCCGCGGGTGTGACGTGTCCTCGTGGTTCCAAGGCTCTGCGTGTCCGTTTATCTAACCTGAAATGATACCTCGCCAGCGGGCTCAGCTTTCATTAAGAGGTGGCATGAAGGAGCCCATGGATTAGCACTGTGAGAGCGGGCACCTCGATGGGCACCTCGATGGGCACCTCGATGGGCACAGTGGCAACTGCCCTTGTCCTTATCGTGCTTGTGGCAACATTCTGCCTGCCCGTGGGACTTCATGGCGCCTGCGTTGACGGCAGCATGTGACAGCTAACCGATCTCGTTTGAGGACGGCTCTGTGAAATTTTGGGTGGTGATTTTGGGGTTAGGGTTAGGGTTAGGGTTAGCTGGGTCCTGCGTAGCCGAGTCCTGCCTCTTTTGTTCTTCGATTTCATTGTGTTTTTTAAACACGCACTGCTCGTGAATCTTCTACACGTCCATCAACTGCAAAAAAACGCTGCTACAGTATCAATCCTTACAATGTGTCAGCAACCTGAGTCTCCCATCACGCCGCTGGAGTGCGGTGCTGGAAGGAGACTGGGGCAACGGGAACATGCATTTGGCTGGAGGTTTCATTGGACGACTTAAATTCGACGGCAAAACAGAAGGACGCCCCAATGGGTCCGACTAAAGTGCCACGTGACCCGTAAACACGCCTCACTTGCAAAGAAGGGCCGTGGTCAGTCTCTTTCCAGTCATGAGCTCTCCTGAATGGCAGGTGCTTCCACACAGAGCCAAAGGCACAAATAGCCAGCCTTCAGAATGCATCGCGCCGCATGCAGCAGTAAACGCCGGCCTATGGCATCTTTAAACCTGTCTGTTTATATGGAGAGACAAGGACTTTAAAAATAAGAACACCAGGAAAAAGGAATGGTGATGAATCATGATTGATGGCTGCTTCATGGTCGCATCAGGGAATCTACTCAAGGTCTATATGATGGTGCTTGGATATTGAAATCAGATGGGGAGACGACAGCAGCGCTTTGGATCGGGGGAGAATAAAGACCCTCTGTTTCTCTGGGAGGAGGTCTGCTTCATTACCATACTGTCTTACTGGGATGATCCAGGCCCACAAAAACATCCAAAATGACTGCGCTCCTCACATCCTGCCCTCGGTGACTGGAGTGGCGTTTAATATTAAGAAAATCCATAAGTGTCTTTCCTATGTGGGGCCAATTGAGGCTGATCTGGTAACAAGTGGGATAAAATGGCATTTCCCATTCCAAGTGGGTGGTTTTGTTCCACAGCGTTTTCCAGAAATCAGCGTCCTACGGAGAAACAAAATCTCCAGGCGCATTGTGTGTGTGTGTGTGTGTGGGAGGTGGGTCCACAGATAGGGGGAGCTCTAGAGCACATCACTAGCCAAATGCGGGAAATGCTAACTTGAGACAAAGCTGGGATGCTGTCTTAAAAGCCTCACTCTCCACGGCCAAACAATGGCTCTTAGGAAATGTTTTAAACTATAATTAGAAACCCAGAAGCAAACAGATGCTTTCTGCTGCCTCCTATTCAACACCAAAGAGCCACATAGCTTGGGGTTGTAAGCTAAGTGCAGCCCAGTCCCTCACTCAAGTTTCATGCCATTAAATGGCTGGAAAGCAATGACAGAGTGGACCATGTCACTCCTTTCTCCCGACTGCACAGTAAGAACCGGCATCTGCACCTCCTAGCAGTATAACTCCCGTTCCCTAACTTAACAGTTATTTGAACATCTACCTCTTTTAGTACTATAACTCATATCTCCTGATTGCATGGTCGGACCTTTTGTCTGACTTTCTTAGCAGTATAACTCCTGTCCTTTGATTGGACGGTTAGGCCTGTTGCCTGATTGGATAGTTAGGACCTGTTATTGGCTTTTCATACACACTCTTAGAAGATTGATCAGCCCCCAGATGTCACTCTATCTTAAGTGACAATGCTGAGTTTTCCGTCATTATTTATAACAAAGCTCTATACCCTGTTACACTTACACCCCCACACACACCAGACCCGTCAGCTCACTGTTGCCTGTGGGGGGGGGGGGGCTGCACACACCAGGGACTGTGCTGGCAGTCAGGAGGCACCGAGGAGCCAGGGCCATATGCAGTGACGGGGGCCGTCATGGCTCCACGTGGAGGGGGCCGCGCTCCTGTAGTCAGGGGAGGTGGCTCCCTGGCACGCGTCAGAAAAAGTCGCCCATTTGTGCCACGTCGGATTCCGGTTTCAGCCTGTCTGCCGCCAGGATGACAAATGCCAGGCGCGGGCTGATGACCTCACACGGCGGCGCCGGAGCCCTACACAGTACCATAGGCACGTGAAGGAGCAAACACCGTAAATAGCTTCTTAATCGCTCCCACGAGGACCTGGATATGAATTATAAAATCGAAAAGGCCTCGGGATGGAGCTTATTATTAATAAAGGGTCATGGGAACAGTGACGCCTCATTCTAAACAGCAAGGACCGGTGCATGTTGATAACCTCAATTTCTGTAGTTTTGAGGGTCAGTCTTGAAGCACATGGTTATGACCTCATTTCCCGCAGTGTCGCGGCCCAGGGCTGAGGCCCACAGTGATGACCTCATTCCCCTTAGTGTCGCAGCACACGGTGATGACCTCACGTGCAGCCAGATGGTTTTTCCCTGCTCTGTCAGAGACAAGGTTTGTGATGATTCTTTGATGGAAACTCGGTGGTTTGCCCTCAAGGTCCCTCCCAACCACAGGCAGAGGCATCTGAGCCATACTGAAAGCAGCCCCTGAGATCCCGCCCCCACTACCCCCCCATTATCGAGCATCAGATACATTTTCAATAGAGAGCATTTCGCTGAAATGCCTGCCTGTCTTCTCAGACTGCTGGCTGCTGAATCCTTCTGGAAAAATCTGTGGTGGTAAGGGGGGGCGGGGCGGGGGCTTGTCACCAGCCTGCCGCACCCTCACACCCCTGTATGTCACTCGTCCTGCGCTCCATTTGAATCGCAGCTGCGAAACACCTCAGCTGTATAAATATGCGCGGGTCACATGATGCCGCGGTCGCCATGGTTAATGACGTCCCTCCAGCGCTAAGAATACCGATGAAGGTGAGCAGACGACGGAGAGGCCGCAGAAGAGCAAGGACACCCCAACACTACACTCCGCGCGGCTAAACACGCGCGAGTCTGCAGCACTGAATCACTAATGCGCTGCTATACGCACCAAAGCGTCTACGTCAAGGAATCACACGAAATAAAACCATTTTACCAAGTAAAACCTTCTGTGGCCGCGTCTTTACGTCTGGCAATCACGAGTTCCCGTGTCAGGTCCGGGGGCTTCGAGGGGTGATGGGAGACGCTGATTTGTGGCGTGAGCAGCGAAGAAATTTGGGCCCTGGAGACTGGAGATTCTGGCAAAAGCAGTGGTGTAACGTGCCCCCCCCCCCATGTCCCTCCCTCCCACCTCGTTGGAGTCTCCAACACGTCTTAAGGAATGAACTTGCCATACACGACTGGTTAGAGTAACAGTAGTGCTCCTCCGAGGTCCTCTTTCACCCACAGAACCATACAAGTGCGGGGGCAGAGCCTAGATTATAGGCAGAAACAGACAAACATGGATTACTAGACTCTCCAGAAGGAGAAACTGCAGACTAGGAGGGGCTCACTCACCAGGAATAGTTTTGGCGTCCCTAAAAATTTTGGGAATGTCAGGGGGTTTGATGGGGGTGCCTTGCCCTGAGTGGGCAGCAGGGGGTGCCCGGGCGGAGCTGATTGGCCGCCGCTCCCGGACTGCCCCGCCAGCAGATCTCCCTTTAAGATTACACAGTATCTCTCTTCCTGTTTCCCCCTCGTTCTGCACTCACCGCACTCTGAACTTATCGTCTTACTGAGCTGCGGCTGCTCCTCGGATGCCTCTATCGATTCGGCGTTTACAGATTGATACGGACCTTTAATGGACCATCAGTTTAAATGACGCCCCATCGCGGGCCTGCATGCCAGTCGGATATATTATTCATTTGAGTCTAACTACTAAATAAAATATAAATGAATATAAAAGAAAGGGAATTTTAAGGAGGGGACGTGAGAAAATCGTGCAAAAGTGCGCGGGTGGAAATTGTGAAATCACTGTCACCTTATGTGAGTAGGAGCCAAGCACAGTGGCACAGACCTCCAGGGCCAGATGCAAGCAGCTGCCCGGGGCCCAATCAGCACAAGGGGGCCCGCCAAGTCATGAAATAAAAATTTATTCTCATATATAATTTATAAATAAGAATATTCACACAAAATTCATCATAATACAAATATAAATCCGTACAAATCAAATTTAAATGTTTATGTGCAGGCAGAAACACGGCCAGCTCTGGCTGTAAGCAGAATCGGCTAATGGACAACAATTTTCTTGGTGCAGGGGCTCCCAAGTCAAGTTTGGCCTAAGGCCCCCAAAGAGGTAGATCCAGCCCCGCAGGCCTCATCGCGGAGCACTGGATTTGCCGCACGTTACACCTGCGTTTCAACAGAGCGGTACGGAGCCGCAACGGAGTCGACGACTGACGCATTTTTAAAGTGCCGCCAGGCAGTCGTGTCATGCAGACGCAGGGAAATGGTGAGACGAAAGGAAGCCTTCAGGTGTCCCGGGCTCGTTTTAAAAAACGTTAAACCCAGACGTCGCCTCATTAGTCTGACGGAAAGGTAAACAGGAGTCAAACAACAGCTTGACGAGATTCATAAGTTTTATCGATCTGCAAGAGAGCACTTTAATTCCGAGTTCTCACTGAATATTAAATCAGGGTGCACGCCACTAGCTCCTGGGAACGGCGCTTATGATTAATCGCGTGACTGTTTTCCAGCGGCTGCTGGTCAGCGCTGATGTATGACGCACGTCCATTTGGATATATTCCCCCGGAGATGCATAAATGGATGGGGAATGCAGGGCCAGGTTTTAATTCCCCCCCCGCGGTGTTCCCGTGCCCCCCAGATGGCGGCCCCTACATCCCATCCTACGTCCATCAAAGTTCCTCCAATAGCGTGACGGCAGGTCGATCACACGTCTTAAAGCGGGTGGTGATGCGCGCCCCAGCAAGTTTGTGCCTGTGACTGGAAGGTCGTTGGTTTGAGTCCCAGGGTCACCAGAATGACTTCATCACCGGGCTACTAAGCGAGTCTCTTAAGCCCCAATTGTTCCCGGGATTGTCTGACCCTGCCTTCTCAAAGATGTGTACCACGCCGAATAAAAGGGTCTATTAAATGAATTAAATGTGAAAATTGATTGCGCACTGGGCCTGGGCATTTGCTGGCACCGCTTCCGGGCTGCTCATCTCCGTCTTTTTCCTGTCTGCTGCTTGCTGTGGCCTCCTTGCGCCTCCCCTGACCTCCGCGTTCGGGGCCCCGTGCGCGTCGCTGGGCAGCAGGCATCCGCCGGGGAGAAAACTGTAAACACGACAGCGGCCGGGCTCCGGGAACAGCCGGTCAGAGCCCCGCTGCTCCCGGCCGATTACCCTCCGCGGAAGGTCGGCCAAAACGGCCCACATGGGAACAGCAATGGATGTGTCAGGATGTCGCCGCTGTCTTAGTCGCGCGGGCCCTTCAGCCTCGGGGGTCACCGGGCTCCTTCGTACGCGAGGATCTCTGAATGCGGCCCCCCCCGACACGCTGCAGGAGACGCCGCCGGGCTTGATGTTGGCTGGGGGGGGGGGGCGCGGAGTCAGCGAGGCGCAGCTCCTGAGGTATCTCTGTGGCATGCAGTAATTTGGAGGGTGTTAGTCCCTGAGCTTCTCTGCAGCATGAGCTCCGGTCTCTGAAGCTCTCTGAAAGGTCTGGGGTTAGCAGAAGTTACCCTGTACCGGGCGACTGGCCTAGCATTACCAGGCCCCCCCCATGCCTGGTCTCTGAGTCGATCAGATACACCGGCACCAGCATCAGTAATGACATGACGGCGGTGATATGGAGCTCTGAAGAACTATAGTGAAGTCAGATTCATCCCCTGGTTTCCATCTCTGCTCCTCGGCCGTGCATCAATCTCAGAGGGGCAGAGCTGGGGGCAGAGGCGGCGGCATCCTGGCTGCAAACTCGGTCCCGGCATCAGCGGCGCTCGCCCCCCGTGTCCTTTGCGATGACGAGCGGCAGCCCACGCCCCCATTTGGCCCCGCCCCTTCGCTGTGATTGGACGCGTCCTCTCAGCATCAAGGCAACGTAACTCAGCAGAGCGCGGCCCGCTAACTCGGACTTGGAGATGATCAGAGGGATGCGGCAGACAGGCAAGGGGGGCCAGCGCTGACCTGATCCATGGAAGGGGGCAGAGGGGGGAGGTGGGGGGGTGCGGGGCCTATGTGGTCGACCCATCCCAGTGTCCCTGGCACATTCCCTCATCGCGGCGTATTTGGGTTCAGCCCGTTTTCTCCTCCTAGCGCCGTAGAGGGCACCAGCTAGCAGTTAGCATGGCAGATAGGAATGCTGATCTGCCTGGGACCACTAATCACCCAGCTGTGTAAGTGGATCAGACTAAGTAGTATTATTATCATCATTACTAATTACCGCCGCCGCTGCTTGCCGGCCACGCCTGTGGCTTCCTCCCTAACAAGTTTATGCTGCTGCTCTGTTTGTAGCGCCTCCCGACGCGCCGATGCCTGCGACTGCGTGGCCTAGCCTCAGTCAATCATTTTAACAGTGTGTCAGTCTGACCCCCCCCCCCCCCCAGTAATACACGGCTCGCTGAAGGATAGCGGCCCAGCGGGAGATCGTGTCACGCCGTGTCCACGCGCGGCCACCTCTGGGATAATGACCTATCTCACGTCTCCGTCATGCCCGCGGCTCTTTGGCGTTTTTTCAAAATGCGTTTAAAAAATAAAAAATAAAAAAAACCTCCTTAGATCCTGACCTGTAAAGGTTCATTATCAGCACTTGCAGTGATTTTGAAAAGTGGGATTTAACAAGCATTTGCCGCTATGATGTATCAGGGCCAGCCGTTGTACCTTTAGACGGTGAAAAAATATCAAAATACAACACGGTAATAATCATAGTTAACTTTTCCTACGCGCAAAATACGCGCATAGCCTTTGAAAGAAGCACAGACAACCTCTAATGTCTCTTTTGTACAGTAGATGTTCAAAAACTTGCATGCTACTGTTGAGGCTGCCTCAGCATGATGTACTGATTGCGCAGGATGGATGGACCAATTGTTTATAATCCAGTTTTTACTGTGTATGCACACGCAGCAAATCAGCTGGGCCCTGGGGGGGGGTCTGGGCGGGCAGGCACCCAGAGGAGCATCATATCGGGCCCGCAATCCAAACCAATCCAATTACATTCAAAAATTTTTATGACCCTTTTGGAATCGTCCTGACTCTCTCCCCCTCCCCATTCACGGTGCCCTGTGAGCCGTGAACACTCCTTCCAACGCTCCCACCACCTGCCCCGATCGACAGCCCCAGATTCGATTCGATTTCACGGCCCCCAAGGTGAAAACACTGCCCCCGCTCAGCGCTGTCTTCCTCACCAAAGAAAAAATATCAACAAAAACAAATTATCATCATAACAGGAGGCACACTAATAGTTTACGTGAACGCGGGGATTACCGTCATATTAAGGGGTTTAAGCGTGCGTTTGCCGTGACCTTCCACCTCAGGCCAGGGCTGGTAGCAACGCTGTCAGCTTATCATGGCTCACAGGAGGGACCCACAGAGGGCGTCTTCCAGAAGTAAACTCCCAGCCCGCTCTGCATCAGTAACTTGGACCGCGTCCGAACGGGACACAACAGCCCTGCCTCTCAGGATGAGGAACGCACCCACTGTATTCACTCGCCGAGCCAAAGTCCGGGGACCAGGCAGCGACCAGAAGTAACACTGTAAGAGCACAAAGGCTGGTGCTAATGGAGGCGGGGCAGTGTGTTCAAATGTCAGTTGTCTATTGGCCGCCTGAAGATATGACATCATAACATCCTGTAAAATGGAAGGCTCTCCCTAGTGCTGGAGCTTTTAAACTTCAGGAGTACTGAACCAAGCCCGGGGCTTTCCACTGCCGAGCTGTCAGCCTGTACCAGACGTGAGTGTTTATCTAAGAAACATCGTGTGTTAAGTCTCATAGCAAATCTTATATTTTTCACGCAATGATCAGCATACAATGAAATCCATTATCATCCCAGGCCAGGATAGCAGAGAAAACAGATGCAGATGATCCCTGCATTACATGCTTTCTGGTGCTTCCCTGAGCAACTCACTCCTTCCTTTGCTCTTACTGATTCCATTAGATCTCGATAGACAGCAAATCATACAAAATCACTCATGAATATGCACATAAACCCAAGGACCCTAAGCAGGATTTGCAGGTAGGAGATGAGTGGATGTAAATCCATGTTGTAAAAACATTCATTCCAAATTTTATAGCAGTACAGTTATGTGACTCTAGCTGGGATACAGGCAGTTGCTGATACAAGGTACATTTACAGTTCATTTAATTTATTTATAGCCAAATTAATATATTTGTCATGAACTTGGTTATATAAGGATTTATTTTAGCTGTGAACAGAGCAGAGTAATTATATCTCAGTATTAAACAATATATTATTCTTATTCTGGGTCGATTTTGTCACAGAATCTCTGTGCTCTCATATCACGGTAAACCATGACGGCATCTAGCTTTGTGATGTCAGCAGTGACTGGTGATGACATCACTGCCCCACCGGGGATGGGGTCAGAGCCCAGAAGCTCCACTGAATACTGATTGACTTGGAAGGGCCCACAGAAGACTCATGAAAAGCTCCTAACTGAACATCCATCATGTCTCGGAGACACATGTGACCCTTTTAAGTGCCTCATGAATGCTGGATGTAAAAGCGTGTTTACATTTTCAGGGGCTGGGGTGGTGGTGGGGGGGTTGGAGAACAGCCTGTGGGCTTGTGCATCCAGAGACCCTACAAAATGCTCCCCTACACCAGTGCAGGATGTCTGATCCTCACACTAAGGCTGTTTGGACCGACAGATGGACATGAGACAGACAACAGGCAGGAGACAGACAGACAGAAGACAGACAAACAGGCAGAAGGCAGGCAGACAGACATACAGGAGACAGACAGACAGATAGGGGACAGACAGACAGATAGGAGACAGACAACAGGCAGGAGACAGACAGACAGACAGACAGACAGGCAACAGGCAGGCAGACAGACATACAGGAGGCAGACAGACAGATAGGAGACAGACAACAGGCAGGAGACAGACAGACAGGCAACAGGCAGGCAGACAGACATACAGGAGACAGACAGACAGATAGGAGACAGACAGACAGATAGGAGACAGACAAACAGGCAGGAGACAGACAGACAGGAAGGAGACAGACAGACAGAAATGCAGGGAGCCCATTCTTGACCCCGACCCCCTCATGACTGTGCCAGATTAGCCCATTGGCTCATTCTCTTCCAGGGGTGTGGCTACGGATCGTCCGCCCATCCAGCGGTTCCTGTCCCCCACCCCCATGAAAATATTATGCAGATTTATTCAGGCACCAGCACTGAGGAACATTGAGCTCATTACTGTGATATGGATCAAATGTGCCGTCAGGAGGGTTGCTGGTCCTGTGCTCCACACTGACCCATGCCCCCAGCCACGGAACTCCACGGCCCGGTCGCCTGGCGGCTGTCACTGCATGAACACAGACCCTGACGGTGCGCCTCCTTCAGGTGATCAATAGTCCGACAGCCAAGGGTGCCACTAGGCATTTTGGGCCCCATGAAAGCATATCATATTGGCCCCAAAACTGGACCAATCAAGTTATTTTCCAAACTTTTAGAGGGCCGTTGGAATTACCCTAACACCCCCCTCCCCCCCCTTGCGTCGCCCCTTCCTACAGCTATGGAGAATCTAATCTAATCTAATCCCATTAAGGGGCGCTGGCTTGATGTGTAGAGCACATTGTGCGCTTGCAGGGGTATGGAGCGGCCATTAACGATGTCCCCGCGTGGCCGCCGTGACGCGCTCTCAAGATGGTTCCGGCTGTCTGAGGCGCTCTCATCTTCTCATGTCGCCTGAAGGTGACCTGTTTCCATGTCATTATGCAAGAGGTCTCCCTCCCGGAGGGTGGCCCAAATGGCGCCTGCCTGATCTCTGATCTGTGACGCCAGTCACGTGACCAGACCGCGCCCCCGCCGACCGCCTTGCATCAGCCCCCTAAATTGTGATCCCATTTCCCCGTTTTGCCACTCGGCCGCTTCGGCAGCCCAGGAATCTACGCTCCGAGCTGCCTTGGCCAGCAGGTTGCCCCGCATGTCACCCTGCGATCCCGTGTACAACAGCTGGTTGTCGTTAACTAATTGGCTAACTCTGCCTCTCAAACGGCTGATTAGCACGGGCCCGAGCAGCGGGGCATACTCCCTAATAACGAGCGTCGAAATGGATTTGTCTGCTTCAAACAGGCTGGAATTCTTTGATTCCAGTGTTGCCTGCATTTGCCCAAAAGCTAATACGACCGGCGAGGGAGAAATGGCTTTTCCAGTCGGCAGGGCAGAGGCTTGTGCCGATTGGCAGACGGGTAGCTGCCGGGACTGAGCTCTAGCTGGTCTTCTCTCACTGACTGAGTTGAACCTGCCCCTCTCCCACAGCTCCATTTTGGAGATTTTTCACTCTGCATGTGTGTCAGCTGACTATTGTTGCTGGTTTGTAACTATACAGACAGTGCAACCTTTCATCCGGAGTCATTTTGCAGTTGTATCAGGCTTTTCTATCTTCCCCGGTCTTTTATGTATATCGTTAACCCAGATCAAAATAGGGCAATTAAAGTACTCCAGCTGCATCACAAAAGTGATCCATTAGCACACGGCACCGAGCCCGTTCCTGCCAGTTTCTCGGGGCCTCTGGAGGGGCAGCCATCTTGCTGCTATCTCTGACATCAGTATCCAATATAGACTCTCAGTGTTATCTGTAACACCACCGTCCTATGAGTCTGACTGCTATCTCTGCCATCACTGTCCTGTGTGAGTCTTAGCGCTCTCTCTGCCATCACTGTCCTGTGTGAGTCTTAGCGCTATCTCTGCCATCACTATACTGTGTGAGTCTTAGCGCTATCTCTGCCATCACTGTCCTTGTGTGAGTCTTAGCGCTATCTCTGCCATCACTGTCCT
>JAABNY020000025.1:13952619-13967640 GCA_015164015.2 Brevimyrus niger | reverse complement strand
CTTATAGGGGTAAATATCACCTTAGCAGTGAAACACTGAATTCCGCACTGAGATAAATAAATAGCATCTGGTGTGTGTGATGCTTCACATGAAATCCAGCTCCACCCCATATCAGACTGGCTTCTGCGGGGCTGGATGCCATCTTGCCACATTTAACTAAGGCCTCTGCTGATCTGCTGACCTGTAGTGAGAAATAATTTCAAATGTCAGTTAATCTGTTTCTGTAGTGTCAGATATGACCTCGAATACGCATTTTCCATTGAGAAACTGTTTTTCCATAGAGTATAGACTATAATAGTAATATATATCTACATATAGTTCTAACACACACACACGTATATTCAGTTCATACGCCTGCGTGTACATAAACATTGTGTAGTAAAGTGCAATTGTGACGTGCAGCTTGCAGACAGGAGGCAGACCCCATAATGCTGGAGATCACGTGATTATTAGAAGTGCTGGGTGCAGACAAAGCTAAAAGGGCGGTAGGGACGGGAGTGGGCGGAGTCAGTCCTACGAACAGGCATGGGACGAGATGACGAAGGGGAAGGAGGAACGAGGGCGATGGGTCAGTAGTGCAGGACAGGGCAGGAGGGACAAGCAGGCAGGGAAGACAAAAGACAGAAGAATGCTTTGTAAAGTTCCTGATCATCGCAACAATACTTCGCAATGGTTGCAGGGGTTCATCTGCTTTAAGAAGCGGAGCGGTGTTTCCATGTTTCTGCTTTCTCCCAATTCCCAGCACACCTGTACCAGATATTCGATGTTCCCGATTGGCTAGGAGCTGGAAGGGAGCAAAAGCGTGGGCGGTCCGGGGGTTCCTCGAAGACTTGGGAAACACTGATCTAGACACACAATGCTCCCTTATCCAAAAGCATTCCAATGTCAACATTATGGTGATGTTTAGGGAGTTTTATTTTTCCTTCCATGTTTAATAACCGTTATACAAATAAATTTGCAATAACCTGGTGCCTCGCTGTGAAGGCTTGCAGTGTAATGCAGTGTATTGCCCAGGGGTTCCTGCTGGTTTACTGCAGTGCACCCATAAAGGCACATCCACTAACTGGGACGTAAACCTCAGCACGCGTTGCTCTGTTGTGGTGAATTAAGGGGCTGAAGAAGCCAGCCTGCTGAATAATACTGACCGCAGGTCTGCTGGAAAGTCCGAAGACCCATAACACGCATTTTGACGTATTATTCTATCATTATTCCGTTCGTGTAAAAACGTGTACCAGTAACTATTAGAATTGCTGTTTACTTGGATAATGGATGCTTTATTTAACACTTAGATTTTAATATAATTCAGTCAGCTCCTTTGGTTTGTTGTTGTATGATAAACAGTTCTCTTTAGAAATTGCTTCTTTTTCTACGAGTGCCGTTGCCCACGTGTTAAAGAGAGACATATATTGAACACGAATATTCAGATATGTGGATGTTTTTCTTACGTAATTCATGGTGTGTGAATTTGCAGTCGCCGTCTATTTATAGCGCAACACTGTTGTGAACCCTAACTGACCAAAATTTTCTGTATTTGAATTAGACTTATTGATATTTTCGGGCGACTAGTTTGTGTGGATCCCGTTGTCTCGCTCTGCTTTACAGGAGCCATCTTCCGAGGCTTGGCGGCGGCCTGTACACTAGCGCTACAGCCTTCCTTTAGCATGGGATGGTAGTAGCATAGCGCGCGTTAGTTCCGAGCGTGAGTGTGCATCTGCACGTCTCCGCTGGCGGCAAGCCCCCCTTTGGCGTCAGGTTGCTATTTCTACAGACAACAGCCTGACGGTTGTGGGTAAAGCGTAGCAGGGACGTCCGGGGGGGGGGGCAGGGCCGCAGATACGTGAAGAATATCGGACTCACGGCGCGTGTGGCCCTCCCCCTGACCGCAGCTGTCATGTCCCCCCCCCCGGTCTCAAAGATGGGAGGGCCGGTGCTTATGTAAGCATGCTCACGCATCTGGGGAGCAGCTGGTGAGTCACTCATGTGCAGCGCTGCTCTTTACTGCAACCAGAAGATCTGCTATCAGGATGGGCGAATCGCGCGTCACCCGATACCCCCCCACTTACCTGTGACTGTCCCTCTGTTCTCGCCGTTACTGTGGTTCGGGGTAATTTATGCTGGATCGAGGGGCTGATATCAAGATCAGCTGTGACATTCTCGCGGAGCAGTTGAAGCAGGGATAGCCCTGGCGTTTATTATTTATTTATGTGTGTATTTCTTATATAACACAGTCTCACTGGGGAGTATTATTTACAAACGTAAATTGTTACCATTGAACCACAAAATGAAGATGAATTATTGTAGTTATTTTTTTTTTTGTCCTAGGCTCCCGTAAGTCACCATACCAAATTGCATCGGTATACCTTGGAGAAGGTCTCGATGTTAATGCATGCTGCTCTGCTTTCGTCTAACCTGACTCTGCCATATTTTCAACAGGCTGCGGGCTCCATTAGGCCCAGCCGAAGTTGCATACTCTAAGCCCGAGGCATCCTCACACTTCCTGTTCCCCATGTTTTCCAGCCTCCGAATCATTAAAGGGAATTAAGGTGGAATTAAAGGGGAAGGTTGCAGCTTCGGCTCCTAAGAACCGAACGCTCATCACTCATGCTCAGCCTGCCCCCCCCCCCATGTCAAGACGCACGTTCCCGAAGGCCAATGGCTGCGCAGTCACATGCCGCAGCAGGTAAGGAATTTAAGGAGAAGTATAACATTCAACGGTTCTTTATCTCTTTTGTTTAAAAATAACTTAGCTGGTGCCGGTACGCCCCAAAGGACAGTGGAGGTCTAATCATCTCCGAAGCCGTCAACATTCACAGTTCTCCGACGTCAGCAACTCTCCAGCTCTCCAGCCGGGGTACGCGGCCCCCTGACCTTTGACCCCGAGTCTGTCCCTCACTCCCCGTTTCTATTCCTAGGTTTCGCCCCTTCGCATTCTCAAACGGGGGGCTTGAACTCATCACATCCTTCCCCCTTGCAGTCACACTCTCTTCCCTCCCGTATTTTGAAGCGCCTCGTGTTTAGCTGTCAACCTCGTGTCTTTTTTTCTCTCCATGCAGAAACCTATATTTAGAATTCACCGATAAGTGCGCTTTGCCGAGACGGCGATGAACCAGCTGTAGCCCAATGCAGCTATCGAAGCTATTGAATTAGTAGTGAGTACCACGCTACCCCTGGCCAGGGGTGCTGCATAGGCGTCCATAAAGAATGCCTAAACACTTGGTACGCACCTCTCCTATGACGCTTGACTGACATTTTTTTTTTTGCTTGTGTCTTGCTCATGCCACCCCCGTTGAATTTGTTTAAATGACAAAACTTTTCTGACAAGGTTACCAAATTTAGGACCATGCCGGAGTTTTTGAAGGTTCTTCCAGGGGTTCGGCTATATGTGGGTGGCTGCTACGTCCGTCATTGCCGCCTCCCGGCCGACAGCTGCCCAGCCCCCTCGTAACTTAAACTGCGACCCACCCAGCGTGCCCAAATGCCCTCCTCGGGGCATTTATAGCTAATGAAAGAAATTACCTGAACTTGAGTTTTCTTTTCCTTTTTTTTTTTTTTTTGAAGGAAGACTAGCATCATGGGTAAAATACTCTGGACCCAGGTGATTGGACATAGCGACGCCCACGTTCCCACACCAGGATGGCGTCCCTGTAGCTGAGGGGTGACTGACAGGTCTAGGTGGAACCCCCTGCTCACTAGATGTATTAGAACATTCGTGTTGTAGTTACTACTAATGGGCATTGATAGGTTAATGTCCATCACTACACCTGGGATACCTATAACTCGGATATTTGGCACATCTACGGATACATTCATTTGTATTTTATTGCAGTTTTACTTCATTAAAGCAGGAGGGTTAGGAAGTCAATTAGGCTGAATAGGCGACGGAGATAACATCTGTTTGCTGCTAATGCTCATTCATATCATCAAGCTCCATTAGATCCAAGGGTTTTTCCTGCCCCGTCAGGCTGAGGTTTCGGTGTGTGTGACGGCTGGCAGAAGGAAAGGCAGCCACTCTTTCCGGCCCTCTTTCTCCTAACCATGAGCGTTCACCCTAGATTGGAGATTTCATGTTCAGCCTGTCTGGCTACCCATAATGCACCAGCCTGTGTGTGGTCCTGTGGGAGCTGCAAGCCAAAACCTTATTGACCCAGAGGTGTGTCTGTTTATTTCTGTTTGTAAGTCACACGAGGCTGCACCTTCGCGGAGCTGGCCGAAACTCCGCGACTCACAAGCAGGTTTCTGATTTTAAGTGCCGTAGCGTCTGACTGTGCAGGTGTGTGTGCCATGTGACCGACTGGAGTCCTCAGCTGTGTACTGGAGTCGACTCCAGGACCCATGGGACCCTGAATTGGATAAGTAGTTGGAAGATTAAAGGATGGATGGATGGATGGATGGATGGATGGATGGATGGATGAAGTTGCACATTTTAAATAGGAAAGTGCAAAGTGAATGGATACATTTTGCAATACAAGTTACTAAAAATTAAAATCCTTCAATCAGGCCTGGAAATTAAGCTTGCCCACTCGCCTCAGGCAAGTCATTTAGATGAAGGGCAAGTACGGAAAACGCAACAGTAGCCTGCTAGCTAGTTTTTACGAGTTTTTTCCAGTTGGCTAGAAGCAAAAATTCTTAACTTCCACCTATGCTTTCAGTGTCTTAGTTCAATAAGTCTGACAACATAACTGAGTCTTTTTGGATCTTCTATTTGGTAGAGACTTGTCACACCTGGGTCCGCTGCGTTTCTGACATCCTTCATTGTAGATGAGCTCGCACTGACTTCCATTATGTGGTGGGGGGTGTCCAGCTTTTGAAGAATACTCCTTTTAAATCACTCTAGAGATTTTCTTTAGGATTGAGGCCTGGGGTCTGACTGATCTATTCCAGAACATTGATCTTTCTTTTTCATGCATTCCTTGGTTAATTTGACTATGTCCTTCAAATCATTGTCACGTTGAATGGTTCATTTCTTCGTGAACTGCAGTTTTTTCGGACAGGGCAGCAGCTTTTCCCTCAGAACATCTTAGTTCTCGGTGCAGGCCGTCTTCCCATCCATCGTGACTTGAGCTCCAGTCCCCGCTGTGAACGGGCCGCCCAGGATCATGAGGTTCCTACCACCATGCTTGACAGTAGGAGCCGTGTTCTTTGATCTTTGGGTGTCGACTTTCCCATGTAATGTCTTGGGAAATTGGGGTCGCTGCGGACCTAAATTCTTCCTGGCCTTGCCAGACTACAGTGTGATGTATTTTTCCCATACGTTTCTGGCAAACGCCAAAAACCCTTAGCACTTAGCTTTAGCCAAATCCAAAATATACCTTGGAGAAATGGGGGATAACATTCTGAGTAGAGACAGCCTACAGTTGCTCTGGGGAAGCCCTGGTTGGGGTCAAGAATGCCCTGTCCATGTAAGCAGATTCAATCCCTTGGAAATCCATGATTCTCCTCCTTCCCAAGATCGTGCCATGAACCAGGTGAGTGATGGGGTGCCGTCATGTGATTCTGTGAAGATTTGTGCAGAGGTCACAGGCCCTGTTATTGTCTGAGGTACTAAGATCTGTTCTTATGCTCCTGAAGGTCCAGCTTGCATCCTGTCCCTGCTATCATGGGTCAAGAGACAGCTGTTGTTGGAAACTCACCTCAGTCTGTATCAGCATGTATAATGTATATCAGTCTTCATTTGATACCCAAAATGGAAAATGTCTCAAATATTAAGTAGCAAATATTAGGTGAATGTGTGGATAGTATTGAGAATAAGTACAAAATAAGCTCAGTATTGGTCGGTTTCCAGCCTGGTTACAAGGCTGTTAATTTTACTGAGCCATACTCAACATCAAGATGATGTCATCTTTAATGGCCAGTCTTCCCTTAAGCATCAGTCTAGTCCGGGGGGCTGCCTCACTGGGTCTGGGTAGATCAGAGAAAGCCATTCCTCGGAAGGACTTCCTCGTGTCCTACGCTGCTGGGAGGCACAGCGTCCGTGGCTCTGTGCGTCTGGGACACCGAAGGCGGTTTTGCTGGAGCCGTCGCCCCAATCCCCCTTTTCTGGACTGAGAGGAGAGATGAATCATCTCTTTTGATATGATGTCATGTCACGCCCGCACCTCCAGGATCTTTACGCACACAGAACCACGGGCGAGTTATTTTATGGCCGTACGACTTTCTGTATGAAGGATGTTAGTTTGCGGCAACTCGAGTTACGCGTGACATTAGTGTCGCTCCGGGCGGACAGCTGCGAGGGCCTGCTAATGAGCAGTCAGGATGGTAGGGGCCATGGGCAGGGTGCCCTGTCTCCCCCCTGGGAGGGCTCTAATGAGGCCCATGTGGCTGGCGATCTCCCCAGGCAGAGCTGAATTGACACTGGGGCCAGAGCCCCCAGCCCCATCCGGCTCAGGGGCTGCAGTTCCCCTCCCAACATCTAGGCTTACTGCACTTAGATCTGCACTGGAAATAGATCGACGGCTACACGGCAGTAATCCCAGAGGCGAGCACGAGCTACTTGCATTTTCCTTTGTTCACTGCGGAATATTCTCCCGGCTCCTTGTTAGATCTGTTATCGCCACGCTTAGCTGATATTTGGCCCTGTAGAGTTCTTGGTGTGGACTCCACACAGCTGTTTGGGAAGTGGCATCCTCCCGAATTTGGGGGAGAGGACGGTTGGGGAGGAGAAGCCATTGGATGGTCCATCTCAGCAGCGAGTCGCGTGCGGGTCACAGGAACCGGCTGCGTTTAGCCCGGAAAACGGGACTGTGACCTGCGGGCAACGTCAGCCGGAATTAAAAGGGTCGTCCGTGTACAAAAATTGATTAATGACAAAGCTCTCGGTTGTAATGTAGGTGCTTATTCTTAAAGTAGGAGCAAGCAGCTTGGGAAAGTCTCTGAAAGGACCATTTGTTACTCAAAATGCAAATGCAATTTATTAATCCCGGTCAGAGCAGTGCTATTAGAGAATACGAAATGACATGTCTGAAATACAGTAACATTCACACAGGCATGGAGTAATGTTTATAAATCAGCTTTTAGGGATGTCCCTTAAATAATAATGTTGTATTTGAAGTGCAGAGACGTTGGATTACCGTGCTGCAGTCGATGACGGATTGTGCTGCTAATGGAAGTGGAAAGACGGGCACGGCTGCCCGTGTGACGTCAGTGACCAATCAGGGCTCGGCGTGACCGCCGCATGATTAATGCCCCCATCCACACCAATGATGGCACCGCATGATGCTTGTTCACAATGTGTTTTAATTCCGACCGGGCCGCTGATTGTGAATTTTGTGTCATAGGTAAAGTCCGAGCCAAGCATAATGGCGATTGCAGACAGTATAAACGACATAAAGATAAGATATATATTTAGCATTGGTTATTAAGACTGACGTTTCCATTCTAACAAAAGTGTCGATCCGCACCTGCATAGTTTCAGGTCTCCACAGCGTTCTGATTAACGGTTTTCAGCTCCAGAAGAGCCTCCTCACAAGCACTGCTTGATGCTTGGTGAACCAGTGACCCATCAGCTGCCGTGAGATCAGCCCATTGAAGCCAACTTCATTCAGCCCTAGGACAGGCTGAACAGGCACACTAAAACGGAGTGACAAATGTACTGAGATCAATGTGCATTTCACATTTCCTGTGTGTTCCTTATTAATCCGGACTATGGATGACAATTTCCTAGCAAAAAATGTCACTTTTGAGTCCGAAGAATCTCCTCTTATCCGTGTTTTGCTGTCAGTAATGACTTGTTTGCATTGCCGCGGAGACACAAGCCAGCAGGGGATGTGGTCTTCAAGGAAGGTGACCGGAAATGCGCAAAGATACGGGCACGGAACGCACCGGGCGGATTCCGCGCACGTCTCCCCCGGTCTCGCATCGACGTGACCGTCATTTCCGAGCCACGGAGCCGCCTCGAAGAAGCGTGGCTGCCACTCTCCGCCGGGTCGCCCCGGGTCCTGCCCGCTCCGCTAATGGGAACCATCCCGCTGATGATGCAGTTTCACGGAGGGCACCAGCCTGTCAGCCTCACCTTCAGAAGTTATGCGTCGCCCGTAAGTCTGTCTTCTGCTCTGGCTGCACAGACACTGTGTCAGTCGATTAAAGACTTCAGCCGGAGCCTTTTTCCCCAAAACGTTTCACGCTTTGTGCCAACGTGAGCACAGAAACATCGTTTAGCCGTTAACCGACTGCGTGCCTAAGATCAGTGCTAATATTTGCACTCGTGTTGTAGTTACTTGAAACAATCACACACAGATCAGTACACTTCTTTCGATTAAAAAAACAGGCGATGGAACCAACATTTTCTGCCGTTTTCAACTGCTGGTTTTCTTAATATACCGAATGATGATTGGAGAGTTCTGAGCGCCGTCGGAAGGCTGGCGTCCTCAAGGTCATTTTTCACCAGAGTCCTCCGCTTGATTGAGGCGGCAGACGGATTGTGTGCGGAGGAGCGGTTCATAAAGCTTCCGATCTGTACGTCTGACAAACAGCTCTGATCTCGGGAGACGGCCAGGAGCCTCAGCACTGAGCGGATTGCCAGGGAGGCGGCCTGCTGTAGCCGGTGATGGATACGTTGTCTCTTCGCAGGGTCTGGACCGGCCCAGACCGCATGAGAGGAAGCGCAGGGCAGAGCCACACAGACAGTTTAATTATGATGATTTAGAAGATGGCGTTCTGAAGGGATTATGAGGAGTGACACAGTCACAACAGCAGTCCAGCGGGTCCAGGTCGAAGGGGGTCTGCCGCTCATAGATTTAATGCCGCGCCCTTTTGTAAGGGCTTGTAAATATTCTGCCACTTCATACCCCCCCCCCCCCCACACAAACTTCATTGCTTCTGCCAAGCAAGTCTATCTATCTGTCTATATGTTTATTTATTTGCCTGGAGTCAAAGAGTGGTGCAGCCAACAAAACGGAGATGAGGAGAAAAACAAGATGGAGGGGAGAAGGAAAACGGAACAGGAAGGAGAATGTAAACGGAGGAGAGAGGGAGGGAAAGAGAGAACAGAGAGGAGGAGAAACACAACAGAAATGGGGAATATAAGCAAAGAGAAGAGGAGAGGAAAGATAGAGCAGAGAGAAGAAGAAAAGCAAGAGAAGAGGAGAGCGGAGAAGAATAACAGAAGAGAGGGGAAGAAAGAACAAGAAGGAGAAGATGGCAGAATGGAGGACAGACAGGAGAACAAAAACATGACAGAGTAGCAGAAAGACGGAACTGGGTGGAGAACATGACATGGGTAAAGAAAAACAGAGAAGAAACAGAGGGATATAGAAGAGGAGTGGAAGGTGGACAGAATAACCGGCCAGATGAAGCTGTCAGGAGGGCTCATGCCCCCCCCCCCCTCGTCACACTAATCTGCTCATTTATATTATTTTGTGCCAAGTGGTTGCAGCTTCAGCCTGGAGCTTCAAACCCTGCGAGAAGCCGTTCCACCGCCCAGCGCTACTGGTGGCAGCAAATCTCTGCTCAGGTTTAGCCAAGCTCCCTCCACCCTTCCCACACCTTTGCCTTTGGAAATGCTTAAATTAGTTAATAATGAATATTTAATTAACAGCCAGGGCAAAGGTTTAATTGTGAGGCAGTAGTGTGTAATTGTCTGTAAAAATGAGCTGTATAGGTGTATGAGAGGCTCTTGGGAGTTTCAGTTACACAAAAATGTTCTGAGGACAGAATGAAAAATGGTTGATCCAGAAAGAGAACCAATCAGATTGTAGAGGAGGACTAGATGAGGCAGGACCAACGAATCAGATGTTTTGGTCCTGCCTCCTGTAGTTTGGAGACCCACCTCCTCTACAATCTGATTAGTTATCTCTCTGAACCAATAGTTTTTTCTTCTGCCTTCTACTTCAGTACAGTTTTGTGTAATTAAAACTCCCACGAGAGTATGAAAGGTGTATAGTCCGAAGTAGGGGCTGACCGTGTTAAGGGACTGCTGTCTAAATCAGCCCAAGCCCCCTTCGCCCCCCCCCCCCCCAGACACACATGATGGGACCACATGGGCTTTCAGAGATCTGCTCCCCCCAAAAGCTTCGTTTTCACTTACAAATGCGGCGTGATGCTCCATAGACCTGCTGGCTTGGAAAAGCAGGCGTTCATGTGCGGCGTCCGTAAGTATGCAAGATGACGCTGTGTTCAGGTCCAAACGCTGGAGGGCCGTCTGCCGCGTTTTAGCACTTTAGCTGAATGGATGTGCGGAAGGACCATCTGTAACGTCCCTGCATGTTCCAGGGGAGGTGGGAACCTGGGGGATGGGGGAGGGGGAGGGATTCTGGGCCAGAGTTACCAGGCATGTTGGGGTGGGGGGGCGGGGGGGGGGGGGCGGGGGGGGGGGGGTGGGGAGGCAGAGGAGCAGAGACACCATGTACTTGTAGGCTGGGCAGTTTGGTCTAGGCGGGCAGTGAAACTGGGGCAAGGCAGCATTGTGGAACCACAAGCCTGTCGCACTGGGATAGGGCCTGACTTTTATTTACTGAGCTTCAAGGAGAGACCAGACCCTTCACATGTATTAGTGCTGCAGAGAAACCAAGGGGGAGAGAGTAATAGTATTCCTCTACACACTGAGGGTCATTTAGGGATTTACCGACATAATAATATGCATTTACAACAGACTCGTCCCGTCTGTTGCTGTTTTGCTGCCCTCTTGTTGTCCTTCTGGAGTTACATTTTTTTCAGCGAGCGTCTACAGATGTTGTTTGAGAACTCAGACCTTGGGGAGAACCCTTAGCATCCTGGTTATAAACATGTACAGGCCGCCACAGCACCTCCTCCAGAACCTGCCTGGATTTTCGCTAATCTTCCGTCATTCCAGAAAGTGCTGCGGTTTAAATCATTTCTGGGACACCCAACAAGGCCACTGCATCACCAAATGGAAATTCCCGCTATCAATAGATACAAAAGATCTTCTTCTGGCCCCTCCACCACACGGCCACAAATGAGTTATTAATGTGCTTCAGTTCTGAGGATTGGCATCTATACCAAGATGAGAGAATCCTGGAGGTCGGGGTGCAGATTGCACTTCCGTAAAGGGGGCGGGCAAAGGCTGGCTTCAGGAACCATCCAGCAACCTTCCAGCAGCCGAGCACAACATAAACTGGGGTGGAAAATGTTTTCTGAGATCCTGTTAGGCATGATGGATGGAGACTTGTGTGGGTGCATATTGAATGTGAAGTCAGTTGTTAAAACCTGTTACCTGGTTGACTAAGTACTGTTCTTCAAGTGAAATGGGGAAAAAATAGCATTTCCACCCAAGGCTCTAACAAAACCTTTCGGTTTCTGGTCAAACGGAAGCCTAGCAACCTCAAAGTGATTGGAGAGAAGTAAATGCTCAGCGTTAAAGGCAGGCAGCCATTGCTCCTAAGCATTTTGCGGCAAAAATGGCTGCAAGTTGTCCTTGTGTTTCTGTCAGGTGTGGGGGTTCCTGTCTCCTTCCAGCTGGAGATGCTTGCTGTCTGAATCCCACCCCCCCCCCCCACCACCCTTTTTTTTCTTGAACCATCTTGTGGCCGGCACCTCCCCCACAAACCAGCCCCTGGAGAGATTACACAGCAGCTGCCATGCCTTCGGTGGTGGACGGCGAGTCAGACTCAACACTGCAGAAGGATGTCTGAGAGCCCGATACTGCTCCAGTGAGCTCAGTGACTCATGGGAGTCATGGGGAGTCAGAACTGTTGTCACTGAAGTTACTCAGTCAGTAGACTCATTTCTGTGCTCTATCCAGGATAGCTACTGTACATGTGACTGGATGTCAGCTGCATGTAGCTAGATATCAACTGCATGTGATTGGATGTCAGTTGCATGTGACTGGGTGTCAGCTGCGTCTGATTGGTTTTTGTCCCCTGGCTGTTCTGTAAGTGGGTTTCAGTGGATGCAGTGTAGATGTATTTTCATATCCCTGTTTGTTCGGTCAGGCTATGGACTCTCCCAAGCGCAAAGCCCACAAAGAAGCTGAACGAGGATGCCAGCAAATGTGGGACTCGACGACGCCACGCGGTCACATGGGGAGGAGAAGATAGCTGTCATCATCCCTCTAAGTAACGCTGCGTCCGGGTACTCATATTATCTGCAAAGATAAAAGAAACCAAAATCTATTTTCCATTTCGGCCATCTTTCTCATTCATTCTAGTGAATTTGCATGGGTTATATCTAAACTGACATTTAATTCCAGATAGAAGTAACCATTAATTTTATTTAAAATTATTTTAGGAAGAAAATGCGCCTGCAGAATATGACTGTGGTAGGCGGCCCTGCTGAGACGGAGCTGCTCGGAGGGCTCCCTGCGCTCTGTATATTACTGCGGGCTGATAGCATCTGTAAAAAAACACGACCTGTGACTTATGAATGACAAACCCCAGCTCAGAAATATGCAGAAAGGTACTTAGTAGGGCTCCTCTATTCTCCCGTGGAGCCGTATTTTCTCATAATGCACAAACTACAAATAAGAAAAGTTCTCCTCTTCGTCACGATGCCCCCCCCCCCACCTGACAGCTGCTGGTTTATGTTGAGAATAAGCCACGGGAAGGTGGGTTTAAACGGCCCTCCCAGCACTGTCAGTGCGCTCCTCCACGTGTCCGGGTGCATAATTCAGCCGCACGGCTTTATCTCCGAAGCTGAGCCGGGGTTCGGGGGCCTCCTCTCTGAATCGCTGCTCCCCGGTCTCTCTTCCTTATTGGCGGCTCTGACAAGCCACACGGTGGCGAATTTCACCAGAGTGCCTGGCCGCGTTTTTTTGGCGCCGGGTCGACCCTCGCCCCGCCCGCTCGTCGCCAAGGTTACGGCCAGGTCTTCGTCCTGCTGGGCGTTTGTTCGTCCAGAGTGGCATGATGCCATCCTACTGGGCTGCATTCATCCATGCACTGCCGCATTTGCTTCATGGATGGGACCCTCGTTGCCAGATGACAGTGGGCTCCCGGTAGATCCCTGGCCCAGGCCTTTGCGATCTTCTGCTTCGCATCTCTACTTATTGTTCGACTTGCTCAAATGTATAATGAAGTACAGATCCCTTTGGCCAAAGTGACTGCAACATGCCGGAAAATTAATTTGCGTAGTTCTGTACTGTGAAGAGCAGATGGGTGCAGGTTGCTGCAGAAGTGGCTGCAGGCTTCGAGAGCCAATCCAATCGTTAGCGCCCCTCTAGTCTATGCCTGCTGTGAGAACCCAGCATGCTCTTTGCTGCTGGTGGACAAAGCAACTCACCTGCACTGGAGCAGCTGTAGTCCATGTGTCATGGGAACGCCCTGGTCCTCCTGGGACCTGCTGATGAATCTCAACGGCTTCTTCCTCCTAGGCCACCGTGAGCTTCTTTCTTCATCACACTAATCCACCTACTTGTCTGCCCGCTCTGATTGATGGATTTTACCTTCCGATAGTCCGAACACTCCAGTTCTGCCGAAGACCTGCTGTGATTCGTTGGATTAAGTTGTCGATCAGATCTTGTTGCTGTTTAGGGTACGTGGTGCTGTTGGAATGTCATAAATGATGAGAATATAGCGATATAGCTAAAAGGAAGTGGTCCACAGTGAAGGTCATCTACAGGGCAGTCAGACACAACCACGCCCCCCCCCATTCTGCTTTCTGGGAAATAGGGTTACCTGGCCCCTCCACAGTGGGGATAGTTGGACAGAAAATGTGCTTATTTTATGAAAACTGTCTCAGTATTCTCTGTTTTAACTTTGCTAGAATAGCCTTCACTGCCAAAGAGATACTCTATGCGTTTCTGTGCCCTGGGACATGAATAATACCTTTGATAACCCCATTTATCATACATGAATTATTTACCACTGCTCTCGGAGATGGCATCGGAGTCTTCGGTGCAGACTGTGACGATCTCATGGCTCATTTGGCGTGCATGAGGACTGCGTAGTGCACAGTGCCCCGGAGCAGTTACTCCTGCTTGGAGTGAGGTGATGGCAGAGGTGTAATTGGGCCAAGGACAACAGGTTCCGCTAAGACGAGTTGCAGGACCTGGTATATCCCACTTGGATAAGATTCATGGGTGTTTTTACCAGACTTTCAGAGATCATCATTATAAACATAAGCCCATTAGTAAACAAGGTAGAAGACTAAATGAAAGCAGAGCCTTCTTATAGATGCTTCCGCAGGCGTGTTCTGACCATTCAGGGCGTCTGTGAGTGTCTCTTATTGCTCTACTGCTTGATGTTGGGTCTTCTGCCTGTGGAGGCAATCAAAGACTCAAAGCCAAAAAAACACAAGATAACAGGGTACACATATGATGATGCAAGGTTTGAGACCTCTCAGGAACTGACAGTGACCCTTTGCTGAGTCGTAGAGCTGTCAAATGGATGGCTCTTCATTCACATCACAGCCGCCCTGACAGAGATGATCTACCAAAGAGCTCTGCATGGGCTTATTGTCTGTCATTTTAGGGCCCGTCCCAATCTGTGTAAATGACGGCCTAAGAGGTAGTTAGTTAGCTGCTGAGTTTATGGGAGGAGTTACCCCCAAGGTGCTAAGCTGTTGCTGGTTGGAAACGAGGGGTGTTGAAATGGAGCAGCTTGGCTCTGTAGAGCATTCTGGGACTTTTTCCAGAAGGGGAACCGTGAGTGGGAAAATGAGATTCATTGTACGAGTGGAATTACACAAACGTACACAAACTCGTGCTGTCCCCGGGACCCCTCTGAGGGCCGTGGCTCAGTGGAGGCACGAGTCGTTTGATTAGCAAGCTGTAATTCTCTTTCCACATATAGCCAGAAACAGGAAGCCTTGGGTGAAGCTCGTAAGCGACTCTCGGTCCCAGTGTTGCTGACATCAGCAGAAGGCCGCGACATGGGCGTGACTCGCAGAGCCGAGGGTCGCTACATTTGGGCAGCATCACAAGCGAATATGCCGATGGGCTGCCGTCGGGCGCTTCCGGAAACGACGACGATCGCCCTCGTCAGCGCGGATTGGAGGGTTCTGAGCGAGCGGCTCCTCTCACGCCCCCTGTGCTCGGCAGCGGTATTGACGCCATGTTGGCCTTGAACGCAGCTAGATGTCGGATGTCAGAGGACGCTGCGTTCGCTCTCCGCAGTTCCTGCCGGGGCCCGG
>JAABNY020000025.1:13936125-13948383 GCA_015164015.2 Brevimyrus niger | reverse complement strand
GCCAGCGTGTCACGTTGTTTACGTTGCGGCCCTATTCCGAAAGCGTGAGAGATGTTGGCATTTTCTTATCAGTTCCAGGCCTTCCAGAAGGTTCTCACCTGGTCAATAAGTCAGATTGGGGCCTTATCCATAGGGCAGCTCTTGATCATTTGGATCTTGGTGTCACATTCAGGAATACAATTGATTAAACAGAAAACAGAACACTTGCTTGTTTGCATCTCACAGAGGTTCACTTAGTTGGAATATTTTGTTCATTCACTTTATTTTCAACTATATGAACTCCCCTCCCAATCATGTGGGTGATTAGGTATAAGGATTGGATTGGCCGAGCCGAACTTGGACAGCTTGATGCTTGGTGTGTTCGTAGAGACATGGTTTGTCCACCTGAGTCTCTGCTTTCCTTCGTCAACAAAAATCAGGAAGCAGGTCCTGATCACAGAGCCATAAGCAGCCTGGATTGATAGCTTTTCCGGATCAAAGAAGACTGTCCCTCCATTTATCCGAAGAATCTAATCACAGAAGGATAATATCCCAGTTGTTTGTTCCCTCACCACTGGGGAGAACCAGGATATAGGGAGGTGATCTGTCTTCGAGTAAAAGGAGCACATGGGAAGTAAACACTGGGGGGAATGCAGAGGAGAGGCTCTGTTTGAGGGTTATCTGTCTTCTAGAATTTACTGTGTTCCATCTTTTGTTGCCTCCTTGCGATGCTAAGGTTGACTGCCCAGTGTGCATGTAGATGATGATTTACCAAAGTTACATTGTCCTGCCGGTTTTAGTCCTCCTCATAAATTACACCAATCAGCTATGGCTGACGTTGAGTCGGTCCCCCTCATGCCTTCAAAACAGCTCTCACCCATCAAAGCATTGACGTCACAAGACCTCTGAAGGTGACTTGTGATATCCGGCACCACCACCTTATCCTTATCCCGTAAGTTGTGATGTGGGGGCTCCATGGATTGGACTTGGATCGGATGGATCGAGGTTCTGATGACCTCATTGGTGGGTCTTCCTGATTGGTAGGTACCGACCACTTTGGAAATAGTCTGACCTAGTCGTCTGGCTTCACAATTTGGCCCTTGTCAAAGTCATTCAGATCCTTACACTTGCTTATTTCACCTGCTTAAAATACATCAACTTCAATAACTGACTGTTCACTTGCCTAATATATAATGGCACCATTGACAGTTGCCATTGTAATGAGAATCAATGTTATTCACTTCGCCTGTCAGTAGTTTTAATGTTATGGCTGATCGGCGTATATTTGTGCATGCGATAGGTACATGTGACACCTTTAATGACTGATTACAGCTGATAGCGGTCGGCTGTCTTGGCTGAGCCATTCAGGCGATCCCATCCAGGCACTGGGTGGCCAGACAGGCCGGCTGGGGCTGAGCGTCACTCTCTCGGTGCTGTCACCAGCCAGATGCCTGGGTACCACTGGTGGCCTGTGAGCCTGGAAGCAGATGGCACTGAGCAGGAGGCAGAGGAGGACGTAAAAAGAATGATTAAGCAATTTAATTTCTAAACAGCTTGGGTGACACAGAAGCAAAGACGGCCAGGTGAGGCAGTGTGGCCTGAGGGCGGGACGCATTCAGCTTCTGATCGCGGTTCCTAGGGCTGCTCGCACGTGACGGTACTGTGGTCAATATGCTGACCAGTGCTTAGGATCCATTCTTCACAGGTGCCTTAATGAGCCGGGTGGCCCAGAACCTCATTTCGAAGTGGTTTCATCATTTAAATAATGTTAAGTACCAGAATGATCAAATTAGTACAAGTAGGGGTCCTTTGTGAAATTTCTCTTGCGGTCGCTCGCCGTGCAAACATGTTTCTTGAGCTTTCATCAGCGAACGCGGGTCTATTCACTCTGGAAGTGCCTCGGAATGCTCAGTCGCTCTCGGCATCAGTCGCGCCGTCGTGCCAAGGTGCTTGCCGGCAGGCTAATGGGCGATTCAAACGGACTCTCGAAGCCGAAGCGAGACGACTGCGTTGTTTCAGATGCGACTCGCATTTTGTACGCTGCACCAGCCCTTAATTAAGCCCCGGCTTCGTCAAAGGCTCTCCCGTTAGGCTCGGTGTCCTTTCGCATTTTCGCAGATGCATTTTGCACGATGGCTGCAGGCCGGCTAAGCCCCGGCCGGATCGGCCTGCCGTTTCACCGTGGCCTTTCAGTCCCGCCGCCTCTGATCTAGAGCCATGCGCTTGCAGGAGAGAAGCATAGATACCGCAGCCCACGTTTGCATCAAAGTCGCTCTCTTCCAATAGACTAACCAGAGCTATTGTGTGCTGGATTCAGTCTGCCTGGCCTGTCCTCCTATAGCTAAATATCCCTCTTGGGTCAAGCGGGATCGGAAGAGCCACAGTCATGCTCAAATACAGTCTTCAGGGCACAGAAACTCAACACCGGTGCTGAGCGACTGCAAAACACTGTAGCTGTTTTTTTTATGTCTGGCGAAGAAGGCCCACAGGTCTGCGAGTCATCAGGCCTGCAGATTAGTGGCCGGCTGTCATCGCACATTTGATTTCAGGAACGTATAGGAGGTGCAGTGTTAATGAACGCCACCATTAGCCACTTACTCGTCCTGAGAGGCTAATCCCCGCTAATGTGCCGCATGTTAATACATTCTGGGACTTGCTGAGATAAGCCTTCATGCCCACACCATCCCCGTGTCAGAGGTCAGGTAATTAAGAATGAGGGAGAGCGTTTCCGACAAGGGGAAAGTAATTACTGGGTCCCTTTTGGTTGGGCCGTTCCCCTCAATGCTCATCTGCCCCATATAGTCAGTGGCGTCTAAGGAAAGGCCTGTAGGTCCATCTCCGGTTCCTCTCTCCGTGAATATTCTTAAATGATGTGGACCAGTGACTGTTGACCTGGGCACTGCCCCGAATCGTAGGCAGTTCCATTAGCAATCCAGAGGGTGCCGTGGTAGCCTGACCAAGGAGGAAAGCAAAAGCAGAAAAACCTGATTTGGGGGTTAGGCGCAGGCCTGGGCGGGGATGGGGTGGGGGGGGGTCACTGGCAGCAGAGTGTTTGGGCCTAGCTGTGAGGGAGGCCAGGCAGAGCATGAACGGCAGCCTCTAACCAGCATCCTGAGCCCCGCTGCGTCGAGAAACTGTCATTAATTTCCTCGGCTGTACAGTTACAATTACACGTAAGAGAAGAACCTAGTGGAAGCACTTTCCGGAGGAGGTCGTTAAGTATCGTTCAGTGATTCCTCCTTAAATCCCAGGACCTGCTTTGCTCGACTCCAGCATGCTCCAGCAGATTATGAGGCCTTAATGAACCTGCCAGCAGGTGAAACGAAGGCCGTTTGGGGTGTGACTTATTGCCACGGCACAGACAGGGTGCATTTCAAATATGCCAGGCGCTATTGTAAATGGAAATGGTATCCTTTAAAACATTACGGATTGTGCCATGCATGCTAATTTCAGACTGTAAAACCTGAAGTGTGGGTGGGGGCAAGGGGGGAAGCAGAGTAGGCCGGTGGCACATTTATGGGTTGAAATGCCAGTGGAAAGGTGGCTTTACTGGAGCCATTGGATGGAGACGACCATTAGCGGGTCCCCTGTGACAGGAACTGCATTTATGGGTAATGATGACTATACAGATGTTAATGATGTCAGGGATGCTAATGGCGTGGCTGTTTCTGTAAGTCATATGCTCATTAATTGAAAGTACCTTGTCACATGCATGTGGAATTGAGGTATATACACACTGGGAAGATATAGTTTACTCATCAGATCTAATTCAGTTCTGCTTCCATCCTACAATCTTAAAAGACAATTTAAACGGGGCACGGCTGTTTATGTGAAGCTTGCAGATCTAATTAGGGTGACTGGAATCCATTTTTAAAGGACGGGAATATTTTCCATAATTGACATGGACATCAAAAATAAATTGTCTTATATTGTACTTCTCAAGAGGTAATTTTGAAGATGTTACGGTGGTGGTATCGTTCCGGCAGACCTTGACAATGATGCTGCTTTTTCTTGATGCCTTCTCAAGACTCACGCAAGTGTCAATGTAGTACGAGGCTTCCTTGATTTCTCCAAACTAGAATGTGAGATGGGTCAACATCGCGCCAGTCAGGCCGCTTCTCTGTCTGTATGTTAATCAGACACCAATTACAAATTCTCCCCTTATAGGTCACTCATTTTTACCCATGAGCCGTTCGAAGTCCAAGTGTAGCTGTCCATAAAGAGTCTTTCTACTGATTTGTACCTCGAGATGAACTAGGCGATTGTATCTTATTAATTATGATACAAAAAGCTGCCACTAATTAGGCACAATTAAGAGCTGTAGTGCAGTGAAGCCCAGGCCCTCTCAGTGGACAATGGGCACCCTGCTGTTGTACTTTTATAGAAATATTTGACCTGAAGCTTCCATCCATTCGTTCACGGGCAAACGTCTAATCCGGTACAGGGTGCTGGGGTTTAGCCGGCACCTCAGAAATAATTTGTGCAGTATAAAAGCGGCACAGTCGCATCAGTTCACGGCTGCATTCTGTGTTAGAGCCTGGCTACTGTGCATTATCTCCTGGAAAGGGTGTGATTCGACTGCTGAAAAGGAACATGACAGACAGACGCTGGCTGGAGATGCGAGACGCTCCCAAAATTCATAAACGAGATTCCTTCTTCATCACCGGAGGATGCTTGTCATTTTGCAAGCAATTCATTTTACCTCTTTTCCAATATTCGTTTGGTAAATTACACATTAGTTCTGTCTCCTTTGACTTCTCCTGTACGTGGGAAATTTAGGTACGATGTGTTCGAGTGGTTTTTGATGTTTTTTATGTTCAAACCATTATTTACATAACAGGTGCGATTCCTTGTGATACAAAATGAGTTTGTTCCTCATTACGAGCTGCTGGGACTCAGATGCATGGTTTTTAAAGAAAGGGAGGTATCACATTAGCGCCATGTAATGCTCCGGGGACTCCTAACGCAGCAATCCTGCAGTTGTTCTCTGTAAATAACGGCCGTACAAGCACACCTGTGGGCCAGTGTCGCACTGGGAACCAGGCCGAGTTCACCGAGGCCTTTCCGGATGTTCACCGAGGCCTTTCCGGATGTTCACTGAGGCCTTTCCGGATCAGCCATCCCTGACACAAAGCCCCGTCTGTCTCTCCTCCCCTGCCGACTGCATGTTCCTGAAGACTTTCCCCTTGTTCGTAGGGCACAGCTTCACCGAGTGCCTACCAGTCTGATTCCCCCCTTCGCCTGACTACACCGGAGATTAAAAGTCCCGCCAGATGCCGAAATCCAAACTAAAACGCCTCGCTTGTGAGGAATAATGCATGACTCTGAAGGCCTCTAGCTCACTGCTCCATCGAGAGGGTTCCGTGTGTGTCATTAAGATTTCATCTTCAGCCAGGCCCTCATGGTCACCTTCAAGGGATGGTCAGTGCGTCTCCTGAATAACAACTCGGCTGAGAGTAAATGATGCTGTGGCCTTTTATGTAGACAATCCCGAATCCACGGATTTCACTTTGAATCTGAACCGCCTGTTTGTATTTATTGCTGGGTTCTCTGTGTATCAGTCCATTTCTCCACTCTGTCTCTGGCTACCTCACGAGCCCATTGGTTGCAATATCGGGTGACGGTGACATCTGCATACCCCACATGCTGAGTAATTGCATGATACGACCCCCCCCCCTTCCCCCGGCATCATGCAAAGCCTCAATGTGACCCCTATCAAACTCCATCAAGTGGTGGTAGTGCTGTCTAATGTGTCTATAAGGCATCCTCTGTGTCTGGTGATTAGTCTTGCCAGGTCCTTGCAAACCATATCATTTACATACCCATCACTAGTCCGCACGTGTACCAAATTACATCCAAATCACTTCTGGGTGCTTTTTTTTTTTTTTTTTGCCAGTGAGTGTATTTTGTTTTTTTTTTCCGGTGATTGGTTTGCCCTGCTCGTGGTCTGTGACAATATTTCAAGTGTTTCATTCCTGGTATGTAGTTAATGTTTCCTAGCTTTGGTATTCGTTAATGTTCCCTAGTTTCTGCGTTGTTAATCGCTAGCTAACTCCCTTCCCCTGTTGCCTGCTTCTCTGCTCATTGGTTAATTGTCATGTGCCGCCCCTGCCCCCTTGTTGTGCCTGCATCTGCTGTGTTCTTTAGTTGGTTATTGTACTTTGTTTTGTGTGTCTTACTCTGTCTTCTTCCCTAGTTTTGGTCTCTATTGTCCCTGCCTGCTGTTACCTTGCCTGTTATCACTTTACTTTTTAGCCCTTTTCTCATTATGTCAAAGTTCCTTTGTGCGATTAGTTAATGGTCATAAGTTCAGTCTCTTTTCCAGTTTGTTCTGACCCCTTGTCATCTCAGTGTTTTGCCCGTGTGTTCAGTCTATTCAATAAACCCCTGTTGTCTTGGAGCCCCATGGATTGTCACCTTCTTTCCTCCCGCGCCATGTCTTGCTGCCATTGACAGCTGCCCACAATTCTTGAACCTGGGACCTTCCCTGGTGTCCTCGGGCTTGCGCTTCCTGTGGACGGCTTATTGATGCAGCTGTGAGACCCTGCTAGGTCGAGGGTGCTGGCTTCAGGCCCGTGTGACATCGGTACAAAGTCAGTCTGGGCGCCTCCTCTGATCGACAGCCCTGCTTATGCCGTGCCAGAGGATGGCTGCCGGATTCCTATTCTGTTAGCATTATGGATTGTGCTCTCATACATACAATATGGTGTTTTGAGGCCAAAAACATGGTTTTATGCATTTACTCAAGCTTATTCTTTTTTCGGAATTGGAGTACTAACATCTCGAAGGTTAACACATTGTGGATCGTGACGTTTCTGAATCCCTCAACAATCCGTCCCCTTTCATCTCAGCCCGAAATCTCTCACAGCTTGGTTTGTTGAGTGCACGGAAAGATCTAAACCCGCTTCTCCCGTCGATGTTTTCCTTAGGCTGTCGCCGCAGAATAAACTTCACCATTCGGCAGCCAAGAGCTTTTATGCTTCAGATAGAAAACTCTCACCGAGCGCCAATATTCTTCCGTTTCGCCTGGTTCGGAGTCAGAGCCTTAATGGACTTCTTCACAATGCCTCGAAGAATGAATCACTCTGCGGTAATAACTCCTCCAGAGGCAAACAAAATGAGCCTCGTTCAGAGTGATTCCAGGAACACCGGTGTCCCCTTTAACCTGTTCAAGTCCGACTTTGTCATCGTTCCATTCAGAATGTCTCGCATGTTTCATCATCCTGCTGATGGTTTTGATAAAAAAGCACAGATCTTGCACAGGTTCTGTTATCAAATGCTGTTGTGTGTGTATATATAGGCGGGGCTGTAGTTATGCGGTTGTGGGCAGGACCTTGGATGTATTCTGTGGTGGGTTCTCTGCTATCTTAAGTTTGATTGAACCGCAGGTGAAAACATTTCCCCGTTTTAATTTGCTGTCACTGAGAAGGCCAGCTGTTCGGCGTGCGTCCTGCTGAATGACACTCTGGCCCGGCGGTGTCATTTGCGGCGGCTGTCTTTTTAGACCAGACGAAACACGACGAAAGGGTTGAGTCATTCTCCCTTCACAATGCGGCTTTCCTAAGAAGGCATGTCAGCTAATCATATTCACCCTGAGTGTTAGAAAACTTCTGGGGAATGAGCCATGGATAAGTAATGGCAGCGGACCAGGCTTGTGCGAGGAGGCAGACTCCCTCCTCTATGCTGATGGCGGACTTTTAAGCCGTCGCATTCAAGCCCGGCCTGTCCTGCCTGGGACACAGCAGGCCTGCCGAATCTGCTCATGGCTGATAAGGGCCCTGCCACAAAGGTGACACCAAGGCGTTAGGCCACATGTGACTTCCTGTGAACGCCATCCCATCCCTCCCATCGCCACGACGCTCATCAGCTGCAGGGGAAAACATGAGCGCTTCCTGGCATTTTCCGTGTCCTGCGGTACTCCGGCGTCTTTAGGACACCGCCTAATGGTAGGTGGTCTGCCTCATTAAACGGGGATCATGACCACATCCGGGCGGTCTGTTTTCCTCTGCCCGCCCCCTGATGTTATAGCATATTGGGTATGTAGCAGCACATGGAGCTGAGAGACAGAGGTGGAGTTTTGAGGTTGGGGTGGGGGAGGGGGGGGGGTTCCTTTGGTTAGACAAGTCACCGTGTCGCTCCCTGAGTGATGGGTGTTGTCACGCGGACCGAGTCATAATGCGCCCCCCCCCCTCCCCCCGAGCCAGGGGTTATGGGGGAGAGCGGAATACTGTAAACTGGCATGGCTCACACCCCCGGAGCTGTGTGGGGAATCTCTGAGCCGACGGAACGGGCTAACGACGCAAATAGGCAGATTAGGACGGGGTGCCGATTCAGAGCCTGTCATTCGATTGCGTCACGTCTCGAGAGCTTTCAGCCCGATGAATAATTCATGGTTGTTTCCCTCTCTGTTGGTCATCAGCCATGGGGCAGAGTCATGGCCATTATCTGGGAGAAGGAGCGTCTTGTACAAGAGGTATAAAGCGCATGGGAGGTGGTACAGCATCTGGGTGGCAGGTTTTAAAGTGGAAAACAGTGTCCTCGCTATCTTTACCATGGCTTCCTGACGTTTTATTATGGCTTCTTGTTGCCATAATACAATATACCAGCTTCTCGATGACTTAATACAGGAGTCCAGCTTCCTGTAGCCTTAATATTATGCAGAGCCTAGCTTCCTGTAGCCTTAGTTATGAGAGTCTAGCTACCTGTAGCTTTAATACCAGAACCCAGATTCCTGTTGCATTAAAAACAGAGCCCAGCTTCCCGTATCCTTAATACAAATGCCCAGCATACTGTAGCGTTGCTACCAGAGTTGAGTGTCCTGTAGCCTTAATACGAGAGCTCAGCTTCCTGTAGCTTTACCACGGCAGCCTGGCATTCCTGATGCTTCCTGCAACCAAGATTCCCATAGCTTTAATAGGCCGGCTCCCTCACAGCCTTTTAGCCGCAGCCACTCAGGAGCCCTGTTTCAGTACTGATACGAGACGCAGCCTGCAGTGCTCTGTGTGACCCATTTAGCGCCTCCAATTTGCTATTTATAGTTGAGGCGCCACGCTCTGGGAAAGACGCCGCACTTTCAGAAAGTCCCCAAGGGAATGCAGTCTTTAGGTTTGATACCCCATTTGTGGCACCGAACTTCTTTGGATTATTTTGAATCTCAGAGTCAAATGCGCCTCACGTAGCATTTAATGAAGTTCTGCCAAAACAGATGAGTGATGTTTGATCTTCTCAAGAGCTACGTTTGCTGATGAGCGGGCGATGCCGCGTACTTGTCTCTCTCCTGGCGTTTCCACCCAGGTGCAGAGGGGATACACCGGGAGCGTGCAGACCTGGAGCGGGGTTCCGGCGACGCCCTGCCGCTGCGGGATTACCGCCAAACCGCCGTCAGACGCAGTGAAAAATCACCCATATGCATCAGAGGGGGGTTATATGTGTTTGAATGGCGATGACGTGTTCCACCCTGGATGGATCCCCCAGCTGGGGTGAGGGATTCTCATTCGGTGAAGTGTACTAGCAGGGGGGGGGTTCAAGGTGACTGATTCGGAGGACTGCTGGTTCAAGGTGCCCTGGGAGGACTGCTGGTGGTCAGACATGGGCAGCCCGTCACACCTGCCTTCACAGGTACATCTTGTAACAGGACCCAGGATGAAGGACCAGTGTGCCCAGTGGCAGTGGGAGATTGGGCCAGGCTGGGATGTGCTCCAGTAGAGCCCACTGCCCAAGGTGACAGGTGGAGGGGGGCATACCTCAGTAGATCGGCACGAATGTCCAGGAATATTTACAGATCTGTACACGCCCACTGAAAGTCATTGGTTTTTCAATAACATGATGACTCTAAGATGACCTTGAAGGTTATGCAATTGCTGAATTGATGAATTGGATGGAAGAGTAAGACTCAAGGTGGCCAACACTTCTCCTTTGGGACTGCTGGAGAAGTCGGAAACTGGTTGAAAGAATGCCAAGAGTCCGCAATACTGTCATTTCGAAGAGTCGAAAAATTCTAGAAAATTTGAGATGCTGAACATTTCTATTAGTAAATGCAATATTTTATATATGTATCACTTAATTGTTTCCAGACCTTTGACTATGAAGTGAATAACATATGCATTAAAAGCAGGTGTGTCCAGACTTTTCACATGAAATACTCACGCAGCATGCATCTACGTTTGCATTCCTCTTAACTAAAATGTACCACCTTTGTTAGAGGCAGCGAGCGCACTTGCAGGAAATCGCCTTAATGGGACTCTGCTCTGAGCTGCAGGCGATCACCCCCCTTAATAATGCCATTAGGCCCCTTAAATAGTGCTGTTCTGAGCGTTATTTCCATACAGCTCCTGTCCTGGCTGTCCTCCACACCGCTGCCTTTGAACAATTATGTGTCTGTAAAACTGCATCCTTCACAAACTAAGCACTTTCAAGCTGGTTGGGAGTTTGTTGTTTTTTTTTGTTTTGTTTTGGTTTTTTTGCGCCACCCAACACCCACAACCACTGAGCCCCACCTCCCAGCACAGAGCGTTTATGTGAACGTGGGGACTTCTCTCATAACCCTGGATCTACCCTGCTTCCTACAATGGCACGGCAGCGCGGGGCATCTCTTTGTGCTGACTTCCTGTGCAAAGCCATGTTTCCCTTCAGCTAACATCATTGGCACCCAGCAGGGCGGCGCTGTGTGAAAGACATTCGAGGGGGCTTTATAGGGGCCAGGGTGATCCACTCCATCATAGACCTCCGGTGAGAGGAGGCTGAGGCCTGAGGCCCAATGTACACAGGTACCCCCCCCCCCCCCCCCCAACAGCCCCCGCGCAGCGGGGGAGCCAGGCTGTCTGTGACCATGGCAACACAAGAAAAAAACTTCTCATCATTAATTATGTGTGGATGAAGGAGAGCAGTGCCCCTGCGGGGCCAGTTCAACAGAGGAGGTAGAGTAGCAGTTAATGGTGTCATGCAAGAAGCCTTCCGTGATGGTGGCTGGGTGTCTCCGGGCATCCACCGTGAGGGCTGGCCTTCACCGGTGCCCTGGCTGACCCATAATCGACAGTATAATTGGTTTGCTTCACATAGAACCGGAGGACAATAGGCTGTTCGGACGACGACCTGATAAGACCATATCTACTATCTGTAGCCTTCATCCTCCAAGTTTACCCTCCTCCTCTGCAGCACCATAGCACAGATTAGTACAGCATGGTGAAGATTAGCCCCTCCTGGAGCCGACATCTTATCGTGGTGGGAGGGGCTTGCGTGTTCCAGGGACCCCAGGAGCTAAGTTGCCCGGGGCTTTATGCCCCTGGTAGGGTCACCCAAGGCAAACTGGTCCTGGGTGAGGAACCAGACAAAGTGCGGCTCAAAAGACCCCTTATGATGAGAAAAATATTGGAAACACATTTTCCCTTGCCGGGACGCGGGTCACCGGGGCCCCGCCCTGAAGCCAGGCCTGGGGTTGGGGCTCCATGGCGAGCGCCTGGTGGCCAGGCCTTTACCTGAGCGGTGGGTGTGTGGGCATACTTATTGCCCCCTGGCTGGGCGCCTGTACATTGGGGTTTACCCCAGTGGACGAAAGGGTAGCCTCCCTTTGCCTTCAAGTGGGGGGACAGGTTCTGACTGTTGTTTGCGCTTATGCGCCAAGCAGCAGTTCAGAGTACCCTACCCTTTTTAGAGTCCCTGGAAGGGGTGTTGGAGAGCACTCCTTCTGGGGACTCTCTTGTTCTGCTGGGGGACTTCAATGCTCACGTGGGCAATGACAGTGGGACCTGGAGTGGCGTGATTAAGAGGAACGCCCCCCCCCCGATCTGAACCCCGGTGGTGTTCTGTTGTTGGACTTCTGTGCTCGTTATGGATTCTCCATAATGAACACCATGTTCAGCCATAAGGGTGTTCAGATGTGCACCTGGCACCAGGACACCCCAGGCCGCAGTTCAGTGATCGATGTCATTGGACTTGTGGCCGCATGTCTTGGACACTTGGGTGAAGAGAGGGGCGGAGCTGTCAACTAATCACTACCTAGCGGTGGGTTGGCTCCGCTGGTGGGGAAGGAAGTTGACCAGGCCTGGCAGGCCTAAGCATATAATGCTCATATAATGATCTCAATTTATCAGTGGATCTATGTTCCTACCCTCACCTATGGTCATGAGCTGTGGGTTGTGATCAAAAGAACGAGATCGCGAGTGCAAGCGGCCAAAATGAGTTTCCTCCACAGGGTGGCTGGGCGCTCCCTTAGAGATAGGGTGAGAAGCTCAGTCATTCGGGAGGGGCTCAGAGTAGAGCCGCTGCTCCTCCGCATTGAGA
>JAABNY020000025.1:13914771-13927229 GCA_015164015.2 Brevimyrus niger | reverse complement strand
GGAGGATGTTGTGTGTGTCTCTGTGCCAGTGTGTGTTAATGTCTGTCTGTGTTTTTGCATGTGTGTGTGTGTGTGTGACATATGATGGTATTGCATTGTCGAGATAAACACTCCGGAATGTCGCCAGGATGGTCTGTCTGTATAAAGTGCAAACAGCACAGAGGGAAACGCGGAGGTTCATTGCTCAGTCTGGCTGGAGGTGTCTGCTTGGTGAAAGTGTGGTTCCTCCTGTACCTAATGGCCCAGGGCTGGGGAAGATCACATTAGTCATGGCCTAATCTGTGGATTTTCATTTTGTTGTGATGGAAACGGTTATAGTGATTTTTTTTCCCTCCCTACTTTGGACTTCTTTGTTCCTGTCCTCTTTCATCTTCTGCCACTTTTTCTTTTCCTCTTTCCATTCTCCTTTTTCATGCACTGTTATATACACAATACTATTTTCCACACTATACTGTTTTTCTATAGTATTTTCTACATACGAGATAGCAGTCTTAACTAGCTGGCCCAGAGCGACAATTCTGTTAGCGGAATGTATGCGTGGCTTTCGAAGAGTTAAATAGGGCCTGAGTTGTATTGGATAGGGAGTCAGGCAGGGGTGGGGCACCAAAGCCTGTGCAGTACCCTCACATCGCGAAGGGAGACATGCACTGATATGGATGACCTCAATTTTCAGTGAAGTGATGGCGGGTTTGGGGGGGGGCGTATGGGGGGGGCGTTATGACCATATGGGGGCCGCCTCACACTTTCTTAGAGGCTGCTTTGGTGCGGGATTGGCCCTTGTACTCACACACGTGCTGGTCGGCCGGGATACCTGTGCGCAGGTCCGTGGCTCCTTGCAGCCAGTACTAACCAGGCCATTGAAGCTGATATCGCTGCCATTACACCAGGCCCCAGCTAAAAATACCCCACCGACGGCCGTGGTGTTTTGGTGCCTTCTCCGACGTGTAAATTACGTGTGAGAGGTTCACAACGTCGCATTAAAGCAGAGCGGCTGCCCCTGACAGCCCGATAAAGAGGCAGCGTCTCTCAGCTTTCTCTCCGGCGCATAGACCAGGCTTTTATCTGCGGGCTGCACTGGCCGTTCCCGCCTCTCTTTAGCCCAGGACGCAGACACGATAGCCGTCCTTCCTCTTCCTCGTTCTTTATTCATCACGCCTGTGTCGTGACCTTCGGGTGGGCGGCCCGGTTTAGCGCCTAGCGGCTCAGCGCCATAGCGTAACCGGCGGGTCTCCGAATCTCGGTCAGTGTAGCAGCCCTTTCCAGTAGCTCCCGGCATGACGTTAAAGCAGGAACGTGCATCCTCACCATGGGGGGACAGCGTCTGTGTAAACACCGCAGGTTTAACGTGTCCCTCATGAGTGACCTCACGCTCCCAGGTGACCTGCCTGTCCTGTGGCTTTCTTCTTTCTGCGGGCCGTTGAAATGGCTGTCCCGTCCGCGTGGCCGTTTGCCGGTGGCGTATAAAGCCTCTGCTGCTGTGTGGGAGACCGACAGGCCTTTCTGTCCAGGTCCTGCCCAAGGTCAGACTCATTAAAGCCACCGTCCGGATGACAAGCACAGCCCTAGGTGGATGTGTTGAAGGCCTGAATTATGCACAGGCTACCAGGGCCCCAGGTTACAGGGGGCGTCAATTTTTTCTCCATACTGTAGCTAAGGCCCCAACAAGGCCTTTCCTCAAACGGCCCCCACCTCCATAAACCTGACCCTGGATGTATTCTGCACATTTTAATTCTGATTTAATTTTGACTTGTTCACCAGTTGCTGGCTCCAAGTTCCTTTGTTTTGTTTTTTTTGTCTCTCCCCCCTGCCAACCTTGGCCTCTTCACTGCGTGCAGTTGTATAAAACAGAGGTGTTGTTGTTGTAGCCCGAGTTCTGGGTGCTTGCCGCAGGCCAATAAAAAAACGTGTTTTATAAAACATTAGCCCACACAGTAATGCACTCTGACATCTTAACCGTCTGCACTTTTAAAAAAATCAGCAGGTACCCACTGTCGATGACGTGTACGTCATGTGACCGAGTCCGCGGGTGTCATCCCGAACGAAGGGGGGCGTGTGCCGAGAGACTCGGCCCCCACCCCAAACGGCTCGCTCCTCAGAAAGGCCCCGGGTCCACACCAAACACCGCGGCACGGAAAATGAGGCTCCTTCATTATTTATTACCGTAATAAGGTGCTACAATATGAAAATGGTGTAAATCATTCATTACTGGTGGCCAGTTCAATTAACAAATACAAATTTGTGTAGACTCTGTTATTCATGAATGTTTTATATCAGCTTAATACACTGAGAATTGTAATAGGGGGGACATGAAATGTGCTTTTGCCGTCGGTGTTACTGTGGCATATCAAAGCAGCCATACGCCGTTGACTGAGCGCGTTTCCTTAATCAAATGAAGAGTGTTTCCTGGACAGCTGCGTGATGCAGTTGTTGGAGCTGAGACCCTGCAGAACAGCAATATGCTGCCGTTTAGGGCCTGATTCATGGCCTGCAGCCAGGCAGGGAACCTGGCGCTGGCTGGGAATGGGAACGCTGAGCCGGGGGACCTAAGCTCAGCGCCACGCTGGCCTTAACACAGATACGCAGTAGACTAACACCCACTACCACTGGATAAATAGCTATTAATAGTCAACCGAGTGCATTCACAGATGCCACATGGCTGCTTGAATGCTTATGGGAGTTTTGTTACTTACAGAAAAATGTTTTGAGGGCAGAACGAAAAATGATTGGTTCAGAGAGATAACCAATCAGATTGTGGAGGAGGTGGGTCCACACAACTGGAGGAGGCAGCACCAAGACACCTGATTGGTTGGTCTGACATCTGACCAAGTTATCCCTCTGAAGCAGAACTTTTTGTTTTACCCTAAGAACATTTTTTGCGTAAGTGAACCTCCCATGAGCTGTTAGAATGAAGCCGCCCTTCCTTCCTTTTCATGAAAGCGTGTATAATCGCTGGCTTGGCGTGGCAATCGGCTCACAGCTCTCCCACGATGCGCTCTCTAATGAGACCCGCGGAAAGCCGCAGCCGCCGGGCACGTCGACGAGTACGGCCGAAATGTACCCATCAAAGGAGCGGGTGCCAGGGGCACACTGTCCTTCATTGGCTCCCGGTCCTGAGCCTGATGGTGGGCTGTCACAGCAGGACCTTGGCAGACGTACCAGCACGGCTGCTGCCATTTGGCCAGCTTACCTCGGAGACGTTCCAGATCATTCCCCATCCGGTACATGCATCCAGAGTGAATTAAGATACATTTATATTTACTTCCAACTCCCTGCCCCCCCCCTTTCTTTTAGCTCAGCATTTGCATAGTACAACAGCCAGGGGGCAGCACTGGTGCCAGCCCCTTCCCCACAGAGGTGCCCGTCTTCAAGGTGATGGGATGCGACAGCTCAGATGGGGGGGGATGCCTTGCGTGTGGGGAGGGGGCCGCATAGCGTCCCCTGAGAGACAGCTTGCCATAGGCTGAAAGACAGCCCCTGTCCATCAGCTGCCCCGGGAAACCGTGGTGAGTTAACACGTTCTGGGGGTGGGGGGGGGGGGGGGGGACCAGTTCATTCAGAACCTGACCTTTGTAACTGTAATTAAGCCAAGCATATTTCCCATGCAATGAAATAGGGGCTGTCACATTCAAATTAATTCTCGCTGGGCCCTGAGAAATTAATTCAGGGTAGCCCAAGTATCAGGAGGGACAGCTCTTTATTGTGCTGACAACCCTGCCCTCCGTTTGACCCGGGACTCCCAAAACCTGTCAGTCAGCCAGACCAAGCAGAGTAATAAGCATACAGCCACAGGCAGCGTTGGTCCTGCTCCTCCAGCGAAAGCTTCAATGGTCCCGTCATGGCGAATCTAAACCCGGTCCGATGCTGTGCAGCACACTGTAAAAACAACAAGACGCTGTTTCTCCAGAGATACCTGCTGGTTTTCCGCCCCCCCCCCCCCCTCGCCACACTGGGTAGGTGTCAGTGTCCCCCGCCTGACGTTACCTGATAATCACTCTGCTTCACTCCATTGTCCCCCATTGACCAGCTGGCCCGGTCCCTTCCGATTTTCAGCTTGGGGAACCGGCCTCATGGAAAAATAGGCGTGTACCGGGGAAGTCTTGTTTAATTTATGTGGGATTAATTGGAGAAAATAGGCTTTTTCATGCTAGGCTTGTTTAGAGGGCATAATTATACTGGTGGGAGAATAATGATGTGGAAAAAGAATGAAATAATCTGTTTTCTCAGCCAGGCTTGTAATGCAAACAACTGGGTGAAATGAGACAATGGGCAGTAAATAAACAGCACAGGTTGTGATTCTCCTAGGAGGAGCCCCTTAAGGACCCCCCCCAGCCTCATTCACCAACATCACACCTGAGGAAAGTAACCAGACTGTGGTGCTGGCATGGCAACTGTCTCCCCTCCCCCCGCTGCAGGGAAGGGCACCTGTCTTTTGGGTCACCTCAGGCATGGTACTCCATTCCCGTGGGCCTGACAATTTTGAATCAGCTTAGCAGCATTAAATTCCTCCCCAGAGCGAGCAAACAGGGCTGTGTTGAATTTCCCAGGGCTTCTGGCACTTGATTGGCTGCAGACGACAGCCCTGGTGGGCGGAGCCTCTGACTTGCGCCTAATTGGCCACGGAGCACCCAAACCAGCATAGCTGTGTACTATAGGCCTCCATAATAATGAATTAGTGGGTCTTGCACTTATATTCAGTCAGACATGCCTGAATCGTAGCCTTCATGTGATCCGTGCAGGGAAGTCCTGCATTTGTTTCATGGAATGTGTGCATGAGGTACAGGACTGTCATTACCCATGCAGCTCACCATGTGGCCTCTGTAAGGCGGTGAGTGCATCTACTGTCATGACACCTTTCTCATTATCTTTCCCGGCCCTGCGGCTCCTTTTTCGCTCTCCACGCTCAGGAGAATTGCCGCCGATGGCTCCTGCATTGTTCTTACATCTCTTTCCATCGCAGCCTAATGCTGTTTTAATGGTAACGAAGGAGACAAATAATTCTAACTTGAGAACACGTCCCGTGTCCCGTGGAGTTCGAGGAGGTTCGATTCTCAGACGCTCCGTTTTCGCGCCCCAGTGATACCGGCCCGCTAAAGTTAGGCCGGTTTAATCTGGGAGAGTCTGGAAGGATACTTTTGGGCGGGGATGTCGCAGATAAATCTGCTTTATGTCCTTTAGTGCAGTGTCCCGGGATTAAGGCTGGTCCGTGAAACTGCTGACCCTGTAAACATAAATCACTCTGCCAAGTGCTCCCCCCCGGCCCCCCCCCCCCAGCCCCAGCCCCCCCACCACCACTGCCGCTGATGACGGGCACTCACTGAGCCCGGGACCTCGCTGATTACCTCTGCGTGTCTACTTTGAGCCGCTGGTGAAGCTGGCTTCGCATTCAGAACTGCAGACCGCCGGGCCAGAATCGGCGGTATCGGATCGGCGGTATCAGATCGGAAAGGCCGGAGCAGATCAGGGCCCAAGGACCAGGGGGGGCTGCCTGCTCTCTTCTTTACATCGATTGGGGAACCTGTGATTCTCCAGCAGCAGCTGTAAAACGACATGGGGAGACGCGGTAATGGCGTCCGTGTGGAATTCCTTTGTTCCAGACCAGTAAAGGATGGCAAGGCACAGCGAGCCAAGTAGGATCATGGCCGTCTCTGCAGACAAAGGGCCGCGGCTGGGCGGCCGCTTTAGCCGCCGCGCTCGACGGCGCACTGCAAGTCAAGGAGCTCGCAGCGCATTGTTTTTGTCTTGCCGAACGATTCAGGTGGAACGCTGATTGTGCAGTTCGTTCAGAAATCCTCCCCTGGCCAAATTAGCGGCGGGGCCCGGGGTCTGGGTCGGAGGCAGCCTGATTACGGCTCCCAGGAGGCACCGTGGGCATTTTATGATTGTCTGGCATCTCAAGCGGGTTCCTGGATCCAGCCGGCGGCTTCGACGCCGCCTTCTGTCCCTGTTTCAGCATGACGCTCTCCATTTCATTCCTGACTCCTAGACCAGAATTTCACCAGCTGCTCCACTGTAGTTAGGAATGGGCACACAGTGTGGAGATGAAGCTGTCTGCTCCAAATGCAAACAGATGAGCACCGCGGGTGCCGGTTGTGCTTGCTTTGGTGGGAAAGTCATTCTACAGGTCAAACAAACGTGACGTACTGCCCCGCAAAGGTAAGACACGGTGACTATGCTGACATGCCAGCTGAGAAAAAGATGGTTTCGCCTTTGTTTTAATGTTGGTTTTGTAGTGATTGAAATTTTCAAAGTTTCGTTTTTTTCAAAATCAAGTATATTTTCTCCCAAGATAAAACAGGGCCAAACAGATCTGGTTATGGTCATAACTCAGTTTTGATAAAATATGCATTTATGGTGTTTTGCCAACGTACCATAGCATACACAATGGTACACAGCTTTCCTGCACTGAATCACTGCTCATTTAGAGCCCATTGGTTGAAATGTCCTCTCAAGGTCACCTTGTCCAATCCCAGTGTTCCTTTAAAAGCCTCCTCCTCCAATCCCAGTGTTCCTTCAAAAGCCTCCTCATCCAATCTCAGTGTTCCTTTGAATGTCTCCTCCTCCTCCAATCCCAGTGTTCCTTCAAAAGCCTCCTCATCCAATCACAGTGTTCCTTCAAATGCCTCCTCATCCAATCTCAGTGTTCCTTTGAATGCCTCCTCCTCCTCCAATCCCGATGTTCGTTCAAGTGCCTCCTCCTCCAATCACAGTGTTCCTTCGGAAGACTTTGAAAGCCTTCTCTCCTACTACTTCCTTACGGATGAGCAGTCTACATTTCCCCCATAGCGTAGAATGTATTTCCCTTATCACTGTACGTCACCCAGCCATATCAGGTCAGAATGTAAGCGAAGCACTTTCTTCTGCATAGGCTTTGCTAGGTGGTGTCTGCCAGAGCTTAGATTGGATTATGTGGAACTTAAAACAGCCCCCCTCTCACCCTGTGCCTGCGGTGACCAAAGGGGGTTCAAAATGTGAAAAATAAATGTAATTGCAAAAAGCTACGCCTGGATGAAATTCTGTTCTTCTTTTTCTGGGAGATACACATTCCTCCTCTTTCCGGAGCTTCCAGTACCCCTTTGGGCGGCTTGGCAGAGACTATGCGCTTGTCCGCTCAGTAACCCTTCCCAGCCGAGTGTGCGCTTCCCGTTCAGATGTGACGGCTGCTGCGTTTTTTTGCCGTGTAGTCTGCTCTCCAGAGATGCATGCCCAAAGCTAATTATTGTGAGCCCTCGGATTCTGCTCAGTTGATGGCGGCATGCTTATGGGTAATAGGGCAGCCGTTGCCGGCTGTCAGGGCCCTTATGGAGAGAAGCATGCGCAGCCAGCAGTGGTTAAATAGGATGGGCTCTGGTGCATTCTGGGGTCTCTGCAGAGCAGCTGTGAACCGCAGCAGAGATTAAACTGAACTGCCAACAAAAGGCCTGCAAATGGGTCCCTTTTCCCCAAAGTGAACTTTATATATGACACCAAAACATCCCATTAGATTTACAGATTTGTTTAAAGACTGTGGCATTTAAATGGGCTGTGTGTTATGCAGACTCAGGAACCACAGTGAACGACGTCCTGAGTGGTTCTCGACCTTTTTTGCACCACGACCTAATTTTTATCATGTCAGCTCAGTCGCGACCCTATGTCAACTATAGGTCTAAATAAGGTCTATGATCAAGTGTGCTGTGCACTCTACAGGTTATGCCAGCCAATGCCACAAATCTGATTGGATGCCAGTGAATTTTAAATGAAGAATCTGTGGTTTGACTTCTTGGATTGGTTGTTGGTTGGGGCTGTGAAATCTGATCGTGGATCAGCATAGGAGCTGGCCGTTTTTAAAATGCATACATTTACAACCCTTGCAGAACTTTCCGCGACCCAAATTTAGGTCTCGACCCATGGGTTGAGAATCTCTGCTGTAAAGGAACATGGTCAACCATCCCCCACTCATAGATGGGGTGTGTAGTCAAGCACCTTTGCAGCTGGTTGTGTAAAATGGGGTTTGTGGATGCGAGCAGTACAGTCAGTTTTGAGTCTGTGTTCTACTCTTTCCCGGTTCCTCTAATCGCTCTCTCACTAATTTGAGATACACCCCCAGTGTTCTGGACACCACATTGGCTGCCACTTGGCCAGAAAATACACTGTGAATTTTGAATCTCAGATGTCAAAGAGGAACACACTCCTCTGACTGTTGTCAACATGCTGTCCCCACAGTGTTTCAGCAATGATGTCCCCATCAGTCTCGCAATGTGGGTCGCAAACAGGGTCCCCCCTGAGGCTTTCTGTCTTGGAAAATAGAGATGTTGGCTGTCATGGAGATGAGGAGGTATGTGGGATCCTGCATGAAGGTCCACTCACGGGTGATTCATGGGAGGACCCAGGAGATGGATCTCTTGGACTTTTATTCGGACCTGCTTATCTTTTGACTCGGCCTTTTTCATGCTTTTTCATCCCTGGTTACGGAAGGAGTGTTTCCTAGCAACACGGCATAAACGCGGGTTAACTTCATGGATTTATTTCAAGGTGGTGGCTCTTTAACAGGTGGCTGGAGAAAGAGTGGTCTGAGCATGCACGCTACCTTTAATCAGCTCCGCAATCCGCGCCTGAGTGGCAGGCTCTGCCCGTTTCCATGGCAGCACCCTTCCTCGTGTCGAAGAGGCCCGTTTCATCTCGACGCGAGCGCGTCTCTCTCCCTGCACACATCTGAAAACACCCATGAGTATACACCTGGACTGCCATGACACCACTAATCAATAGAATGCTACAGTCAGATTAAACAGAATTACCCGGTTCCTACAGGTTTTCATAGTCAGTTACGACAACCGAGAATTCCGGAGCTTCCACACAAAACGGCGGCTCGCCAAAGCTGCTGATTAGTTAATGGTCGACGGCACTTTCAGGCCCGAAAACCGGAGTTTGATAAACCTCTGCTGATTGGCTGAGCTGTGGAGTGTGTCTTTTTATTGGTTTCACCCGAGCTGCTTGGTTTAAGTAGCAGCTGGGTGAATCTTTTTGATTTCCTGTGTCATTAATCACGTTCCAGTGTCTTTTCCTTCTGTCCAGGCTCCTTAATCCATGCCCAGCTCGTCACACTGCTGTGTAACAGCACACACACCTCCTGTAAGAGTAGCGCAAAGCGCGTCTTTATAAGCCTGGTATTAAGCGCCCCAGCTTTTCGTGGCCTCACGCACGTGCCCACGTGTATCGGACCCCCTGGCGTCACGCTGCTCCAACCCCCACTTTGTTACAATCTCTGCACTGCCTCTCGGCAACAGAAGGTCTTCTGACAGGCCGTGTTGTGACATTTAACTTTATTACCACCCGCCGGTTATGGAAATTACAGCCCCGAGAACAAGCCCCCCCCCCCCCCATCCAAGTCAACATAGTGTGCAATTAAAAACTGCCTTCACACAGGTGCCAAGATGGCTCGATGTACGATTTACCTGGTTCTTAACCAGTCTCAGCGCCAACGATACACCACGGTGACTTTGATACACTTTTTCTTTTCCATTCATTGGAGGCAGGGTGACGAACACAGACAGAACCAAACACAGTGGAGGTAGCAGGTCACGGCCAACACCTCCCCTTTTTTGACACCAGCCTGTTATGTTGGGCATTTTCCTTACGTTAATCACCTGAGTGGTCTCCAGTTAGGAGTCACCGAACTCCGATGGCAGTTCAAGTTATGACATGGCCTCTCATGTGAAAATCATCAGTATCTATTCAAAGCATTACATTACCCTGCGAATTATTTTAACAGCACCATGCTTAACATCCACTCCCGCGGAAAGGTTCTGCCTGTGTTTTCATCTAAATAGTATTCAACGTCAGTGGGGACGGCAGGCCTCAGAGCGTTGTGATCCTCACCGTCTCCGGAGAAGCCAGAGGAATGGTGCAGTACAGGGCGGGGCAGGCCGCCTGTGATGGGCAACTTTAAGGCTGCCAGCCTCGGTATCTCCGCGACGTTGCAAAATGGGGAAGCGGCACAAAGATCGGGTGAAGGATAGGATCAGAAGCAAGTCCAGCCATTATGCTGTAATTTAGCGGGTGGGAATATTTTTAGATTTCAGGTCTGCTATACAGCCTGGGAGTGGAAATACCAGCCTCAGTCATCCTACTGTGGGTCGCTTGGAAATAATACCTGTGAGATTTTTTGATGTGAAATAAATGAAGATGTCCGCGACGCTTGATGTTCCGACATGAAAAGTCGGCGGATTTGCATGGCATTGGGTTGTTATGTTTACTACTGTCTGTCTATGTTTAATATATTCATTTCAGGACCAGCTGAGAAAAGCCATAAGGGCTTATTTTTCTCATGCGAGGTGCTGTAACATTCGCTGAATGATTTCACCTGAGGTGTGTTCTGTAAGTATTACGTCTCTCACCACACCTCACTCATCACGGGACTGTGGAGCTCGTGAATCTGTTGGTAACACTTCACGTGAAGTTGTGATCTATAATGCATTATTGATAAACATAAGGCATTACAGTCTTGATTATAAGACTTCGTAAACTCCAATGAAGCGTTCATCTATAACGCACTATAGATACCTTCATAATGCACTACAATGATATTAGAATTAAGGATACTTTGTCTGCATTATAAAGGTATATATAGTGCATTATAGCTAAGAGCTTCATGAAGTATTCAAAGTGCATAATAGACATGGCTAAGCCTTTTTATAACTATGTTTATAATGCTTTATGAATGCATTATAATGTGTAATGAATGTGGTCATAGATTCTCATAGACATGGCTTTCATAGAGAGAATTTCCAGTGTTTTTTTGGGCCTTAGACAGCTACATGGCCGTGACGAACTTCATGTGTCTGCGCCACCAGCGCTCATCCACTCCACCTGCATCTGCTTTCAGTGCAGCACGATCAGACTGATCCAGGATCAGCTTCACTTGACCTCATTGTTTCACCTGGTGGGGACAGCACTCAACAATTTCACGTAACCAGTCAGCGAAGCAAAATGTGGGTCAGCTGGACAACAGGTCTCTTCAAAAGGACAAAGGTGGGGCAGCGGTGGGGCAGCGGTGGGGCAGCGGTGGGGCAGCGGTGGCGAGGAACTGGACCTTGAGGAGTCAAAGTGCAGCTATTTTAGTGCTGTGCCTCAAAGGCTCACTTTGACAGGCAGGTGAAGGCAGTCGTCAGTGCAAATCTCCTTCTGAGCTGTGAAGTGCTTGACACTGAGTGAGTGCTGTTCCAGGGAGAGAATTAATTAAGCACTGTTAATTGAGTGTGACGCAAACCCTGTTGCGTTTGAATAAGAAGATGCGGATGAAATGTGTTGATATATATTGGGATTCAGCCCCAATCCTGGGGGGGACACACCCTTCCAGTGGTGGGTCCCCACAGGAGGCAGTCTCCAGTTGGGTGTTTGGTCTGACATCACCAGCAGGGAGTGGGACTCAAAGTGCTGCCTTAAGTGCTGCCCCCATCAGGACACATAAAAAAATACACGTCGATTGGCAGGTCAGCTAATCTTTTCGCCATTGTTTACCAGTGCCATGACAAAAATAACTACTGCTCTACAACTTCCTCTAAAACACACCTGATGAAATCCCACATAAAAACAGCTTCACGTGTTCTTTTTCCCCCTCCAACTGTTAACATAAAGCTAACCTCTGCACTTTTACAAAGTAACACATTTCCTGCAAATTGTGCAGTACGAGACTAAAAATAATTCATTATAAGAAGCGACGGAAAGAAATCGAGCAGCACGGGCGTGAGGAATCTACTCTCCCAGTGATCAACACCAGTGAGATTAACCCTGAAATGTGTTATGTAGGCCTGCCTTTGAAATAACAGATGAAAAGTGGTATAATAACAAAAAATAATAAAAGAAAGCACATTTTTTTATGTCCCTGTTCTCCATATTTTTGATCTGGGACACTTTCAGACCCACTGAGCCCTCATACAGCATCTGAGCAGACTAATAAATGGCCAGGCCTGTGGGCACACTTACAGGATGGCCGTTCAGGGTCATGTGACGCTCCAATTTTAGATAGAAACTCTGCTGCCCTCTTAATCTACCTCCAATCTCTGTGAGCTGAGATGAATCCCAAACTTACGTGCTGTTGTTCCTCTCCTCCTCCTCCTCACTCTTTCTCAATTTTTAGCTCGTAATAAAGCTTACAGAATCAAATTGTGATAGTTTATTGATTCCCGTGGGGAAATTGTCTTTTTCGCTGATCCTAGCTTTGCGCTCCATGAGACACATAGGCGAGAGCAAATTCGGGGGTCAGCCAGAGTGCCGCACTGCTGGTGCAGGGGGTTGGGGGCCTTGCTTGGGGGCACAGGTGTAACATCGGTCTGCTGGACCTGAGATTCAAACTGGCGACATTCTGATCAAGGATTGGATCGTATCTAAGGCGCAGTATGTTTATGGTGATGTGTGTGTGTGTGTGTGTGTGTGTGTGTGTGTGTGTGTGTGTGTGTGTGTGTGTGTGTGTGTGTGTGTGTGTG
>JAABNY020000025.1:13887831-13898819 GCA_015164015.2 Brevimyrus niger | reverse complement strand
CCCACCCTCCCGAGCAGGAGGTATCTCTGAAGAGTACCAGCACACGGGAAAGTTGCCGTCTCCTTCTGCGGGGCTCCTCTGATGAAGATGAATCGCCGACGCGCTGGAACGTTTCGAGCTGAGAGCGACAAGCCACCGAAACCGGCAGAGAAGGAGAAAAGCCCATCAACAGAACAGTCAGGCAAAATCCTGCCAGTATCTGGGAGAACGTCGAATTTACACGCACTTCTGCTGAAATAATAACGAAAGCCTTGTTTTGTTTGCCGTGGCACAAACAGATATTTTCCACTCTGCGTCAATTTTAATAGTCAAGTGAATGTTTATTCGGCATCTAACACTCGGTGTATTTCTTACTCTTTGGTCCAAACAGCTTTTTAATGATGTGCCTCTGTACCAGCTGTCAGTTACTCATCCAGTCACATGGCAGAGATTTAAGGAGCCCGTATGTGTGTGACAGTCTGGCTGGGTGCTGTGTGTCCACACCGCTCCCGTTCGGCTATTTCTGCCGGAGCTCAGCTTCCTCGTAGCCGTACGCCTCTTATCGGGCTGGATAACAGCGGGATTTCAGTGGTGTCCGCACCCTGCTTCCCCATACATCCGCAGTGGGGAGATAATTGGATGAGTGAATCGAGCAGCCGCCGAGTCTCTGTTTGTCAGTCCATCTCATCCTTCATTTATGATTGAAGTGAGTGAGGCGGGATTCTCCCTCCAGTAATGGCCTGCGGGGTTGTGCTAGACAGTCTGCCCCGTAAACACAGATTCCGAGGACCCCACGGCTGCCCCTTTCACTGCCCGACTTTTTCCCTGAAGCTGGACGGAACGGTCGATGGTGCTGGAATGTGCTGATTTAGATTCCTTCATGTTCTGGGCCTTTCTGGGCTGCATTCTGGGACGCATTTCTGAAAGTAATCGGTGTTTGGTGGCTCATAACTGTACTGAGCCATTGAGCGAAACAGGGCCTGAGGCTGAGCTTGGCAGAAACCAGCCCCCCCCCCCTTTCCCCCCCTGCACCTAAGGCATAGACCCCGTGGGCGTATTCCTGCCCCCAAAATGTGTCCTGGGAAGCAGGCCCTGGCAGCTTTCTCTTCTCTTCCCTTTTTTTATCCCCCTTCCTGGCCCTTCAGACCCTTACCACCTCCCCAGCCAGGTCTCCACAGAGCACTGGCACTCGCACCATAATAAGAAGGTGACATGACCCGGGACCCCGCCCCACAGCCCCCACCCGCCACACACACACACACACACACATACACGGCCCCCCCTTTTGCTCTTCATTTATCATTCAGTTCGTTTACATACACAGCTAAGTCAAGCTACAGTTATAGCTTGACTGCGGCATTTAATCGGACTACTGTCCTTGCCCCACTATACATGCACGGGAGGGGAATCGATTTATTGACTGAGGTATGTCCAACTCTGCTACAGTAGGTGGCGATATGGCTCGCTACAGCTTGTCAGTATTGGGTTTTTTTCTGGTTGACCTAATACATCACAGATGTAAAAAAGTAACAATATTAACAATAATGGGTGTGTGAACAAATGAAGTGGCACAAGTTGTAATTGCGATCTGGTTGGAAGAAGAGATACAACAAGGTCAGGAAAGCATAAGAAGAAATGACATATTTTGTACAAAATAATATGACAGCACGGTATTGTTCAAATATGGCAATGTGATTTTGTTGTAATAAATTGAGGAGTTGAAATGAACAACATAAATCTCTCACGCACACGTTTGGGAGTAATTTAAACAACAAGGATGATGCTCATGTACAGGCAGCAGAGGTAAACTGTAAACTGATTTTTAAACATATACTAGGTAATGTTGAAAAGGGATGATCGTTTTTCTTCCCTGTGCCAGAAAAAAAATTGTTTAGCGAGACTTAAACTCTCTGCGTTATAATGTATGTCCAGAATGAAGGAAAGAAAAAGGCTGATCTTCATCCATCTGGCTAGCGATGTAGGAATTGCATGTGCATAACATTTGATGTTGGTATTAATATCGTACGTCGGCCAGTCCTACTACAGCCGTATTTCAAATACAGTACAATGTACCCCGCTTCGCGTTCATGTCATTCAGGACCCGTTAGTTGAGCAGTGAATTGGACAGCTTTACAGCCTTGTACAATTTGTACACGTTGTACATCCTCTGCTACGCTCCACGCATCTTCCGTTACCTCCCGGGGAGGGTGGACGGGGGACTTTGGAGTGTGTGCAGAGTGCCTAGGCCAGTTTGAGTCCAATTGAATGTGTACAGGAGTAAATCGACTCCCAATCCCATTATCTGGATGACTTAGTCCAACTAAGAAAATTGCACTTTAGTATGTTTTCAGTCGGACTAACAAAATAATAGGATTTTCTTTGTGTAAATGTACTGATTGTTTTTTTCTGCATATTCTAATCCTTCCTTTCAGCACCTGTGATTTTGCTGAGATTCTGCAGCCATCAGAACCTGAGCACCAGGCTGCACGCTGACCCGACCCAGCCCGGCGTTTTCCGTCTGATCCAACCCGATGCTCACTGTGTGACCCGACCTGGTCTGACGTTCTTCGTCCAACCCAACTGGACCTAGTGCTCTCTGTCCGGCCTGACCTGGACTTGACCCAGCCCAGCATTCTCTGTCTGACCCAACCAGACCCGACCTGACCCGCTGCTCTTTGTCCGACTCGACCCGGACCCAGCGATCTCTGTCCGACCCATCCCAGCCCGTTCCCTCTCTGACTTGACACGGCCCGGTACTGTGGAGCCTCATCATGGGACATCAGGCTACTGCAGTCACACATGCGTCTGACATTACACCATTGGTTTGGTGGGGGGGGGTTCAGGGTCCATCCTTGCGGTACTGGGACCAGGTTTGCTTCCAGTGATGGCTGTAATTGAGATGCAGTGAGGGCAGCAGTGAGCCAGTGAACACTAGTTGGTAGGGTAGCTGACACTGCCCACATTGATATACATTCAGGTCAGGTTGACAGCAGACCGGACCGCCTTCCCGCCCAGACTGCTGACAGGCGGAGGGTAAAAACACCCCGCACCCCTGTGACCATGATCCAGCGGAGACGAATAGGCCGGCCTCACAGGGTGTAACAGCATCCTTCCGGATCCCACTCTTCTGCGTGATCCCTCCATCCATCCCGGTGGTATCTCCGCTGTGTCGCAGTGCGCACCACCTCTGCCTGACAGCGAAGGGAACGGCGGAAAAACACTTCCTGGGATAATTGACCCCGGTGCTGAGGCACACAGCCCCCGTAGTCAGAGCTGTGCTTCACTCGGCGGGGTGATTTATCTCAGCGATGCCGTGACTGAGAGACGAGGCAAGGGGGCCCAGCGGAACCCCATATATCCTCCTGGAGGGGCTTTAAGTAACGTGCTACCCAAGGGAGATTCGCTTCCAGGTCCCACGGGCCACAGACTGGTTGCCCTTGGTAGGTGGGATGTGAGGATGGGATGTGATGGAGGGACCCAATCGATGTTGTGGGGCTTTAATGACTGCTAATGGTGACGGTTCATGCTGGACCTCAAACTGGGTCATTTTGACGGGGTCAGTGTCAGCCGGCGGCTAAGGAAGATGACAAAGTAAGAGGATAACACGCTTCGCAGTATTACTGCGGTGACCGTGCGCAAGGCGAGCAAACAGGAAGTAGGGAATCGGGGTCAGGCACACGGAGATCCAGAACAGGGCCGTTTATCGCCGGCAGAGCGTAACGCGGTGAAGACGCCTGTGACAGGACCGGGGGAACGTGCTCAAACGCGGACTTAAATGCAAGAGACCGATCAGAAATAACACGAGACAGCTGGTCACACTGGGATTTCGCACGAGGTAATGGGGCACATGGAAGGATCGCACGAGCAGGTCATGACAATTACTCTAGTGAATTTTTCCCCAAAAAATTTAAATGACAATTAAATTATGGTAATGATTATTTCATATCTTACATATTCTCTACCACTATGGACCAGCTGGCTCTGGTCAGTACCATTAGAACAAGCCATGTGACTGTACATGCGCATGTTACAGTATGCGATGTTCTGTTACAGTATGTGATGTTCTGATAGTGTGCGTTGCATGCCGATGGAAACCCAGGCCAATGGAAATCTGCGGTTTTGGGGTCTTGGCTGAGCTGTGTTGTCAGTTTGTGGGTCCTCTTTGAGGCTCAGTGTATGACAGGCTGTCGTGTCAAAATGTGCAGCTTTCCTGGCCTGTTCTTTGGCCCAGGGAGGAGAGAGAAGCTTTGGCCTTAATATGGGGGGGGGAAAGAAATGTTCCTTTATGACATCATCTGGTAATTAACTCACCACTTTTTGAAGGTAATTAAAGCTTAAATGTGATAGCGGTAACGAGCGTCACCCTCCTTTTGGTCTTGCTCAATTTTGAAGTACTTTAAAGTTTTTACTCTCTTTCCCTGGAGCCTTTCATGGCAGCTGCAGGGGGTGTTGGACCATAAAAGGACTCACTTTGGGTCCACGCCATTCCTAAGGAGCACAATTCCAGAGGTGGAAAAGTTCAGGTCCACGAAGTACTAATCCAGACCCAGGTTTTGTTTCAGCCACCCAGTTGAGTTCTCTGTGACTGTGACTCGTCATACTCAACCGGTTGGTTAAGACAAAATCTTGGTCTGGATTAGTATTTTCTGGGCCTGAACTTTCCACCTCTGCACACTGTGAGCTATGGAGCACTGGGTGAGTCATGTCCGTATGAGTGGTGACTTCCAGTGTGTTCACCTGGACTCTGATTCTCCCATGACTCGCAGCCAGCTCCCCCACATGAAATTTATTAGAGTCCGGCCATGGCATTGAAGGACCGCAGTATAGGACCCCCCCCCCCCACACACACACACACACACACACACACACACACACACACTTTGGTCCAGACGGCCGCATGTGTCATTACAGACATCATTGATTTACCCTGAAAGATTATCTTTTTAACATCCAGGAGCCCAGTCCATGGGGAACCCCAGACGTTCACGTTTTTGCTCCCTCCCGGCTCCCAACACATTCGTACCAGGTGTTCGGTGTTCTCGATTGTTTGATTGCTTGGTTCAGATCTGCATGGAGCTGGGAGGGAGCAAAAATGTGGACAGTCTGGGGATCCCTAAAACACTGCTTTAAGGGGAATATTTCTGCTTATTAAAATTTACATAATAGAGTAACCACAAGTTTTTCGTTTAGGTTTCTGTTCGCAAACTACCCATAGCAACTCAGTATGATGTCTCAAACGAAACAGCATTCAGTACCAGGCCAAGGGGGGCTTGTCGCCCTTGAGGACCCATTAGATGGGAGATAAACCAGGGGTTCAGATAGGATGAGAGCAACATGGAATAAATACTGTGAAGGTCCCCGGCTTTGCAACAGCCAATGGAAAACGAAGGATGCACCTCAGAGCCACAGGTGCGGGCCGGGGGGGCGGCACTGGTGATGGAGCTGTGCACAAAGAGCACCTGAACACCTCCACAGTAGAAAGGGAAAGAGAGTTGTGTACTGCTGTGCTCAGGGGAAGCACCCCCCCCCCCCCCCGCCCCCGGTTGGAAAAACTTAGAGGGGTCATTTAACAGTTTAGGTTGACACCAGTCCAAGCCAAAACTAAACCCAGAAAAACCCTTTTCCCCCCCTACACACACGAACGGGGGGGGGGGGGGTCACGCTAGCAGCTTAACCGGTACGCGTGAAGCAGAGACACACTCCACAAGTAACGACAAACACATGTTTAGTGTCACAAAAAGAAATGCGCTTTAGGGTGTTAACGCTTGAATTGTTATTTTCCTGTTTTCCAGAAATTTGCCTTAAAGGGGGATTTTCTCCGTGGGATTAGACACAGTAAATAGACATTTCGATTTAAGGCCTTCAGTGCAGCCGCATACGCATTAATCAGCATGAGCGATAATTTACTGGCATCTCGAAAAGCAGCTCTGGGGTTTCAGGTCAGTTTAAATATGACTGTGTGACGGGGGGGGGAAAGGGCAGTGGGAGGCGGGGGGGGTGTGGTGGGGGTGGGGGGGGGTGGTGGGGGGGGGGGGGGGGGGGGGGGCGGGGGGGGATGATAAGTTCTGTACTTTCCTCCCACGTAATCCTAACCTGCGTATCCTGTCTAAACATTTTGAGATGAGCGGCTTTTTATTGGCTCTGTGGGAGTCGACAGCGACTTTGCGTGGGAGGATCGAGCATCTCTCCGGTCAGTGTCTCGTGTCAGAGACGCCGGCGGCAAGGCAGGAGTGGGGCGCTGACACAGGAAGCTGCACCCCTGCGGAAGCGCGCCAGCTGTACAGTCATATTCCATAGCCGTGATGTCATCTGAAGGCGCCCCCTCCGTCCAAGGTGGCCCGTTACAGACGCCGGATGCAGATCGTCCTATGATTAGCGTTAGCATTAGCGTTTCTGACTTTAGGATGTGAGCATGCAAGGCAGTGGTTTTAACGTCCGTATGTATGTCTAAAACCCCTCAGCCAGAATCATTCCAGGGCTGTCCCAATATGTGGGGGGGGCGCTGAGCTACACTGAGGTTTCAGCAGTGACGGGGATTTCAGGTAAAGAAGCTGCAAATATAGACCAAGTTGAGATACAATTAAGCATAACGAGTCAGTTGGGCATAAAGAGTCCAAGTCATTCAGTTCTGAACTGGTTGGTAGAAACAAAATCTTGGTCTGGAGTTATTGCTTCCGGACCTGAAATGTCCAGCACTGGTTTTCCGGATGGTCCTTCACTGAGGCTGTCATTCACAGATAGGGTCATTCACAGGATGGTGAAATCGGTACCGCTGATATTTTGGTTTAAGCGGCAGTATAAAATGAAGCCGGTTTGGCCAAACAAATCCGGTAAATTTAAAAAAAAAAAAAAAAAAAAAACAGAATAGAAAAAATGCTTTTATAGTGACTGCACAAACAGGTACAACGAAATGCAATAAACAGCTCCTTGAGTCAGGTAAGGGTTCGGGTTAATCCTGCAAGGTGGATTCTGTGACGGGAACAAATGGTTTTTTACCTGTCTTAGACAGTGGGCTCTGTAAAGTGTTCGTGCTCTTTCTGGCGCAAACCCTTGTTTGCTGCTGCTCTGACCCAACCGATCCCCTTAGACCCCAGCACAGCAGTGGCGTCCTCCTGTGGCCATAGATGGGATTGCGGGTACATGCGGCTCATCCCCAAGGCCTGCCTCGAGTCCCGCGACCCGTGCTTCAGTAAACACAGACGTAAGGCTAACAGCACTGTCCCCACGGTGAACACATCCTTACTGACGGCTGCCTTCCGCAGACCCCAGCCTCTCCTTCTCACGTCGGCCATTTTTACAGGGCTGTCGCCCCTCTCCGCAGCCTCCCCTCTGTGGTAAAACATCCTACTGAGGTTTGATATGCCTTCTAACAGAGCCCTTTCCCTGGGACCTGCAAGCTTCTGGATGAGGGCAGAACGGAGGTTGCTTGCCAGAAGGATCTGCTGTGCTTTCGTGGGGAGAATATAAGTTTGGGAAGGAGGCCTGGTGCATTCTGGATAACGCCGTCTTTGCAGGACATAGAACCGCGATGCTTCTCTCCCACCTACTAAAACAGGCTGGGGCGCACATGCAGCAGGTCACAGGGATTGGGGCTAACGTAGTGAATTAAATCATATCACCCTGGGGACTGAGCTGTTGTACCCTTGAGCACGGTTACAATCTGTAAACTTAATCAGCTGCACGATGCGTGTTGAGTGTGTAAAAGTTGCCTTGGGTATAATAACGCACAGAAGCCCTTTGGAGGTAAAGACAGCCTGCGGTGGGTGTTTGTGAGCCCAGCCCCCCAGGGGGCGCTGTGGGGAGGCTGTGACGAGCGGCAGGAGACGCGCAGACAGATGTCGCTCTGTCCAGCACTATTGATGTCGTGCTCCTCCGTGTCCCTAGATCACTAGCGATCTGGTGGGGCTTCATCTCCGGTATTGGGTAACATTGCATCGGTAGTGCTGACGTCAGTATCGGGGGTGAGGCTCGTGTGTCCGTGCCTCTGTGTGTGTGTGTGTGTCTGTGGGGGGGGGGGGGCTGGCGGTGGGGCAGAGTGAGGCCACGGCTCGGGTCTCCACGCTGCGAGGATTGTTTCCTTCTCCGCTTCCTGCAGCCCTGCGATCGGTTATTCCGACGCCAGTGTTTTGATGGGCTGCCAAGCCGTGTTTCGTTTGATAAAAACCCAGTTTCGTAAGCCTGCTGTCCGCAGTGTCGCTTGTGTGTGTGCGCATGTGTGAGCGTCGTTTGAGTGTGTGCGCATGTGTGAGCGTCGCTTGTGCACGACTGTCACTTTTTCCGTGCCGCACATCTCCTCCTCACAGCGTAAACCTCTGCTGGTGTTACCCCTTTAATTACTCCATGCGACGCCATGCTCGTGACCCGCAGCCTCCATGCGACGCCATGCTCGTGACCCGCAGCCTCCATGCGACGCCATGCTCGTGACCCGCAGCCTCCATGCGACGCCATGCTCGTGAACCGCAGCCTCCATGCGACGCCATGCTCGTGAACCGCAGCCTCCATGCGACGCCATGCTCGTGACCCGCAGCCTCCGTGCGGCACTGTGTTCCTCTCCGTTCTTTAGCAGGGGACGACAGGGAGCGGTGGCCTCACTGGGAAGCTGCCCCCTGCCCCATAAGCCAGCTCCTCCACCTTAGGCTGCGAATGGTGAAAGGGTTCGCAGCGGTGCGTCAATGGGGCATCGGACGGGTCATTTCGATAGTGCTGATCCGGGTCATTCTGGTTAGAGTGGCCGGTCCGGAAAGGGCTGCATTGAATATAGATGAGAAAACGAAGATCCAGACCGAAACGGTCGATGGTGAATGACTGCCCCCTCCCCGTCAAAGGGGATAATGCCCTGAATTCCCGACTCTGCTCATCCTTGTTAGCTGGCCGCTCTCCTGCTTCACCCGAGTCACTTCTGAAAACCCCGAGTCGCCGTTTTCCCTCCTCAGAACCTTCCATCCCCCCATTAGCCGTCCTTCCCTTCCCTCCTCATAAGTGAAATGTCTTAGTCTCCCTAAACAGTGCCACAGAGATATGCCTGTTGCGTCGCATGCATTTATACCCCCTAGAAGAGCGAGCGCGCCGTGCCGCAGCATAAACAAACGTCTTGGGGCGGTAAATACGCACGTTGGCGCAGCTGCCTTCACAAGTGGCCGCTAAACTCGTTAGACGTTCGTTAAGGTTTGTCTTCCACTGGGCTGCTCCTGCCTCCCCGCGTTTTTCGCAGCATCCCAACAGGGTAACGACGTTTAATAGCAAATGACACGTCCTCATTTAATGGTGTTATCAGTGCAGCTGGCTTGTTTTCCTGCTCTATAAAGCTGTCTCTTTACATTTAATTTATTCTAAATCATTTTTTTTTTATGTCGTGCTGTCACACCCAGAAGACGCCGACTCGGCGCCCAAACAGGGACGGCTGCTGAAATGAGATCTGGCAGCGTGTTAAACACGGTCCTGATAACTCAGTCGTAATCCCGTAGATCTGCATTTGCATTGTTTATCCGGACCGTTCCGGATGCATTTTCGCGCAGCGGTTTTCATTCCAGGGGTGGGTGTATTAGCTGCGGTTTGGAGAGTGGGCAGACGGTGCTGATCATGTGACGCGATCATGTGACCTACTGAACACTGACTGCTCTACCTTTCGCATCTGTTGTGTGACGCATGGAACGGAGGTGTCACTCCTGTGCGGCTTGCTGACTCTATACTGTGTAAGGCACTCTGACTCAACCCTTTTGTGTGTGTGTGTGTGTGTGTGTGTGTGTGTGTGTGTGTGTGTGTGTGTGTGTGCGTGCAAATCCACGCTTTCTTCTGATTTCATTTAGAAGAACTTCGCTCTACCTGGCAATGAGTGAGTTCTTCACCAACCCAGGTGACTAAAAATAGCTCAAGCACGCTGGGCTGAACGGAGCTGTGGAGACTCCCGGTCCACCGGGTCCAGATCTTTCTCCACCCTGCCCAGTGACCATCTCCGGAACTTCAAGTTGGACTAGTGGACCAAATCCGGAGGCTACTGTCTATCCCTGGGGGCCATCACAATGTCCACCATACCCCTCCCATGCATGCATGTGTCTGAATAATCGGTGCAGTTCAGGTGATCGCCTGCCTCACGTGCAGAGCGCCCCCTACAGGTCACACGATAGAGCTGCCAATGTGAGGGAATCCTCCATGTTTTCACCCCACTACTTACAGCGATTTACCTTCGATTCTTCGCCCTGCATGGGCCGGCATTCCCCGGAGAGCCCCCATAACCTGCCGATCGCTGCCGACCTGCCTATCAGGCTAGGTGACGGGGGCTTTGAAGAGTGCAGCCCGTGCCATTCGGGATGCAGCGAGTAGTAATTACAACGCCGGGCCATCAAAGGGCCTCACATCGCTAAATTAAGAGGGCCCTTCTGATTCTCCGCCTCCTCTCTTAGCCTCTCTTTCAGTGTAGGCATAGAGCCGGGCTGATCTGAACCCTGGACCCTCAAACAGGAAGTTGTTTACGACCCTGACCTCTGGTGATGCTTTTTCTGCCCTGTTTCAGGCACCGGAGAGCATGCCGGGGGCTGAGCGCTTTCATGGGCGACCCAAACAGGGCCCCTCTTTTCAGCACTAGCTGAGCATCAAAGGTGGCGGTTCTCGCGGGTTCGCGGCGGTGCCCCCGGGACGGACCCGTGTTGGACTCTATCAGCATTCCCCCGGACTCCCGCGCTGAGCCCGGCCCGGAGTTTCCTTTCAGTGCCGACAGGAAGGGCCACAGAGCTGCTTTTGTGCGGCGCAGACATACCAATGACACGGCTTGAGAGCTCTCCTGTTCGGGGACCACAATGCGCAGTCTGTCCTGGCGGGTGGGGGGGCACTCCTGTCACAGCCCCAGCCTCCCACCAGCGGGGGGGGAAGGGGGGGGGGGGGCGGGGGGCGGCGGAGGGGCGGGGTGGGGGGGGGGCGGGGGGGGGGAAGGGGGGGGTGGGGGAGGGGGGTTGTGGGATGGGGGGGGGGGGGGGGGGGTCTGGGGGTGGGGGAGGGGGGGGGGACTTAGGGTT
>JAABNY020000025.1:13870239-13883082 GCA_015164015.2 Brevimyrus niger | reverse complement strand
TGGGGGCCCTCCCCTGGGTGGTGGGCATTACTTTCAGGGGCACGTGCCCAAATACGCCAAGCACCCTGAACCCCCCCCCCCCCCCCCCATAATGCAGCGCTTGAAAGTTCACAATGCTAATGGGCGGCGTGCCGGAGTGGCCCCAGCTCTATCGCTCTGCTTCACGATAAATTTAGACACGCTGTGGGTAATTGGGGCAGCTCGCGTTTCGGGGATGAATCCCTGCCCGCTGCACTGTAATTATTAATAGCCTGCAGTTTTGTGCTGTTCAGTGTGCTACATACTACCTAATAATGCACAAAGTTCTTTGGAAAAATGCGACACAGGAATAATAATTTGTTTGAAATACTTTTGATACGAATGACACTTCCGCCGCTAATCAAACAAAATTCCCCCTAATAATGACGGCAATAAGTTTATACTATAAAGCTATTTTCCCTAAATGGAGTTATGCAGCTGACATGGTGAAATTATTTTCCTCATCGGTGGTTTACGGGAGTAAAGTGGCTTCAGCGAGGCGACACTCTTAAAAGCCATTCAAAGGCCGCCGTTTCTAATCAGGGAGAGTCTTATAATTGGGATTTGCTGCGGGCGTAACATGGAGGCCGTCTCAGTGCCGGCTTAATTAAACAATCGATGTGGTCATGAAGCGCTCTCGGGGTGCGGAGGCTACGTTTGCTTCAGCGGGGCCGACGCCGCCGCCAACCGTCCCAGCTAACGCACGACTTCCGAGGCGTCACGAGGCACCATCCCCCCGCGGCGATTCTGTGCCGGACTTACAGGGAACGGCAGCTGGATTTATAAGTGAAACTCGACCATTTCCCGGGTTTGAAGGGGCAGCGCGGACGCGAGCGAGAGTGACCGGACGCCGGGCTCGATCGATAGCCGGGAGGCTTGAAGGGCCGCGATGCAGGCTTGGCCGCAGAAAGCATCGATTCCCCCTCTCGGCCCCCACCGCTCTGCCCAGACCCCCACCAACTCCTCCGCCGCCGAGCCTCACGGAAATGTTCGGCGACAGTGAAGGAAAACAGGCGTACCGCTGCAGAGATGAATGCGATTCATAAGCGCTTAGCCGACTGCGGGAGCCGGAGGGGCCCAGTGAATTTGATCAGCCCTGGCCTGTTTACTGCCACTACAAAGGCCAAAAATGCCGCAGACCTGCGGCGGCTTGGAGCCAGGTCAGCGGAGGGGGCACCACGGAGTGACGTGCGGCCATCCGTCCCAGGGCCATGTGACCAGAGAATGGAACTGAGATAAGGTTTAGTCAGAGTCTCCATGCCTTAAGATTCAAGACAGATTTTATTGATCTCGGGGGCAATTACTTCAGTATATGTAGATAAAATACCGTCTATACTGCTGGCTTCTTTCATTTCTATTGTTAAATATTTGCGAAGGAAAAAAGACTTGGAGTGTGGCTGCAGAGATTTTACATTCCGGCAACTTCTCAACGGAATTCTCGCGGCATTTCTGTCTGAGGGGCGTTGGATGCCAGCGGTTGTGTCCCGCTTGCTCTGCCTCAGGTGGTTGTGTTGACTGGTCCGGTTTGTCAAGCTGCCGCTGTAAGAATTGGACCGATGGAAGAGGCTCCCCACTGCCAATGAAAGGCTTTATTTAATATTTCACCATGCGGACGGGTCCCATGCCCTGGATGTACACAAACACACCCCCTTCTGACGTGTCGCTAATCAACTGAGGATCATCACCTTAGCCAAGTATCTGCAACAATTATAAGGAAAAGAACTAATTGAATTTGTGTGCTTATCATCATGAGCTGATCTGGCTTGTTGTTGTGTTGACCTCTCCCCTTCCTCACTGGTTGGCCTGAATCAATGTTTCTCAATCCGGTCCTTAGGCACCTACATTCAGGCTATATATTTACTCCCTTCAAGCCCCCTGGCAGACAGTTCACATTTTTGCTCCCTCTAAGCTCCCTGGCAGCGAGTTCACATTTTTGCTCCCTCTAAGCTCCCTGGCAGACAGTTCACATTTTTGCTCCCTCCAGGTGCTAAAAGGGAGCAAAAACATGGACTGTCTGTGGGTTCCTGAGGACTGAATTGGGAAACATTGATATGAGTCACAGCATTATGGTGTGGCTAGTGGAAAATAAGGTAGGCCTGCTAATAGCTAAAAGCATTAAAAAATACTCTCATTTTCATTCATTCATCACAATTTGTCCATTCATGCTACAACAAGCAGCTACTTCTCTTTATAATGATGCAAAAAATATTTCCTGAAGCTAATGGGATGACAATTGAACCATGTTTAATTAAGATACTGCTTAATACCTGAATGCTTGGTTCCAAAAGTTAATTACTGCTTGTGCTGATCGGTTAGGATTATCTGGGTATGAATCCAGCCTGTATTCCCAATACGCCCCATCGTAACACAGTCATTCCCAGGTGAGTGGCCTAAAAAATGACACCAGGTTAAAAAAAAGTGAGAGAATGTCTCTTTATTGACAAGAGGATCGTTCACGCAAAATAAACAACTACAAAAAAACATAGAAAGGAGATTTGATAAGTGCTTTGAGTTTTCAGTCGAATATTTATTGGGCTCCAACAACAAAACAGATGTCTTTTACAAAGCAAAGAGGGGGCTCAACCCAAAGGCTATTAAAGGTGTGTTTACTGGAGAAGCATAAGACAGACAGAGGAAAGCCCACAATGAAATTACTTCAGTGGCACGCTTCAAAAAATGTGGGCAATTAACGGAGCATTTCGAGCTGCTCAGCTACGCACATCTGCGGCGCGTACCAAGACAGGCGTGACGGGTGAATGTGTGCGGTACCCAGCCACGGGACGTACCATTTCATCTCCGCCGGCTGTCTCTGTTAGGGCTGATTTAAAGTTATGGCGCCGTTACAATTCGGGAAGGTTGCTGTGGCCTCTTGGCCCATCTGATAGAGAAATACACTGTGGCAAATGACACTGCGGAGGCCACGCTCAGTAGAGTGCTCTGAGGAGTAAAAACCGGCTATTAAAGGGCTTCAAGGTCTCCCCCTGCTCCCCCTCGATTTTCACCTCCATTCGTGGCGGGGCACCGTGATTCCCCGCTGTGCTCGGCCAATCACTGGCCAGCATGTTTGCCACAATGTGTCGGTGATCTTAGGATTTTCCGGCGTTAATTAAATGCCCATTTGTAATCTGCCAGGAATAGCAAGGCTGCCAGCCTTCAGCCGTTTTGGGTTGAGGCTGTTAAATCAGTAAGTGATGGGAAGCCATGCAGAGTGAAGTATGACCTTCCCCTGATTTGGGTCATACAAATTACGTGAGTCAGGAGCTTGTAGGAGGAAGGACGGGATCCATGCGGCAGGTCGGGGAACGGAGGACGAGAAGAGGCTAATTAGAGGAAATGTAACCCAGGAGGGATAGGAGGAGGAGGAGAAGGAGATGGAGGACTTCAGTGAGGTTGAAGGACAGGAAGAGGATTCAGGATGCGGCAGAGGAGAACAAGAAGAGAGAAGTGTTACAGGAGATCAAAAAGAGAGGAGCTTGGCAGAAGGATGGGAAGAGGAGCAAAGACAGAAGCTCACTGGTCCACAGTAATGCTTCCGTGTTCATAAAACAGGAGGCTGGACAGTGTAATCGAGCGCTTTACAGCCAGCTTCTCTCTCTTTGGTAGATTAATCCCAAATTATTCTGACTTCCCCAGCTCCGGCCCAGTATTTCCACCGGACTCACGTTCTACAGAAGCAGGTTCCTCCTAATTAAATTTTACGACGAACACCATCTCAATGAGTTAGTCTCCAGGAGATTACCTGCCAAAATGTGAGGAGGGAAAAGACATCACTTGCCTCCGCGTCGTCGTTACCCCAAGGATGAGCTGCCCTATAGACGCAGATGTCGCTTCCTCATGGGTACCCGGGACGGTCTTCTATGGGGGCCCTTTCATTTTAATCACTGCATCCCTTTTTCATTGCCGGAATTGAAAAATGATTTATAGGTGCGACGGGAAGTGGCCGATTACCAAAGTTATTCAATGTAAGGTCGGCACGCCGCTACTCACCAGCTTTATAGAAGGTTGTTGATGTTGCATTGACATTTAAATCCGGTCTCCGCTCATTGTTCACGTCTATTTGGGGGAGGGCGCTGATGTGTCTTGATGAGCCGTCCATGCTCATCTTCCCCAGCTCACTTTAACCTGTTTCTTGGCGAATTTTTCACGTTCTGTGAAATAAAGGCACCGTAGTGGAAGTCGTGGTGACCTCCTCACTTTCTGACTGCTGGAACAGGCTGGTCCTGCTCCCCTCCTCCCTTGTATCTGAGTACCAGGGTACCTCAGGATCCTTGATTTCCCCCCAGGTTTGGAGCGCTAAGGGGCCCTCAGCTCAGTACCGCGTTCTCCCTCTGTCATCCCCATCCTGCCATGTTGTGTTCCATCCCCGCAGAAAGTGTGCCACAGACTGTTTTCAAGCACATTCTGACAAGCGGCAATTCACACTGAACACTCATAATTAAGGGGGGGGGGGGGCACCTGGCTTTCGCCGAACCGCGTTATCTGAGGCAGTTAGGAGAGACTCTGCTGGGTTGGAGGGGCGTGTGGAGCCAGGGATGGAGGACAGAGCCACCTTGCCTGTGAGCTGCAAGCTAATTCCAGTTCTGTCATTCCTAATTTCCATTTTTGTCATTTTGTTGTTCTTAAAAGGCCAGTTGCACATTTTTCTATTTTACAAATGAAATAAGTCATTAAGTTCCCATTTCTGCAACTGACCTACCTATAGAGACCACCCACAGATAGCATATATATATATATATATAATAGGGCTATATATATTAGGGCTTTCAAAATTACGGGTTAACGCGGATTAATCCATCATGATTAATCTGAATAAAATCTTTAACGCAGGTAACCCATCTGCAGCGCAGAATGACTCAAAATCCTTAAAATGTCTCTGGCAACCCATTTCGGGCAGTTTCGGTGCATCCATTTGCCCCGGGAACTCGTATTCCGAGTCGGATTCCGAGTTTTGGAGCCGGATGTGATGGCACGCGCGCTCCCGTTTCCCGGAGATCCGAGAAATATCTCAGAGCAGCACAGAGGATCCCGAGTTCGGAATCCAAGATGGCTGCGTATTTTATCAACAGAAGGGAAAGTTGTAGTTTTATACTGTTTAATACTGTTTCATTTTTGACTACTTCTCATTTGTGGTCGTACAGTACACACTATACTGTCCAACTTATCTGTGGGCATGTTGCTACGGAGTTTTATACGTAAAGCAACGCACAAAATGTGTTATCAACTGATATTGCTAACAATGGCAATTAACCGGGCTAGAATTGGAGTTCACGATTAGTCGGATTATTTAACGGATTTACGGTAGTTCTGGCTAATTGTAACTGAATGAAGATAAAGACCGTTTAAACTGAGGAACCTTAAATACGACAAGTTGTCCGGCTAAGCACGAAATCTTGCTTTTTGATATGGGTCCATGGTATTGCACTTCTGTGGCAAGTATAAAGCATCCGACTCGTGTTCAAGATGTTCAATAAACATGTTATGTGCATATATATTCCCTTTTTTCTTGAGTCTGTTTGCTCATGCAAAGTGAAATGTGGTTAATAAAGATTGAAAATGAATGATATTTAATCGTGATTAATCTAAATTACTCCACAGCAACCCTGTGATTAATCTGAATAAAAAATTTAATAGCTTGACAGCGCTAAAATATATCTGTATATACAGATACAGATTCTTCTTTATTTCTTTATACCCTCAGACAGCCTGACAAAAATAGCCTACCTATACAGAAAATACCTATTGTTCTGTGTACTCATATATAAGATAAGGAGAGTGATTCGTGCCTTTGATCCTGAAATGCTCTGTTGTATTTAGGGTTGCTGTGTCTGTGGTTAGTGTGGCAGATCCATACTCTCCCAGGATCCTCCAGTCTCGGTATACATGTTTATTTGACATCTGCATCAGTTTGGCTACATCTGAGTTTAAAGAGAGGCATGTGCACCATGAGTGTTCAGTCACCGCATGTCAGACGTACAGCTATGAGTGCCGTGTTTCTAACCCAGAGGCTTTTCAGCTCCGTGCTTCACTTCCTGAGTAACACCCCCAAGCTGGTTCCTGCCATGTGGTCTATCACTCGGGGGAAGGTGGCACAGCACTGTGTAAATGAGACTGACTTGACGAGGATAGCATGACACTTTGGTTTCTAAGACTCAACAAAATGCATTCTGGGCCCGGAAAGCGTGCAGCGGTTAAGTTGCCGCCGCAGAGGGCGATGAAAGATTCATCCCTTGGTCAGTCAGCCTTGGGGCTGCAGCTCCATTCCCAAGAGGGAGTCCTCTATGTGTCTGAGGTTTGTTGAGATGCCTATGTTTGTGGCTTTACTGCAGTGATGCAGAGCAACTGCACCACTCCACCAGAGACCAGGTTGTCCATTTGCATGGCTGACTTCATTTTTTTCATCTACACCAGTGGAGTCCCTGTGAGACCCTAAGAAAAGAGCCCCCATGCAGTTGAATTCCTTGGGCTAGTACATCCTTGTAGACCACCCATATAGACCACCCACACAAAATACATAATGCTTCCTACACCACAGTTATGCGTTATGGAGTTCACCTTCTGAAAGGCACAAATAGTGAAACAAATAAACCTTTGGCACACGTCTGTACCTCAAGCAGACCAAGTCCTTCACAGCTGCTCACTGTTCCTTCGTATCCTGGAATCCTGCACGAACATCTGCGGACCTTGACTCGACGGGAGCGGCTGGAGTGACCTCTGATCCCCTGCTCCAGGATACAGAAAGCATTACCATCATTCAGGAGATTTCTCTGCAGCACTCACCGATGTGGTCATGACTGATGAGGTCATGGTGTCATTGAGCCGCACCTTGATGGCTGTCCATCATGTGTCAAGCTGAGGAGCTCATTCAGTGAAACACACCTCACCCAACAGAATCTTCAGTGGAGCTGGTACTTGCGCATTTAGAAAAAAATCTTGCTTTCTGAAAAGGGTCCTAAATGAGTTTGAGTTCATTCGGTTAGCTTTGTTTTTACGGCTCGTTATTCAAAACCAAGACAGAATAATGGAAAGCAGCTGTCTTTTAGTGCTTTTAAAGTAACGTCTAGATTATGGTGTGCATGCGGGCTTTTTTAGAAACTTCATGACGTCCAGAGTTTTACCATAATGTCGATGCTATCAAGGCGACTTTTAGTGCGAAACCAGCCGCCTGCTTCTGCCCCTAAAATGTTTGCAGATAAAATAGCAGAAATTATTATGAGCAAGACAGTCATTATGGAGCAGTAGCGCGTTTATCTGCCATTGCTGAAATCAAGCCAAGACCGCGGCTCCCAAACCACTCCGGCTGTTTGCCGCCCCAGCATCTCCTTCCGATGGCCGTTTAGCACCAAAGCTGCCGCTTTCTCAGGTCTCAGGTCATCTTCTCACAATCGGCCATTACGCAAGCTGCCCTCGAGGAGCATCGTTTGCCGTGATAGCATTCGGGGCCCCGGGCCTGCCGAGTGTGTCCATTCGTCTTCGTCTTTTCGGGAAGGACAAACAGCCGCAGCTGGACGAGCGTCCCTTCGGGGGCAAGTCGCGCTGCGGGTCCTTTAAGAACCGGGCCATTGCGCCCAGAAAATGAGGTGCAGTCTTTTCCCGAAGTCCATTGACCGTTCGCATATAGCTTCCAATAAGTGATTATGCACAGAATAGAAGACATTATGTGCCTGAATATGTACTGGGGATATGTCTGCAGATTCATGTGTGAGCTTGTGAGCTGGGCAGTCTAGCGCCTCTGATGACTGTGCTGGGACGTCTTGGACATGCTTGGGTCAGTGAGGTCAGGTGGAAGCTTGGACAGTTCTGGTGAGGCTGCTGCTGCTAGGTGTCTCGACTTTCCTGTCAGCTGTAATTAGGGGGCAACATCAGCAGGAGCCATGAAATCCAGAGCAGTGGTTCAGAGAAGATAGAATGAAAGCGACGTACTCTGGCTCTGCGTGTGGCCTCAGCCTCGTCGTGCTGTCAATGCTATCCTCCTGCTGGTGTTTGCTCACCCAGAAGCCCAGTCTAGAGGAGCACAGGGCGCCACCTCCTGGTGAGAGTGTATCCTAGCGTCCACTTGCTCATGCAACACGCCTTGCAAGACGGCACAGCCTTTCCCGCCTTTTTTCGAAAGGCGCCTGCCACAGTGCACCTGACCTGTCCATGCACTTACCTGCTCGAGCTCAAGCGCAGGTATTAATTCCCCAGGCCAGTCTCTGTAGTCACGCTCGTGGAAGACGCGGTGCTCCGATTGCTCGAAACAGCAGGCAGGCATTTTCATTCCGTCCCTGTGCCACTGCCGTTCACTCAGATTCCGCATATATTTGTTTCGCAAATAAACTCCCCGTTTTTGTGTGGCGCAATTCCGCTGGGATGTTTACTGACTTCTGTGTTCTGTGGTGCTCTGACACCCCCCTCGCCGTCCAGTTACACTCCGAAACAGGCCTTCCGGTTATTAACAGGTACAGAGATAAGCGTTGGTGTCAGCATCCCACATCTGTCTCCGAAACGCAAGCCACTGAGCAGCATGTGAAGCGAACAGAGGCCTCTGATAGGGGCAGCAGATCCTCTCTGGCATGCTGGGAAACAAGTCATTTATAGGTGGGATGTAGAAGGGATTATCCCTTGATGAAAAACATGCATGTTGTTTTCTTTAATTGGAGGAATATGGCCCTGACTTATGTGTCAAATCCTATGATGGCAGAAGTAGTTCACTCTAATGATAAAGCTATACTTTGATTGGATTAATGTGAGATCGCAATTAGAGGTTTCATGAATAGCATTACCTCTTTGTCTTCGGGACCATTTATCAGTGTAGCCTGATAAAAGGGGAGTGGTGTACTTCTCTTAAGTGTGAGCGTGTCCTTGTGTGCCTCAAAAGGCACTTTAAAGGGAGTCCAATCCACACAGCAACCCAGGTACTTAACGGGACCGTGATTCACGGACGTACTACGCGACTCCAGTTTTAGACATTTCCGCTTTGTGCTTTGTGAATATTTTCAGGATCATAGGTGTCCCCCAGCCGTTATTAAAATAAACCAGTTATGCCACTTGGATGGGGTGTATTTTAAGTAGGACCCACGCTTTAGTGGCACAAGTACAGCTGCAGGACTGACTGAGAGCTGCAGATGGCTTTCCGAGTTTATCCGAAACCCTTGGTGCATCAGAGAAGCCAAAATGGTCGCAGATGAGGTTGTTTGTTCATATTTATTTGTCACTTCTCTTTGCCGCTGTCGCCGTCTGCCACTGTTCACACACCTCTCATTCTTCATCTTCAATAACACTAAAACGGCACTATAAAGTTTTCTTCACAGCCTGGGCTGACAATGCTGACAGCTTCAATGAAAACACATTCACACTCCCAAATATAAATCTACTCCAATAATGCGATTCTCATCCAAGAGGTATAATTCATGACCTCGCTAGTTCTTCATGGTGGTGAGTGTTCACTGAATTAGATTAGATTCATCATATTATGCACGGTTGTTTTTTTGTGCGCTAGGCTTCTCTACGCTCACAGAAGAACGTGTCTGAATAGGGCTAACGTTCCCCTCTCGGGTGGTGCTGTTGTCATGTGAGCAAGTTCTTCTTCTTGGTCTGGTGTCTGCTCTTGTCCTTGGGCGTGTCGTCCATCTCTTCTTACGCTCTCAGGTCTGAATCCCAGTGTTTCAGAGACATGCTAACACCGGGACACGTAGAACTATATGAGAGAAGTCAAATTCTTCTGAAGGTCATCTTCCCTGGACTGGCACCATAATGCAGTCACGGAATTTACTGACAAGTGGCCCCAATTCGATATTTTCCCCCCCGACTTGGGGGTGTGGGTGGGGGCACCTATAGTTCATTTATATAGTGAGTACCTGGTCAGACACTTCACCCGGGCCACCCCCTGAAATCAAAGGAAACACTACGACCCCAACCTCAAAATTCAAGATGGCTGCACCCTTCAGCAACAGAAGTGAATGCTGCTGTATTTCTATACTGTTGATTGCCACTTATGTCTTATTTGTGCCTCAGTAAAACAGTTGTAAACATAGTACTGTCTAACTGCTATCTGTGGACATGTTGCTAAGGTGCTGGTATGCGCAAAAATACCACATAATGCCTTGGTATCAACTGGTATTGCTAACAATGGCTAACAATGAACCTGGCTAGAACTGGGGCCTATTGCTTAGCCAGATAACTTGGATTTAAGGTCGTCTAGGCTAAATGTAAGCAAACAACAAAGGCCATTTAAGCTGACTTCTTAAATCTGACAATTTATCCAGCTAAGCAAGAAATCCTGTAGTTTGAAACAGGTCCCTGGTATTGCTAAATGACTCTCCGACTTGTTGTACTGGAACAGGGTTAACTCAAGTGTGATGTCATTCCAACTTCCGACCTCTGAGGTAAATGAAAGGCAGGTCGGGGAAGATAGGCCAGCCCTCACAGGACCAGCCCACCGGGAATATTCCAGATCTTCCCGATGGCCACTCCGCTCCTGCCCAGTGTGGATGGAGGTGGCTGAGGTCACGCTGAGGTCACGCTGAGGTCACACTGACATGAGGTCTTTTCCTAAAAAGCTTTCCATCACTAGGAGAGCAGAACCCAATCGCTCTGTTCAGATGAAATCAGAGGCAGTTGGGCGTCTTCCACTGGTTATTTGCTTAGTTGAAGACTTGCTTCCTCCTACTACACTGTCATTTTACTTGGTTCTTTCATTCAGAGATTCACGGCACATTCTCCGGAAGCAACTGAACCCTCTGTGAACCTGGTCTCCGCTTGTCTTACATAGTGATGCACCATGTTTGCAGCTTTTGACTTGTATGAGTCGTCAAGACTATGGGTACATACTCAATCTCCACTGGACAGCGTGAATGTGCACGTATCTGTATTACCTCTGCGCTATTGTTCGGTGCAAAGATAAAAGTGACACAAACAGCTTGTGTAGGAGTGTGATAAAGTCGTTCCTGTAACCTCACTTACCAGCATTACTAGGCAGAGCAGCCTTCTTCATGCACCCCCGCCCTCCCCCCCCCCGCCCCCAGTGCTGCTCTCCCCCTCATCACTGATCTGATTGCCACTGACGCTCTCCTTTCCATCTGCGGGTTCCAATGACACCACGTATTGTCAGGACGGCTTCAGCATTATCTTTGTCTTTCCCTATAACCGCGTAAATACTTCACCATCACAGTGTGTCGAGCCAGACCGCAAGGACAGACTGTGTCGTAAACCTAGGGGGTCCCCGGACAATTTGAGTCCATTTACTTGAAGGCTCTGGTGACAGGATGGCCACCTGGACAAATGACTGATGACTGCAATGTTGGATGCACGGCGCTGGTTCAACTGAGCAAGCAAGAGAGGATCATTGTTTCGGATGCTCTGAGATACTCTGACACAGTGTTGAGGGGGTGATCACACACCCAAGCTAACGCCAGTTAGTTTGGCATGTTCGGAGTGAAACTTGACAAACAGAACATTTCCATCTTTATCGTGAAGCCCAGTTCACTAAAAATTACAAATACAGATTTAAGGTCAATGGGAAAACATGGGGTGTAGAGGGTATATCTTAAATGGGCATACTCTCAAACTAGGAGCAGTTGGGAGTTTTGGATCTTCAGAGGGTGGGAGGTCACCCATCACATGATGCCCGGTGCAGCCAGATTGATCCCTACAACCCTGGAGTTGAGCCAGTAGCACAGGCTGCAGAGCCGGGGGCCTCCAACAGCCTTCTGAAATCCCATGTCAGTTGATGCCTCCCAGACATATCGGAGATGCTCAGAGCAAAGACTGCTAACCTGTCCTTGTAGAAACATTGTGGTCTGGACCGGCTTCAGTCTGAGGGATAGAGCAGAAGTGAACAAACCCCCAGAGCTGTCATTTACAGCCTATATGATTAACATCGTATATGAATGACTGCTGTAATCAGTTGTAATCACATTCCCACTGACTCTGCCAATGTACCACGGCCTGCTTTGGGTTTTATATATATATATATATATTATTCGAAGCAGTTTACACGTATCGTAGACGTCAAGCCCAGTTGTGTAGTGGTCCATGGAATCGGTCCCGGGCAGGAAACCACCTTTGCTCTTGTCTTTCGACTTTAGGTCAGGTACAGCCGGTTGCGTTTTGGTCATCAAAAGAGTGTACTCGCATGCGGTTCCATTTTAATGCTGCCCTTTTAGACCCTCTGTCAGGGAGTTTATGTGTGTACGCGAGGATGGCTCCCTGTCATTCCTCTACGTTGGAATAACTGCTGACAGCACAGCTCAGAAGGCCAGATCTCTTCTCAGGACCCTGATTCTTTGCTCCTTTTAACTGCAAGGCTCATAGAATATGGATGTTCAGTCTCTCTCCCCCCCCTCCCCCGAGGGCCTAATTTTATTCTCTGAGAGAGAGCTTTTCTTTTTTTTTGTCCTTGAGATTGGGAATAGGTAACAGTTCCTCGGCTGAGGAGTTCGCCACTCTGACAGAAGGCAAGCGCCTGGTGTCCATCTGGCCTGTGGTCATGTGATCACCATTCACTATTTTTGCATGGGATGCTGGAGTGTTGCATGGAGGTGACTGGATTTCATAGACGTGTATCCAGCTACTTCGAAAGTTGGCAAAGCGCTGACTTTTATCTAGCATTATAAATAAATGAAATATAAGCTGGGTATTTCAGCAGCATAAAAGGGGATATGAGAAAGATTGGTATGTTCCCCGGAGTTTGACTAACCATATGTTCTCCTAGGCTTCGGTTCTGGGTCGTCACAGTACGGCGTTTTGGGGACATGGGTAACACTGAGTGGCCGGGATCACTAAAGCAGGTTCCTCCCGGCTCACCGGGACGGGTCTGGGGGTCGTCCATACATCTGCACAGTGGCC
>JAABNY020000025.1:13815337-13834796 GCA_015164015.2 Brevimyrus niger | reverse complement strand
CCCCAAAATTGGGCCCCTTTTTTGTTTTTGGAGGGGGGGGCGGCCCCCCCGGGAGAAAAGGCCCCCCCCCGTGTGAAAAAGGGGGCCCAAAACCCCCCCCCCCCCCCCCCCAGGGGAACACCCATATCTTCAGAGTCGGGGAGTGATATCGATATCGCCCACTCTGACCGCCTGGCCTGGGGTCGACAAAGTTCAGGATCCAGCTTTAGAGGGAACCATTCCGGCCCAGCGGTCAGAGTCTCCTGTCGTGCCTGGAGGAAACAACGGTGCTGAACGCAGAGCCGAGATCCAAAAACAACATTCGAATATATGTCTCCCTCCTGTTCAGGCAGCAGCGAGCGACGTGGAATACAGGGCTTTAGTGTTGATAGTGGGACCTGTTCTGGGGAGATATGGGAGTTGAAGAGGGTCTAGTGTATCAGGCAGTGTAGAGCAGATTAAGTTTTTGAACAATATTTGCATAGTCTATAATGCATTTCTATTGTAGCGAACTGCATTTGTAGTCTTGTGACATAAGTGACTGAGGAAAAATTTAAGCAGATAACTGAATCTACTACACGCCTAAAGAACTGAGTAAATACTGTATTGCATTATAATTTGCTTTTGGAAATATGGTATTATAGTATAGCAATGCATGTAATTCCTTTCCAGTTTCGCACCTACGCAGACTAAAGGCGGCCAGGATGGTACACTGCTACCTGTCGTCCTTTGTGACACTATGGTATTAGAACTGGCCTCTGGGGCAGAATGTTTATGGTACTGCCAACATTCTGAAGGGTTACGGCCCAGATGGGTCCCAGGTACAGAGAGCTGTATCCAACTGGGCCTTGAACTGGTGGAGATTATACCTGAAATCACTGTCTTCAGCATGAGCGCATATGAGAAAATTGTCTAGTTATTCAAGAGTGTTTAAAATTGAGTCGTTAAATGCATATTAATTAAAATATTAATTTAGCTCCTTGAATTAAGTCACTATAGGATTCTCCTGTACATACACTAACAAATCAAATCATGTTCAATATTGTTTACAGTGTTTGGGCTATGCGTCTTCTGCGAGTTTCTGCGATCTTTTAGCAAGTTCCAAAAATATACCTCTTTAATTGTTCACAGCTAATTCACGAATGAGCAAAAACGCAAGTCGCAAATCTGGAGTGGGGACTGTACACCTAGAAACTGAATTCACAGGAGTGTTACGTATGGAGGGATTATTCATATGGGGGAGTTATTCTTCATTAAATAATGTGTAAATTAGTAAGAGTATTGTGAAATGTGGCTATAAATAAATGATAATGATAAAATTGTTGTCTCTGTTTTTATTTAAATATTTATGGATGGCTTTATTTATTTATTCATTAGCTTGTTTGTTTATTTGTTTCTTTGCCATTTATTTGTTTGCACATGACATGAAATAAGCCTTGAAATGCAAACAATATACATTCCTTGGTGTACAAAAGCATTTATAGTGTATTTACATAACTTTAGCTGTTTAAGACAAAACCTTAAAAAAGAATAAATGAATGAATGAATGAATGAATGAATGAATGAATGAATGAATGATTATGGTCACGCTCAAATCTAAGTTGTATTTCTGGGTGATGTGCTACAAACAGAAAATAAAAATGTTAAAAATAAACACTACATTACATGATTATGTTGCCTTCTAAGTGCCAAACCATAATGGAATTTTGCAGCCAACAACCACTGGGGTTGCTGGAGCCCAGGTAGCAGGATGCGGCAGGGTGAGCCAGGGAGACAGGGAGGGAGTGAGCAGGTCTGCGGGACACCATTGCCATCCATTTGGCTTGGCCTCAAGCACCAAGCTGGCTGCCAGTGACCCTGTTCGCGTGTTATTAGAGGAAAGCCTTTATCAGCAGACCCTGAGCCACAATTTAAAGCCCCGTTTAACTCTGTTGAATAAACAGAGTGGATGAGGGGGGAGTTGCTGGAGGTGTTTGCACACATACACCTCAGGACCGGTGGCGACTCACGATACGGCGCTGTCGAGCTCACAAAGCCATCGCCTGCGATCCCCAGTATGGCCAAAACGATGCTTCATGAACCATTTGCTATATTTTTTGACCCCACAAGATGGTGCTGTCTGTTCAAATAAAATGGCTCAACGCAGATAGTTCATGAGGAGTCGTTTTGGCCATCACTACCTGCAACGCAAATCGGTCGGTGACTAGCTGGTGCTGCTATGGAATACGTCACCTAGGGTGTCATGGGATTGTATGCAGCCTGTTTCTGTGTGAGAGAGCAGGACCACTAGGTGGAACTGTTGACAAATTAAGAGCATGAAACTACGCATCAAATATACGAACTGGTTGCTACTGCTACCATAGTCGCAGTCTTAATAAAATGTAAATCTGCCTAACACCTCTGTCTTAGTGGAAGATTAAGTCGCCTAGTTATTGTAGGATCGCAAGACTGCTGACTCATGATACCTCTTGTTCTGACCTGATTTATGTCTTGCGGGACACAGGTTACACAGCAGTTCATGGCAATCCGGCCACAGCTGCTAACAGCCAGTCCTGCTAGGTTGTTTCACAGTGCTGTACGCTGTGTAAAGTTTGGACTTGTATACCCAGAGCAGCTGCCGCCTACTGCTCAGCTGATTAATAAAAGGGTCCCTGCAAGAAGCCCCTTTCCCTGTGCCTTGCCCCCCCCCCCACAAGCTCCATTTCCTCTGCCCCTCCCCCCCCCCCTCAGGCTATCACCACAGTTTATCGTGCATTTTCCCCTCAAAGGATTTATGCGGCAGCCTGGCTTTGTGATCTTACTGGGGTCTGACAGCTCATCTTGGAATCTCTGTCAGAGAGACTCCTGCCCTCTACTGCAAACCTGCTCCCAGCCCGTAAGATCTGGCCAACAACAGGGCCCCTGTTTTACACAACTGCTCAGGTACTCAGTTCATAAACAGAAAGGAACTTTTTCTGGGAAGTCCAAAACTGACATGACAGTAGGTAGTCATATCACATTAGAGTACATCACTGTGACTGCAGCCAGCCACGTTCGGCCAGCTAACCTATCACAGTCTGGCGTGATGGCTGCTTCCGGGAACGTGGCCTGAAGAAGCTGGAAGCGCAGGCTTCACTGACACCTAGTGGCTGACTGCAGTAGTACTTCACCTGTCACAAAATTCTCCAAAAGCATATTCCATGTAAAAACATATATAGTCTATGTATGTGGCTGTGCTGATCGTTATACACACTAAATAAATAGATAAATAGCTAGGCTTTGTTAATTTTTTGTCAGTATTAATATTTTAAGATTTTTACATGTACTACCTCAATTTGGTGTGTTGTTCAGTGCTGTTACTTGTAACTAATCCACCCATGAAGAACACTGGGAGAGCAGGAATCAGCCCAAATACGGTCAGCTTCAGCCCAGCTTCAGCTCCGTCCAGAAGTGGTCCTGCTCCTTGCTGTTTAAATCACATTCTTAACTACAGATGTTCTTTGTTTCTTTCCTTGATTAATTGATTAATAAAGTATTGACATGATTCCTATTGAGCCTTTAAGAGAGCGATTAAATTGGCAATGTTATAAATGATAAGGTGCAGGAGAGAGTTTAATATTGGTGGGGGGGCTACTTGATATTTAAATGCAAAGGTCTATTCCTGTTTGGGGGGGGCTGAAGCCAAATGAAATACTGGGGGATACATGTCCCTACTCGTCCCTATACATTTGAGCGTAATCTACAAAACCTCTAAGTATTAGGTGTAAAATAAATAAGGTAAGCATAAATAATTTTGAAGAGCAATATTACATTTAGGAAGAAGGTTAAATATACTGAGAGAAATTAGAAGTTACCTGATATGCAGGGTTTTGTGTGAATAGTACAGGTAAACTTAACTCAGATTACATGCGAATAAATTTACTCAAAATAGGTGGATGCAAATTGCTGCCCTGCTTTTGGGTAAATTCTATAGCTGATTTTTTTTTTTTTTTTTGCAGTATAGCTTTGCTACAAAGGTTTGATGGCTTGTTGCTGTGGCCTGTTGTAGGACATGCTGGGGGTGACGTCTTTGGGGTGTTTTATCAAGAGGTAATCAGTTAAGACAGGGCTGCCCAGCTGATCCTGTTAGTATAACTGCACTGAATCACCAGTCTCCAGGTTTCCTGTAAAATGACACACAACTCCAAAAACTGCGCTTATGCCTGATCAACCCCTTGGATTTGTTTGCAACATGCTATTTGCCTTGTACATCACTTTGGATAGAAGCATCTGCAAAATAAAGTAAATGGTCATGCGTGTGAGGCACTGTAGAATGAAGGACAGGAAAGACCAACCCGCTTTATTTAGGAAGGCGACGCACTGGTACAAAAAAAATCTCCTGTAAGAGAAGCGATTTAAATAAATCCTTCTTTGCAAGACTAGACACCGAATGAAGAAGCTAAAAACGGAGCAACGTTTACAAAAGTACACCAAAATACAATGTTTCTAGGCTGACTGGGACCAAGCCGTATACGAATCTGAGTCCAGCAGGGGGCGCTGCGGCATCAGAACTCAACTACCTGGTAATGAATTAATTACATTTCGTCTGCATTAATTTGACACATTAAATTTTTAAAGCTGCAGATTTATTTAAAAAAAAAATTATGTGACCTTTCCCTCCTTGGAGCAGAGTACTCGCCATGTCCTTGTGCTTGAAGACACTACTAAGTGACACTACTATTGTAAAACAACAGAAAAAAAACCATGCTCCAAATGTAATATGCAACGCAAAGTCTGCTTGCTGATCTGCGGAGGACAGCCTTCCCCTCGCTCTGTCACCAGCCGCCTTCCTCCATGGCTGCTGCCTCGTGCTGCCTCAGCGCCTCTTCTCCTTCCTGTCTGACTTGTGGGGGTGCCTCTTTCCTGCCCGGCCGCCCTCACAACGCACCCTCCTCCTGTCCGCCTTGGTGACCTTGTCCTTAGACCCTTTCGCATCCCGGCCACCACCACCACCACTGGGCGGCTTGCGCCTCCTACTGGTGGCCGCGCCCCCTCTCTTCCTGTCCCTGTCGGAGGTCCCGCCCCTCCGGTTCCTGTCCCTGGCGCGGCCGCGGCCTCGGCTGCTGGACGAGCTGCTGCTGCTGCTGCTGCTGCTGCTGCTGGAACTGGAGGAGCCGCTGGAGCTGGAGCTGGAGGAGCCGCTGGAGCTGGAGCTGGAGGAGCCGCTGGAGCTGGAGCTGCTGCTCCGACTCCGCACCCTGTCCCTGGCTGCGGTCCTGCCCCTGCCGCCGGCGGGGCCGGCGGGGGCCTTGGCTGGGCCCTCCGCTTCGGACTGGGCCATCTGGCCACGCCCACCGCCCTCGCTGCCAACTTCAGGCAGGGCCAGCAGGGATGGGCCCGAGTCTCCCGCGGCGCCGGGCTCCGCAGACCGGCCGGGTACAGGGCAGGACCCTGAGCCGTTCTCCAGGCTCCCGGGCTCGTGGGGAGTTTCCGCCTGGGGCTGCTTATCTCCTTCAGCCTCAACCTCAGCTTCCCTGCTCTCATTACCTACCTCCATCTCCACTGGCACTACGCTCCCCTGCGCCTCCTCATCCTCTACCTGCCCCTCTGCTTCCACCTCCTCCTGCTCCACCCTTAGCTCCCTGCCTTCTCCCAGCCCCATACCATCCTCCTCCTCCTCCTCACCACCCCCTTTACTCCCCTCCATCTGCTCCTTCATCTCAGCTTGCCGCTCCTGAACATTCTGTGCTACGCCCGCCTCCCCCTCCCCCCCTACATCGCCACGGTTACGTGTCACCTGCAGCTCCCCCTCCTGCCCCGTTGCCTTACCCTCCTCTCGCTCTTCAGTCTTCGGGGCTCCACCACGGGGCTCCCCTCGGTCCCTGACTCTCAGCAGTAGCCGTCTAGGCCGAGCCTCCATCTTGTTCAGGTGCTCTGCAAAGGCCTCACGCCTCTCCTCTAACATGGCTGTCGAAGGATCAAAGCACAGGATCGGCCTCCCGGCAAACTGAACACTCGGGAGAGGCGAGCCAGTCTTGGCGGCTCGGTGACAATGAGACATGGCCGTCTGGTACTTACCATTCATCCTTTTCTGAGACTCCGCCAAGAGCTTCTGAGTGGCTGAGCACATCTTGGCAGGAACGTAGAAAACGGACGGCTCGGTCTTTGTGCGGATATATTTTACGATCTCGGCGTTGTGCACATTCCACTCCTCTTGCTGCAAGACAGGGCGCCTCCGGGTTAACGCAGAAGAGGGCGTGCATTTAGACATCCACGACAGCAGAGGGCGCTCACCAGCTGAGCGAGTTCCACCTTCTGCTCCAGGAGCCTCAGCTGTGTCTGCTGGGCGCGTCTCTCCTCAAACAGCTCTCGCCTCTCGTTCTCGATCTTCCTGCGCTCTTGCTCTGCCTGCACTTCTAGCTTTTGTTCAATTTCCAAACGCCTTTTTTGCTGCAAGTGGTTTTAACGGTTTAACGATAATTTGAAAAATTCCTATACATCAGCCTATGGGACGACACTGTCCGAACAGCCACACCTTCTCACTGTCTACAGAGGACTCCTGTTTGAACTTCTGCAAGGTTCCCATCAACAAGCCAAACATACGCCGATTCCTGTAGCCGATCAAGACAACCAGAGTTAAGTATGCGACGCCGTAAAGTGCTGTTAAACATAGGTTAAACTGGTGTTGAACAGCGGTGGATAGTTCATGTCCAGAAAGTAAAAAAACTTGAACCAATCATCTAAACAAAAAGAGTCACAGGATGAGAGAACTGATCAGTTGAAACAAAACCTCTATATGAATTTTACTTTCTGGACCTCAACTATCCAGCTCTGGTCTTGAATTATATTTGCCGAGAATGAGAGCCATGAATATACACAGGTGCATGCGCCATCATCAGCACCGACTGTAAGTTCGTCAGACACCCGTTACCTTTGCTTTCCCCTCTCGTCCATCGTTTGGTCCTGAATTAGATCTCCGCGTGTTCGTTCTTTGGAGGTAGCAACAACGGATGACTGCAACGCCGGCTGTTGGCGAAAGGATACAAGTGAGAGACCTGCTTGCAGCCCGACAGTGGTCCACAGGCATGCCACACTCCCCTGAGAACATTAGCGGGGAGGCCTACTTTTTTGACATCATCATCATCCTCGGCGTCGCTGTCATGGCGGGAATCTCTCCTCCCTCGCTGATCGCCGGCAAGCCTGTGGGGACACAGGCGGGGGTTAGACCACACTACCTTTGTCGGGATACCCCAGCAACATGCAAGATGTGGGGGGGGGGGGGGGCAGCCTCACCTCAAAAGTGCCCCTTCAATGTCCCTCTGCTTAGCTGGGGGTCCTCCTCCACTCTCTGAGAGCCCACGCCTTGACACCAAACATTGACTTTAGGTGTGAGTACAGTCCTAGCATAGCATGCAAAATGCCATGTTTTCTATTATCTGATGGGAGGCTCATACTTCATCATAGGTAATACTTTACCTCAACAGACCAATCCCTCGTCCCCTACCTCCACCTGGGCCTGAGAGGGCTAGCCTTCTGGCTTGGCCAGGTCTGATGAGAACAAGGAAGACAGTCAATCAATCATAGATGTCTTTTGAACAAACATTATGAAATGCGTTTTTGGCCTTCCAAATCCACCTGGCTTCAGTGTTATGGGGGGGAAGGTTGGGTTTAGGACACACCCTATCTCTCCCAGTGTTTCAACGGGGCTTAGATCTGTGCCTTTTGGAGAAACGTAGGCAGCAGTGTCAGACTTCTATCGTCAGGTTCAACAGAACCAACAGCATGTGTTGGGTTTCCAAAGCCTTACACAACGGGATGGGCTTCGGATCGATAGGCGAGACGCATCAGGTAGTCACTAATCCAGCACTTAATTGAAGCGATACCGTGCCGTACCGGGAAAATAAGACGAATCCGATTATTGCTGCAATCCGGACTCAATGCAGTTACGTAAGGCACCCCACTGTCGGATGTGGCATGCGTCTCCTGCGGTTCTGGCCGCTTTACATCACTACAGCGTTCCCATTATTTGAAAACCATCATCCTGCTGCACGCAGGTAAAATGCAATCCTTTGCACCGCTGCGGATCAGTGTCCACCAGTCTAACTTTCAGTTTAACGTGTACTTACCTAAGATCGTTGGGATCTCTGCCAGTCAATTTGCGAATATTTTCGTCTACGCTTTTTAGGCTTTCTTTCGCCTTCTCCAGCTGGTCCTGTAAAGTTCGCACAGCGACCGCCATTTTAGCTAAAATCCACTAACGGAATCCTAGCGCAGCCCGGCGGCTGGAGGTCGCGCTGGTTGACAATCGTTTGATCCAATGAAACCATTGAACTGTTTAATAAAGGCCAATCAGGAATCACGGGGCGGGACGCTTAGACCAATGCCGGAGTTTATTATATAGATGGACGGAGTCGTGATGAAGCTGTCGTTTGCATACATTTCAGGGCCGTGGGAGACAAAAATCTTGGTTCCGACTAAATGACCAGCGACAACATACCTGCAAACTGCATTAATCGGACAAGACGCATTTTGTGGCATGGGGTAATGTATTGTTTATAAAGAAATGTGCCTTTATAAAACAGATCAGAACATTTAAGTGACACTTTATTACTGTTGCTATTAAATTCAGGGAAACCGATCTCAAATCAGTGGCTGTACCGCTGACAAGAATACACATTATGCTCGCATTCTGTATTATTACATAGTTTTCTGAAAATATATTTGACATTTTATAATTGTTTTTTATTTTACCTGAAACTTTCTATGAAAACAGTGAAAATAACATTTAAAAAGACAAAAGTAAAAAATAGTTCTGTGTATCAATCCCAACTTCTCTACACAACAGGATTCCTTGAACTTTTCCTGGTCTTTTTGACTTGAAGCATCACCATCATTCATTATCGGCCAAGTCGCTCTGTTCAAAGTACCTGCAAGGAGAAACGAAGGTGATTTCCAGAACATTCACTCTAGCGTGAAACATTCTTTTCTTTCGGCATTGGTACTTGGTCATATCACCTGCCAACCAAACAAATCATGAGGTTCAGGGCTGACAGCTTCTCGTCTTCCTTACTCTCCTGCGCATGGAGGAAGACCGAAACCATCCATCAGCATCAAAAGGTTTATCGTTGGCCGGCAGCCGCAAAATGGGAAAACGGATCGCTTACCAGGCCGGCTCGGACCTGCGAGCAGCGGCGGGCCAGCTGCCGGATGAGCGAATGGGCTTCAGGAAGAAGCGGCTTCTCCAGGCAGCCTAACAGTGCATACAACCACCTACCCTGAAATGCAGAAGGGCCTCTTTTTATTATTCACACAACACACCGGCCAGGCAACTCACCAGGACCACCCTGCTTACCAACTGTGGGACAAACTCCCTTTCCTCAAACCAGTTTATCAGGTACTCCAGCACCGCAGAAACAGTGGCCTGTGGAAGATAGGGTTCCATGATGGGTGCTGAGAGCAATCACAACATTTGGTAACAGCCGAATGTTTAATGCATTCGCATTCTCACCTGATTCAGCCTGCTAACAATGCTCAGAAATGGAGGGAATCCAATCTGATGAGGACAGCACAGAAAGGCAAGGGTTTTGAATTGCATACTTTATAGGATTCCTGCTTTTATACAGTCTCAATTCTAAAGTCATAATTTAGGAAGAGCACTTACTTTAGTGTAATCCAGGCCTGGATGCTCACTGCCTCCAGCTGTCGGTGATGTGTTACAACAAATGTTTTCCCCCAAGCAGAATTTCTTCCATCCCTCTTCATCCTCTAATTCTGGCTAAAATATACATGTCATGCATGTTATAACCTAAGAGTTCTACGCTTAGCTAAATGGTCATAACATATTGGTTTCAGCTTTTGTACATACCATTATCACATTGTTATCCAAGGACTGGGCCTTCCAATGTGATCTGTGTTTATTAATACTCTGGAAATACAGGATCGTGGCTTTAAAAATCAAGCAACTCATTTTTTCAGGATCACTGGAAACATCAACTACGATTACCTGTCTGATTGCGGAAAAGTTGCTAACTTGCTGCTGCTGCCATCTTAAACTCGGCGAGAACCCCACAGGAGCTGCCTGACATCCTGTAAGCTACACGAAAAAAAAACAATAATTGTACATACGTCACACATAGTGAAGAAACGTCCTTTACCCCAAAACGGTAAATAATTAGCATAGTCTCTCACTTACAGAAATGTTCACAGTCTGCTTCTTTTTTATTTTCTTGGGATCTATCTGCGCCACAACCACATCTGGGAAAAGGGACGCTTCCAATCTAAAACATACACACACGAGATCGTTTAATTCAAATAATTGATCCCGATCGTTGTAACTGTAATCTCCCAGCCTGTAAACAAGTAAATTAAAAGTACGCAGCGACGACTGACTGGACTTGTCTTAAATATTCCTGAGGGGTCCTCGGAGGTCCGCTGAGATCAACATCTTCAGGATCACATGGATCTACCGGGAGAAGTTTGGGCATCAGCTCTTCCACGTCTGAGTTCATCCTTGCCAACTAACAATCTAGATATAGACAATTTTATGGAAGTACAGAAACCAGCCAAAAGGTTGCTGCAAAGACCGACCATACGATGCTTTCTCGGCAGGAATCTGCGTTAAGCTTCCATTACAGATATTTACAATCTGCAAGCTGCCATGTTGGTGTGTGACGTTGATTATGTGCGCCCGTTGCCATGGTAAATTTAAGCCGCCAGAAATGCGACACCTAAGCGAAACGAAAGATGTAGACTGTACCGACGAAAAACAACTCTTGTGTGTGTTGCAGTGTGCAAAACCACCATATCTCAGATTTGTATTAATGTCATATACATTAACAATACGGCAGACGGCATTGCAACATATATCTCTTGCGCGGCGTTGATTTAAGGTCTAAGTAATTACTTGAAACGCGAAAGTCTCTTTTCTACAATACAGTACTTTGTTGCTTATTGACCTGTTGCTGCATATTTAGGAATAAATTACAAACTCCCTCTCCCTCTCTCTATTTATATATATAAAACCTTTGAGCTAAGATATATAGACACACATACACATACATACAGTGATTTCTCTTCCTGGCCACGTACATGGGTTAATCATTTACCCACTGCTGAAAGCCACACGCTGCTTCCCTTAACTTCAGTATCTTTTCGTCTTTGTTGGGCAATTGTGAAATTTCAGTTCTGCAAGTTAGATGTTACACAGTTGTTCTTATGTGTAACTTCCGACTTTTGGTTTAACGATACCAACCTCACCCGGGAATGGACTGCTGTGTATAGGTGTATAAAGGGATATTTTCTTTCCTTAATCATGACTTCTTTACAGTTTTGCGTTTTACTACCGCTGCTCTGCGCCCTGTGTTGGGGTTTTTTTTCCGACTACAAATTATGTGGCGATCCCGGATGTGAAAGTAAGCGATTCGATCTCATGCATACGCCTACGTTCTAAGAAATACCTATTAAATAGTGTTGTCACATATTTATAATTAGTGTTGTAACGGATTACACACGTACCAAAATGTTTATCTTCAGTGCCCTTTAAACAGGTGGTACGTGGAACAGTAGTTGGCTAACGCTGTCCAAAGGTCTGGTATCATTCGGAAAAGAAATTTCATAGACAATTAGTTCAACTTGAAATATTATATGACATATATAATATATTTGAATATTTTTTTCACGTGGAAAGAACTGCGAAGTTACCTTTGACCGTTTTGTAAGCATTTGTTTCTAACTGCTTTATGATCCTAGCCCTCTTGAGTCGTGTTCAGGCCACCAAAGATTTCAAAGGACCCGATTGCAGATTTTTAAACTTCAGAAGCGGAGATGTGATATTTGTGTATTTCAAGCTTTCCGGTAAAAGGGAGGATCTTTGGGCAGGAAGTGTGAGTATTGTTGACAGTCTCTAATGATCAGTACAGTCCACTGTAGCTGGGAAAAGTGTATGCTGATTTTGTTTGTTTTTATTGTAATATAGCTAATATGCTTCAGTGCATTGTTTATTAAAGGTTGGTAGTATTTGTAATAGAAACTTAATTGTAATCTAAATCAGGTAAACTAGTTCTACTATTCATGTGAGAAATGCAAAGTGCAATTGAAAATAAATTGCCATCATTTTCAGATTGACAAGCAATTTGGCTATTTTCCAAAGGATGCTGTTGAAGTTGAGGAAGTTTACACACATAAGGAAAAGGAAATTGAATTACCAACACAGGTATCCAAGCATTTATTCAATTATGTGTGTTTCTGTTTGTGTTTATTTCACTTTAAAGTTTAGAAATTTTAATCTAGTAACTATTTTCTTGCAGGAACTGGATTTTTTCTGTATAGATGAATATGGTGCTATAATTGAGGGTGATTTCAGTAAATCGGACAATTTGGATGAACAAGTGGCGCTTCAAGGCATCCCGGCAGTTGACATGCAGGATCTCAAGACTAGCGAACCAATACAAGTGACTCAGAGAACAGAAACTGTGGACAAAGTGGAAACAAGTCAGACTATAGTGCAGGATCCCCTTGATAATACCAAGCCAAAGCCAACTGAACAAGGTGGGTCTTATTGGATTGGATCTGGACTGACTGGATGGCTGGGTTTAGGAGCCAAGGATGAGGAGCAAGAGTCTTTTAAGAACAGGAAGATCGCTCTGGATGTTAACCAGTTAGTGGAGAATGAAAGGACTGAAACGGCTTCCTGGCTTAGGGGACAACTGGCTGGGGTTTTTAGTTTTGGTGAAAAAAGTCCAGATACTGCACCTAAGGAGCCGATAAACCAAAATAAAGATGAGGGTTTAACAGAAAACCCCAAAGATGAGGGATCTACACCAAACCAAAAGGAATCCATGAACACTGACTCTTGGCTATACACTGGCATTGGTGACCTTCTCCATTTTCATCAATCAGTCAATGAGAATAGTGGACTTAGAATAGAAGATAGCAGGCACCCAGGCACAGAGGAGGAGATAGTTACTGAGAACCCTCTTAGTTCTACTAAGCCAGGGGAGAGATGGAATCAGGGGAAGATAAGAGGAGAATCTAGAGTGGAATTTACAGATGATAGTTCAGGTTTTTCTTCAATAGAAAACAATGGATACGATAATGATTTAAAGAATGGAAAGTCTGAAAATGATGGAGAAACTGGTTATGGGAGCATGTACAGCCGTATTTTAGAGCTTTATGGTGAAAAACGTGAGGTTGAGAATGCCAATGATAATTCGCCTGGGTCTTTTGAAGGTTCACATGCTCAAGAGCCAGGATCTGATACACCAGATGGGAGCCAGGATGTGACAACAAAAGATGTTCAGTCTTTGTTTTCCATTGGTGGTATTTCTACCATTTTTGGGAGCTTGCCGTCAAAGTTTCAGCAGAACATTAGAGATGATAATAAAGATGCAGAAAACCATGATGAGTCAGCCCTAGAAATGACAGACAAAGGTAAGGACGTCTTGTTAGAACCCCAAACCAGTAATTCTAATCCATCCAGCAACAATATTAAACAGGAAAATATTGATGAAGATGACAATAAACCATATACCATTCTGTCAAGTAAAGGAGATACAAATGACCACCATATAACTCGGCTAATACCACAGGAAACATTAGCAGCTGAGGATATTAAATTAGCTGATGGTACTTCAAAGGCTGAACTTGGATCGGCAGATCAGCTAAAGATTTCAGATGTCATTGAGGATTCGATGGGTGATGTAGACATAAATGCTTCACAACCCACAGAGTCAAATGAAAAATATAATGTAGATATTAATGGCAAAACTGCAAGTAGCACTGATATTAAATCATCAGGTCACGTCAACGTAAACAGTACTTTGCAAATACCAATGGATCTTAATAATGTAGAGAGTGTGTTGTCTCGTAATGTATCAGTAGTATATGCTGTTGATAATATTTCCAAAATGTATGTCAGTAAAGAGGATAAGAAGACTGCAGTAGTTCAAAATGAAGGTTATAACACAAAGACCATTCAAAACCCTGTTGCCAGTTACAGTAAACCTCTGCATTCTGAGCATGGGGATAAGTCAACTTTTATTGATAGTACGGAGGTTCCATCTGTGACTAGTAGAGGGGAGGGACTATCTGTGATGGATGTTGTGAAAGGAGCATCTTTGATTGGCAATGGGCCAGAGTCATCAGTCATTGATGATTCCAACCTTGATAAGGATTTATCTGTGGACGACACTGTAATAAACACTGGGGGCAGGCCATCAATATATGACAGTACTGAAAGTTCCCCTATGTCATCTGCAATTGCTGATAGTAGGGGGGGCTTGTCTGTAATTGACAGTGAGGAGGAGTCAAACATGGGAAATGCTGAGCTGTCTGTGGTTGATGTAGAGGAGTCAACCTTTAAAGATGCTGAGATATCTGTGGTTGACAGCAGAGAGGTGTCATCCTTGGGAGATGCTGAGCCATTTGTGTTTGTTAGTGGGATGGAATCAACTTTGGGAGACTCTGAGGCACCTGTGGTTGATGGCATGGAGGAGTCAGCCTTGGGAAACTCAGAGGCATCTGTGGTTGATGGCATGGAGGAGTCAGCCTTGGGAGACTCTGAGGCACCTGTGGTTGATGGCATGGAGGAGTCAGCCTTGGGAGACTCTGATCCATTTATAATGGACAGTAGAGAGCAGTCACCAATGGGAGATGTTAAGCCATCTGTGGTTGATGGTGCAGAGGAGTCGACCTTGCGAGACACTGAACCATCTGTAATTAACAGTGGAGAGGAGTCCATCATGGCTCAGCCATCTGTGGTTGACACCAGGGGGGAGGCTTCCTCGGGAGAGACAGAGACCTCTGTGGTTGATGCCAGGCAAGAGTCAACCTTGGGAGTCACTGAGCCAACTGTGGTTGAAAGTGGTGAGGAATACATGGTGTTTGTCAATAGTGAGGGGGCATCTGTAGCTGACAGCAGGAACAAGTTGATTGTGAATGATAGTGTGGAAGAAACATTCATAACTGACAGCGGAAATGAGTCAGCTATAGCTGATATAGCAGCAGAGGGAGCATCCATAGTTGACAGAGGAGACACTGTCATTGAAAATGGGGAGGCACCATCTGTGATTGACAGTGGCAGTGAGTTGTCTGGGGTGAACACTGAGCCAGAACTCTTAGTTGTTGACAAGTTGACTTTGATAGAGGTGGTGGACGCTTCACCTGCTTTTGACAATGAGGAAATACCACCTGTATCTGAGAAGGGGCAGGGGTCTCTTGTGGTTGACAGTGAAGAGAGGTCATCGGTCAGTCAAAATGTGGAACAGATCTCTGCAAACATCTCTGACCTAAGCCCATCAGCAGCCACTGCAGATCTTTCTGTAATGGAAGAGAACAAAGTAACAACTGCTTTAAACCAGATGGGCATTCGAGATCCACCATCGTTTAAACATCATTCCACTGAGGGACAACATGAAAAAAATTTGGTATCTTATGAAAAAGAATATCAGGACAATACTTGGGAAAATCAAGCTGAAATACAAGAGAAAGTAGATACCATTAACAGTGTGCCTGTAGACACAGACAGTCTTGTAACTGAGACATTGCAACCAAAGGAAGGTGCATGGATATCTGGTGCTGGAAATGAAGCAAGACTAGATCCATTTACTGCCCCTGAACCAGAAGAAACGAGGCAGCAGGGCAGAGAGAGCAAAGACACGGGGTCTTGCAGCAAAGTAGTAAATAACGAAGATATTGGTGGGACAGAGGAATGGAAGGAAAACAAAGCTGGAGACATTCGTCCTTCTAGACACATCCAGGAGGATCCTGGAACTGGAACTTTGCACACCGCCGAACATGATTATCACAGTTTGCAAACGGAATCAAACTACGCATCTGGGAAAACTGGAATGGTCACTGATGATGGTTCGGGAGAACATGCTGGCATTTTAAGATCAGAACCGGCAGAAGGTGTTACAGAAACGCCAGAACCAAAGGGAAGTGTCAGCAAAAGACATGGGGCAGTCGCACAGCCTAATGGACGCCCACATTCCACAAAGGATGCTGTTAAGTTTCCAGAACATCTTAAAGATTACCGAAATATCCAGAACTACATGACTAACCAAGACCTACACCAAGTGTTGGATCTAATAGGGAAACACAAACTTATGTGGCTTGACTATCAGCTGGCAAACCTTCGGGACTGGGAAACTGTGGAAAATACTGACAACGACCTAGCCATACTGTATGATTTTGAACGACTTCTACAATATCACATTGAACTAAGTTCTACTTCAAAAGGCAGTCAAGCTGATGGTGATGCAAAGGAAGCCTCACTTCAAAAATTAAAAGCTCTTTTATCTACTTTAAAACGTATACTCACACAGGAGAAACCCACTGTCCCTAAACATTCTAATCAAGGTACTTTTGCTGTGAAATTTTATTTTTAAGTATGATCATGAGTTAAAAATTAATTGATACTTCTTTATTGATCCCTGTGAAGAGATTTTCTTTTTCACTCTCCCAACTTTCTGTAAGCGAGAGCCTGCTGCCAGCAGTATGTTAATATATAATATAGTAATGAATGTTTTTTTTTTTACTAAACCCAAAAACCTATGGAAATACGTTGTTCTTGAAATCTTATTTGCACTTTTTATTGGTACAGCTAAGCAGTGTCATACTTGTCTTTCAATATAATGATTTTTTTGGTATTTTGTATGTAGTACTGACATCCTGAATAACCATGGAAACAACAGTTGTGCACGATGTGGAGATTTTCCCCAGTTCTGACTATCGAGTTATGATTGCGCATCAGCAGCGACAGGTGGACCGGAATGCACAGACGGCGGCTGTTTTATCCATGAAGTTGATGCAGCAGAGAAGGACAGAAAGAGGTTTGAGGAAGGGGACCTACTCCCCACAGTCCAGGAGGAGCCTCCTTTTCAGTCACAGTCGGAGGGTTTACACGATGGTACGTCTCGCATCCTTCAAAGGCAAATGTCATGCTAGCCTATTGCTAATTATGTATTCATTGAAGACAAATCAGTTTCAGTAGCTTCCTAATTCAAGCAACATATGCAAAACTATGTATTTCAGCATATATACAATTATGACAATAGGTTTGATTTTGCTCATCTGACAGATAAAGCTGCTGCTGTTGCTCTGTTTCTAAACCTTACCGGCCAAGTTATACTGGAAACTGCAGCGCGCCTTCAAGACAGTGTATCAAGTTTAACACAATTCATCATACAGGTATGGACATCAATCATATTTTACAAAGTTTAAAAAACCAATCGTTTATAGTGGACCTCTTTACCATTTTTTAAATGGTGAAATTTGCGGTTTAGTTTTTGTAACTTAATATCACTTTGTGCTGTGTTTAATACACTCCGCTTAATTTGCAGTATTTACATTGTACAAGCGCCGTTTTGGTGAAGCTGTTACTTTAAGGCTTGTTTACAGTGCAGATTTTGCTGGGACTGCCCTGCTGTATGTCAAATGTAATTTGATGTCAGTAAAGGCTCAGGTTATACCAAGGGGAGAGGCACTCTTTAGGGTGCTGGTGTCTTCTAGCCGGGCCTCTTTATCAGCGTAAATCGGGAATATTTTACAATGAGAGAAGCGCACATCTGAAATGGAAGCTGACGATGACATGGAGGTGGGTATTTCTACGGTGGAGTGGTACAAGTTCGGCGTAGTGGTTGAATATACTCGCTGACCAAGCAGTGAGCTGGGTGATTACGTGGTGGTCAGAGTAGATCCTTTTGGTCAAGCGATCGCGCCCGTATCTGGAATTTTCTAAATATTCTGAACAATTTACGGAAGTTTAATCAGATCGAGCCGTTTTTCGCTATTCACCATTAAGTGTGTCTGACGGGACCATGTTATTGTGTCACAGACCGGTTGAAGAAACATTTTTTAATATAAAGACGCTTAAGTTTGTGTTCATTGATGTAACTTCCCATTAAGTCAGGAGTGTTGGCCGACTTATTGCTTAATGCACGAAGCCGAGAACTGCGTTGACGACGGCCCGGCTCTCGTCGTGTCACTTTAACATTGTAGCTGAGGTGCCGTGTGGCGCTCTACAATTGGTGACGTCTGGAATGAACCACGTAGGAAAACTGCGAAAAACAGGGGTGTGTGCGCGTGCTTATAGGCACCTGCCTTTCTGCGAGTGTATGAATAATAAAAGTAAACACACGCATTTGCTTAGTTATTCCGACATTTTTGAAAATTGTTATAGATTAAGAAAATATTAAATTCGGGTGGGATAATGATATATCTAGATAGCAAGGTACCCCTCCGCAACCGGTGTCGACCCGTTCATCGTTACGTGGTGGCTTTCTGTTTAGGTGTCTCGGAAGCCGTGAAGTGACAGCAGACTGGCTGGATATGTTGGCATTTGTTCCGTGAAAACAAGGTGGACAGTGGCGCTTAAACTTAATACATTATGGCAGAGGAGTTAGCGGGCGACCCGGTCCTTTCGTCGCCTGAAGCGACCGAGCTGAAAGTGGCAGCGAGGGTCTACTACTCCCGTGCGGTGGAGACCGTGAGAGACGTGAGAGAGCCCGCCGCCAGCCTAGAGGAGCTCTCCACTCCCCGATGGAGTGGAGTTTCGCTAGTTCTCTCCGATTTTGTAAAGCTTATTTTACATTATCCGCTATAACGTGCGCGGTAAATGCTTTAATCTGCCTGTTGATGCGTAGTCCGCCAATGTTGACAAGGTGTCAAATGACTTCCGGAGGCTGATGGAATGCCGACAGATCAGTCCCCCGGTGACACTTGCAAGCGCTGTCCCACGGCAGACGTGTCTGATGGTGACACTGACTGTGTACTGGTCACGATAAAAAAGGCGATTCTCTCCAGTTTACAATTTTACTGATGCAGAGAGGAGGGGCGGGCGGCTGGCTCCCATGTCTAAGTAGTCTTTGTTTTAACAGGTGGTGTCCTCCCTCCCTGATGACTTGAAGCCGGGGCCGGATTTCTACGGACTGCCGTGGGAAGCGGTTATTGTGACTGCGCTGCTGGGAATACTGACTATGCTGTTGTTCACCTGCAGATTGTATCAGTCTGTAAGCTTGCACGTGGGGAGTTATGCTGGCCGTGGGCCTCAATTCATAAATATGCAGAACCTTCTGCATCACACTCACACGCTTGATATTGAACCTTACTCATTTATGTGTTTCTTTTCCAGATAAAAAGCAGACTCTATGTTGGTAAGTTTGGTTCATGCCTTGTTAAGAAGGATATCTTAACTCAGCCAGATGAGTTGACTTACTGTAATCTTCCATTGGGCTTTCAGGGAAGGAGAGAAAGCTGGGCCAGAAGTTAGCAGAGTTACTTGAAGAGAAATGTAAAGCACTGGAAACACTCAGTCAGTGCAGTCATAGAGTGAGTGTTACTGCAGCACGGGTCTGTGTGATTGCACTGTGACACTGTGTGTGTGTGTATGACACACTCTTTGTGTCTCCCTGTGTCCTGTAGTATGAGGAACTGGAAACTGCCCTGCAGAATGGAGGTGCCTCTGCACAAGCATCTGAGGGTGAAGATCTTGAGGTGAGTTACTCTGTGGCATGAGCAGCCCGAT
>JAABNY020000025.1:13789642-13803606 GCA_015164015.2 Brevimyrus niger | reverse complement strand
GGTCTGAGGGCGGACACGGGGGGGAGTGGGGTCTGAGGGCGGACACGGGGGGAGTGGGGGAAGGGACAGGCGAGGCCGCGAGGAGTTACATGCCCTCGCTGAAGCTCTGAACCTCGCGGTAGAAGTGCTGCGTGGGCTCGCTCAGGACGACGCTGGCGTCCATCACGGGGTGCCAGACGCGCCCCAGCCCCAGAGACACCTCCTTGATAAGGTTGTGCACGGGGTCTTCCTCCACGGAGAAGGTCTGGTACGGGTCAAAGTCGATGCTCTCCTCCGACACGGCCAGCACCTTCAGGTTGGAGCCGCGCAGCCGCGAGATGGCGATGAGGTTGTGGGCCCACACCGTGTAACCTGTGCACAGAGAGACAGGCCCGTGAGCCGCACCGTATGGCGGGTCCGTCGAGACCCCGGTACCACACACAATGGGAGGGGATGGAAATGTGCCGGCCTTGTGTCCCCGTGCAACACCGCTCACCATGGATGACCAGCACAGACAGATGGATACAACGCCAAGCCAGAAGCACCAGCGGATCCTCGTTGCGATTGTCACTGAGGTCTGGGAAGCCGCTGTCGTCCCTCATGAGGGTGAAATGGGTGAGGGTCTTGGGGTACTGCAGAGAGATGAGCTCCACCGTGGCCTCGCTGGTGGAGGCAGAGTAGCTGTCAAAGTGGATCCTCTCCAACGGAATGCTAGGCTTCAAGATGGCCAGCAGGTCCTGGCTGCCGGTGTCCAGGGCCATGATGTAGACGCGCAGGTTGCCGCTGTGGCGCACCAGGGCCTTCCAGTCGTCGTCGGCCGGGGTGCCGTTCAGAGGCTTGCCCGCCAGGGCGCCGCCGTTGAGCAGCAGGGAGAGGCGGTGCAGGGGCGTGCGGTCGCCCCCTGACAGCAGGCGGCACATGCTGGCACTGAAGTCGCTGAAGTCCAGCGCCAGGGAATGCAGGTGCGGGAGCCGCTCCAGCTCCACCACCCCCAGCAGAGGCACCAGCTGGCTGTCCAGCAGACTGAGGTGCTCCAGAGATCCGGCGCTAGAGTTGGACATGGCTGCCAAGGAGCTGGGAGTCACCATACCCAGCATGAACGCTGAGGACAGCCAGTTCAGCTGCCGGCTATTAGCCAGGATTTCCCCAAACAGCCGCTGGATTCTGAAGCACAGGCCGATACAACACTCAGGTAACAGTTGTTTTCTAATTAATAATAATAAAAACCAATAAATATAACATGCACTTACTCCTTGATTTTCTTTCCACCGTGGTCGACCTGGCTGAGATGAAGGCTGTCCAAAACCCCCTCCTCCTGTAGAATACAGGTGTCGCCGTACATGCTAAGCTTCCTTATGTTCCTAACAAAAAAAAAATTAGTAGAGACACATCAACAATGTTCTAAACTGTCAACTGTGTATTTTTTAAAAAGCTGCGATTAAACCCCACTGACTTATGGGACAATTATGAGAATGCAGGAAGCGGCCGCAGCGCCCTGCCGCTTCCACTTCCGGAACCACGGAGTCAAACCATTTCCCCTCTGAATTTGCTTTATTTCTACAGTGAGATGTCTACGTGCCCTTAGCACCGGCTGCTGTTAGAATGGATGAAAAGCGGCCAGGTAAATAATGGAAACACAATAGCGATCAAAGCGCCCCAACCCAGGCATTTCCGTCCGGTCAGGGGAATGCGACTCGGGGGGCTCCGTGCCGGAGCGTTCACCCTTCATGTCCCCATTCACAATCACATGCCCCTTACACATCTGCACTATCTGAAAGCAGTTACGGGGGGGGGGGGGCATCTTATCAGTTTAGTATTAACAAAATTACGGGTTTTGCTGTCCCCGGGCATGTGGAGCCCAATGCCACCCGTCCGGGCAATAATAAAAGAAAGAGACCGATCTGTTTACATCTGACAGGCACGCAAACAGCTGCCAACAGGAACCGCTGTAGAGTCGGAGGGGGGACGGCCTCCCCCGATGCTCTGCCAAATTGCGCGAATAGCCCACCCCGGCTAAACACGGGGACCCTGCGAGGCTGATGCATGTCACCGCGTCCCGATGACAGGTGTCCGCTCCGGCCGGGCCGAGACCCCGACTGGCCACGCATGACGGCTCAGCGACTGGCCTTGCGCAGCATCTGACGCAGTCGAAAATGGCTTTCCGCACGCCTCCCCTCGGCACCTACCTGTTGTTCCGGAGGCCGCGCAGCACACAGAGCACCTGGTCCAGGTAGGTCTTCGCGGCATCCTTCCACTGATCGGGGAAGCGGGGGTCGCTCTGCGGCGCCTCCACTCCGTGCAGCGGGAGGCAACCCTCCACAGGGGCGAACTCCAGCTGCAGTTCTCGGACGAAGGACCCGAACTTCCGCATAAGAAACTCCAGCTTGGGGGTCTCCTCGGACCCCGAGCCCCCGCCGTTAGTGCCGCCACCGACACGCAGCTTCAGATTCGTCCACAGCGCTGGGTAGAACAGACACTCCCTCCAGCGGGAACACACGGCGGAGGCCCGCAGCTTGTCCCGGGGGGACAGGAAGGAAAATATGTGGACGATGAGCTCGCTGGGTAAGGCCAAGGCTCCGATACCCCCGCACAGAGCCATGGCCAACAGCTACTGGACTGTTACTTAGAGAAAATTACCGAAAAGTAACCCTTCGGAGGTCTGCAGTGCGGGCCTGCGCCTCTACGCTGCTCGCCGTCTGTGAAAATAAACAAGCTGGGCAGCTTTTCCTTCAATACTACTGGAGCGCACCAAACTCTTCCTGTCTTGGGGGAACAACAATCGTACTGGCTCGTTTAATCATATTTTCAGCAATTAAATCCAAAAAAATACCTAATTCATAAAATCGAATCCCCGGTTTCTCATATTATTCTGAAAGAATTGAATAATTCCGGAAGCCAAGCATATTATTTGGCCAATTATTTTAAAGCCCACCATATTGCCTAATTTGGGTCATTCCGAAGCCTTGTTATTTTTGCTATACTAAGTGGTTTTCAGTAGAGGGAGCAGTTAAGCTGTTTCCCAGTTTACACAAAAGCCACTGGATATTTTTTTATTATTATTATTAATATTATTATTTAACGAAACGCAACGACAAGTTTCAAATGTTTAATGGCGCTATCACCAAAGTGACACTAAGCACAGCATTCAAGTTACATTCTACTTATGCTAAAGCATCTGCTTCTCAGATAGCTCGATGTGCAGTAACTGCTACATAATATTATGTAACTCATTGTAAGGCATAGCTCAATAGGTCCCGTTGATAAATCAGTATACTATCACATAGCACCCGAGTTACCCCCCTCCTAAATTCTAGGCGAAAGCGACGCTGGCTTTTACATCACTTCCGTGTTTGTCTACGGGACAGCGCGAGGAGGCGTGCGCGCTCCGTACCGTGTCACATCCGGGTTTTTATTAGAAGCCGTGGATCCAAAATTCGGGTGGAGTTGTAGTATTTATGATACCCATTATGGACGCAGATAAGGTGCCGATTTTAATGGTTTCTTTGAGTTACCCATGTTAAAGTTAGTTTATTTAAGCCTCTGAACTGAGGGCTTCGCCATAAGAAGTTCGCTCAGGATCTGTAGTTTGTCTTGGTGTATTTCGAGTGCGTGTCTAATTTAACTAACAAAGTGACTGAACTGGCAGTGAAGCTATAACTCTTCTGAGAACGGGATAATATTTAATGTTACGTGTTTCGTGTACTGCGTGACTTGCCTTGTTAAGACTTTGCATCGAAGCCGTCCGTCACTGTCGTGACAATATATCACTTGTTTATAGTCTCTGTAAATGATGACATGCTGCCTCTGCCACTGGCTCCTCTTAGATCGACCCCGATCGTGCTGTGATTGGCAACCCATAAGATCTAAAGCCACCTTCTTTTATTTTATGACCGGTGCGGAACCGAATGTGAATTGGCCTCCCTTACAATAGCTCAGTATTTTTCTTTGTGTCCCGGCCAGCAGTGCACAGTGAAGGACTTTGAAAATGTGGAGCTGGGAGATCAGACGCGGAATCCACAGCAAAAGTTGCCACGTCGGACCATATACTTCGCCGGTGGGGAAACCATGGAGGAGTACAGCACAGACGAGGAAGAGGAGGAACCAGAGAAGAAGGATCTCATACCTACAGTAGACCCTGTGAGTAGACCTGTGTCTGGTTGGCCTGACAGTCCCCACCCTGTTGTAGCATGTGTTGTATGGTCTTATCAAGGTGTCTGAACCCCTTAACGTTTTCTTCCAGTCAAAGCTGACGTGGGGGCCATACTTCTTGTTTCATATGTGGAAAGTGGCCATGTCCACTGTGTCGGGTGAGTTACCTTCAGCAGCCCAGCACGTACACTGCAGTTCAGTCCCATGTATGGCTTCCCCAACCCTTCCAATTTGTTCTCGCCGTTTGAAGTAACACAGAAACGTTTTGCTGAGCCATAGCAGGAAATACTACAAAAGTCTTTATATACCTGATCTTTTATATGACAGACAGGTGGACAGACAGACATGTATTGATCCTGAAGTTATCTACAAGCAGCACATGAAATAGAACAAAAGGCACAGTATACATACAGGACTGGTTGAAATATGTATACAGTTTTTATTTTACAGTACTGATTGGGTTCGAAATGTCCTCTGTGAACACTGACACATTGCTGCAGCCTGTCCCTGACACTATGACTTTAGCTACCTTGACAACACCTTTCCACAGTGTTGGGTCAGGTAACACGGCACCACTGACTGCCCGTCACGTTCAACCGACTTGACACCCATGCAATTTTTTTTGGGGGGGGGGGGGTGTAGTAAGGGAGAAAGTTTTTTGAGAGGAAGACCCACACAGTGGATGAATTAAAGGAGTTCAACCGTGGAAGCATTTATGGACATCGATGCTGGGATTTGTGTGCTAAAGTGTGTCACAGTGTCAGAGACAGGCTGCAGGAATGTATTCACATTGACAGAGGACAGTTTGAACACATAAGAGACTCAACAGGACCCAATCAGTGAAACGGAAACTATATATCTACTTTTTGGCCCACCCAGTATACACAAATAACAAGGAAAGACGATTAACCAAAAAGTGCAAAATATGCAGTACAAACAGTTTACGGTCTGGTAAAAGAGGTCAGGAGAGACTGTTTGTAGAGTCTGATGCATGGCAGGCTGGCAGAAAAAAACAAGAGGAGCTCAGCTGGATGAGTCTGTTACCTTGGAATTGGTGAAATTCAGTCCTGCTCCACAAGGGGGACCCTCACCGACAGAAACTGCCTGGACCTTTTCTGTGATTGACCAAGTACTTTTGTCATTGTCCTGAAACAAGAAGCGTTTTGTGTTGCAGTATGTCTGCACCATACTGCTCCTAAGCTGGCCTTGCTGCATCACAGGGACTGTTTTTAATGCAACTAATTATGTACTCATCAAAACCTAGGGCACAGGATCGGGAGTTATTTTTAATGTTAGCAGTTGACACCCAAGCCTGGGTTTTCATCTGTAAGAAAAATCCCTTCATCCAGCCAGTTTTTCCTTCACTTGCACAATGAGGGGTGGAGCGCTCCTTACAGAGGTGTGCCTCCAGTCACGGGCGGTTTCTCCCCAGCAGTACAATCGAGCTCTTTATCTGGCTGACAAAGGCTGAAATGCAGCAGGCTGCTTGAACACTGAGCTCCTCAGTGCCCTCTCTCCCTCTGGCGCCATGCGTATCAGGGCAGCCCCTGAGATCAGCCAGTGGGACCAGGGACGGTAATGACACCACGTAATCCTGTCAGCTGCTGTCGGTTCCCTGACTCGCCAGACCTTCTGGTAATTGCATTTCTATGGTTTTACTTTGCACCGGGATTATGTCGGTTGTCAGTGGTGGTTCAGGGGGTCCCCAGGGACCAAGTGCCCCCCCTCCTTGACAACATGCGTGGCCCCTGCTGTGGGGCCCCTAAAAAACGTTTGCTACTTGGGCCTGAAATAAATTCATTATTACCATCATTCACGTATATATATATGCATGGGCTAAAATTGTGTGCGCTGGGAGCAGGTGAAACACGCACGTAAGCACTGAGTGCGCCAGGTGGGCGAGTCACTTCAGTCGGTGAGAGCAAAGTTAACGGCAGAAAAAGAATAATCAAGCTTGTGGAAGCAGGACAGTCTAAACAAGGTATCAGAGTGAGTCACATATTTGTAAGAACTGTAAAATGTGACTGTAAAGCGATGCACAAATATCACCGGTTCTCAAAATAGTCTTTAGCTTCTTAATGCTGGAAATCTAGTGTAAGTAATACTTGGAGGACAGAATCGACAGAATAACTGGCCCCAGTCTGCTCCTCCCATCCCCCCTCCTCCATTCAAGTTGGTTCATTTCTGTAGCTGCTATGGCCCCCCCGTTAAGTAGATAGTGATTGATTCACAACATTGATCGAGGTATAACCATGGCATCTAAACACGAACTAGTTTCCCTGGTATAATAGCCTTTATCCTGCTAAGACTTTCAGTTACACACTCGGTTATTCCATTTTCCTGACTCTGTTGGAGAGCCGCTGGGCGCCGTGCCTGGGGGTGAACTGGCCAGGGGCTACACAACCACCGAGAGCAGATGGGTTTCTTCAAGTGTGCCTGCCTGTTTGTGCTTTTCAGTGTGCGATTACTTCGGGGAGAAGATGTCCTCGCTGCTGGGCATCACAACTCCAAAGTACCAGTACGCAATTGACGAGTTCTACAGGATCAAAAAAGAGGTATGTGCAAAGAGCAAGGGGCAAGGGGTGACCTACCCCCCCAGATGCCAATGAATGAAAACTGTGAGCTGCGTCACACCTCAGAGAATGTGCTGATTTTGGATAATGGCGGGCACTGCAGGAGGAGGAGGAGGCGGAGGAGAACCAGCTGTCCGAGGAAGCAGAACGTCACTTCAAGGAGAAGCTCCGCCCAGAAGGCAAGCAGCCAACAACAGAGCAGCCGGAGACCTCCGCCTCCTTCGTCAAAGTGACCTTTGACCTGCAAGACGAGACGCACACCTCGCTGGAAATGAACATGGTCGCCGCACCCGTCCCCAACTAAGCCCTCAGTGACCCCCCCCCCAGCTCGGTCTTCATCATTTGTGCAGCTCGCCCGTCTTTATCCTATCGGTGCCGTTCTAGAATGGCAGCTGTAGAACGCGATCAGGGTGTCTCACTGTGCTGGGTACAGTGTGTGGTTGACCTGCCAAAAGGCTTGTCTGGGTTACTTGGGATTTAAGGTCCCATGGGTGTCTGAACTGTCCTGAAGGCTTTTCATTTAATTTTCATGTTTTATGAAATTCCTTGTAACTTTCCAAAGGACTGACTTCCAGATGTGTTCCACAGCACTTCCTGGGACTCATTGTCATTCGCTTTTCTTCAGGTATTTTGTAATTGATTGTGTTCTGTTGATCTTATTCTGTAAATAACCGTTTGCCGCACTGATGCTGCGGGTCTGCCAGCAGCTCCGTTTCCATGACTCCCGTCTCAGGGGAACCGTTCAGCCGAGCCCCTCTGTTCTTTGGGTTCTCAGCTGCCATGATTCTCCCCCTGGACAACGGGAGAACATGAGGACCCCGGAGGGAAGAGAGACTGACTGCTTCTCCTGCATGTCCGCTTGAAGAAATGGACAAAAGCAGCTGAGGATGCTGCTCTATCCTTAAAACGTTGTCATTAGTGAAGACTAGTCAGACCCAAGTATAGTTAAAAATTTTTCTATTGTATCACTGAAAAATTAAACTATATAAATATATTATTATTATTTTTTATTATTATTTCAAGCTAAAAACTTTTATAACTGAGAAAACAGATGCATTTATTTTATATAATATACATATTAATAAATTGAATAACTGTCATATGCTTATTCTGTTGTACTTTTCTAACTGATGAGGTATTTTCATACTGGAGTGTGGAGGTCCATCTCAACATGTCCTGCATAGTACTGAAAAGCATTGCTGCTTGACGCAGAAGCCCGCGTCACGTGTCGTCCATGTCGGCGCTGCCGTCGTCGTTGGCCACAAGAACCTCTCTGTTTTCATAGGTCCAGAAGCCATTCAGGTCTATGAGGATGCTGGTGACGGTGTCGCCCTGCCCGCTGGTGACCAGGTCCTGCAGGGTGATCTTGTAGGGATCTTTGGGTTTCACCATGTCGAAGATCTCATCCTGTTACAAGGAGAGAACTGGTCGGCATCGGCACAAAATAATTAGCCCCCTTGCTCCTCAGTTTGTACACATACCTTGACATCTTGGAAGGACACTGGCTCTTGGCCGTGCACCTTCATCTGGTCCTGGATCCCCTGGAGGACAAATCAGAGTCATTTCCTGCTGTCTTGTGTCCTGTCCCATCCTCTCTGCTACTGTATTCCTTACCCTGAAGAAATAGTTGAGTGTGAACACATTCAGGTGGCCCTTGTTCTCCATATCCAATATCTTGAAAATGTACTGAAGGGCAGCCGGCTCCTTGCGGTTCTCCAGCGCCAGGACGAAGTCCAGGTAGGTCTTGTAGTCCTGGGAACCGCAACATAAGCATGACGCCAGCGTCGCGTCCAACAACAAGGCCACTTGGCGATATTGAAGGATGTGTGCTTACCATCTCTCCATCGTAAGTGAGGCACTCCTGGTAGACGCGGTCCAGGAAGATGCTCGTCAGTGTGCCGGTGCCGTAGCGAGACAGCTCCTCTTTGCTCAGCATTCCATTGTGGTCCTTATCCAGGTTCAAATACTGGCCTGGGAGTAGAAACCACAAACCGCTTTTTAGCAGATTAGAGTGCTAGGTGCCCTGAGACAGCTCGGATACGAGCGCATCTGCCTACCATAGACGCGGAGTGCTGACGGGGCAGAGAACCAATTGGATTCCTGACTCTCCTTGGACAACTCCTCATCCCGCAGCTGAAATGCAGGGAAGGGCAGACACCACAACTCAGCTGGAGAACAAGTTAATAGGGAGGTGGTTCCAAAGGGAACCTCCGGTCCAAGTCCTCCGTAGGTAGGAGGCGATGACATACCTCCAGAAGATCGTCTAGAAAGCTGCAGGCCAAAATGTCCTGAATTTTTATTTTTCCTGAGTAAGAGAAAACTGAGTGAGTAGGCTGTACCAAAGAGCCGTCAGAGCAGAGGACAACATTCCTTGGTTTCTCAGAAGGCAAAGCCTTACTACGGCAGCGGCGGAAGGGGTCAGCTGGGTTTCATTAAAGTAACAAAAGTATCGACTGATATGCTGAAGGGTTTGGCTTTAGATCAGCGCATCCAAGAATGCGGAAGAAGACTCTGAATGACACAGCAGCAGCCACTGGGAGCACAGAGTGGGGGACGCTGTGGAACACAGACCGGTGCGCAGCGGGTCCAGGAAAAAGAAGAACTTTCGGACGGCGGTGCAGACGTAGAAGGAGTAGAAGGACTTCTCCAGGCCGTCCAGCTGGGGCAGGGTGGGGATCAGTTCCAGAATGTAGTTCTCCAGGTCCTACCGTGAGACAGGTTTTGACTCTAAGAAGCACACAAGTGGACTTGGGAGAATTGATCTGTTTCGCTGGGTTAAAATCAGCATCACACTAATGTTGACGGTGCTTACCGACTCACGGAGGTAACCTTGACCTGCCACGTCGTAAAGACTCAGGCCAATCCGGGTCTGATGAAGCCAAACTGGGGAGGAAGTATCACAGTGGTACCAAATTTTAATCTATGCCACAAGAACAGAGTGAGTAAATCTAATTAGTGAGTAAGTCCAATTAATGTGCCAAGTAGGCACTCTGTGTCAGGGTTCCCCAAATCTGGTCCCTGAAGGCTAGTTCAACACACAGTTCCCATATTTCCCTCTTCAAACACACCTTACTCAGCTTACCAGTCAAATGGCAGGTTTAGTAGGTGTATGTGAGCAGGGAAATCTGCAAACCGGCCCTCCAGGAACGGATTTCAGCAACCCTGCTCCAAGAACAGCTTCCATTCTCTCTGTACGTTTGCTTTTTGTAAGACAAACCTTTTCTCATGACATAGTTAAAAAACTGCATTATTGATATGCGTCCATATGGGTCATTGTGCAGAAGTTTGGCATAAACTCTTGCAGTGAAGAACTGTCTGGTGGGAGAAAACAAAGAGAGCGTTGGCAGGAATATCTGCTTTTCTGTTGCTAAACCAACAAAAAGGTAATACCTTAAATATTTTGAACCCTGGAATTCAGCAAGCTGACTGCACTTACTTGCACTTTTCTCCTGCCGTCTCTCCAACCTTCAAGAAGCTGTCGTAATTGATCATGGCCTCCTCCCCAGCCATGGGAAGCACTTGGTTTTTGTCCAACAAGAACCACAGATTCTGGTGCAAAAGAGGAAAAATCAGCATACTGGACATACATAGCATCATCTCTGCAAAAGCACTCAGGCTTTTATCACACAGTAAAGGAAGGCACCACACCTGCAGCTCCTCGTTGTCCAGAAGCTCTCTGCTCTTCCTCTGCAGAAACACGGCTCTGGACTCCTCACGCAGCTTCTGTAGCAAAACCTCGTCGTCGGCAGGAAGCTGTAAGAAGCGCATTAAGATGACCACCTTGCAAATTAAGTCCGCTCAAGGAGGACAGTGACTGGGTCGGCGACGTAAGTACCCGGTAATAAAAGCGGGGTATGTTCTTGTAAGAGGAGTCAGTCTTGTCGCCACCCCTCCATTCTGTGTAATACTTTGTAAACAGTCGGAGTTCATCCTCCTTCTTCTCCTCCTCTGTCCTCTCATCTGCCAATAAATGTGTGATCCACGAAAACCTTAACCTCAACGATAATAAAAGAACAAATCTACCTAAAGTTGCCGGCAAGTCCGGGTTTATGCATACGGGACACAGGCATTCCAGCTGAGCAGTCAGCGATGTGTGACGGTTTCAGGCACTCAGCTGATGCTAAATAGCCAGCTAGCGTAGTAGCCTGTGTAACTGAAATTCCAGCACTCTAGAACAATCACAGCGTACTCTCACCCTTTTGTGCAGATGCCAGTTTCTTTTTCAGCAGTTCTTTCCATTGTCTCACCGTATCATTAGACATAATAATATCGATTTATTTGGCATGAATATTTTTTAAATTCAGTTATAAGACTGCCAGTTCTCCTAGACTTCCTTGTCGTGTCCTATTGCGTCCGTTGATTGGCTAATTTTGCCCCGAAGGCGTGAACATTTGGATCTAACCTATTGTGCAGCGTCATGCTAACCATGTGATTTAGTCGTCATCAAATGCGGCCACCTAGACATGTCAATGTGACGTTGCCTGATGAAAACTGCTCTGATTATCTGTTTAGAACGTGGGTTTGAACCGTTTTGCTAAGTCTTTAGATTGAATGATTTAATAGTTCAAAAACACTTTGTGAGTAGTGATCGATCTTCATTTTTATTTTGTATTTTAATAAATCAGGTAGTACCTTACACCTTTAAACGATATGTCTGTGTAACCCATGTCATACGTCTTGCTTCTTTTTTATTGGTTTGTACTTAAATATTGAGTGAAGTTTATAATTGCTGATTTCTGATCTTGTGTTCGAATATATTCCAAAATCTAGTTGTTGGTTTGTTGTTTTGGTGACTAGTTTTTATGTCACACACGCGACCAGTAACTAGTGCTATATTAAGCTTAAGGGCTGTATACGATCACGTCTGGACTTTATTTAAATAAAAGCCTTTCCGCTTTTCTGTGAAGGACCTTAATTTGTTTTAAGTTTAGTCATCCTCAGTCTTCCAAACCTGTGCCGTTTGTTTTTTTTTTTATTGACCTCACTCAGATGGGACAATGTCCTCCTTGCTCTTCCCGTTCGTGAAAGTCAACTTAAACCAATTCTCACCACTCTCCGTTTCAAGGCCGTGGCGAAGTATTTTTCTTAAGAGCCTGCAGCCGTATTTCAAATCTGCCGAACTGGCAAATCTGCGTCTAGAATCAACTAAAGAAGGTAGCAGGTACGCTGCACACAAGAAGAAAGCGGCTCAGAAAGACTCGAGGCGCAATGAGCGGCAGCCTTTCTCCAGGTCCGTATTTGCGGCCGGGACGGCCAGCAGGACAGCTGAGTTCATGAGAAGGAAATCAGGGGAGGACATGTTAGATCAGCCTGTGGCTACCAGCAAGCGCCCCAGCCATGCTGAAGTTCCAGATTGTCCTCTTACGGTGGCAGAGTGGACCAGTCTCAAACAGAATTCCCTCCGTCCTCATCAGTTTGAGGTTCAGATGATGAAGAGAATGGTGGCTGCTAGGTCTAGCATTGATATTGCCAAGTCCTTGCTAACATACGTAGCTGTGGAGACCGGGACTTTGAACTATGAGTTGATGTTGAAGTACCTGACCCTGTGTGTCCATGGTAACTACCATTCGGAGGTATTCGACCTTTATGAAATTATGAAGAGCCACTTCAAGACTCTTGACCCTGGGGCTTACAGCCTCTTCATCAAGGTGTTCAGTACCACAGACCGCTGGAGGGAGTCATTTACCATGCTGGAGTCTCTTAGTAAGACCATGACCCCCTCTCCGCGTAACTATGGCGACGTCATCGCTGGGGCCCTGCAGCACGGTGACAGCACCACGGCCTGGGCGCTGTATGACAGACTCCTGGAAGAGGGCTTGAGCCCCAATCAGGACACGTGGCAGGCTTTGTTCGAGAGCGGCTGTTCCGAGCGCAGCCATAACGAGCGGCTGCTGGACATCCTGCTCTTCATGAGGGACAACCAGCTGTATCCGGGGGAGCCGCTGGCCCAGTGCATCAGAGCCTGGTTTGAACGGTGAGCCACCCGTCTGACATGCTGGAAGCTGAGCCTGCGCGCCCTGGAACCAAAACACTAACCTGCTTCTTTCAGTCTTCCAGCTGACAACTGGACTGGAAGCTGGACCACTGCGGGACCGAGGTATAGATGTACTTTTCACGCCGTCGTTTCGCCACGTCTTGGATGCATGCCGATCAGAGGTGGAAATTTCAGGTCCAGAAAGTACAAATCCAGACCGTGATTTAGTTTCAACCGGTCAGTTGAGCATGATGAGTCACAGTTACAGAGTACTCCACTGGTTGGTTGAAACAAAATCCTGGTCTGGATTTGTACTTTCTGGACCTGAAATTTCCACCTCTGATGCAGATTGAGCCAGAAGATGCCTCTCTGACTCCTCCTCCTAATGTCTCCCCATGTTTGCCTGATCCCTGATCCCTCCCACCCCCTCCATGCCCTCACGTAGTGGTACGTGCCAGTGCTGTGGGGCAGCCTTAGAGTCCATCAGGCTGAGTGAGGAAGAGTACGGGCTGCTGAAGGAGCGCGTGATGCGGGATGTCATCATGGGGCGTGACGTCTTCACCAAAACTACTCCTCAGGTGCGCCTCTGTCGCACACCTAGGGGGCAGTAGGGCATAGTAATGTGGTTTAAATAAATTGCAACACATGCACCAGAACTGAGAGCTTTTATGTTCTTTTTCAAATATAGGTTGTTTGCTGTAGCTTAAAATGTGTTGGTGTCGCAAAAATACATTTTCCTGAAAGATGGAGACGCAGTGAAAGGACCCGCGGCTCACTGGATGATGACAGCCTCACATCTTCAGTTTGTGGGCTTCGTAACTGTTCCCAGATCTGTATTTGTGCAGCTTGCATGTTGTTCCCTATTTGTTTCTGTAGCTCTCCTCCTGGTTTTTGTATTTTGCACCCTGTTCAGGTCAGAGAGGTGCACTGTTTGTTGCTCTTCTAAGCTCGAGTCTGTAAACATGTATTACTTTACCATTATATGCCATTCAAGAGCCCTTTACAGTAATTACATCTTTAACAGAATGGAGGTTGTTTATTGGCATGATTTGGCCGTCATGGAGGCCAGCCAAGCTGCATTAAACAAAATCGCCACTAGGTGGTGGTGGCGTCATCAGAATCGGAGTCTGCTGCTGGAGGAGGAACTGCAGTGCAGTTGGCTTGTTTTTTTTTCCCCTTTGCTGGCCTAACCTGCCCCCCCCCCCCCCCCCCCCCCCCCCCCCCCCCCGCCCACCCCGCCCCGGAAAAAAAGCAGGGGAATTGTTTGTGTTGGTGAGGTTAATTTGTGT
>JAABNY020000025.1:13775175-13786641 GCA_015164015.2 Brevimyrus niger | reverse complement strand
TGTGATGTTTCCCCAGTGGATTGTAGGATATGTCCGTCCATCTGGGAGGTCCTCAGATAGTGTCTGCCTGCTCAAAGGTGATCTGGCTCCTTGGTTCACCTCAATATGACTGGTTTCTACCCATCTGGGTTGGGGGTCTTGTGAGCTGATTGAAGGTCTCTGCGTCCTCCCCACCTCCTGACCTTATCGGCAGCGGGACCCCGCGGGGTGTTGTTTCCGTGGCTGGGCTGTCAGGTGACGGGTCTTGTGACCGCCCACTCATGCCTCTGTGGCGCGTGGGGAGACAGACAGGGGAATTCGCTCCTTGCCTGATATGACTCACGGGGCAAAGGCTGAAAATCTCTTCGCTCTTTGCTGATTAAGAACGCTGTGGCAGTCTCATTTCATGCTGGCTGGATCGGAGGGCCACGTGAAGTTGCAGTCAGCACCGCATCCTTAGTGAACCAGGACGCTGGGGATCGAGGGGCATTTTTGGGTTGTGCCGGCAGTACTGATAACGGAGCGGCGGCGGCTTGGGGGGGTCAAAGTCCATGGTACAGGAAGCAGGTTACGGTCTGGGAAAACTTCGGAACAGCCCAGAAATTCTCAGAGAATGATCTGGCAGAATGTTCATGCGTGTGTGTTCCCTCAGCGACACCACAGGAACAGTCCGAACTCCACATAAGGGTTTGACCTCCTGCCTCACGACATTTCCTTACCTCCCCACTTTCCCTTCCAGACAGGAAGTCTTCCCCCCCCTCCGTGGGTGGCGGAAAAAAAAAAAAATCTAGCCGCAGCGGGCCGTGGCTCCGTATCCTGGTCACTCGTTGCCCTGCTCCGCTTCCCCGTGCGTTGCGTTGCGAGGTCCGCCCGACGTCAGTGACGGCCCGTCTGTCCCGCAGCTTCTGGCCGTGGTGACGGAGCTGGAGAAGCGAGGCCTGAACGTCCTGGTCCTGGGGAGGAGTCACATGCGGCGATGCAGCCGCAGCTGGGACAGAGATCACATGACCCGCGTGCAGCAGATGGCCACCTGCTTCTTCACCGACGACATGTGAGTTTGTGCGGCAGACGCAGTCAGACCCAGGACAAGCCTTTCGTCCTGTATGGTGACCATCCCCTCGCAGCTTATAAGAAAGCCGCTGGTCACTTGCGTCACTCGAGGTTTCTCTGTCACTAGATTTTCCCACTGAGGGGAAGCTAAGGCGGGCCTTACCTTTGCCACATGGAGCCCTTCGTGGGTTTCTGGTTCTGTTCTGGTTCTGTTGTTCCTGCCTCTGTGGTTGTAGAGTGCTGCGTTTGACCCAGCAGCCTCACAGATACCACAGTTCACAGTTTTTGTATGTTTTAGATAAAAATTCAGTTTAGTAGACTTCGCATTTCACAGAGACCCAAAGAGTAAAACTTGAAACACTGCTGCGACAACCAAAAAAAATGATTTTGGCGGCTTTGTTTACGACCCAGGTTAGGCCGTCAGTACGTCCAGCCTTGATTATTCTGATATTTGTGGTGAAACAGTTACTAACCATTTGGGTTTCCCACAGTGTGCAAACATGAGTATGCCTGTGCCTTGTGACGCCTTGACATTATCCACAGGGTGTCCCCTTGCCTACTGCTCTGGAATGCCCCCCCCCGCCCCCCACCCTACCCCCATGACTCTGGAGTAGATGTGCAGTCATGAATAGATTTATAAAAATAAAAAAATACCTTCCAATGTTTCGGAAATCCTCTACTGTTGGGTTTGCTTCAAGACTAAGGTGTTCTAACAATCTTATCTTGATTAGGTACACACCCCCATCTCGAGGAGGTTAACCACATGCTTGTCAGGACGAGGGCTTGTGTGGGTTGACATTTTATTTTTTTTTTAAACTGGCAGATCCGAGGACGACCCCTTCCTCCTCTACGCCGCCCTTCACTCTGGGAACCACTGCATGTTCGTCAGCCGCGACCTGATGCGGGACCACAAGGCCTGCCTGGCAGACGGCACCACCCGCCGTCTCTTCTTCAAGTGGCAGCGGGGGCACCAGCTGGTCCTTCACAGCTACACGCCCGGCAGGCGGGCGCGCTTCCAGGTGGGGAGTACGGAATTCCTCCACGTTCACCGCGTTGCATGATGCGCACGCGGGGTAACGAGGTGACGCGGCACTTTCCGAGTTTCTGTGCTGATTTCCCGTCGTCCGTTTCAGAGAATACAGAGTTACGACACCATTTTGCAGACGGATGGGGCTTCCTGGCATATACCCTACGACCCCCTAGGGCAGGACCGGTGCTCCTACGAGGTGCCCACTACCTGGCTGTGTTTAAGGAGAGCGGGACCATCGACGAGGCCCACAGAAGCATCCTGACACGGCTCCCTGCGTCACGCCTTGGCGCACGCAGCACTTGTCAGCGACAATAAAAGCGAACCTAACCGTACCACCTTTTGCTTTTCCTGCCTCCTCAGACCATAAGGAAATGCGGTGCTCCGCACTCATGGTGGTGCCCATTTTTTTCCCCTCATATGCCCACCCACCACCTCCCCCGCAATTTACGCTGGTTATTTGGTGATGTGCCTCTTGTCCAGAACACGGACATAGCCCGCGTGTTCAAGAACAAAAGCCGTGTTTGCGCAAGACCTGAATAGCCTCTTATCTAGGGCTGTCGCACACCCAGCTTGGGAAGTCCCTTCTGCATGCATATGGACTGTCACAGCCCAGTAAAATTGAAGTAGGTGCAGCCCTATACCTTCATTTCCCCATGAAATCCCTACTTCCTGTCTGGTGGGTGCATTTTACACCGTTTCACACAGATGTACCTATGGGGCTGCACCCTCTTTAACTTGGGAAACCGTTTCCTGTTATCTGAATGCGTACAAGCAGAATGTGTTTTCATAAGCCGGGATGAAATGGGAATTACTGGCTGGGCATGTCATGATTAAATATGTTTGGACGAGTGAAAACCCAGTAGCTGTCCTGTCGCTGGTTTCGTTGCTAGAGCCAATTTCAGTTGCTACCTTAATGGAGAGAATTGGTGTGTCTAAAAAAAAAACAGCCTTTTCTAAAGTCTGCAAGGTGAATTTCCTGGCTGGGAGTTATAAGAAGAGGATAATGATGCTACAGTAAGTGTCACTACCATAAACATGGTTTTTGCGTGTTTTGGGTTGACCTCCAGAGCTCACCCCTCAATACACACTTTCATCATTATTCAATTATTATTCAATCAATCAGTTACTGGCCGTTTAAATGCCTCCATTCTGCATTTTATCTCCCATAGCAGCACGATGATTCGCCTATGTAAGATGGTGCTTTTATACACTTTCGCCAATACTAATACTGCTTTTACTGCTCTTCAACCGGCTTTAAAAGCTCATCATAGGCATGGCCGCCAACTCTCGCGCTCTCACACCTAAAATTAGCTACATCTAAAGCGTAGGGGTAGCTTGCAAATCATATGGACTATAGGTAATAAAACTATTATACATATTTAAATTACTTGTCTGGAATCTTACGCCAGCCAACTGACCGCGAGCCACAAGTTCTATATGTTGACCATCTTCAGCTGAATATGCTGGTAAACTAGATTGAAGCAACTGAGAAACTAGTTCCTGATCCTTTTCCCGCAATGCGATTAGAAATCAGATTAATCGCTTCTGCGCGCGCCGCGTAATATAACGCATAATAAATTATCCCAAGCAGGTCATGTGCTAAGCCTCACTTTAGAGCAGGAGAAATATATCTGCTGCAGTGCCACCAACTTCGGTCAGCTGTCTGACGTGAGATTCTGATCAGTTCGGGACAATTCTGCACACTCGTTTACATGCATGTAACGTTTTTATTACCTTGTAAATAGTCTGTAGGGTTTGCACATTACCCCAACGCTTCTGACGTAGCGTATCTTAGGTTTATAATGGGATAATATAGATATGGGATAATATGCTGTAAGGTTCGTATTGCCCATCGCCCGTCCTGCTGTTGCTGATGAATAAAACCAGCCGTATTTACTTTCCCCAGCCCATCATTTAATTTCATTTTTCATTTCATTTTATTTATTTCAAAACAAACAACAAATAATTAAAAAGAACATTTCTACATCGTGATGTCACACCTTTCGATTTCCTTGCTTGAAAAGGAGTAGTTGGTCCTGCCCCATTCATACCATCACTTCAAGATTAACCCCCTTCAAATTATAACGACACCTTAATAAATAAACTTTGGAACAGAACCTAGCTATTCTACCAAACACACAATCCCGCCCCCAAAAAGGAACATGTTTATCGGGAATTATTTTTCAAAAACATCAAATGCATATTTGGCAGAGAGGAATGTGGAGCAAGGCGCCTGACCCGGGTTTGGTCAGCCGGCAGGCGTGAGGTTTTAGATTCGATTCTCAAGTCTGTACACGCATCTCCATGTATGTAACAGTGTTATTACCTTGAAAATAGTCTGTAGGGCAGGTTTCCCCGACGCGGTGCCCACAGGCACCAGAAGGCCCCCAAGGACCATCTCAGTCGCCTACGGACCTGTTCTAAAAACAGTACAACTCATAATTTCATCCTGTCGCTATTTTTTAATCACATTTGCACTTATGTAGCTTTATATAGATTTGAAAATGACCATATCTAAAAAATAAAACAAAAACATTTAAAACATATTTATTGCACATGAAGTTTAGGAGGGCGTTTCATACGGGTAGCCCTTCGCGTGGCTCAGTACCCGTGAAGTAGCTCCCAGTTTCAAAAAGGTCGGTGATCCTCGCTGTAGGGGTTTTGCAAGCGCTTCCGACGTAGCCGACGTTCGGGTTATGATGGAAAAATATAAATTTGCCGTTAGATTTCTTGCTTAAGTGCGAGTGTCACGTCAGACGCGCGAGAGCTATCCACGCTGCAGCGAGAGGCCCTCAGAGGTGCAGACAATGCCAGCGCACAGAAGTCCAGGCGCGGGGCGCCGACCGGAGGCTCGTCCCGTAGGGGGCGCCCTGCCCGCCAGCCAACGTCGCCCACAAGCGCGTGAAGTTTTCCTGAACAGCTAATCGCCGTATGTCTACAGAGCATTGAGTGCTTCCTGTGCCTCTGGCAGAGAGTAAAAGTGTCACGCGTCTCCGCGTACAGAGGATGTGAGGTGCACCCCCACATTTTCTTGTTCCTGTTATTTTGGCAGCTACAGGTGGCAATACCATGTGCCTATTTGTCACAGTCCTCTTTGGGGGGGGGGGGGGCAGGTAATACTCCCACATGTATTCAAAGGGCCCCCAGTCCCTGTAAAGTTTTTGTTTATTGACCACTGCCTCCCCCCAAGGATTCTGTCCCAGTCAGACCCAGAGACCCATCTGGTGTCCTTGGCAGAGTGGGGGCCTCAAGGGCCGTGGTGTCCTGATATATACTCTGGTATATACTCTGATATATACTCTGGTATATACTCTGATATGTACTCTGGTATATACTCTGATATATACTCTGATATGTACTCTGGTATATACTCTGATATGTACTCTGATATGTACTCTGCCACATTCGACCAGAACCTCGGTTCTGGTTGGTTCCCTGTTTAGTCGCGTTTTTCATTTGTGACGTGGCATTGTTACCCGCAGGCAGCTGTCTTCTTGAAATCTGTAACCCCCCCCCCCCATCCACACACACACACATTCACAGATACTTAATAAATAAGCACACTTCTGGTAATTTGATTGAATAGTAGAGGCAGGCTCTTACTAAGCATCGAAGCCCTGTTTCCTTGTGCCAGTGGTAGCCGTTTTTCTCTGACCGTTCTCTGCATGTACCTTCCTTTATAAAGTATGTTACTAAGGACCCTTAGGAGCTTACAACCACTGCTGTGCTGTGGGAATATTTGCCCCTGACACCCTTAGACCGAGGCCGCTCATATCACGGTCCTCAAGATCCGAGCTCCCGATTTTCCAGCCTTCCTTTACCTGTGAGTCAGGTGTGAAGCCTCCGGCCAGTCACACTCAGTTATTATTAAACTAACTACATGGGAGAATGGAAAACAAGGCTTGGAACTGGAATGGAGGGCTAGATTTGAAGAGCCCTGCTTTAGGCAAAGGAAAACAAAAAAGCCTTTTAACAGCCTCCACAGTAAAGCGGCGAAATCCAGTCAGTCTGGCATGGCGTCCCTTATGGGGGAGGGGCAAGCTTTGGCACTGTCATCTCCTTATTTGGGTTCGTCACTGAATGGGTCACTACACCCATTTTAACAGGAAGTCATGACTGAACTTGATGGAAGGGCCCAATAAATATGCTAATTTACTCTGTCCTTCCTTCTGGGAATAGAGTCACCAACGTAACCATCTGTTTCCTGGCATGGCCGTGATGGAGAGAGGGAAATTTGATTGGCTAAAAAAGGAAATATGTTATTCTGCAGCTTCCGGTTTTAGAATGAAATTCATGGCTTGGCAGGGCCGGCCGCCATTTTATCCGTCCTGCTCCCGGGAATCCGTCCCGTCGCATCGTGATCGCGGAGGGAGCCCCCACCGCCTCTTGAGTCCTCGACAGGCCACAGTGTCCCCACGGCCGGCCTAACTCAGTAATGTCAGGCGGGTCGCTGGTGCTCCAGGCTCCGTCCCCCTGGTGTTGTCTTGTGCGCCAGGTCATCTGCTCACGGCTCGTCCTGACACTCCGCTTGCTCACGCCGTCTGGCTCCACTCTGCCCTGGGGCTCTGGATTTTCCGCTGCGTGCAGTATCACTTCCCGGATCACGCTGAATCATCATTTGTTTTGAGTGCCCCCCCCCCCTCCCCACCGCACAATTTAGTTTGCTCCATCTTTCCAAACCCCTGCTGCTGACTGGTATGACTGAGACAGTCGCATTGAAGTTATTCAGAGATTCTCAGCACGATGAGTGGTAGAACTGCACCGATGACTGAACACGGCTCAACAGCATTCAAACCAGGGACCAGACTTTTGGATGAGTAAACACACTCGAAACAGCGGAGCGCCGTCCTATGACTTTTCCTCTGGCTACAGCTGCTGTAGAGGTCATGCTGCCGTCGCATGACCCCCGGCATCTGCACACTGCAACATGTGGCTTTGCGTGGGCGTTCCATGCCATGACACACTGGTACTGTGTCGCAGAAAGTCTATTTTTAAGTCTGTGGCATTTCAGAGTTTTCTGTGCGGGGTGGGTGAGAGTCGGTAGACTCAGAGCTAAACCGACAGTCTGTGTTTAAAGCAATCCGTGTCACTGGCTGGCCTCTAACCTCAAGGAGTTTCTACCGGGGGGGGTGTGGGGGCAGTCTATGTGGGACGTGACTTTTTGAATTCTTCAGTTAGTCTGTTTTTCACTTGACACCCGACTCAAAGAAGAAAAAACTATTCAAGTGTAATTAGCCAGCGATGACCTGTAGTAACGTTAGAAGGAGCCGCATTTCATAACCGTGGAGTCTTTCACAATTCATCATCAGCAGAGATCTCTAATTTCCCTCATTCCAGAGAGCTTCGTCAAATGTACTTTCACGGGCCTTGATCCGGGAAGATTCCGGGGACTCCAGACAGAACGGGGATTTTTACATGTGCAAGTCATAGTTGAATGGTTATAGTAACACAGGAAATTCCTGTGTGTGCTCAGTTTGGCCGAAGGTTGTTTCCCCATACTGGCGTAAAGCGTGTGGCACGTGTCCCCAGTACACATCCAGTCAGTAGTCAAAAGCAAAAAAAAGCTGACTGGCATTTCGCTCGACACCACCCTCGGTGGCTATGGCGGCGCGTCTGAAAGGGGAAGACGGACGCTGCCTGAACTTGCCCCGTTACTTGAGAATCCACAGCCTACCGGCGTCTGTATACCATTCCCGGTTCAGACGAGCCTCTTTCCCAGTTTAACCCGCCCACTCACCAAAAACATCAGAAACAAACCCAAACAGAGGCAGGTGTTTTACTGTACGAGAGTTTAATTTATACGAGTGTTTATATTTACAGTAGTGTCACTATACACATTTGATATTTACAAAATGTACATTTCCTGAAAATATTTAGTAAAAAAATAAATCTCTTAATGTGTTCCATATCTCTGTACATTATACAAGTGGATGCACCAGGGACAGGAGGGCATTGTGGGTATTGCGCTCTGTTGCCCAGCCCCACCGCGATTGTCTTGAGTGCTGACGGCTGCCACTGATCTTTCTTGTCCGGCCTCCCCTGCGGGTTCAGTCTCCCGGGGGCCCGGCTACTGTTGTCCTACAAGCATGATGTCGTCATACATCTGAGGAACAGAAGCAGAGCGGGGTGTTAGTGTGCTGCCCCCCCAGCTTTGCCGCAGCCACCCCCCCCAGGCTACTCCCCGGCACCTCACCTCATTCTCCGACCCCGGGTCCTCGTCGCTGTCCTCACACTCGCTTTCCGGCAGCTCCCTCAAGCTCCGATCCGTCAGCCCGTACAGCTGTTCCCGGATGCCGGTATCATGCCGCCCGTGGGTCAGGTGGAAGGGACTGTGCCCGCTGTAGGTCAGGCTGTTGACGTCGGCACCCAGGGAGATAAGCAGCCGCACAAGCTGCGGGCTCTGGAGGTCCACAGCCAGGTGGAGGGGGCTGCGGCCGCTGCACTGCTCCTGGGGAGGAATCACATGGCCTGGTGAGACCACACAGCCAACTCCGGTATGGCGTAACGGGGGGCACACGTCCCAATTGGGTTGCCGGGGCCTACCTGTGCATTGATGTCCGCACCCAGCTTAACAAGGCTCTCGCATAGAGACAGGTAGCCATGGATACAGGTGAGATGCAGGCAGTTGTGACCTGTGGGGGGGAGGGACAACCAATCAGGAATGGACATTCCCGGACCAGAGGGCTTCAGGCCTCCTATAGGGGGCGGCGGTGAGTCCAACAGTGGGATCCAGGGGTATGTACCTCTGTAATTGGCTTGGAGCAGGATGGATGGCAGCATGTGGGGGGAGCCTTGGGTCAGGACGCTGAAGCAGCGGAGGGAGCCTCGCTTGCAGGCGATGTGCAGCGCAGTTTCCCCGTTGTCGTCCACGAGCTGCGGGTCGCATCCTGCTTTCAGGAGGCGTTCAGCGACCTCAGGCTGCTCCGTGATGACAGCCAGGTGGAGGGGTGTCTGGAGGGGTGCGGGCAGCTCAATCACAGTGGCCCCCAGATACACAGTTTGATTTTACAACACATATGAAGGGACCGCTGAATGTCTTTACCTGTCTCTCATAGTTCTGGACATTGAGAAAAGCACTGTGCCGAGAGAGATCGATCATCTGAAAAGCATATCCCTTTTCTTCTTGAATAATTGCGAGATGTAGAAGCCTGAAAAAGAAAAAGGGGGGCTGTTAGAACTTAGCGTGGGGGAGGGTGACACGAAGCGGCGCGCATTGCGCAAGCGCGGATGCTTTTTTTTTTTTTTTTTCCGTCGGGGCCGTTTCCACCCGCTGCAGCTCGCGTGTTATCGCGCTCCTGGCCGCGCGCCAGGGGATTTCCAAGCTCGCGCTGCTCCTGAGGCCCTAGACAAGGGAGTGCGGAGACGGGGGGCCCTAATGGGGGGCTGGGGCATACAGTGTCCAACACTGCTCTTAATGCACTGACGGCCGCACTTTCTGCTGTTGCGCACGGCCACGCAGACTGTATTCAGAAACTCGCCCGCAGTGACGGACGCGCGCCGCGCTGCACAATCCCCTTCCAAGCCCCTGCTTACGTGTCTCCGTCCTCGGTCCGCTGCAGCTGCCATGGCTCGCCCACCCCATCTCCGGGCTCTTCCTTGCAGCTGATTCGCAGTCCTTCCGTCTCGCTAGTCAGGCTGCTCAGCTCATCATCCCTCAGTGAGTCCAGGCCGCTGTCGAGCCGGTCGTCGGGGCAGGTTGTCGTCTTCCCGTGGCCGTCCCGACCCCCGGCGCTGTAATCCGTCGGGTTTTTGTTTCGGTGGAGATCCATGCTAGTTTAGTACAAAGTAGCTCCGTTCTCGACTGTCTCTGAAGTTGACTGGGCCCTGCGCCGCTGCAGTCTAAACGTTAAATTTGCACTGGTAGGCGGAGCCCGATCGGGGTGGGGGATTTCCAGAGAGTTGCAGCCGACCCGGGGCCAGTAGGGAAAGTCAGAACCTGCATCTGGGGAAAATGTTTTTCCCCCGAAGTTCCTCTAACGTTTGTTACTGTTTATTTCCTTTTACAAGTTGCGTTAGTCTTGTTTTACAGTAACTACTGGGATCCTCGGGTAGTCTATGTTACACTCACATTGCTACTAATTCATATATTTTAAAAAGTAGCAGTGACCCGAGTGGCCGTCTTAACGCAGTGGGAATTTTGTTGCTTCATACTGGGAGCGGGGTATGTGTGATTCTGCGGTGTTTCTGCATGGGGGAGTGGAGTGTTTTAGGTACTTTTTGCAACCCCCGGTTTTAGCCACTGAGCTAGAGCTTTGTCCCAGTCACCCAGAATTTCCATAATTCACTGGAAGTTATGTAACCTTCATTCATGAGCTGAGTTAACTTACATAAGTGTGCCAGGACCCGTCTCGGTCAGGACGGCACCATCCAGCCAAATCATGCATATGATACTGGGAACAATTACGAGAAGCTGATTCGCTGAGCTTGCTGATGGAATGTTTGTGTACATTTTTTTATTATTGTGTTTCTTGACTCTGTTTTGTTTTAATTTCCGTTTTATTCATTGTGCTTCTAATTGTTTGCTCTCTGTGTAAAGCACTTTGAACTGCTTTCAGATTCGTGAGTGGTGCTATATAAATAAATCCATTATTATTATAGAGCAAAACTAGGGATGAAAACTAAAAGCAGTTCCAGAATTTCATGCTTGGGGGGGGGGGGCACCACCCTGACCTGTCCAGCAGGTTCCCTCGCAGTAGAACTGATACTCACTGCATGAGGCGCTTCTCAGGCACAACTGCGGCAACATAGCAACTGTCTCCATGCAGCCCGAGGCATAGCGTCCTCTTGTGGCTGACGTCATTGTTTAGGCTCTGCACCATTCACTCTCGAGACACAGACCCCAGTGACGTCCGGCTTCTGTGACCTCTGACTGGGGACTGCTGTAAACTCCAGAGAGAACAGAGAATCCCACTCCTGTCTCGCACGCCATCCGGCCACAGCGAGCGGGTGAGATGTGTGATGCGGCGTGTTTCCGCGTCCCCCCCTGGGGGCATTAACGGCTGCCCCCCTGAGCTTGGGGCTTTTGGCAGGGCTTTGGGCGGTCTGTCCAGATTGCTCACCGTGAAAATGCCCCAAGGAAAGATTCTGTTCTTGCTCATGCTGACATACCAGGCTTCGTGGGGATTTTTCTGCACGGTCCCGGACTGCACTGAAGCATGTCCAGCAGGCAGAGGTACCGGGGAGAGGCGTCCGATCTGGAGATTGAGGATACGATGCAGAAGAGATGTGCGTATCATTCCCCCCCCCCCTCGCAATCTGCTTCAACATTCCAGAATAGTGAGTTCTCCATGGACTGAGCTGGCTGTCCGTCTAAATGAAGGGATCGCCTCCTGCTGTCTGTTTCTGCCTAATGCAGATTTTTAATTTAGTTTTTAATGCACTCTGTAACATTGGTGTCCCCTGGGAGT
>JAABNY020000025.1:13733976-13744755 GCA_015164015.2 Brevimyrus niger | reverse complement strand
CGGGGGGGGGGGTGGGGGGGGGGGTTTTCGTTTCTTTATGGGAAGCTTTACAGTCGACCGGCATTCAGCGAAAAAACCAAAGAGAAAAAAAAAACCGGGAAGGAAGAGCAGAGAGACGCTGTCCGTCCCCGGTGCGAGGCGGGGGGGTCGGGGGTCCTCACCTGCTGCTTTCCTTCCAAAATAGCCCATAACATGGGAGTAGAGCTCCCTGAGAGGTGCTTCGGCCGCGGGCCTGCTCTGCCGCGGGGGAGACGTGTGCGTCTTGGGCTTGGAGAGAGCATGGACCACACACTTATACACCCCACCCAGCGCCCCCTGCTGCTGCTGCCCATGGCTGCACCCCGCCTCCTGGCTGCGGGCCCGGGATCTAGGCACCAGCCTCCTGCGTGAGAGCGCCGCCTCCCGCTCGGCCAGAGGGTCCCCGCATAGAGGCCCCGCCCCGGGGAGGGCGTGGCCGGACCCGCCCCCGCTGAAGTGGCCCAGCCTGCGCAGCCGGGTCTTCCAAGGTGCCTCCTTGGCCTCTGGAGGGTTGTGGAACTGCACGGACTCGGTGGAGGGACGAAAGCTCACGTGCGGCGCCCGAAGGCGCTTCCGGACCCCTCCGCGGCCCAGGCGTGGCCGGGGGCCCAGAGGGCGAGGCCCCTGGGGGAGCAGATCGGCCTCACAGTCACCGGTTTCCTGCCTGAGCAAGGCCACACCCACCCCGGCACACTGCTCTGGGCAAGAAGGCGGCTCCGAAGGCTCGGGGCTGCCCTCGTCCGTGTCCGCACCGTCTGAGCCCCCCCCCCGCTCCGGCACAGCCCTGTCAGCGTCGGGCTCCTCCGCTTGCTGACCGTCCCCCACCCCACTCAGCTGCAGGTACTCTCTGAGTGAGGCCAACAGATCATCTTCCTCCTCCTCTTCCTCCTCGTCCCCCCAGCCCTCCCCTGCCTCACCCTGGGGGGGCAGGCTAGGCACAGGCCTGGCCGGGGGCCCCCCTGAAGACCCCCCCATTTGGCACAGGTGGTCATAGATGCTGTCACCCACGTCTAGAGTGGCGTGTGACGGGCTGTCGGGGACAGGGAGGGCACCTTTAACCCGCTCGGTGATGAAGGGCTCCATGATGTCTGAGGTGCTGCTGCTGCGGGGGAGGGGCTGCTCCTCGCCGGGGGCGGAGAATACCTCCGAGGGGGGCGTGTTCTCACCCTGGGAGAAGTGCCGAGTGCGAGGACCACGGACGGTCATGGGAGGGTCTTCCAGATCTGAAAAAAAAAAAAACATCACAGGATTGGGTCACGGGGGGGGGGGGGCGGGGGTTACCAATGCTATGCCTTTAATGGCAATTTTTCAGCAGCGCAAACCAAAATCCACAGCAAACGAAAATGGAGAGGAAAGTGGGCGCCGAATATCCAACAGGCATCCCACCAGACAGCTTCACCGCTGTCCGTAACCGAAACAGATAAGGGGAGATGTTATTTGGAGGTAGCCGACGTGGGACGGCGTGGACCCACGGTGAGGCATTTCCAAGAGGATGCAGGCAGCGCACAACACAAAGGCACATGCGGAGAGACACGTCAGAGCATACCAAAAAAAAAACAGCAAAGGAAAACAACAGGGACAAGGGAAGGCATGCGGTGACACATAGCTACCAGCAGAGGGCGCTCTACCTGACAACTCGTCAGCTAGGGGAGTGAGGACAGAATCAGGCAGGAAAGGGTGAAGAGGGTGGATCAGAACCGGGGCGCTTTTAGCGCTGCGGATAAAGGCTGAAGACAGGAGGCTGTCGCCTGTGGAGCAGCTCCGCAGCGCTTCAGAGAGGGAGAGAGAGAGAGAGAGAGAGAGAGCGAGGAAGAGACACGCAAGGCAGACGTGAGACCGTTAGTCAGAGAGAAGGGCCACAGAGGGCAGGCGGACGCCACCGTGGGGGGCTCCGTCTGTGTCCATCACGGCTCTGCTGAGAGGCCGAAGGCCAGCCCCTCTCTGTCCTTAAAAGGAGCTCTTTAGCAGGGACAAAACAACACACATTAAACTACATCATCAGGTCCTGAGCCTTGCCTTCCTGATAGCCCGTTACTCGCACCCTACGTGCACCTAGTATTAGGTGGCGTGGTTTGCTGACATTTTCCAGATCCTGCCGGCTGCCTCTGCACCACACATATAAAACCGCTAACGGCTAAGCGCTAACGGCTCGGCTGCTCACCCACGGTCTTCTGCCGGACGATGCTGCGGGCTTTCTCGATGCCCGGGGAGCCAGCCGTGGTGGCGCTACGCTGCCGCATCAGCACCTGCCCCGGCGGGTCGCGGCTCCAGCCTTTGGAGAAGGACCGATCCACCGATAGCTTCTGCCCCTCGTGAGCGCCTCCTAGTGGCGGCATTCGGCCGTTAGGCTCGACGGTTCGCCGCGACGACCCGCCCCCCCCCCTCCTTCGCCTCAGCCCGGCGCGGCGCGGCACCTTTGCCCTTATTCTTCTTCTGCTTCTGCTCGCTGAGCTTGTCCAGGGGCAGCTCGCCGAGGTCCAGGCTGTACAGGTTGCGCGCCAGCACCTTGGTCAGCGTCTCCATGGTGAGGGACCACTCGGTGACCAGCTCCTCCCAGCAGGTGAGGGAGGACAGCACCTGGAGAAGCTCGTCCCACAGCTCGCGCGAGACGTACACGTTCAGGTTGCCCTTGATCCAGGCCACAATCAGCGTCTGCGGGGACAGGGGCATGATTCAGGGAACGCCGGGGCCCTAAGCCCACCGGAAAGGTCCCCACGTGGCACAGTAAGACTCGTACGTAATACGCAGAGGGCACAGTCAACCAGGGAATGCTGAAGCCTCCACCTGCCCCACAGAAACTCAACGTCAACCAGCTTCTCCTACTTCTGCATCACCTAAGTAACACATGCCTAAACTTCAGCGTCGCTTCTGCTCGCCGTGATACGGTGTCATCACACGTCTACGGAGATGATGCACGCTTTCTCCCCCACCCCCCCCCACCGATACCTGAAAGATTGCCCCAGCCAGCCTCCCGGAAAGAGTGCAGTTCTTCTTCCCATGGGGCATGATGGACGGCGGCTTCTTCATCACGCATTCCGTCACCCTGAGAAGCACCAGCAGGACCTGCTCCCTGGGGGAAGACGTCAAGATCAGCCATCGCCGCTTTGTCCGCTCGTCTCTGACCGTGTGCGCGACTGCGGCCCCATGAGCAGCGCAAGCTACGATGCCGTTACATCCACCGGCATGTCTGCCTGACCAGGTCCAGATTAGCTATCCCTGTGTGATGCTCACGCGAGGCCAGGCTTTAGGGCTCTGTGCGCACGGCTGGATCAGCCCTTAGTGGAGCATTAAGGACAAACAGAGGTGGAAGAGGTCCAAAAAGTACAAATCCAGACCAAGGTTTTATTTCAACCATTTTTATTTCCTAGACCTGCATTTTCCACCTCTGAGGACAAAATACTCTGTTTAGGTGAGGTGAGGCCTGGTTAATCAGTTAGCTCTTCCTAGTGAGAAGACATGAGCTTCACATCATTTGCATGTGCGGATGGCCAGTACCAGGTCTTCTGGTCCATGGTCTCATGCATGACCAGGCTGCGGTAGATATTGAGGACACGCTTGCACATATCAACATGCTCTTCCAAGAGAACCTTCACGTCGTTGGCTGGCTCCAAGAGGAAGACGTTGGAAGAGTTGGTGATAAAGACCTGAAGGTGGACAGAGAGCTTGGCTCAGTGGCGTGTTGGAGGACTGCGTCGAGCAGGCGTCCTAAAACAGCTCAGAAAAGCGGCTACCTGCAAATTGGCCTGCATTCCTGCACACACGCTGTCTTCTGCTGCCTTATAGGATGAGCCGTGTGCCCAGTTGGGGTCTCTGGTGCCGTTGGAGCCTTTCAGTGCTTTGTCCTGCGAACAGAGACAGTCACGTCATCCAGGGCACCCTGAAGAAGTCATGAAAAGAGCACAGTATCTTCTCAACGGGCCCGAGGTCACTGCGTTCATCCCTAATTCCTCTTCTTGCAGGACAGTGTGCGGGTCAGCCTCTCCACGTCTGCCCTCAGTCCAACCACCTCACCTCCTCCCTCTCCAGGTTTTGTCCAGAATCCGCATGGTCCCCGTTCGAGGCGGCGGCTGAAGTAGGCAGGCATGACTCCTCCTCTGGCTCCCGCATGAAGATGGGTTTGTCCTCGTGAGAAACCCCCTCGTGGAAGCCACGCCCACCCTTTCTCGGGGCGGCGGCCTCACCCAGGGGGAGCAGAAAGGCCTGGGGGGGGAGGGGGGGAGGGATGGGGGGTGTACAGACTTTCAGCTTCCAGCACAGACCACCCCACCTACCATAGCTGTGCAGAGGACGCTGAGGCTGGGGTCTACCTGTCGGAACACCTCGGTGATGAAGTTCACATTGGTCCTGGAGGAGCAGAAGACCTTGCGCAGCACCTCGATGTCGGTGAGATGCTCCTCATCCACGCTGCACAGGCTCGAGGAGCTCGGCTCCCGCTCCGTCAGGGTGCTGGTGTTCGAGTGAGACTGTTCCGGCTCCGCGACTCCCTCTAGTCCATCGGGACCGCGAGTCACGCTGTCCTCCCTTGCAGCCAGGCCCGCCGCCGCTTTCTGAGGGACACAGACATGGCACAGAAGCTAACTTCCCACCTGCCACATTTGCTTCTAGAGTCTAAAAGACAAGGACATATGCAGTCCTGGAAGGAGAGCCGGTGTTGGTCTGTCATGGAGAGACATCCTACCTGGATGTTCTTTGGCACGATATCTCCTTCCAACCCGGGGATGTGAGTCCCACTGCTGGGACGGGGCTCGAGCCAGAAGGACACCAACCAGCGAATGAAGATGACCCTTGCGTTCAGGAACATCTCCTTGACGCAGTAGATAGCTTCGTTGGTCTCCTGGTCTCGCTTTACGATGAGGTAATGGGGCTTTGGTCTCATGTGTGGAACCTCTGGGAGACAGGCAGAGGGGTCACCATGCAAGTGCTCTCATGGTCCATATCCATACAACTCTACATACGGACTCTTAAGAAAGCCCAGGAGGACTTGTCCATGAAATGTTATCCATTACATTCAGAAAAAAATAGATTAAAAAACACAACCTAACGAAAATGGCCAGACACACAAGCCCGAGTGGAGCTCTTACCCAGAATAGGGTTGTACAGACTGGTCTCCTTGGCAAAGTTCGGGAAGATGTGTGGGAGGTAATACTTCCTAAACATGCCAAACAGAAAGGCGAAGCCCTTCTCATGGTTCTCCTTGCATCTCCACTCCAGACTCTTAGCCTGTAAAGACACAGCAGATGCCCATATGAGCCCTAGGAAATGTCACAGTCTCACAAAAAAAAACATGGGGCCAACTGCAGGTGAAGCCAAGACATGTAAGCCTAAGTCAGCTTGACACGTACATCTGCGAACCATTAGTCAGGTTAGTAAGAATCAGATGTGTACCTGGTTTACCATGTATTTCAAAAGTGCTTCTAGGAAATATCCAGTGAGGTCCTCCTGGCCTTTGTCTCCAGACTGGGGAGGCACCAGGGGGCTGATCTCTTCAGGAGTGACTTGGTCTGTGAGGGAAGAAAAAAATGGTAGAAAAAAAAGTGGAAAAAAAACTCAGAAGAGCATCCAGCAAATACAGCACATCCACCCCAAAGGCACAGCATTCATAAAAGACTCCTGGTGCTTAGAGAGGACAAGCTTATTGACGTCCTTTGAAGGAATCCGGATCAAGCGACTGACGCTGGTCCTTTATAACAGTAGTACTGCAGGTTGAAAGAAAGGGTGTGCAACCAGCGAAGGATGAGGCTACCCTCGGTGTGGAGGACGCCATGGCAACCACGAACACCAGTTAACGAGAACACCTACTGTCCTGTAGGCTAAGCGGGGGGTTGATCAGTCCGTCCAGCGTCCGTGGGCCGTGCTCAGATATGGGAGCTGGGAAGCCAGGAATCAGACAGGCGAAGAGCCAGAGCTGCTCCTGTTGGCAGTGGGTCTGCAGTGCCTGCATCCAGAGCAGGAAGAGGCGGACGCCTTCACGCCGAATCTAGCGCCAAAGCGACACACAGGAGTTAGCATGACGCTAATCGCTTCATGCATTGGTGCAAGATTTAGCACCAATGCATAGCATTAGACTGATGCTTGAATGTGGCGGCATGAGATTTAGCGTTAGGCTAATGATTGGGGCGAAACGGCAAAAGACTGAATACCGTATATGCCCCCGATTAGATGTACAGAAAGGGATTTGGATTAATGGACTAACTAAACCTAACGTGGTGACTGAACTAGTGCGGGCGACTCAATGTGTTGTAAGTTTAGCACTGGCCAGCTAATATATAGTAGGATGGAGTGCGGAGCCTGGGGGGTGGAGAGGACGCACCTTCAAGGAGTTGCCACAGTGGAGCAGCTTTTTCAGGATCAGCCCTGTGTACAAAGAGGAGAGCTGTTCACGTAGGCCAGGGGGGGCCGATCTTATCCACAAAGGGCCGGTGTGTGTGCGGCTTTTCACCGCAGCTCCCTATTACTAATTAGATGGCCGATCGGCTGAGGAGCCCTCACATCCCGGTTTTGAACAGCTGACCTTACGGGTTATCCCAAAAACCTGCACACGCGCCGGCCCCTCTGCGGATAAGACTGGCCACCGCTGACATAGACCGCCGCCTGGTCTGCTGGGAGCCAGCCAGGGTCGTGTCGGAGGTCTCGGTCAGGTCTGGACACATCTCGTGACCAGGCCCTTGGCATTCTCCTTCTTACTCTCGGTGGTCTTTGTACCCCGCTGCCACGCTACTCGCAGCGAGAAAGGAGAGACCACCTTGGCCACAGACCGCCCCTGGAGCGGCCCGACAGGACACAGGACTCAGTTAGCCCAACGCAGAAGGAAATGGAAAAAACATGTAACGTGTATGGAGAAATTTACACGGTTCTTCTGACGGAGAACTTTACTGCTATTGTTAGTGGGAATGATAAACTGGTTCTGCAAATTTTACAAAAAAAAAGTTTTAGACCATCTATCCAATGAAATGAAGGATCTAGTGCATAGGGGGAGGCCAACTTTTCAGTGGAATGCTTCCTTACAAAACTGAATGCGACATTATTCGCTGCAATTTTACTTTGATGGGTACACGCATATGTAGGGCTGCGTGTAGTTTGATTTGCTAGACTAAATGGCATGTTACTGTGATGCATTACACTATCCTGCATTATCTTGGTGTTGCCTTGTCTAGTTCTGTTATGTCAGTTTTTTTGTGCGTGTTAAAAAAATCAATGAAATATCGATAAAAAGAAAAACATGCAACATACACAGCTGGATGCCAGCAACAGAGTTTTAGTCGAGTGTGCGCAGGGCGCCCCCATATGGAAGTTCGGAGACACAGACAGAATACTTACCAATGCTGTGAAACTGCCATAGCCCCTGAATTCTCTCCGGCAGCAGTTGGAGAATTTTCTGGAACACAAGGGATAGGCGTGCCTCTTACACGGCGTTTGTGCCTTACGGCATTCTGTCCGATGTACCTGAGGGCCCGTCTCTCCGTACGCTATGGGAGCAGCACGGCCCTGTCCTTCAGAAGGGTGACGGAAAGGGGCCGTGCTCTCATTATAGTGAGGGCCCAGCCTGCAGCCGGGCCAAGCTCAGTGGTGACATGGCAACAACACAGTCAGAGGGTAAGTGAATAAGGCAGTGAATGCTACAGCAACTGGGAGCTGCACTGGTGACTGTAGCAGCTACAACAGCGCCTCAAGGTTGCAGCCTTTGAGGAAGCGCATGCAGGTGACCCTGCGGGGAGCCGTCAGGGCCGACGCCCATCGGCGGTGCTGCTGCGGGGTGCCTGCCGGTCGCCTCACATCGCGTGCAATCGAAAGGCCTTCGGCCTCTATAAATATCGCGCGTCACAGAGAGGAGGGAGGAGACGGGGTGAAAGAGAGGGAGAGAGAGAAAGAGTGGAAGAGGAGCACAGGGAGGTAGGGAGGGAGACAGAGAATGAGAGGAGGAGGAAGGAGGAGTAGTGGAAGGAGGAGACAGCATGAGAGGAACGGAATCGGATGAGGAGTCCGATAGGCAGCCCGCGATGTCACAAGGCCCGTCTGACTTTACAAATAACAGTGTACAGATGTCTGACTGTGACCCAGGATGGGCCTGACCAGCTGGGGGGGGGGGGTGCTCTTACCTCAAATATAAAGAGAATAGAGTCAAACTCCTCCCTTTGCGATTTGTGACCTGGAACACAGGCAGGGAAGACACTGTAAACACAGCAGCTCCGTTCTGCCGCTAATGAGAGAAACACATGTCTGGCCGTCCCTGGCCTCACGCTAACAGGCTAATGGCTAAAAGCCGCGAAGAGCTTCATGGGCCTCGCCTGACCCTGACCCTGACCCTGGGACGAGGGCCGGGAGGGACTGGCTATTTCGGGTAACAAAGCCATTCAGGGGACAAGCCACGGGGATCAAAACAGAATTAGATGCAGCAGCCGCGTGCTGCTCTCCCCCTGATTAGCGGAGTAAATGCACGTGGCCCGTCATTAATTACCCGGTGACATCACCAACATCACCTGGGCCTCATCCCATTTTACTGGTTTTCTTTTTGCTTAAAAAATGAGGCTAGATTACAGCCTTTTTAACACTGATTTTACATCCCTCCAATGCAGCATTCAAGGTGATCCAACACCAATTCACCTTTCTAATCCTCGTTAACCCGTCTTTGATTACTTTTGTCTGTGACTCATGGGTCGTTAGTCTTTATAGATTCTTGTTCTCATTCTCTTTGTAATTTCCCTTTGCTCACCTCTCATGCTTCCCTGTTTTTCCCCCCAATTATTGTTTGCAAATCATTACCATATGAACGGTTCTCATAGAGGCGGTACATAGAAAAAGGTCATGAATTAAAGAGGAAGGTAGATTCCCAGGCTCAGCTACATCAGCGGGCAAAATTGTTGCAACACTTTAAAAAATACTGCAGGATTATTGGCAGTTATTTATATAAGTAATCGAAGAATGTTTACAAATATACATTAGACTATTAAGTAAGGGGAGTAACTGGAATAAACTTCATCTCTAAAAATTAGAAGTGTTTCCACATTTATGACCAATAGTGTAGAAGACATCAAGACGTAATGCATGCCAAAGGGGATGTAGTTTGTTGTGGGGAGAACCTGAGCTTACCTTTCTGTTTCAGGCTGGCTTCAATCGTCACGAAGTTCTCAAAGAAAACGTAATAGATATGGGAGTAGTTCTGCTCAAAGAAATGCTTCAGATCGACCGATTCAGAATTTTCTGTAATGGGAAAAGCATAGGAAATGCCTTAATGGAGTGCATTTAAACCACGGCGAGCCCCGCATGAGCGAACGGGAGCATGTGGTTTGTTCTTGATCACAGGTAAACAATCTGAGCAGAGCAATCAAGGCTGCAGAAGAGACCCGCCCCCCCTCAAAGGGCCATTCACCTGAGACCTTCAGGCCAGCGCACGAAGGACCAAGCTGAAAGCCACCAATCACAGGCCGGGTGAGGCAGGATCTGCCAGCCACCAGGCAGTGATGCAACTACAGGCAAGCAAATAGAACTGGGCAGGCATGGATGAAGACCCCCCCCCCCCCAAAGGGCCCTGGGAGGCTTCAGCAATGCCCTCCTGAAGATCTAAGGGCCTGCATAAAGGGCCTATGGATAGGGAAACCTTGGAATCACTTAGAGTACACTAGACCCCCTTCACCATTCAACGGCCAATCAGCTCCACTAAAAGTGCCCAGCTGACCCGGGTAATTATTGAGGCGGGCCCCAGTGGGCTCACATCTCTATCTGATAGATGCCAGTGCGGCAGATCACCCCCCCCCCCCAAATTACTGCCTGATGTAAATCAAGTATCCCCAAGCATAAGGGCTCCTAAATCCCGGGGGACACGATTGGTGAGAATCTCCTGCTTTCCTTGCATTTAGCAAGTATGGCCCGAGACCGTGTGCGGTGTGGGAAGAGGCCTCGGGGAAGGCCGAGGCGTTTGACGTACGCTGCGGCATCCTGTCCCGAGATGGAACAAAGCGATCCGCGCTATCAGATGGAGCGGGACGGCCCGGCGAAGCCCGAGGCGCTTCCTAAAGCCAATGTTTACACATTCCACATAGGCGGCTTCCTGCCACTGGCCTGGGGTCCCCCTCCCAACCTGGGGCCTGTGAGCACGGAGCTCGCTGCTACAAAATCAGCGGCGTGACACGCTATGTAAAAATCTAGAGATGCACTGATTGCAATTTTCTTGGCCGATTTCCGATTTTTTTTTTTCTTTTTTCGCTGGTGTGACCTGCCGATACCGGTTTTGATGATTCTGATTTGCTTTCTAAGAACTATAATTGACAACATTTACAAGCAAAAATCGGCTTATCTTCATAATAAACGATATGGGTAAACTTTAAATTTCCCCAAAACTGCACCAAGTTACAGGATCTTCTCTGACTTGGTCAACTTTAGCCTGAAGCATCTGAATCTGCCAATCATGTTTATTTCATTCGCCCAATCAGATATTCTTCTGCAGAATGTTTGAAGTTGCCTGTGAAATTGGAGGAGGAATGTTACATTATTCTTATTGTTACAACGAATTATGATCTCAGTGGTAAGCAAAAAGAAAATTTTTTTTTCCCCAGAATCATGCAGCCCCAGTGTGTAATAGGTTCTTCAGCTACAACAATCAAATGCTCAAACAAATGGCAATTTGCAGTTATTGAGACACTGAGATGCCATCGAAGGGGAAAATAAAACGGAAATAGGCAGAGCGCTGGATCCCTCACAGAGCAGGCACGCCCTACGCCAGAGCGCTCGATCCCTCACAGAGCAGGCACGCCCTACGCCAGAGCG
>JAABNY020000025.1:13720029-13730360 GCA_015164015.2 Brevimyrus niger | reverse complement strand
TGTGACCCCGGCTCCTCGAATCATGTGACCCCGGCTCCTCGAATCATGTGACCCCGGCTCCTCGAATCATGTGACCCCGGCTCCTCGAATCATGTGACCCCGGCTCCTTGTGTCCACAGAGTGAGAAGCTGCTCCTGTTTGACACAGTGCAGAGTGAGCTGGAGGAGAAGATACGGAGGCTGGAGGAGGACCGGCACAGCATCGACGTTACCTCGGGTACGGGGCTACGCATCTCTGCACTGTAAATCTGCAGTGTTTCCCCCCCCCTTTGCTCACGCTGTAGGTCATATACTCCAAACACATCTGGGGCATAATCACTGGTGCCTTCTTTTGTCATGCTGTCTTTCAGAGCTGTGGAACGATGAGCTACAGTCCCGTAGGAGCAAGAAGAAGGACCCGTTCAGCCCGGACAAAAAGAAAAAGCCTGTGGTCGTGTCTGATATCCTTCTTTGGTGTCACCGGAGGAATGACCTGGATCTGCTAGCTTCCGTCTGTTAGGTTCTCGGTCTCCCACAGGATGGCGCTGCTCTGTCACAGTCAGTGACACTGGGAGCTCTAACAGCCAAACGTTGCAAATGGCTTGCCTTTAACTCTCTCACGCCCATATATTGTCTACATGCTGCAGGATCTGGACATCCTCGAGGACTGGACCACGATCAGAAAGGTGTTTGACTTCAAATTCGAATTATGGAAATGAACAAGATGAGTGTTTTCACTTTATTTATTGGTTTGTCTGTTTTTACAGGCTGTCGCCTCACTCGGACCCCACAGAGTAAAAACAGATGGTAAAGTGACACTCTGTCCCCTTTTTCAGTGTTTCAGGGTTGGTTATTGTAATTGTCTTGGGGCATTTATGCATAAGTCACATAAAGGGCAGTCATTTTAAAGAGAATACAACCCACAGGTCTGGTGAAAGGCTCACATCAGCATTCAGTTGTATAGTACCATCTGGCAGAGTGCAGAATCTACTAGGTTTTCTTGAGTCTGTAGGATAGTACCTATGGGCTGTGACCTATTTGACCTATTGGGGGCTGACCTGTCTGATTCTCATGGTCTGTTTCATGCCCTTGGGTGCCTGTCCACTCTTTCCGGTCCAGCTGTGCAGACAGAATCCAGTGTACCCACTAAACCGCCATCCTTCTCCAAGCCTGAGCGACATCAGCACCGGGCCCGGTCTGAAAACGGCCGCTTGCTATACGACGGCGTGTGGTACTGCCGGGGCCAGACCATATGCATCGACAGGAAGTACGAGTGCCCCACCAGGTATCTGACTGCCAATCAGCTTCTCTGTCTCATGTTGGGTGGTGATTGGTCAGTGTTCTGGGGTGGGGGGGGTGGATCATTGGTATGTGTGATCTGTATATGGGGGTGGGTCTGGTTAGCGTGGCATGGGTTTGTGAACTGTTTGGTTGTGTATAGTCCATATATCAGGGATGTGTGCATAGTCTCTCTAACATATGTGTTTCTGTCCCACAGCGCCACAATAACTACTATCAACCACGATGAGGTCTGGTTCAAACGGCTCGATGGCAGCAAATCCAAGCTGTACATCTCGCAGCTCCAAAAGGGCAAATACACCATCAAACATGTGTGATTCCTACCTTGGCCCATCTCTCAGACCTCTGAAGAGTGCTGTTTTACCGATATTGCGTTCAAAAGACTGGCATTTCAAGGCTGAGATGAGTCCCTACCAAGCGCTTGGCCTAATTCCGTCAAACACCCATGAGCTGTAGCTTTCATGTGTTTGCTGAGTGTTGATGGAGAATACTCTCCTTAATTAGAGCGGGAGATGAAAGGGATGGTTTAACTAGGGCATGGAGTAAGAAGGAATGACATTCAGCTGCCTGTACCAGTAATGTGAGTATACTGCAAATGCTCAGTAGGCTTGTTTTGACTTTTATCCTAAACAGGGAAAGGAAATTGAAAAAGGGAGAAGCTGAGCAGCCTGCAGTGGTGTCTCTTTTACTTGTGCTGCCACCACCGGGGGCCGTCTGCTTATTTTCTGTGGAATGTGACGGCAAGAGTTCATGTTCATGTCGTCAGCTCTGACTAGGGGGGTGCTTCTTTTCTGCAGAATCCAGTGGTCAGACGGCATCTTAACCTCGATAGATCATAGGAGGTGGTAAATCGGCGGCCTGTCCAAAATGTGTATATGTAGGAAGGTGGTTTAGCTTACTTGCCGACGTGAATAATGTGCGACAGCATGCATGTCAGAAGGATCCGCTTATCTGTTAGGGCAGAGTGAGACCGGAATGTGCTACTTCTACCCAAGCCAAAGAGAAAATGTTCTGGGGACATTGTGAGGTGATGATGTGCTGGAATATCAGCAGATGGTCTGATGGCTCTTTTGATCTTGTCCCATCGATGCAGGATCTCGGTACTTTTGTGTCTGGACCATTAGTGTCAGTCTTCTTGTGTATTGTGTCTTTTTTTTCACCATCATAAATGGTCATGGTTATTGACTGTGTTTTGGGTATGTAAACCTTTCTCTACAGCAGTATTAAACATGAATTTTGCTTGAGTCATTGTTCTATGAGGGGGTGGTGTGACCTGGTTGTTTATGAAATGATGTGTGAATAAAGGTTTGTGGAATTTAATTCCCTGTGAAAAGATCCTGTGAAGGTGATGTTGCTGTGATCTCTAGAGATTTTGGGCTCTGTACTGTTTATTTTTGTAATATACATATCCTGTCCTGTATGTTTGAATGCTTTCCCTTTTCTGTTAGTAAAGTGAGCATGTACAGAAAAAATATTGGTTTAAAAAATATAATCGGTGTGCTGATGTGCATCAGTCTATGTATCTGTGTTCCATAACTCTTCCTCCAGTATAGGATCACAATGAACATAGAAACAGGGGACACTGGAGGGGGTGTCGAACCATCATGGGGGTGTAGCAGTATTCTCGTAAAAGTCAAGTCAGTGTGTTTTCAAGTTAGGCATTTCTTGGGGCGTATTACATGTGCCGTTTCATTTTGCACAGTCGACGTGGACCTAACCGTATTCAAAAGCAAAACAATCTCAAAGTATACTTGGAGTCTCAGTGTTTAAATTCATATATTTTATGCACTAGTGACTAGTCAGGGGTGGTTAGTAATAGGATAATAAACGGTGATAAAATGTCTGCTCACAGTCTGGATTTATATTGGTCTGCGTTTCAAAGCTGCCTGCTAACACTATGATAAAAAAAAACTGCTAGCCATTTATATATACATTTAATGGGAGAAGAAGTTCACTTTTAGTACGGGCAAGGATGCACGCAGGTTTGGTGCGACGAGAACGTGAAGTCCTTTACTTGTGGTATCAGTCCAACAGCAGCGCCCCTTTGCATGTCCATTAAAGTCGCCTGGGCTGCCCGCGGTGTCGCTGTTCGCCCATCTCCTCCCCGGCGCTGCACCACTTTTCCTCGGCGTCTTCTGGCTCCCCAGCTTTGCTGCGGTCCGGAGAAACATGACGGCGAGGAAGTCCGGCTCCCGGCTGGAGACGGAGATCGAGCGCTGCCGGTCCGAAGGGCAGTGGGACAAGATCCCTGAGCTGGTGCGGCAGCTGTCGGCCAAGCTCATCTCGAACGGTACGGTAGTCCATTAGCATGCTGAATGCTATTCCCACAGGCCTGTACGACAGCCGCGATGTTTCCTGAACAAGAGCGCGGAAGTTAAGCGGATGTTTGCTGACTCGGAATTCTCAGCTCTGTTTCTTGGCTTGGGATAGCTGTCGCTAATAAGACGCATTAAAGAAAAGGATCTTCGCTAATCTCAATTTCCCGTCAAGATTGCAGTTTGACAGCATTTCAGGCGTTGATATTAGGTGTCCGCTGTGTTTTATATATATATTTTGAAGGAATGGGCAAAGTGCAGCCTGTCAAACCGGCTAGCCGGCTAACTGACAGGAAAACCCTTCGTGTCTCTCAGATTCACATTTTTATCTTTTTCTTTTAATTTATCTTTAAACAGACTTGTTAACATACAAGCTGCTGGTATAGCTGTCTAGCGTTAGTATTTAGTTCATTTTTACATGTACAGCTTTGATTGTGCCTCCTGCAGTTTGGCCTGCAGTGTCATAGGCGGACAGTCATCTTGAAAATGACCATCAATACTTTTAACTTGGTTTGCCACAGATATTGAAGGTTTTCAGATCTCTCGGCTCCGGTGCGTTGACAGCAGCTCTCTAAGGTGTTCCTGAACAGTTCCGTGGCTGAAAGTCTGTAGTGCTTTACTGATTAGTGCTTTACTGATTCCCGTCTTGTTCATCTAGACAAAACTCTGTGGCAAAGTCCCGCAGATTACCTCCGCTGTTTTTTTCCCAGTTGATTAAGACAAGCTCATCCTGAGATGGAGCAGAAACAAGCAGTCTATAACCTGATTAGGCTACACGTGGCCAGCACAGATTGTATCCAGAGATACTGTTCTGCAGCCTTTATTTGATCAGTCACAGACAGCCCCCATGAATGCTTCTGTTTTCCCACATTGAGGCAGGGCCCCCCCCACCCCACCTGGCACTGCCGGTGTTGTTTTGGCAAAGAAACTGAAGGCGTTACCCATTACTGTGAAAGGGTTGTTGACTTAGAACAGGCTACACTGGCAAGAGACACACTGTTCCTTACTAGTAGTTGTACTATTGTTTCCATAGTATAGTCCTGAGAATATGAAAGACTTGCATGTAGTGCTGTTTTTTGAGGTCTGCTGCAGGGTGTTTATGTTGCTAGTGACATTTTCATTCATGCTGCATCCACATAAATGGATGACATGCTTATTTGATCGGAGGAGCCATAACATAGACGACCTCAAGATGTCATGTCTACATCTCATACGATACTGAAAGTCATGAGACATCATGTCCAAGCCCGTGAGAGTCATGAACTAGGCCAAGATCACTTTTTGACGACACGGACTGTTTCCCCCAGATGACCTGGGAGAGCTGCTCTTAGGGGAGGCCAAGCTTCAGCAGTACCTTAAGGAGAACCCCATCAAGCCTGGGGCCAGTCCCCGGGGAGCCCGGCCCAAACTGGTCGAGGTCCGAAAACACCTGACGGCCGCTCTGGACCGAGGGAACCTTAAGGTAGGTCCAGAAGCGTGTTCCTGTGTTCTGAATGGACTTTAGTTTGTCAAGCGAAAGGCTCCGACGCTCAGGAGCACACCTAAAAGCAACCCGGAGTTATCTTAGGGTGGTGTTCCATGGGATTTTGAAATCTTTTGAAGATTTGGTGGCTGTTTTGCTGAAATGTATCAGAGTATACATTACAGTGCATACATGGTTATGCAGGGTGTGCGATTTCACCCCCTGCTGGTCAGATGGATATGCTATGTGTTACTCATGTGAATGTGTAATAATTATTGTAAGTGCATTTACTATTTATTTATTTAAATTGATTTATCTGGATGAATGTCTTGTTGGGCTCTCTCTTCCGTAAAGCCTTGAGTTGCCTGTGCTGCATTACAATGTCCAGATGGTATGAAAGATCAGACATAGCTCAAGCCTACCCTGAATCCAGTTTGGCTCCATTCATGCTGCGCTCATAGCGTCAGTGTCCCCTCCTCAGAAGACTGAAACTGGGTGAGGCGTGACTCTCCAGTGAGTCACTGTCTGTCTGTGGCTTGAAGAGGTGGGTGAGCCCTTCCTGAAGGTTATTGCATCACCTGCTAAGTTAAAACAGCACAGGAAGATGAATCTATTTGGGTGCCCCCTTCTGTTTTGTCTCCTCTTGTTTATGGGGCTGTTGCTGACTTGCTGAATACAGAAATGAAAGACATGCTCCCCAGCCTTTGGCCTTAATGGAACCTAAGAAATTCACACTAGCTGCTAGCCTCTGGCGTTGAGCTCCGCTCCTTTTAAATGTAGGTGGGAGGCAAGGCTCCAAAATCCACGCAGGATGGGGCTGTTTATCCTTGCAAACTCTACTTTGCACGGCCCACGGAGCTCATGGGAGTTTTATCCGCACAAAATTGTTCTTGGGGCAGAAAGAAAAATGATCATGGTTCAGAGAAATAACCAATCAGATTGTAGAGGATTTGGGTTGAAGCAACTAGAGGAAGCAGGACCAACTAATCAGGTGTCTTGGTCCCACCTCCTCTACAATTTGATTGGTTTACACTCTGAATCATTTTTCCTTCTGCCCTCAGAACATATTTGGGTAAGTAAAACTCCCACAAGCTTATTCCTCCTATTGTTAGCTTAATGCATTAGCATTAGCAAGTGCCGCTTCAGGGTAAAGATGGTCTGGCTCCACCAAAGTTGCTTTCTCAGTCACACCCGTGTAATGGAAATACTTAGCAGCCTTCTGGAAGGAGAAGTTCCTTTCATGGTGTAGTCCACATAAGTAGGGTTTGTGTCCCCAGCCCGACCACCAGCAGGAGGCCCAACTGCTAATGGCCAAGCTGTGCTACGTGGAGGGGGATTACCAGGAAGCCATCAGCCAGTTCTCCCAGGTCGCGCTGGACGACATGCAGCTTGTGGGCGCCCCTGTCTACCGCCTCTCCATGATCGCCGAGGCTCACGCCACAAAAGGTCAGGTTCCGCCCTGGAGAGACCGTGTGCCAAGCCATACAGGACAGAGCTCCACACATGGGCCTAATGTCCTGATAAACACAGCTCTCCTTGTGCCGCTCCCTAAATGGGCAGTCGGGTTTTTTTCCATAATCCTCTGAATGCTGAAACCACAGCCTGGGACTTCAGTGTGAATTTAGAAGCTGCCTCCAGGGCCTGTCTGTTTATTTAGCCACTTATTTATTTATTTACTTCACTCTTAATTCTGTAATAACTTTTGCCATTAACTTAAGGTGTCCGTCGTGACAGTAAGTCACTCGCAGTGTCACAGCTTGGCCTGATGGGGGCAGCAGTGTCTCATGTCTTGGGATCGGTTCACGTGTTTTACTTGCCTTTGATCCCAGCAGTGGGTCGGGTAGAGACTGTTTTCTCTCATGTCATTTATCCAGCTGATTTTCTCTAATATGGTCGTTCTTCATACAGCTCTAAACCATTGACTTTTACCAAATGAGTATGACACAAGCAGCTTACCCCTGCTAAGAAGTGGCTTGCTGGTTTTCAAGTGGTTTGTTTCCCATGGGAATGACTCTAGGATAGGGTTAGGGTTAACCAGGGTTAGGTTAACCCTAACCCTCCCATGGGAATGACTCTAGGAAAGCTCTTCTTTCTTTCAATTTTAATAAGTCACTCGATTGTCAGGTCGTGGGGTCACAGGGCCAAAAGAGGTGCATGTGTGTCCGTTTCCCCCACTTAGGTGTGCTGGACTCCCCTCGTGGTGGGTTCACCTGAGGTCAGGCCAAATCCAGTCCTGGTGCTGTGATCTACAGTTCATGTTATACTATATGAGCAACACTATTGGGGCAGCTGCCCATCACATCTACATGAACTTTTATGACATCCCATTCTAAATCCATAAGCATCAACATGGAGCTGGTTCCCGCTTTGCAGCTATAACAGCCGCCTCTGCTGGGAAGGCTTTCCACGAGAGAGTTTGCGGTTTGTCCATTGCCCATTCATCCAGTAGAGCCCTTGTGAGGTCAGGCACTAATGTTGGACATGAAGACCTGGCTCACAATCTCAATTCTAGTTGAGGTCGGGGCTCTGCTGACCAGTCAAGTTCTTCCACGCTAGACTCACCCAACCATGTCTTTATGGACCGTGCTTGGTGCACTGGGGCACAGGACCTTCCCCAAACTGTTCCCACAAAGCTGGAAGCGTAGAATTGTCCAAAATGTTTTTGTATGCTGTTGCGTTAAGCTTTCCTTCACTGGAACTAAGGGGCCAAGCCCCGCCCCTAAAAGACAACCCGGTTCCATCATTCCTCCACCACCGAACTTTACAGTTGGCACAATGCAGTTAGGCAGGTAACGTTCTCCTGGCGTCCGCCGAACCCAGTCTCGTCCGTCTGTCAGACAGAGAGACATGAGTCGTCACTCCACAGAACACGTTTCCATTGCTCCAGTGTCCAGTGGAAGCATTCTTTACACTTCATCCGATGGTTGGCATCGTGCTTGGTGACGTGAGGCTCGCATATAGCTGCTCGGCCATGGAAGCCCATCCCATGAAGCTCCCCTTGCATAGTTTTTGTGCTGGGTTGATGCCAGAGGAAATTTGGAACTCTGCAGATATTGGCTCATTGTATTGAGTCCACAGAGCGTTGGCGACTTTTACACACCGTGCCTCGGCACTCGGTGACCCCGCTCTGTTACTTTATGTGGTTTGCCACTTTGTGGCTGAGTTTCTGTTGTTCCCAAGTGTTTCCACTTCGCAAAAATACCACTTGCAGTTGACAATGGAATAAGGCAGGGGGGGGAAAAAAAAAACGAGCTGACTTATTGCAATGGTGGCACCCTATGACGGCACCACTCTTGAATACACTGAGCTCTTCAGAATGACCCTTTCTTTCGCAAATGTTTGTAAACCTGATTGCATGACTAGGTGCTTGATTTTATACATCTATTGCAATGGGTCTGAATAAAGCACCTGAATTCAATGACTGGGAGGTGTGTCCCAAGGCTTTTGTTAATACAGTGTATCTGTCGACTGAAAACACCCACAGTCCTCTTTGGCATAAGGTGTGGACACCTCTCGAGCAGTGCCGTTGACAAAGGTAGAGTTTGGTTACATGTCATGACGTGAACAAGAGTTCATTCGTTTGGCTAAAAGTCCCATTGATGGAGACTTTGGTCCTTTTAGAAAGGCAGAAGACTTCATCCAGGGGAATCGAATCCGGAGGCTTCAGACATGCTGCTGGATCCAACCTGAACGCCTCCATGGGTCCACATTTCTGTGGTTAAAAATAGCCAGGCTGTCTCACGATGCTTGCAGTCAGGCACAATACATAGCCTCCCCACTGCGCGGTTTGGTTTCCCTCCAACAAACGGTCAGCTTTTCTGTTTTTCAACCAAGGAATTTAAGAAGCAGGTGAGAGAGGGAGGGAGACGGTCGGCCAGCATCGGATAAGGACCCCCGGTGCAGCGTCTCTAACGCCTGGCTCATCTGCATCCCACACGAGTCCTGAGCTCTGTAGACTTACTGGGGCACACTCTCTCCCAGCCCTCTCTCTGGCTCAATTTCCTGTTTTGTTGTTAACCTGGGGCAGATAAGGTCCATACCTTCCCAGTAATTGTCTGGTGAAGAGTCTGCATGGATGATGTGGGCAAGTCGAGGTAATTATCCCACGTGGGACTACATGCCATTGCTGGAACTCGCCCCTAACCCAAGGTTGGGCTTTTTGCTGGACCCTCAGCGTGGCCCTTTGTCCCAGCATGTGTCACTTGTGCGCAGGTCTGTGTCTGGAGAAGCTGCCCTCAGCCTCGTCCTCCGTCTCCAGCCACGGGCCCGACGGGGACCAGGACATCATCACGTGCTACGAGAAGTCGGGGGACATCGCCCTGCTCTACCTGCAGGAGATGGAGAAGGTAGCTGATCCCGCCATCATCTCCACGTCTTATGGGATTCGGCCGGATCCTGCCTTTCTTACCGCCCTTCCAAGCTGACCGCCGCCTGCCCCTAACTGACCCCTGGCCTCAGTATCCACAGCGCCATTGACCAACCCTGTGGCCCAGATCCCGTCTGTGTCCTAAATGGTGGGCGGTCAGAAATTCAGTGGCGGGATCTTGACGGGCAGGTCGGTGTCCCTGTGAGGGTAGTGCGCGCAGGCACTGACCTAGGATCATTAAACGCCCAGGGAGAAGGTGGTCTACATCCCACTTCACTTTATAATATGTGCCACCCTCCACCGCCAGGCTTTGAGTGCTGGGATGCAGAACCGCAGCCCAAAGCCCGGTCCAGTGACGCAGGAACAGGAGCTGGGCTACTTCCTAGAGACGGGCCTTCAGAGGGCTCATGTCATTCACTTCAAAAGCGGGTAAGAGGACGCGTCCCTCCCCCCAAGCATGGGAGCACTGAGCATCGCCAGGCTGCTTAATCAAGCTCGTTAACACTTTGTTTCGGACATTTTGGCTGTTTATCAGTATTTGTACTTGACCATTCTTGTGTGAACAGAAGTACAGTGGACAGTGAAAATCTTATGCCTTTCTCGTCCCACAGCAAATATCAAGGGTGCATCTCGCCAGCGAGAGCAATCCCATGGTTTATTTGCTCTAGAAATTTAAAACATCATTCACAGTAGACCTTACAGTCAATTGAAATCAGACTTTATTCCAGCCAGCGCTCAGAAGTTAGCATCCATCATTTGATTGGCCGACGGCCTTCCTTGCACGTTAATGAGGCTCACCGACCCCCCCCCCCCCCCCCCCCCCCCCCCCTACCCCGTCCCCCTCCACGGCCAAAAAGCGGAGTGTTGTAGTCAGCGACGCTGGGACAGAGGGCTGGGGGGGGGATGGGGTG
>JAABNY020000025.1:13667738-13686248 GCA_015164015.2 Brevimyrus niger | reverse complement strand
CCCCCCCAGACCGCCCCCGTCCCCGAAAGCCCCATTCACCTGTTCCAGGAGGCCCGTACAGAATAACCCCTTTGGGGGGCTTTATCCCCATCTCTTCATAGTACTCAGGGTGGGTAAGTGGAAGCTCTACTGACTCCTAGAATGACAGGTCGGGGATCATGTGATCTTGTGGACATGCTTGGATGATCATACTAACTACCACATAAAAAAAAAGCTTTGAGGGGGTCTTAAATTAATCAGTTTTATACAACAGAATATTTACTGAACCTCGGCAACATCTTTATCGATTTCTTTGAATGGAACTATTTCACAAAATAGGATTGCTTACTAAGCTGGATAACTTGTCGGATTTAAGGTAGTCAGGGCTAAATGGACTTTCTTTGTTCACTTAGATTTAGCCCACGCTATCTTAAATCAGACAACTTATCTGGCTAAGCAAGAATTCCTGCTTTGTGAAATGGGCCCCAGAACTTAACCATGCTATGTGTGTGTGTTACCATGGTGATGGCGACAATCTATTCAGGGATAGCTTCTCAGCCTGAGCACCTTGATCTCCTGGATCTGGCTGTCCAGGCCTCCAATGTCACCGTAGGTCTCCTGAGGGGCCTTCTCCACTTTCATGACTGTCACCAATGGGTCTGTATCATCCATAAGCACTCCGATCACAGCGTGGACCTGTCAATAAGTCATATGTATCATTCCCTCACCAGCCAATCGGCACGATCACCAGCAGACTACTACAGAGGGTGGGCCGCTACCTTGTGGTTGAGCAGCACAGAGCAGCCAGGCTCCAGCAGGTCCTTGTCCACAAAGGACAGGATGCTGACATAGTGCTCCGAGCCCACAGATGTGGACACGATGGCGTGGTTGTCATCTATGATCTCCTCCAGCGTCCCGACTGACATGGGAGATCCCCGCAGGTCATCAACCTTTGACCTCTCCTCCTGCACATATTGAGCAGGCTGTCAGTTACCAAGGGTTTCCGTAGCAGAGACTGATTTCAAGGCTTTGAAGCAGAACCAATAGCCATAACCACCTCCTGCTTCTCCTCCAGCGGTTTCATCTGTTCCTGGTTCCGGATGAATTCCTCCTCCATCAGAAGGTAGTCTTTGATCCTCTCCTGCTTCAGCAGCTTCAGTCGGCAGTGGCTGTGAGGGGTGACTGTCAGAGGACACAGAAGGGATTACTATACACAGAAGTGTCAATCCCAGGGATCAATACCATCCCAGCCGGCGCCCTTGTGTACCCAAAGGCAGCCTGCTAGCACTGTCCGGCCCTTTCGACTTCCTCTTCTTCTTCCCCACTCTAGTCGGAATTGGCGGTTCATATTTCTTCTTCTTCTCCTAAAATTACACTCACAAATTAAAGAAAATGTACTGCAGTGTCGTCAATAGAGATGTTGTCAGGATAAAAATGGGTACTTGGATGGGCAGAGAACAACTCTGGATAAGCTCACCTTGTCATCCTTCTTTCCTCCGCCCGGCCCATGGCCTCCACTCTGACTCTGACCCTGTTATATATTCACAAACACGAAGCCAGACGAGTTACCATTTTAGTCTCAGCCGCACCGCGCATATTCACTGCTGCTTCAAAAAGCTACATTACCGTGGCCCTGAGCCGCCTTGCTGGACTTCACAAGCATGCGGCCCGGTGTATTTATAGTGACATGCTCAACAGATCCAATGACGAAGGAATAAACAGCAAGCTTCTGTCACACCATTACACCGCCGGACAGGGATGTCTCAAGTGAGCCAACAAGCAAATGTAAATACTGAGGCTTTTAACGTGAATCACTGCGTGGTTTAAAAACTGACATCCACAACACATGATGACATGAAATAACGGGGAAATCGGTGTATGATAACGATCAAAACACACAGTTAAAACAGAGATAACAGAACGCTGTCTCACCATCCCGGACGGCTGTATTGACGGTCTGTGACGTTATGGTACGGCAGCCAGCTGGGGCCAAACCGCACAAGAAACATAACGCGGATGGTAAATTGTTTCTCGGACTCAAGGAGCATTGCTGAAAAATATAGTTTCCTATCATTTAATGGCGTGTGGATAGTTTTTTTTTTCTTTTTTTAACCAAGCATCCGTGCAAGTGAGGGTTAATTTAAAAGTCTGAGCACTATGTTGTTTCAATTGGATAATGCAGGAACAGAAAACTTGGTATAGACACGTTTTCATCAGTAAGCAAGCAGGATTCATAAAGTAAGTTCGTACCACTAATTTGGTTTAGTAGCGTTTAGTTTATGCTCACTTTGATTTTTAGACTTTGAAACATTTTTAATATAACGTAATATAAATATAAAGTTTTAGTTATACGATCCCCAAAGTTTTTAGTGTCGTAAAAATTTGTTTTACTAGATTTATATTTTAAAGTTTCCATACATTTGGAAGCTCTTGGTAGGAGAGTTACTGGGTGAATGATTCATTTGTACCGTTCAGTTTGTGATACTATAGAGTTTAAGTCATGGTGCCGATTTGAACTTCTAGCGCGCGCGTGTGTTTGATTTGTTTGGATTACCTCTGTATTGCTGATATTTTTCCCCCACTCATTGTAAATCTATACACTTGATCTGTTGTTGTCCCATAATGCATAACCTTAGGCATTTATGCTACTGTAAATGTCTGCTTCTGCTCTCCTCTTTACGTCCTTTACTCAGATGTCAGAGTTTCTTTATTCTCCAGATTACCTTTATTCCTCCTTCGTGCTCTCGGTCCTTTTAAAGATGCGCCGAATGTCATTAGTTTTTCCGCTCCGTACGTAGGCGATTTTAGCGGAGGTGTAATTGCACCCCCTGTTGGTTAGAAGAAAATGCTATTTGAACGTATCCAGTCTGACGTACGCAGCGTGATAAAGTCTCAGCAGGTGATCTTTGTGGGGATTTCGACAGCTATGTGGAATTTGAATGTGTGTTTCTCTGAACGTGCGTTGGGGTCACTTACTAACAGAGATTACCTGTCCTATATGAATCACTCGTCAAGATCCAGGGGCTTCCTTAAACATCCAACCACACCTGAGAGCCTCCTGGTTACGTGGTAGAGAGTCAGCACCAGGCTGGTATTAGAGTAACATGGCATTCTGTGCTATTTTGGTAATCTTAGTGAGCGGGGGAGGGTGGGATTGTGCCCCACGGTAAAAATTGTCGTTCGTAGAAATATATCGTGGGAGAATCCCTCCCCCGCTTGGCATTTTTTTCACAATTGCAAAAAAGCGTTGCTTTTGAAAATACCATCAAAACGCAGACCGCGGTATGTCTGGGTGATATGATGACCCAGTCAGTAACCCACCACTTATAACAGTAGTTCATACATGGTGGGGGGGGGGTGGGTAGCCTGTGTGTTCTCATTGGTATGCTGATTTACCTGGTGAGTGGCTAAAATTTGTGACACAAGTAATGGTTCAGGAAAGAGTTTGAGACTGGGCGAGGGATACAATTTATTATTTTAAATGCAGAGGTCTGTTTATGGGGGGCGCAGATGCACAAAGCCAAATTAAACATTTGGGGGGGACATGTGTCCGCCCCCCCCCGGATTCCAACACCCCCGCCCTTATGCAGTTTGTCATTTAGCCTGGAAAATCTGTTGCTTTGGCCGTAGGGTGTGTGGCCCCCAGCGATGGCACTGACCTCACAAGTGGTTTCCCAGACATAAATGAACAGGCAAATTACTGAGTATTTCTCAAGTACCACATTACCGTGTGTCGCCTGGGGACAGACGTTTGCTGCTGGGGAGCGGAGGAGGTCGTCCGAGTTCACCGCAGTTTGGCTGAAGTGTCTTATTTCTTGTGTGATCCCACAGCTGCATAAAGCACAGTTACACCATGTACGGTCTCTCCAGCAGAAGGGGTTTAAATGCTTCGAGGTTTGAGAACTGGCCGTTACTCCTAATGTCTGCCTAAAAGAGAGAGGCTGCCTCGCGCTGCTTGACCGTGAGTCTGTGAGGCACGCCCGATGTTCTGAAGCCACGCTGAATGTCGTCGTAGGATTTCAGGGCTAATGCAGCGTGTCACCTGACATAGCTTCTGGAGATCGATACACGCTGTGTTTAGAGCGCACCGAGGTCTGTTTAGGACAGGACCGATACCGCAGAACACCGAGCAGGTGACATGTGACATGCAGGTGACACACCGTGGGATTCAACATGGGCGTTCGACGGGCGTTCGGTATCTGCGGCTGGGACGGCGGGATTAGACGCTGCTGCGTTATCACCCCTGCAGGCCCGCCCTGCTTTCATGACCGGGGGGGGTCGCCACACAGGTGCATCTTTCAAAGAGCCGGAGAATCTCCCGCTTTTGATGTCCCTCGTCATACATTATTCAGCGGCGGCGTTCCACGTCGATCCAGCAGGCACCTTTTAAACACCTTCCTTCCCCTCGCTCCTTTTTAAATGCAAACGCACCCCGGCCCCCCACTCCCCCCACCCCAGGCATTTTTTTCTTGTTTTTTTCTTCATCTTCTCTGGTAAAAGAGGTTGTTTGAAAAGGCCCCCAGTTGAAGCCTTGCTCCTTGGATCCCTGGCAGGTCGGGGGGGGGGCAGGTCTGGTTTGTACCAACAAGATCCATGAGCCCTGGTCTCCAGGTGGTGTAGAGGTGTAAACACTGTGCTTGTTTCACTCATACAAATAACTCACCCATCACTCCCGGTTTACATCATAATAAATTCATTAACAACAGAACAGCATGTGACACTTCTGACCGGGCTTCACCGAGAGCAGGGGGACTGGACATGGGTTCTGGGACATTTAAGCAGATGTGTAACCAATGGCTCTGCTGTACTGAACATGAAAGCTTACGCCTGTTTCCGTAATTTCCAGGTAATGAGGGAGCAATGCTAAAATAGATGTGTGTAATGGACGGGGAAATCAGTTTTCAGGTTTCTCTGTTCCGTCGGTCTGTGTGTTTTCTGCAAGCAGGCGATGGAAAGCAAACCGCAACATATGCTTTCGTCTCGGATCTCATTTCTGCCAGACGTTGGAACAACATGTTCTGCATAGTGGGGAAAGAGCCTGATTAATAGAGCAATCTGTTAATTATAGGGGACGGATTCTGTTTGGTTGTTGGTGGAAAAGGTCGCCGTCTTTCTGAGAATAATTTTTCACCGTGTATGTTGAACTCGGGCACAGTTGATGCTTAATTCCTACAGCCTCCTGGCTCTTCATGTAAACAGACATTTTTCGTGTAAATACAGCTGAAAGTCTGAACTCCCCAGGGGTGTTCAGCCTGTAAACAACACGAACCCTTAGAGACAGAAGTCCGGCAGTGACGAGCCAAAAAGCCAGGTGCTCGGTTAGTCAAACGCGAACATATGGCCCCTGTGTACAGCCTTGTGGCTTCACTGCTATTAGTGCGACACCTGAATCACATGACCCCCCCTAGCTGCCCTAAGCTCTCAGATCTCGTTGCCCACAGCCAATTAGTATGTCCCAAGCTCATCTGTCCTCACTGGTTTCCACTAGCCTGTTATTCATGATGGCCAGGGCACCCACCCCCCTGGAGAAGCCATCGTTTCGCTCAGTGGACGAGGACTGGGCCTGCTGACCATTAGCCGCCTCCGACAGGTGCTTCTGCATGATGGCCAGGGACACCTTGTTGGCCACCAGGAAGTCCCTCATGGAGATCATCTCCCCGGACATCCGCCGGCCATCCGGATCGCTCTCGTTGGCCGCGTCCGTCCCGACGGAGAGGTCGCGGCGGCCGCGAGGCTGACTCGGCACCACCAGGTTCCGCCGCCTGCGGAGCCCGTTGCCGGGACGGCAGCGGCATGCGCCGCATGGCCGTCGCAGGGCGCGCAGGATGCAGTTGAGCACCTGCTTGATGACGATGGAGATGACGTTGAAGAGCGAGTAGATGCAGCAGACGCCGGCGAGGATGAAGAGGAAGTTGCCCAGTCGGTAAGCGGACTGGTGCTGGTAGAGCGGCCGCTGGCTGCTGACCAGGTCCCCGAAGCCGATGGTGCTGAAGGCCACGAAGCAGAAGTAGAGGGAGTCCGTGTAGCTCCAGCCCTCGATGGCGGCAAACATGACCGAGGCGCAGCAGGAAATCAGCGCCGCCCCCAGGCAGAGGATGAGCATGACGCAGTAGACCGAGGGCTTCCACCCCGCAGGACCGCCCCTGGTCGGCCCGCCGTCCTTACTCCGCACCTGGTAGCAGGCCTTCAGAACCAGGGCCAGCACCGTGATGAGACGCTCCAGGAACAGGTTGAAGAAGAGGATGGTGGCCGCGCAGCCAATGAGCCCATAGAAGATGAGGAAGATCTTTCCTCCGACGGTGGCGGGGGTTGTCATCCCGAAGCCTGGAGAGGAGAAGCAAAAAAGCTCATGGGGGGTTTTACTTGCACAAATATGTTCTGGGGGCAGAAGGTACAATGATCGGTTCAGGGAGATGGCCACTCAAAATGTAGAGAAGGTGGGTCCAAGCGACTACGGGAGGCAGGACCAACCAATCAGATGTTTTGGCCCTGCCTCCTCTAGTGGCTTAGACTCACCTACTCTACAATTTGAGTGGTCAGCTCCCTGAACCAATCATTGTTCCCCCTGCCCCCCGGAAAATGTTTGTGTAAGTAAAACTCCCATGAGCGAGACAAAGGCTGGGAAACTGTGTGCTGTCAGCGCGTTGATGCACTCCTATGGAGATGTATCACAGTACCGGAGGTACAGGCCGAGGTCACCCACGCTTCCAGCTTTAAGCTGCATAATGGCTGTTTCTAAAGTTAATAGTTTCTAGTCTAATTAAAAGGAACTGTAATTCGATTCTAATTGAAGGGTTGGCTACAGGAGCTGAATCGGCTCTCCAGCGAGTGGTGAGCTGTTCGTAGCCCCCCCCCCACCCATCTCTGCATGATGGAGGAACCTGTCATCAAGCTTGCGGGTCTAGCTGGGGGCCAGTTCGCTTTAACGGCTCGTTAGGACCCTTGGATCCATACACGCTAATGAGAGGCGCCCTAATGAGGGCCGTCACTTAGCCGCTAGACATCCGAGTCCCGCTCAGGTTGCCAATGGTGACGGAGCTAATGTCCCCGTGTTACGGATCTTCCCCCGTCTCCTGCTGACAGAGATGCAAATAATCGTGGGGGCTTCTTCGCACCTTGTCCTAGCTCTGCTCCCTGAAGATGAAAGCGCTAAAGGCTCGAACCCTTTGTCTCTCTTTCCTTTCCAAAATGGCTGCCAGTGCAGATCTTGGGGGAGGCTGACTATCACAACGCTCTGGTAAAGGCCTTCGTGTTAAAACCAGGCTGGGTGGAGGCCGTGTCCAAGTAACCAGACCCACACAGCTGAGGGCTTTTATTTCACACTATTAGTGCTGTTAACTCAGAGCTTGATGGGTCGGTGCCTGTTTAAGTGGTATTGGTGCTTTCATAGGGGAGCAGTTTATGACTCTTACTTGAGCTCCCCTGTGTGCTTCCTGGATTTTCAGTAAGTTCCAGACCATGACCAGTGCAGCAGGGTACAGCAGGCATGCAAAAAAGTTTGACTTCAGCTTTTCAGCTTTGAGTCTTTGGCATATCTAAAAACGCCCTACATTTTGCCTATATACTGGACTAACGTCAAGCGTCTGAGTTTAAATGGGGCCACCTAGTGACCTTGGTAATGCGCAGAAATAAAACTGTGAATGTTTTCAGCCGTAAAGGGCGTCAGTCGTCCGGCAGAGACGTGTCGGCTTCTAAATGCCTGCTTGATTGGTACGTTTCACCTGCTGTTTAACAAAGACCGTTTTTGGGTTCCTTGTTCCTGGAAGCAGCTGTGACAACAACCTGCTTGGGGCTGAAATTCAAACAAAAGAGGAAAACACAGTGGGACTGTATTAAGCCATAAAAAGCAGAACGACTAACACAAAGACAGAAGAATAATTTAACATGGGCATTTTTCAGTGGCTTGGGTTGCTGATGTATTTATATGTCGGTGGTTATGTAAGTGCACTCCATGCCCTATAAATGTCTGATTTCTCCCCATTAAAGATCTTGTCTTGTTGTCAGTGTATGTTTGAAAGGATGATAGATCTACCCGGCATTTCTGTTCACTGACCAATACACCGAATGAATTAGGAAAAAAGTGTGTTATGTATATATTATGTTGTGGGGAGCAAATGTTGCCACAATATGATAAAAACCTTTTACTTTGACATTTTTGGGAACATTTTTTCCAGTCCTCACAAGGGGGAACTAAAAAAAGAACCTGTGACTGCAATCAAAAAACAAAAAAATTCCAAAAGTCTCTCATTTGGTTAGTTATGGTTAAGATCGCCATGTTGGAATTAGGGTTTTTCCCACAGAAATGAATGAACAGTTCCCACAAAAATATGAATACAAAATGTGTGTGTGTGTGTGTGTGGAGTTTGGAGTTCGGATGTCCTTCCCATTTTGTGTGGATTTTTTCCAGGTACTCTGTAACGAATTTGCATCCCATGGAGGGTGGAATTCTGCCTCATGTCCTGTGTTTTTTGAGTGTGGCTCCAAGCTGTTCCTGGCCCTGAAGCAGTTATGAATGGATAGATATCTTAATGATAGCAAAAATATGTAAAGGGGGGGGGGGGTGGGGGGGCTTTACAATAATTGCACCTGAATTCATAGAACATTCATAGACAGCATGTGGGTATACCTGAACATCGTAATATATATTACCAGCTTTAACATACATCATTAACAAACATTATATGATCATATTGATCGCTGTTATTGATGTATATGCTGTTATAGAATGTTAGGCTGTTAAGGTATAATTGCTGTTTATGAATGTTCCACGAAGGCATTATGAAAGGGCAGTTATTGTAAATTAACAAAAAGGATACAGTCCTGGTACAGTTTTGTTCCCCACCGTACAAACAACATGAATGTAACCCGATGGTACAAAAATATTCTTCGGAGTCCATTTCTGTACCTTAAATTAGACTAAAAGGTACATTTACCTACAAGTAGGGTACAACTGGCAGACCCTTGAGGGTTTTTATTCTGACAGTGTAGTGCTGACCGAATGTATACCTTACAGGCTCGGTGCAAACTCCCGGTACCCACTTGTGTACAGAGATGCGGTTTGTACCGTCAAAGTCAGGAGCCAGCTGTGAAGTTGTCACTGAGGCTGACTTTCAGTTCCGCTGGGGTTGTCTGGTCTAGCAAACGTCCCTCTCCACCTCTACCCCACCCTCGGCTCTTTAGCTTAACGCTGTGCGCGCGGGTGGGGTTTGTCTCTCAGAAGCGCATCACCATGCAGTAGAGCGTCTCACTAAAATACTACTTGCTGCTAACGTCTCAGTGGCCCTGTTCACTCTGTGGTGTCTAATTGGATCAGTTATTAAAAATAATTAATTCAGGCTGCATTAGGTACCCTTTGAACATACTCTTATCCATAAAACTGGTTTTTGTACCTTGTAAAAAATAAGGACTGAATTACGCACGCAACCAAGCTTGACACTGGGAAGCGCTTATAGTTTGCTTTTCAGCGTAGCTTAATTAGCGTATACTGCATGTATTCTTGCTTTAAGTATAATGCCCTAATTCAAGTGTATTTTTAGTTAGATTATTTTTTATAATTATATGTAATTAGTTCAATAAAATAAAAAATACGTTATATTACAATAGCCTATAAATATTAGTCATAATTTTGTACGCCGATTTTTACGCACAGGCATAAATATTTGCTTTTAGCTTGCTCGATGAAATTAAACGTTTTACGGATTTTACTTGAAAGCAAACGACATTACCGATAGTGGATACCACGGTTCCCACGAAGTAGAAAGCCCCGGTGAAGTCCCAGCGCGGTCGGAGCGCGTCCACCCGCACCCCTGCCAGGTTGGCCTCCTCGTAAAACCTCAGGAACTTCTCCAGGTCGCCTCTGCTCAGGTTGTGCTTGGAAGTAAAATGCTCAAAGCGCTGCGCCCACTTCTCCTTGGCCTGTTTCTCTTTGGGCTGCTCAAGTGCTGAAAAGACAGCGGCTCCACACAGAAGGTACAGGATAATGAGCAAAGCCAGCAGGACAAACCTTGCGTTGTCTTCGTTTAGCGGACCCAATCCACAGGAGCAGGCACTGCGACAGGCCATTATGCCGCCACCGCTGACATGAGTCCCATGCTTGGGCTTTCTCTGAAAGCTGGCCGTCCGCGGCAAGACCGGTGTCTGTGCATGCGATCGCCAACTTCCACAGAACTAGGCTATTTCCACTATAATACTGAGCGTGTTTTTGAATCCACTGCGTTTTAAATAGGGCTGTTTTTTACAAATGGAAAAATCGTTGGGGGAAAAAATCTGAAGATGCACTTAGCCGTGAGCTTAACTGGAATACCGAGAGTTTGATTTGCGCACGTTTGGAAAGTAGTTTATGGGTAATTCCTTTCAGGCTAGTGATATCCGAAATTCAGATCCTCCGGAAATAAATACAATCCTCGGTGGTTCTGAGATCCACACTCTCCACCGCTTCATGTTTGCAAATTGCAGTGCGAAGAAAGAGCAGTAATCTTGCGTAAAATCCACGCGAAATGTGTTACGAAAGCACTGGTTTTGTAACGTAAAAAAGAAAGCGAAACATTGTCCTGACAAAAAGTGCACCCTCCGTCTTCTCATTTCTACGCGTAAAGAGCATGAATAAATTGGAAGCGAAGCCTCGGATTTATTCCTACGGCGTTAAAGAGTGGTTACCGTGTGTTGAATCCTACCGTCCGTACGCCGTCGTTCCAGCATGAAATCACCATTTAGATGCTCATTTCTTAACTCGTGAACTTTCCTCTGGTCCGTCAGCAATCCCAATCAAATGTTAGTGCTACGGAGGGAGACTCGGGGCAGAGCTGAGCCTTTCACCTGCTGCTTGGTCATTATGAGAAAGCGCAATGAGAAGCGTATTCACACCCTAAACAGTCTGCTTATGGACGAAGTGCGCATCGTTCGTGTGGGACCAAGGAAGTCCACGTAAAACCTGTCACCACTTTACCTAATAGTCCATTTTAAGGTTTATTTTTCTTAAGGCATCCAAAAATTTATAGATTTCAACTGTGCCAGATAATTGTAACCTAAATCGAAAGGCAACGTCGCCTTCCTTAAACACAAAACCTACTATGAACTATACATCGACCTATAGCAAGTATAGCGACTTTGGTGTATAATCAGTGCATTACCCTACATTAATCGTACATTTTAATTTCATACTTAAATTATCTGCCCTTGGCACATAGAGTAAATAAGAGGCGCACTGTCCCCAGCTTGACGCAAACAGTAATTTTCCGATTCTAACCTGTTTCTCGCTAATGTCCCTGCTTCTCAGTGTAATGCCAGAAACATAATTGCGACTGACAGTCTGTTATTATTAATCTTAATCGTGTGCCAGGTTTTAAATGAATTACATTTTTCTTAAAATTAGTTTTAGGACAGTTTTAATTCCTTGAGCGAAAAGAATTTGTTTAGGCTATACTAAAACTATGTTATCTATTTGTTAGTGTGCCCGTATAGTAATTTAAAATAAACAATTAAATTCCGGGGAGAGCTTTTCTGTTTGGTATTCAGTTTTCATAACGCTGGTTATATTCGGTTACGCATATCAGTCCTTTTTCCACATAAAATATGTCGGAGTCCCGTAACAGCAGTTCATACTGTGTGTAAAATTGTCAGAAGGAAGCAGTGTACGACACAATGCGATGTGTTCCGACAAGCGAAACCTACACATATCACATTTCGGAAGACTTCGGCATTCCTGGTTCAGCTGGCGGATGCTATAGCTATGTGTTATGTGCCACCCAGACCCGACCGATGATCGGTTGATAGTTCGGCCGAACGCTGAAGCCCCGCAATCTCAAAGCAAGCAAGATGCCGGGTGACCCCTCTGATCGGCCGACAGGTTTCCAGATTCTCGTGCGTAACTCGCAGCAACTGGTTTGCGCAAATGTTACGTTTCCGCATCGCAGAGGAATCCCTTCATTACGCCGGCACCACCACGTTTCTCTAATGTCATAACTTAACTGCAGCGCGTTTGGATCTTTACCAGGGTTAACCAGGGTTGCCGACTTTATTCAGCTGGCTGGAGTGAGATTTTCGAGGCAAGTCGAGGCAAGTCCTGCACAAGTAGTGTTTGCAAACTACCCCAACGCTTTTGATGTATCTAACTATAGGTATATAATGGAATAATATACATTAGCCATAATAGAGTCTGAAAGCGTGAGTGTCACAACAGGTGTGTGAGAGCTGCCAACTTCTACTTCTATGACAAACTTCTAACTACTTCTATGACAAAGAACTTCAATCTAACAATTGCAGTCTCCTTTATTAATTGTACCAATGTGGTCTTGCTGCAACCAAACAGGTGGGTCTATGACTCTCAACGCCGTTTCTGATCTACTAAAAGAAGGAGAAGCTTATAACTATATGTGTGCATAAAAATGGCCATTTATTTTGTTTTAGAATGATGAACAGTGGGTCATTTAAAAAATAAAAAAAAAACAAAAAAAAAAAAACAGCAGAAAAGGTCCCCTAAGGGACTAGCATAAAAAAAGCAGTGAGTATAGGTGAACTGCAGTGACACCGTCCCGAGTCCTCCAGCGCTGAACATGGATCCAGGTCAGGATGGAACCCACACATTCCCATGCGTGTCCGGGGCCTGCGTGTGGGGAATGTTCCAGATCCATGGCTGATCTGAAAATGTGAGAGAGGCCTTGACAACCGTAACCATGTGAAGCGAAAACGCCGTGGAAACCTTGGATGAGGCGTAAGGTGCATATTTAATGGACTTTGTTTCGAGTGTGGATAAGTCCGTTTTATTCACTGTAAAGTTCGTGCGGATGTAAACTGTAGTAATGAGGTAAGTGAACGGCCTCCTGATCTCCCCTGGCAAGTGGGAGACAGTCGAGCTTAGCTCTGAGCTCTGGAGGACGCCAAATCTGTGGGATCAGAAGGAACAGAACCCGTAAAACATGAAGAGGATAGCAGAGCAGAACCGGACTCGTTCATGGCATGGCCTATAGGCCCACACGGGGAACCAGTGTCCATGGAAACAGACACTGCAGAGCTGGGCATGGCCCCAGGGGGAAGGAAAGCGAGATCAGTCAGCTTTGGAAAAACTAAATTAGCAAAGCAACATATCTAAATGGGGCTGGGGGGGCAGTTATGATGGAGAGATGAGGCGCTGTGTGCAGTGCTGAAGGAAATGAGACTCGCGGGTTTATAGCTCCATGGGGACTCCAAACTCTGTGCTCATGCAGTGTCACTGAGGGTGAGTAATGCAGTTATTTTACTTCTAGACTGACTTCATGTACATCTGCTGCCACGGGTGTAACTCTGAAACCCGCCACACTACCTGACCTCAAAGCAAACCGCGCTGATCTCCAGAGGCGGATCTCCAATTCAGCCGGAAGACCGGGCTTCTCTTTTCACGCCCGTCTGATTTATTTAGGCCAAAAAGCAGTTACTAGTTTCATTTCACATTAATTTACTTCGGTCAGGATGTACATCATCCCTTTCACTGAAGCAAGTGTCAACAAGACTAATCAAAGGGGACGTGCTTCTTTGAGGTTTGTCGTGGAGGAACGCAGCTCTCTCACCGTTACTTCCGTAGCGCTGGGGAGGAAGGTCAAAGGGCACCGGAAAAGAAGTGGAGGGGCCAGTAGCGGGAAATGGATTCTTCTGGACTCGAAACGTCTTCATGTTCTCGAAGACAAAAGAACGCAGAATTTGTTCAGATGTAAAGGCTAAAGATGTCTACCAACTTCAGTGAAGCCACCCTCTCTCTGTTTGGCACACATCTCGTAGGGGTGGGTGACTGTTTATTCTGACTGTTAGGGCTTCCAGGGCTTATGTTTACAAAGACCGCTCTCAGAATTTACCCTCCTGCAGGCACAGAAGCTGTTCTTGAGTGGCTTTACAGTACATTCCCGTTTCAGCTGTCGTTTTAATCAAGTGGAATCGACGGTCGGCCGAGTCTGCGCTCGTCGGACGCCAAGGGGATACTCACAAACGCCGAGGGGATACTCACAAACGCCGAGGGCAGGAACAGCACTCCCAACTCGTAGGATCGCACCATCATCTGGGTGCTGCTCTTCTCCAAGGCACCCCAGGCCGCTTTAGACAGGTTGGCACTGGGGGGGGGGAATCACTGTGACTCGCGATCTCAAACGCCAAAAAAACATGCCGCCTCTCACACAGAAAACCAACGCGTGAGGAACAGTGAGGCCGATCGCGAGGTAATTTGGTCGAGGCCCAAGCTGTGGAAACTCTCTCTGGGTCGCTTTGAAGCTGCGCTAAGGGTTCAGGTGTCTGCTGGCCGCTAAGCTACGTGTGCCCTAGGTCCGCATCTCATGTGGCTTTCATCGGCATGAAAGAGCATTTCTAATGTGAGCTCAGTCTGCAAGGACCACGGAGCCGCAGAGCGGTGGACCAGGAAGGTGGGGTGGTGTACAGACAGGCCCAGGACTGATTAACCCCTCAGTGCATCGTGACCTTTCCCTCATGCTTGGACATGAGACTGAGCATCCATAACTGGAGGTGAGGGCACATTCATTCCACACTGCTAATAATGGATGCTCAGTGACTGAACACACTTGTCCAGGAATGTGTAATAGTATAGCAGTCTGTTTTTAAGAATGAATGCGGTGTGTATGAAGTTGTGATGGTTGACCTCCAGTTAATCTCTGATATAGGGAGGTGTCCCCAACCCAAGCAGACATGTTTGTGATTTTTAAGGGCTAACCCAAACCCTTTCGGAATGTCCGATTAAAGATGGGGACAGACCGTGCACGTTTTCAGAATGCATCAGCTCCAAGGCTTTGTGCTGTTGACTGAACTCAACAGCAACTGGTACAGGAAGAAGTCTCCGACTCCCTCTCACTCAAAGCTCTTTCTACACGTGCCGAACAGAAGTGTTACGGTGCTCATGGGAGGCTGACATAAATGGAACCCAGTTATGACACTGGCTGCCTGGCAACAGTTGCCGAGCGACAGGGCCACACGCACAACATGCTTGGAGGATACATGCCTGTATGTTTGCTTGCAGGACCTTTTAAGGGTTTTCTGGTGTGGGAAAACAGAGGCTGAAGTTGTGCTTCCTGGGTCCGAGTGCGTTTCTCAAGACCAAGAACGCAGACCGTACTTGTGGTCTAGTCTCGCTAACTTGCCTCCCAAGAATGAAATTGAGGCCGCAATGAATCATGGGATTGGTCTTTTTTTTTTTTTTTTAAGGACGCAACCGATGCATCCTTGATATCCAATTGGTCCCATAGTCAGATTCCTGGGAATCTGTAGTCCCTTCTTAGTTTATTATCAACAATCCAAGACATTGAAGGTGTAGTGAATACACACTAGTGACAAATTCAGCTGGGCTCCTGTCCTCATCACCTACAGCAGGAACATACTCCATGCCGCCGTGTGCCGGGCAGGTAGGAATCCACTGCCTGCTAACAGAGGATATCTGCTCTCATTGGTGTAATATCCCCGGCTGCAGCCCTGGCAGACCTTTCGGTTCAGGACCAAACGCAGCCGGCGAAGGCTGGACCGAGTACTGGAGATCCGATTCGGGACCCCCGCCCCCCCCCCCCTCCTTCCACCGACGCAGCACCCAGAGAGCCCACCTCTTCTGGCCTCTTCCAAACGGCAGCAGCTCTGAGCGCGTCACGCGGACCCGGCGTCAGGGTCTTACCTGGTGATCAGGAACCAGGCCAGCTTGGTGAAGTCGGGCGAGGCCCTCATGAAGGTCTTGATGTGGGGCATGGCGTGGCTTCGGCCTGTTCCCTCGGCGATCCAGCGGCTACGGCGCACATGCCAGGGAAGCCATGATCGTTACCAGCCCCCCCGCCGTACCTTGTGGCCCAGGCTCAGTCCCACAGGCCTACTCCACGCTCAGCGGCCTTTACAGCGAATCACCTAATATCTTTACTGGATGCTTGTCGTGTCCCGAAAGCCACCGTCGGACCGCAGTTATACTCACTGTAAGTAGGAATGGAGCCAGAGTTGCCGCTGGGCCGTCTGGATGCTGTAGGGCAGGGACCCGCCGGCTGGGGGGGGAAGGGAGAGCATCAGGGGGTGGGGGTCCAACACCTGGCATCACCTGGCCGGCAGCAGGTGAGGGTACCTGGGTAGCCTTCCAGACTGGTCCTCACGTTGTCCACGGATGGATACACCTGAATGGGGGGGGGGGGATTCCCAGGCTATTTCCCCAGCTTTATTGCTAAAAACGAGCTCAGTATCCATAACTGGCCCGATTGCCATACTAGGACCTGGGGGGGGGGGGGGGGGGGGGTTCGTTCATGGATTAAAACATCCAAGATGAAAGGACTCATCCTGGATCATCTAACTGTGGATATGGTTATCCGGCTATTTCGATTCTTCAAAGCCGCTGGAGGATTGGATTAGCCAAGATGGATTTAAATGATCAGAGATAATTGCGTGCTTCCATAAACAATGAAAGTGAGGGTGCCCATTTTCACCCACCCCATACCTATTTTCTGGGGACTTTGCAGGCTCTGTAAGAATTGCATTCTCGCTTTCGACATTGTTCGATATCTAGTATGGCTGCACAAATAATTGTAAAACATTTTTTTTAAAAATAAATGTGATCTTGATTCACGCCCCTATGTCATCTCATATCCGAATGACAGTGGTTACTGAGTCTCAAGCGCTCCATGATTCTGCACTCTCTTTAGAAGGTCATTTCCACCACACCAGGTACCTTACTTTTGGTAACAAGCGTTTCAAATCCCACCCCGAAGTACCGAAGAAGTATCCCACTGGGCCTTTTTGGTACCGAGACGTTTGGACTGGGCTGTTTCAGTCGCCCTAATCGAACGGCCAATTCAGCGTTTCCTTTCTTGATATGCAGTTGATATGCAGGTCCTGGGTCAATCATATGTTTGGCACAGTCAAGTTTTGTCTTTTCCTTTTGCAGTTTAGTGCAATAAAAATCATGATTCACATTCTTTTCTGAATCGTGCAGCCCTAATATCTAGTTACGCGTCTTGTTTATATCATACGATACTATATATTTATTATATCAATATATTAATATAATACATTTTTTGCTGCGCGAGGACACAGTATCTGGCCATTCTTACGGAGATAACTGACTTTGGGCTCTAATAAACGGCACTAGTAAATTGCTGCTGGGTATTATTCCCTCCTGGTTCATCCCGATACGCTAAAGGACCTAGGCGAAAACTCAACATGCACTTGATTTGGACCGCTGCTCTTATTTGCCAAATACTGTACACATAAACGTAACTTCAATGGTGTGAAAGCCTTTTTCTGCATTTTACTATGACGTACTAACTACACAGACTTTCTAATATGTAATACATATCTAATCTGGTTTGAGTTTCTAGATTGATTGCTGGGATTAGCAATCCAGGAAATCCGGGACATGGTTAAATCGTCGGCAATTAAATCCGGATAAGTCGTCGGTCCACGTACAAAGACCTGCTTCGACGTGGCCCTCACCAGGTGCATGGGCGTGTTCCGGCTGCCCGGGGCCTTCCCCGCCTTGCCCAGGGCAGTCAGCGTTTGCTGGAACTCTGCGGCCAGCCACTTGGTCTCATCCGCGCCCAGCGAGCCGATGCTGGAGAACTGGGCCACCACTGGCCAGGGCTCCTCGCTCTGGACCGGCTGTGCGTGTTCGCTCAACAGCTTGGAGGGAGGAGACGGCGGTCAGCAGAGATTGTGCGGCCCCCCCCCCCTGGACGGGGCTAGCATCCCGAGGCTACAGAGTCGCTCACCTTCCTCAGCCTCAGGTGACCCCACCGGTCCATGTCAGCCCCCAGGTAGCGGCCGGGCGTGGAGCCCACCAGGTAGATCCTGCAGACACACACGGCCCTGGGGTGAGTACCCCACCCCGTGGCCCCTATTCCCGGCACGCCAAGCGCGGCCCACCTGGTGTCCGACAGGTCGTGCCCCTGGATGCGCTGGGTCCACTCCTCCAGCTCTGGGGCGCGGTAGGAGCGCAGGTAGTCGAGCAGGTCCCGCTTGAAGCCGGTGGGGGACTCTCCTGCGGACGAGGGGCTGCCTTCAGGGAGCCGGGGGTAGAGGGGGCTCAGCCACAGCCTGGGGGTGGGAGTGGTGACAAAGCCAGAGGAGTTGAGGAGTGACAGAGGCTCACCCACCTAACCCTAACCCACCAGAATCACCAGTGTGTCACCTGGCTGTAAACTCCCCAATGCGGCCTGATGCCCTTCCAGCATGAACGGACAGACGGTCCTCGCAAGAGACTGACAGGTGTGCAAGTGCAAGTATATATAGTATTTTTTCCTTTTCATAATGTTTTTTTTTTTTAATTATGGATATACATCCTGTATCTCATCAATGTCTTTACTGTTGCTTTCTATTCATGAGAAATGACACAAAAACTTGTATATATCTCTACATACGTACATAATACTTCCACATACGGCAGGCCCTGTATACCCATTCTGATTTCTATACATGGCACTATAATTCTGCACTTAGGGGCCCCTTTCCACCCAAGGCCCATAAAAACACCCCTCCACCCCCCCCCCCCCCCCCCAGGGGGGGGGGAGGGGGGGGGAAACTTTTAAAGCCTTGGTTCCTGCG
>JAABNY020000025.1:13633560-13646731 GCA_015164015.2 Brevimyrus niger | reverse complement strand
GGAAGGAGGAATGGAACCCCCCCCCCCAGCCTGTGCCCCCCCAGGGGTGGAGGGGGAGACTTCGCCCCCCCCCCCCCCCTCCCACTTTTGTAGAGACTCTGGAGCCTTGAAGCACTCAGATGCAGAAGTCTGTTCTGGTGTGGGTAGTTGGAGAGCCTTGCTGTGCTGGATGACCATAAATTTACCCTGATGTTTGATTTGGCCCTGTGATATCTGTCACCTCCGTCCCCCCAGGATTTACCTAGACTTGGCTGAACGCTGTTTCTCATGGATTAAAGTGCCCATTGATTTCAGCGGAACTGAGCCACGTACCTGCTGTTTTCAGACGGCCCATAATCAAACGTGCAGCTCGATGGATAAAATCAGGTCTCATAAAAACCATCGAGCGGCCGTGACCGAAACAGGTGCCAGTCACTCGGGCCTGAGAAAATCTCCCGTGTCAGAGAGAGTTTCGCGCCCTTGTCAGAACACACACTGCTGAAAGGGGCTAATGGGGGACTGAAGAGCTCTCCTTGATATCTGGTCCTGTTGGTCAGAATGTGGTCCTTTCCAGCTCTGCCTCTATTCTGAAGAGCCGTAGACCTGAGAAGCTGACCTGCTGTGGACTGTGTATGTCCGCGTCCGCGTCCCCCGTGGGTGAATCTGCTGGGAGAGTGATGCTCTAACAGGTCTGGTAAGCAGTTTCTGGTCTGACAGGGGTAGAGGACTTGGACCACCAGCTCGATGAGATCCCGTCTCGTCGCTTCTGCATTGCCCATCCTCCTCCTGGTTTTCCTGCAGCACCCTCGGCCCCTCTCGCAGAGCCGTGTTCCCGGCAGGACTGTCCCGACCTTATTCGGATTTGTCTGTCCTGCCAAAACATTGTTTTCATGTTGGGATGTTTTGTGAAATGCGCCCGGCGGCGGTCGCTATGGAGATGGAGATGCTGGGTGCCGCTGAGCCGCCTCTCGCACGCGAGGTCCCAGGAGGGTCTCCGCTCCCTGTGACTTTTGGAAGATTTCGCTCTAATTATATCACAGTGCTGCTCGTGTTCGCACTGCCCAACTTGGGATGAAAAGACCAGATCTCCGCTACAAATGTAACATCGTCTCATTATAACATCTGAAGCCGATGCCTCTGACTTTGTGAATGTTTCAAAGGCATTATTTAATGTTCATTCTGTAATGAAATTAACTTGGGGAAGCTATTTTTGTCCTTCGGTCTGAGCTTTACTCCGAAGCACCTCAGGTGACACAACCTTCTCTCTGAAGCCCTAAGCTGTTTGAAGACAATTTATCCACTGGGTCATAAATGAACGCAAAGTCACATCCAGCCAATCACGGCGCAGCTGTTTCGCACTCTATTAACATTAAGTGAGACTGAACTACTCTAATGCACGAGTTGTGATCTTGTAGCCCATGCAGCTGACTTTGGGTAGCAGAACAACTGATTCTCCTTGAGTTTGAAATTGTCTTTATAAAACAGTTCTCTGCTGCTGCCTTATTCTAGAGTGATATCTGGCCTATAGTGTGTGATTTGATGGCACACCGTTCCCATGACGTAAGCCTCTTCTCCTTGTCTGACCCTGACACAGGGTGGCATGAATGCGCTGTTCGTCACTCCACTGCAGGCAGGGTTAGCTGCTGAGGTCATGGGTGTAGAGTTCGACGGTTCACACGTGCCAGTCAGAACAAAGACCGACGGGTGAGACACGTCTCTCTCGCCGATGAAAAATTGCTTCTGCTTTGGTTCGCATATCGCATGAATGCTGCTCACTGCTTTGCCGGGGGAAAGCGGGGCTTTGATTACAGCGAAAGATCTTTAAGGCAGATACAGTCACATAGACACACCGGGCATGAAAAGAGGACATACAGATACGGGGCCGGTTTTTTTTTCTGAACGCAAGGTACAGGGTGATTAAGGAAGGTCGCTGGACACTAGGGTGGAGATACCACTTTAAAGTCTGTCTCTGTGGACGGCTTCCTGGTGAATGCCCGCTCTGCTGCAGCACTGACCTTCAGCACCGACACCCCGCAGTTGTTGTTCTTACCCTGAGTCAAGGCATGCCGCAGAATGGCGGTACCTGGAAATGATGTATGCGGCGTTACGAGCCAAACTATTAAAGCGCTACCAGCCTGAGTGCTAAAAATACAGATTTCCTGTATTTCCCGGCCTTGCACTGCAGAACGAATCGGTGGTGTGGATTTCACTGCACCTGTGGTCTCATCCCATGTCCAGACGCCTGGTCCCCCGTTTTTGCTGCACCGTACAGAGTAGCGTGTTCCAGTGAGAAGGGTGCCTTCGACCTTGGCAGTTCAGTCTGATCATTGATGAATGTTAAATGACCAGGATGACTGACCAGTGAACCATGGATTGCGATGGGGCTCACTGCATCTCACTGAGCTTGACAGTGCTTTTGCGGATGGCTTGTCATCCACTGCTCCGGGTTCTGGTTTAGTCCACATGATGTGCATTTTTCAGCTGCTGTATATTTCCTTGTAAAAGACCCTTTGTACCGACATAAATATTATTCTTGGCCTGTACAGCACTGTGAGGGAAAAAAAGATACGAATTGGTAATCTTGTCACTGGAGTCTGCCAATTGTACCCTAGCTGTAGGTAAACGTACCTTTCATTTTTATTTGAATTACAAAAATGGTCTCCGAGCATGGGTGCAAATTATATTATAATCAAAACCAGCCAATACAACCACCTAGAGCCCCTTAGATGGACCTCAACCCAAACCTATGCCCTTGACATTTTTTTTGTACCGTTGAGGGGTACATTTATATTATTTGTACCTTGGGAAACAAACCTGTACCAGGGCTGTACTCTTTCTTTTTTTCTTGACAGTGTACAGTGCCAAGTGCTCAGATTGTATTGAATGACTGTGTTCCTGTACTGTATGCTAAATTAAGGCCACATCGCTAGGCTCTGGCTCACTGAGTCTGCAAATCAGGCACACATCTGCAGACGTCTGCAGAGAGGAGGACGTTTCACCCTGGGGTGTGAGCCCACCCGAGGGAGACCTCTCTATCACAGCTGTGTGACACCTGCTTCTTTCCTGCACTTTTCCATTTCAGTGTGAAGGTGGCTGTCTCTGCCCCCCCCCCAAGTGTGCTCATGTGTTACTGTGGTTTAAAAGGCGACGTTGAGGAGGGGACAGGAGGCCGGCTTCCTCCCCCCCCCCCCCCCCCCCGCCGGGCGGACCGCCCCGCCCCCCCCGGCCGCACCCCGCGCCTGCCGCCCCAGTGGGGGGGGAGTGGGGGCCTGCTCCCTCCCCCCCCCCCCCCCAGAGATATGGCACGCCGCCTCTCAGCCATCGCAGCCCCCAGGTTGTCAACGCTGACGGCATCGAGGGACGCTTCCTGCATCAGCCTGAAAAAGCAGCATGAAATCACAGAAGCTCCTCCGTGGGTCAGTGATTCACAAGGATACCCCCCCCCCCAACAGTGGCCACCCCAACAATGCCCTCCCCCATGGGTAGATTACAGTACAGTGTGTGCTCTATGAAAGCGAGTGCGTAATGAGCACTATGTTATTTAACCCTGAAGCCAGCTGAAGTCTTTCATCGGGGCTTTCCTGTGCCTTTCATTCATTCTCAGCTCTGTGCCGCAGACAGAACCAGCGACGGCTGAATCCTGTCGGCAACCCAGGAGGCACTAGGACCTGGCAGCCCACAGCCCGCAGCCCTTGCCGTCAGCAGCCTCCGTTCCACAGCACAGTGAAGGAGCCTGAAAGGAGAGGGGAGAGTGGAGATTAGTGGTCACTGCAGAAACACTGCTTCGGAGCAGAATGGAGGGATTAACCAGTGGGATTTAACGCGCAGAGGCTCAGAGCATTCTCATGGTGAGGAACCTGTCCAGAGAAGATCAGGATTAAAAGGTTACTGTATGATTGTTAATTCCTCCTCTAATCTTGGCTCGTTCTTCTGTGGGAGTCCCCGGTATACCCCGGTTAGCTGGGGACAATGGACCGCGGGGGCGGTGGGGTCACATCGAGTTGGGTTTCAGGTGTGCGGGTCTCCTGTCAGAGTGTAAGAGTTGGGGAAGTGTGTGATGCAGGCGTCTCGTGCATGCCCCCGTGTGTTTAGGAGCGTGCGAGGGCATGTGTGCCGAGCTCCCAACTCGTATCCGTGAGAGTTTCTTCACACCCCGATACGGCACAGCCGGTCCCCGGGCTCAGGAGAACCCAGCAGCGATAGTAACGCGAAACATGTCATGTACCTGGTGGCAGATGAGTCACGCAGTCAGGCGGTAAACCGGAGGCTGCTCTGAACGTCAGTGAAGCTGCGCTACAAACTGACCTGTCATTCATTACACAGCAGCAGTGATTGTGTGTGTGTGTGTGTGTGTGTGTGAGAGAGAGAGAGAGAGAGCTGGTGAGCTTCTCTGTGCCTGTCTGTCTTAATCAGATTATTACACTCATGAGCTCCACAGCCGGGCCCCATAGCTGTCAATCTTAGGTTGCCCCCCCCGCCCCACGCCCGGTTCCCTCGGTCCTGTTGACCTGGGTCCATCACCAGGGCTGGAGAGGTGGGCCGTGTCAGGCTGCCTCTCCCGTGACGCTCTGCCCGGCGATCGTGTTGCAGTTATGCCGAGTTGTGGTTCTGTCGACGCCAGTCCTAGAAAAAGTGAGTCAGCTGGAAGAACGTGCCGGCAGTGGGGGGGGATTAAAGCCCCGCCTTCCGCTCAGCTGATGGCCAGAAGGCCCCTCTGAGTAGCTAGTAGGTATGTAACTTGCTCAGTGATATTTCGACTAGAGCGAGATGTTTACTAACACTGAGGCCCAGCTGAATTCCCGCGGTGTTGAATGCCCCCCCCCCCCTCCCGCCCCCCAACTCGCAGCCTCTTTTCCGCGACTTCTCTGTGATCTGTTCATGTGGCCCCTGCAACAGCATGTTTACAGCACGAGTTCTTTATGCCAAAGAAAACGTTGCTGCCGATTGGCTGCTGGGGAGCAGACACAGGAAGTTCAGGGTTTCTAACGGCCACCCTGAGACACCGTTGCCATAGTGACAAAGACAGCCCCCCCCCCCACTTTGAAAGCCCTGTTTGCATGTCATTGCAGCAGTCTGCAGACTGGTTTCTCCAGCCTGGTTTCTACACGCACACTTTCTCAGGGGGGCCCTGTGAGTGTGTTACTCTTACTGTTGTTTTTTTGTTCGTTTTTTTTCTCATGATTCAAATGTCACCCCCCCCCCCCCCCAATTAGTTGTTCCTTGTGACCTGTCCAGAAAAGCTGTCCCTCCCCTTGGATTCTTGGTAAAATGTCATATCTGTGTGGGGGTGAGACATTGCGTTACCATTGCTATTTTACTTCAGGAGGGTCTTCAGTCCACAGCTTCGGAAGCTGTTCTCCCTCTCTCCAGTCCAATGTCCATGCCTCTCCTCTCCACAATCCCAGGTCCTCAGGCTGCCCTTCTCCAGCCAGGAGTTCCCTTTGATAGGACAGCGTTTGGTGCTGCGTCGCTCACCATGAAAGGATTTCCTGTTGACTGGAACACTCTTATCTGAGGAAAGCCTGCAAGCAGGAAGTGTGTCTGCCTTATGAGAAGGCCGGCCGTGGGTGGGGCTCGGCAAAGAGGGGAGCTGAAGCTTGCTGGGCGTGATCTCAAGGCACCTCCTCGGTTTGTCTTGTCCGCGAGGTTGTAGCCCATTCCGTTTTGAGCTTCTCAGCCATGCCTGTCGACTGGACACATCCAAGCAAGGGCAAAATCATAAGGGGCCGCGACTTTCACACATATCAGAAGTGATGCGTAGTCCCATCGGCCCCTGGTCAGCAGTAGGTGTCGCCGTAGAGCAGGGCTGGTCTGTTTGACCCACTCTGTAGTCCTGAGGCCTCCAGGCCACCTCTGCAGCGAGGCACGAATGCAAGTGTTTGCCTTCAGACGGCTGGTAGATCGCTTGCTTGATCGAGGCAGCAGCTCTCTCCCTGCTTTTAGCACCGGCTCTGTGTTTATTTAGTCCAAGCTCTCCCGGCTGCGTGTGTAAGTAGGAGGAGCCGCCTTGCAGCAGACCGCTATGAATGGGAGGTATTTTTAACCATTGGCGTGTGGGAGTCCTGCCAGCGCTGCCTCTGTTCTACATCTCCCCTGACAACTCGAGACGGCGGCCGGCGGCTGGTCCCCGTTTGACTCCACCCCTTATGAATATTAAACCGTAGACCAAAGGGGGGGGGGAGCTGTGAGGCTGAGGAAAATGGCAAGACGTGAGGGAATAACAATAAAAGGAACACCTGACCGGGGGCCGCTGTGAACATTCATCTGTCTGGCGGAATGCAAACCACCCGAGGTCTCTGGGGCTTTCCTGCATCTCCATTCCATTTCACGTGGACCCAAGGGTGAAGACAGGGTGTACTTAAGGCAGATGACAGACATTGCTGCCATTCGGGCAGCTTCAGCAATGGGAGGTCCCATTCTGTCATCTGTGACCTGATCTTCTCCCAGGAGATCACGCATACACAGCGCTGCGGACACTCCGAGGGTGTCGCTGAGCTCTTCGAGGGAGGCGCGTAATTCCTATCATCCGCAATCCTGAAGGACTATAAGCCCGCAGGATCTAGAACGCTTCCAAAGCCGCCCTGTGTGGGGGATGATGACGGCCTCGCGTGAGATGGAAACTCTGAGGTTTCTGATCTCCCACTGAACGTGGCCACTCGGCCGAGGAGATCGAACTAGAGGCTGAGAATGTGCCAGAAATGGACAGCTGCGAGGTGCAGGGTGGTGTCCTTGAAAGCATCCTGCTCCGTGTGCAATCGCAGTGTTCTGTGACCTGCTCCAAGGTCAGGTAATCCTGTACATCTGTAGGAGAATGTAGGAAACCCCTGGGTAAACGCAGGCCCCTCGCTCCCTAGGAAGGGTTCTCCCTGCATCTGTGATGTCATCAGAAGGTGACAGACACACCGCAGATGTGCTACGTCCTGAATGTTCCTTGTCTCTTTCTATTATTTTTAGGAATACTTCTGAAAACGGAGTGTGGGAGATGATTGCTACATGCTCTCAAATAAAGACCCCTTGTTGTGGCAGTGGTTTTGTAACAAGTCGCAGCGGTGGCCTCAGATTTGACATGTTCAAATCCGTGTTAATGTCGAGAAATCCCCAGCAGCCTAAAGTGACAGGCGGAAGGCAGGGTGGCTTCCTGGGAAACGTACTGATGGCTGCCTGTCTCGGCTTCTTGGAGACCTCGGGAGAGTCCCGTCATCTTCATGTCTGTTCAGCCAGCCTGTTATCAGTGTCATACTTCATTGATGTGGATTTCATTCTGCACCGTCGCTGAGAAGACAGGCTAACTCTATGGCTCGAGCGCTTCTTACCGGCCTGCCAGGTTGATTTACTCATACAAACGTTCCCCAGAGCTGCGAGTTCCTGGTTGTTCCGTGGGCACCCCTCACGGATTGGCTGCTCGTCGTAGCTGTTCTCAGAGCTGCGCTGCAGACCTGTCCACCGTTGAAATGCAGCGCTTTGCCGGTTGAATGCGTCACACACCTAAAACGCACAGCCGCACAGTTGTAGATCCGGCGTTTTTTGGGGACCAGGTACAGCTGGAATACCTGTCTCTGCTGCGACATGGAGGTAGCAAGATGGGGACAGCCATTAGTGCACACGGCCGCCCCATCGTACTGCTCCTCAGTCCAGTAAGTGCCCTTCAGTTCAGCCCCCTCCTTCCACTGGCCGCAGATAATGGGTTTTTCTTCAGTCCCACTTAGTGAATTGCCCGGGGTCTACTTGACCAGCCTTCCCTCAATAGCTGTTCACAGCCCAGCATTCAGATCCATGAATTTGCTAATCAGAGGAGGCAAAGTGGGCCACGTGTGGTTACTCACCAGGCAAAGGGGGGGGAGGTGGTCCCTGACCGCCATCACATTACTAGAGGCCCTTCTCCTATTAAGGGCGAAAGGTCTAAATAAAATGCATCAGAACACTGGGGGGCACATTCCTGCCACTGAGTGACCTCACTGCGTCTCTGCCTAGGTTTCCGGATGAAGGAGATCCCTTCTGACAGCTATAAGCTGAGGGCTTTAATGCATCTTATCTAAGCTAACCCAGATTACTTGGTCTTGTCAATTAGCCCTTAACCCATCAGCATGTATAGAAAACAAATGACATGGATTCCACTCATCCTTTGCTGGATTTGACACTGTGGTTGCCAGGCTGGTATGAGGGAAGGATGTGCCGCTATTGGCCAGAAAACATACTGGGATAAGAGACTGGGTTGGTCTGACGTAGGGACTCTCTGTACTGAAATGCCGCCCCAGATTGGTGCTGCTTGGTCTGGTATGGAGATGGGGGGCAAAAGGACTAATGACCCAGAAACCACTTGCCCTTTTGTCCGTTGACTTAAAAGCCTTCAGAGACTGTGACTGTGAGTACGTCCTGAAAGGAAAGCCGTTAACTTTGCAACTCCTTGACTGAGAACTTCAGTGCTTTATGTTTGTCAGCTCACCAGAGAAAATGAAGCCATCTGTCATGTCGTTTGCCTGCTCCTTCTCAGTTGACTTCGTCTGGATGGTCTAGTCCAATAAGTGAAGAGGTTATGTTGCTAGTTAGCTAATGAATGAGGTGCCTTGCCTTATTCAGTCAGTGTGGCCAGTTGCCCTGCAGCCTTGCTCACATAATACCGGGCTGGCTGAGACGTGGCCGAATTGCTGGGGGGACCAGGAATACGTCCGTACGTGTCCCAGCTCACTTGCGTTGTGACAAACATGTTTTTCAATGGTTGTTTACCACTTGTACTGGGGTTAATGGAAGGAATGTTGAATTCATTACTGTTTAAATTAGTACGTATCTCACAAATTGGAATAGTGCGTCTCAGAAAACAGATCGCATACACGTTGGTAAAGATCCTTGCCAAACAGTCTCATGGTATCAGTCCTCTGTGGTACACCATTCTGGGTATCATGTAACTGGACGTGCAAGAACATTTCTCCGAAATGATGTTCTGCTACCAGACCTGAGGCCTATTTTTTCTTCGTAACCATGCTGTCACTGTCATCTGAGTGACGGGCGCCATTGGGATCACCTCTGGACCTATTGCCTGTCTTTGTTGCTATGGCGCCATCAACAAACCCAAGCTGGTGCTTTTAGATGGCCACCATGTAAAAACACGGGCTAGATCCGGCCATGTTTTTTTACAGTGGGACGCATCCCTCCGGGTCTTTCTGAGGATGACTTTCTGGGTTTTCTGATTTAACTTCTTGTGTCAGGACTGACACTTCCTCACTGACTGTATGCTGCCTCGACTAACCCCGGGGCCTAACCCGGAAAGATGGAGAATATGAATAATACCTTAATTGTGTTGCACTAGCTCCTTCCACACTGTGATGCCTTCCTTTCCTTCCACATGTTTTGTTTTGAGTTCCATGGGCTTTGAATGCGCCATAAAGGGCCAGAGGAGCATAGTTCCCCTTTAAAGCTTCAGGAGCTTGAGGAGATCTGAGGGCGGAGTCTCGAGGACCCGGCATTTGCAAGCCCAGCACTGATATTGCAGGCTCAGGCAGTGCTGTGGTGGGGTCCTTTGTGGTGTTAGACTTATTCCTAATTATCTCCATCAGCTTTCCTGTTACACTCTGTAGCTGACTCAAGCAGTGTCCCTGTTTGTACTCGTGGACTCTTGCTGTGACTCTCACAGAGCTTGAGGAAGGACTGCAAAAGGTGACATGGAACGGTTGCCTGCTCCGGCAGGACTCCATTACTGCAGCTTGTGTTCCCCCTGTTCCTCCCACCACCAACCTGCAGACACTGTGTACCTCACATATGGTACCAGACCACAAGGACATCAGTCTGTCCCCTGTCGAGTGGGAACAGCATCTTATAGCTACGGTGGAACAAGTCTCCTATTTCTCCAGACTGTAAGCTCTTTCTTGCTCATCAGATTTCCGAAGCTGAACTTCACCTGAGGAACAGGGAAATCTCATGCTCCTCAGCACCTGGGATGTGTTCTGCAGTCACCTTCCACGCAGTCACCTTCATTGCCGATGGCCCACTCACTGCAGGTGCTGCTTTCTCAGTTCAATAGTTGAACACAGAGTTCCTGCCGCACCCCTGGGGGGTCTGTGTGATTTCCTCAGTGCTCATCAGTCCAGTCTCCTTCCGTTCAGCCCCCAAAGTGAGTGATGCCAGGCAACTCTGTCAGCAGAGAGTCTGTGATGTTTCTGATTTTGAAAGCTGGGCAGTGTGATTATCCTGGCCTGAGAGCCCCCCCCCCACCAGTCATCAAACAAGTGGCTATGCCTCTTGACTGGACCAGTCAGTTTCTCACCACAGAACCTCTGGCCCTAAGACCTGGACTTGTGTGCTCAGCTTATGTGTCAAACGCCAAATCATCAGCATGTATTCCTTATGGTGCATGTTAAGATCAAGGTCAGTCACCAACATACATAGGTTAGGAGCGTTGACTTGGAGCACGCGTGTGTTCACGTGCGGCCCTGTGGTTCCCTAGGCTGAGGTGGAGGGCATTTCCCCCATAATCGCCGAGCTTATTGTTAATGTAAGTATTTATCGGATAATAGCATTCACCTTCGCACACTTTATCTGCAGCATAACCCACGTGTGAAATGTTCAACGTTAACAGCAAATCGAAAGCAGGAAATGACAGCGTGATGAGGTTCCCGCAGCACTTGTGTCTGCGCTGGCATGTTGACATAGCAGCAGCAGCAGAAGGTAGCGGGAACACGCTCGGACAAAGCCGACGGAACTCTAATACCAAAGGACAACTTCCGTCGGTGAATAGCGTTTGATGCGGAAGGCCAAGCCATCATTTATAATGATCGGGATTTAATAACGCATGGACAGCTTATGCTGAACTTCCATCGAAGAAAGACCGCAACACCACTGAAGATGTCACTTTTATGAATAGCTGGCTATGTGACAGCGACGGCGCGGTGGTGCAGAAGGGAGTTGTGACCACCCAAGGCCTCCCTTTCAGGCTCACTGATTTAAGGATTAGGGCCATGGGCATGGCTGCACCTAAAGAGGTAGCCAGGAAGTCAGCATGGAGCCCGATGTGCCCTGGCCTTGCCCTGGGTGCTCGGCGAATTAGCCACCCTGTTAGAGACGGCATCCATGCACATAAACTGCTGACTGCTCGCCCCCAGGCTCAGTGTGTAACTCACATGAGGTTAATGTCCACCCTTGTATCCCAGCCTGCCCTGGGGATCCCCCAGGTATCCCTAAAGAATGTTTCTAACCGTGACGATCTGCCATCAGGTCTATGGTGGTCCTTATGTTACCAGTAATCTTACCTCAGTCACAACCACAAGGCACTGCTCTGCCAAAGTGACTGTGAGATGGCTTACACGTACTCAGCACTGTCTATTTCTGCTGTGCAACTCTTACTGTATTCAGCTGTGTTACTATTACTCCATGCTTACTATTATTGTACTCGGCACTAACTGCGCATCCAGTGCAGCCTGTTCTCCTTCATCACTACGTACCTTTGCGCAAACGGGTAAGCTGCCGTGTGGAGGTTCGGTGTTATTGGCCGATCTCCACTCTTAGGCTGTCTCTGAGTAGTGTTGGGTCTGAGTAGTGTGGGGCCTTGGAAAGAGGGAGAATCTGAAGTCACAAACAATGCATTTTCACCATTGATTTCTTCTCAGCAGATGGGTGTGTAACCCCAGCAGTCTCACTGGGAGCTTTCAAGGCTATTGAAATGTCCTGTAGGAAGAGCTGCATGTCTCCTGTGGGAGAAGCATTAGCACTTGGCTTGGGGGAGCCTGGGGCCGCAACCTTCTCCATTGGAGGTCCCTGTGGGCCTCCCTGACCTATAACCCAAGTTTGACCTCCTGTCTGCAATGCCCTTGCAGAAGCCACAGTCCCAGGGGCATGCCTCCCAGCTGGCCTTTTCCTCTCTGCCACGGGGGGCACCTTTACCCAAGCCTAAACTTTCACTAGTATCAAAACCCTTATAAGATGCATTCACTCAGCTATGTTTTTAGGGCTGTTTCACGGAATTTTGGTGCCGGCACTAATCGCATTGACCGCGGGGTGAGTACATTCTGCATAGACAGGAGAAGGAACAGCCATGGACTCCTAGTTGGAGATGAGTATGTTCTACATGAAGTCAGGAGAGAGAGAACAGCCCTGGAATTCTGAGCTCAGCCACGCCAGTAGACTAATACCCCTAATTCAGTGACACAGACCGATGGAAATGAAGATGAATGGTGGTGAACCCTGCAGCTCATGGGTGAGAGAATTAACACAGCTTGTCACTCCGCCCTGGCTCTTCCAGTTGCCAGGGAAACCAGAGCGCGCTCTGTCCTCACTAGCAGTGGTGACACACTTGCAGGGGCAGCCTTGAACAGCCTAAGATGCCGTGACACAGGTCTGCTCTCCCTTCTGACGACCGCATGACAGTCTGGATGATTAGCCTCTGGAATTATGGGCTTTTCATGTCAAGTCATTCCATATCGTCATATTGGCCCGTGCAAAATACATTCTTGTTGTCTTGTAAGTAGCTAAGCATTAGCTGTCGTTGGATTAATGCCCCCTGACGAGATGGCTTCCTATAGCAGTGGACATTGTTCGCGCGCTTTTCTCTAAATGTAACCTTTTTGGATGGAGGAAAAAGGGTGAGAGATGACTGTGACAGTGTCGGTATACTTCTTTACTTGGATGTCACGGTTTTGTGCCTCTTACACTGGATTCTGCAGTGGACATGGATTTGAGCAGATTCCAAGTGATGGCTTGGATGTACATTCGAGCGTTTTGAAGCCAGTGTCTGGTTATTATTGGGACGGAGATGCTATTTTTGAAACCATGCCTTCATATTTAGTGATTGTCCTATTAAGTGTCCATCTATGCCTGTTGGTAAGCTTTGATTTGCTAGGTGCCATTTGTCATTTGTGCGTTCGATGTGTGTCGTCGTTTTTCCCCTTGACGTGTTAAACAATATCACATGAATACGTCATTTGACACATAAAGCCGTACCGGCGATTGGAGCATCAGCTCCACCTTCTCTGGTTCTCTGCGAGTCGCCTTGAAAAGAGCTGGTTGTCAGACCTCTTTCATACTGCTAAGTGGAAGTCCGCTTGGTATGACGTACCCTTTCTAAGTGTAATTCATTCAAAGTTCTCGTCTCTGCAAATTGTAGTACTAATAATGACAATCTACTTTTAAGGCAAGAGAAGTGTATAAAAAGTGAATGCTTAAGTTTTAATGAGCTGTGGTCCATGCTAGGTGCCCACTGGACTGG
>JAABNY020000025.1:13597679-13609439 GCA_015164015.2 Brevimyrus niger | reverse complement strand
TGGATGAAGGGTTGTGTTTTGTTTTTGTGTCCGGGGCGCCCCCCCCCCCCCCCCCAGTCACGAGTAACTAACTAAATGTAGTTATTTGTGTTTGTCCTTCATTGTTTAGGCAAGGAGGTGTAGTTTCTTACGAAAGTACGTGTGAAGTTTGTAGGTTAAACGTTTTGCATCTCCCTTGCTCGCTTAGCATAAGAACGTAATAAATTCACAAACGAGAGGAGGCCATTCAGCCCGTCAAGCGCGTTTGGAGCGCAAAGATCCTGGTTCCGGTTGTGCGTGTAAAAGCGACACACAGAAGTGGCCAGGAGCTACAGAAGTTCCAGGTGGAGACGGCCCAGGCCTAGGTTCTGGAACTTCGGTGTGAAAGTGCCCAGTGGCTAGAACAACCTGCTAAGAGGGAGGAACCTTAGGAGGAACCAGATTGAGATGGGGAGCCCGTCCTTCTGGGCCGGCAGAGGGAGTCTGATTAAGTCCTGATTTATATGCTCCAAAGAGTTATAGATTGAGTGTAAATGCGGAAGGTCCGCTGGAGTTATGGATGCTGGTGTCAGGGCGGGCAGGTGATGGTGCTGCTTCCCAACAGTAGGATGAGCAGGATGGTCCAGGCGGGAGAGATGTCACAAGAAGAAGGACTTTATAGACCACCGGGCTCCACCAGGGGTGCGGAGATCAGAAGGTACATTAGCCAAAGTACAGATTCCCAAGCATCATCTAGCACATGTAGAGAAGTAGCGTGGAGGCATGCCGAAGGACACCCCCCCCCCCCCTCCCATGGGGGAGCCTCTAAGCCCCTTTGGCTTGTGAGACCTGGTATGTCGAGATGTCGGTGAAACCAGCACCCCTTCTCTGCTCTCCTGGTGACCTGTGCTGTGATCCCATCGTGCCCCACTGCTCCATGTCACACGCCGGCAAAGCGCACGGCACGTGAAAGGTTGTCATGGTGATGACTCATGGATAGAGGGGGTGGCGGGGGAGGCTGAGATCAGCCGATTGAAATCCCGGTGCATCCTCGGTCGCATTTAAAGGGTGTGTCTTGTGTAGCGCAGAGAACAGAAGCTTGCGACTCGGCCAGAGGACATGGCTCGGCTGATGATCTGCTCCCGACTGCCTCTTGGCAAGGAAAGGAGTGATGTGTAGAAGAAGGGATGAGATTGAAGGACGTGGGCCACCGTGTCGTCAAGGCTAAGGGGCGCCTGCAGCATTATAAACCTCATGCATTGCTGGCCATGCGCCCGTTTTTCCTCCGTGCCACTTCCCGATAGCCCATTGGGTAGCTTTACCCATGACAGTGATTCTAACCCCTACAAGTTGCCCAGCCACTTCAGGGCCTGGCCTCGTCCTCCCCGCATGCTGACCCGGGCACCCCTTCCTCGAGCCACAGGGGCCCCTTGGCTTCGGTTTGGGTCTCCTGCCGCCAGCCCTAAATTGATGTTCGGTTAGAATAAAACATCACCTGTGGACTTGGAACTGAAGCGGCCCATAAATTATTCATAATTGCAAAAGGGAGGAATTTCTGTCCAGCCACATCCAGCAGCTCGAAGATACCCCCCCCCCTTAGGAAGCCAATCTGCATGGTGATGCCCAGCTGGCTGTCAGGCTCTGCAGGCTGCCAGTGCCACCCTGACTGGGGTTCAGGGCACAGCGCTGCTTTCTTCCCTCCTTTGAAGAGGGATCGGCAGTCATTGGGCTGGAGCCTAAGCTCCCCCCCGTCTGCGGGGGCCTGACCCTGTAGACCATTTGAGGGCTCTGTCCAGAGTTCAGCACCTGTTCCACAACTCAGGGTCCCCTGGCTTGACCTGAGAGTGGACAGTGCTCATTACCCATGAGGTCTGTCTACGATGGGCCCACTGTCCAGTTAGGCGGTCTGCATAACGCACAGCCTGTACCTACACGTAAGGGAGCGCGGGGAGGGGGGGGGGGGGGGTAGAGCAGTGGGGCCGTTCACCCCACCAGGGCAGATGTTTCTCTCGGCTCATTTCAGCGGCTGTCATGAGTTGTATATCGTCTCCAAGGCGGCAGAAGAAGGGTTTCCATGGAAACAGTGCTGCTGCTTGACGAGCGTAAAAAAAGTGTGCCAAACTCCAAAGGGAGTATCTCGGGCGTGTGTGCATGTGGTATTTTAGCCCGGCCATCTGTCTCAGATTAGGGTCGTCTTCCAGACGCAGCACGGAGGGGCCACGGGCAGCTCCTCGCCCTCTGCCCGCGGTATGGAGCAGCCTCTGGCCCCTGCCCTGCTCCGTGTTGCTGGCGGCCTCCTGTCAGGGAGCAGACCGGAGCCGCCGGGACGACGGCCGCCCGGCGCTGCGGAGGAGCCATCGATCCAGCCAATCTCCTGACGCTTTAATGGTCAATTTCACCTTCGGAGCCCCGTCGATATCTCTCACTTAGCAGGTGAAGGGAATCGCGCCGTTTCGGCACTGAGGGCGGAGCCGTCCGGGATGACCCGGCTTCCTGTTCGGTGGGGCCAGTCGGCGGGACCCGTTTCCAGCTCGGCCGCTGGAGGGCCGCTGAGCTCCAGCCACTGGCTCTGTCAGTCACACACGCCGGGCGAAAGCCGGCTCAGCCCCGCGGGGTCACAGGTGGACCACGGTTGGTCTCTTCTGCTGAAAGATTCATGGAGCGTCGCCCGTCGGCTCCTGGTCCCAGTGAAATCTAACTTTGGCTCCTTCCTATTTTATGGGCGCGATCTGTCCATTATCACCCTGAGAAAGTGATTTTACTGCCAAACGAGGGGATAAATTATGAAATTTTCTCGTCACACTTCCTGAAGTTTCATCAGTGATAAACGGGGACGTGTGTGTGTGTGTGTGTGTGTGTGTGATGGTTATGCTGCTTGGCCCCCTGCAGCTTGACATAGTCGTACAGCTGGCAGCCCTGTAGGGCTTCCAGGGTGACTCAGGTCTGCCTCTCTCTCCCTCCCTCCCTCCCTCCAGTTCCTCAGGGAGTGATCCAGAACGGAGCCCGGATTGTGAGCCAGGGTCTGTTTCCCGGAATCCGATCCATTCCCATCAACCCCATCGGGACCAGGACGGCCATTGTGAGGTCAGCAGCAGAGCCTCTTCCGCACCTCCATGTCTGCCCTCTAACACTATGCAGAGAAGGGGACACACGCACACACACGCACACACACACGGAACTCTAACCCCAACTTTGACAACGTTAACCCCTACCCAACCCTAACCTTAACCATTAGTAGCCAATTTTTTGTTTTTTGATTACGGTCATACATTTTTATAAAAATGGTCCCCACAACGTCAAAATAACAGATCTATATCACATTGTGGGGACGTTTGATCCCCACAACGTAACATACACACACGCAGACTCCCTGTGGCCGGGTAACGGACCAGCTCTTGGCCCTTTGGATCCTCTGAACGTTCCCTCAGCGTAAAGGCGGGTATAAGTCAAGCCTCTGTGTGTCAGGAGGCGGTACACTTACACATTAATTATTAAACGGCGTCCCCTGACTGTGCTGTGTAGCAACAGGGGTTTGACTCATAAATGCAGGATGTAGGCAGGTTGAAAGAGGCTGACAGCATCACACCATGGGGTGGGTCATGGGGGAGTGTGTGTGTGTGTGTGTGACCGTGTGTGTGTGTGTGCTCACATAGGTCGGTCCTGGACGATTGTCGCAAATGCAGCGACAGCGAGCCTTCCTGTGACTCTCCGCTGGTCAGCAGTGACCCCAAGGAGGACCACACCTACAGCAGCGCCAAATCTTCCAACCCCCCGCAGGGGGGCGGCCCCTGCGCGCACGGCCAGGCGGGGGCGCCGCGGGGCGACGCCGGCAGCGACGCGGACGATGAGGACAGGGGGCGGCTCAAGAGGGAGCCCGCGGACCGGCCGCCGGACGGAGCCGGCCTGGCCCAGCACAAGAAGCGGCAGCAGTGGACCCGAATGAGAGCACGCTGCCCCAGCGAGTCGCTGCCCCTGAAGAAGAGGCACACGGAGAAGCCGCCGGAGAGCGACGACGAGGAGATGAAGGAGGCGGCCGGCTCGCTGCTGCACCTGGCCGGCGTCCGCGCCTGTCTCAACAACATCACCAACCGGGCAGCCAAGGGCCAGAAGGAGGCCCTGAAGAACTGACCGTTCCGCTAGCTTGTTTTTCAGGACATCAGGTCAATCCTAATGATTTGTGGCAATATCAAGAATCACTTTGTTTTCCTATCCTTTAGATACTGTTTCTGGGGGTTTTTAATTTAGTCTTGTTACTTTTTAAAGGAGATTAAAGCCATATGGAAACCTTCACTGACGTTCAGCTGATGTAGGACCACGTTTTTGTTGGCTGAAACAAAGGCACCGGAGAGAAAAGCAGCCACCCTCCCCGATTTGATTGGCACGGGTACTGGCGGGACAGGCAGTCCTGTCACCGGCTGTCGCCACAGAAACCAATCCCAGGATGCTTTGCAGCGGTGGGTGGCCTCTTGGATGGCTGCTGTGGCTGGGAGACCAGTGGGCTCACGTAGGAGAGCGCCACCCTCCAGGCCTTAATCCCTAACATCTGACCCAACAGCTGTGGTCACGCTCCCACAATGCCGAGCGGTTACTGCTGTGGCGATGGGAGCCTTTTGTAGCCCTGCTTTGCAACTGGTGACCTGGGTCCAGTTCCTCTCCATAATTTCGTCCACTACAAAGGCTGGGCATGGGGGGGGGAGGTCACTGTTAAAGCCATTAGCTGTAGTTCCAGATGATTATGTGGGGAAAAACAAACCAAAATGCAACTCATCAAAACGTCTTCAAAACTGCCTGTTTGGTGAATTTGGTGAATTATAATCAAGTGATATAAAACGGGGAGGTTTCCCTGTTTATCTGCAGTTAAACTGCAGCCAGACTTTGATGAGAGTATTAAAAATGTGCAACAAAACCTGCCAAGTTTTAGCAACAAAAATGTCAAAGTAACTGTGGAGTAACTTTTATTTATTTTTTTTCCCCCCCCTTTTCGGTTTGGTCTTGTTTCGCGTTTCCAGCCCTCATGACGTAATAAGCAATTTCACGCAGTCAGGACAGTGCTGTATAAAAGTTACACTAGACTTTCTCCCTTCCTAATTTAAGCAATGTAGCCAGCGGGATTTTCCAAATCGTGTTGCATGGGTTCTGTAAACTAAAAGAAACTGTTTTTTATTCATGTAAGGTAAATAATGTATTTAGCATGAAGCATGAATTATTTTCATATAAATATAGATCCTAGAAAAAAAAAAAAAAGGCTTTGCCTCTAATTTTTATGCCCATAGGCCTAGATGGTTTTGTTGTTTTGTGTTTTTTATCGTTATTTTCTCCTCTCGTTGTTTTTGAAGCAGGCTTTTAAAGGTACACCTTCAGGGACATTCGTTGACTGTTGGGAACCGTCTCTGCAATATGAAGACTTTAAATTTCGACTAGGGCTGGGGAGGTTCACGGAACTGCCCCCCCCGTCTTGCTCGCTTTTGCCCCCCCTCCGCCGTCTGGGGGCGGGGGGGGGCGCTGTTTTCGGCCTGCGTGCGTGTGGAGTGTCCCCATGGCCTGCCTGCACTCTGCTCGTGTCTCCATGTCGTGGCGACATCCGTGTCTCGTGGTCTTCCTCTTCCTCTCATCCGTGTCTCGTGGTCTTCCTCTCATCCGTGCCACTTCAGACCACGTGCTCTGTAGCGCTGCGGGTCCCAGTATTACTTCCTGTCAGGTAGCAGCGTGCGGCGCGTTTCCGCCGAGTGACGTCCGGGCGGACCCGTGTTCCGGATCCTGCTGAAACGTGAGGCCCATTTCCGTGTTTAAGGTGCGGTGCCAAAGCCTGTAATCCTTGTCACGTTGTAGCGTCGGTCCCGTCCCTGTGAGGTCACTTCCTGCTCTTCTCGTGAAAGCGTCAGATTTTCCAAACCAGTATCCATCCCGCCTGTCGATGGTGTCCCACCTTCTTTTGAGGAAGGTAGAGAAAGCGCTTGTGTGTTCCTCACCTTCTTACTTCTTCTGCGAAAAACCTCTTGACTGTCGGAAGATGCCCCTGGTGTTTTATCGACCTTCTCGCGCTCCAAGAGTCGAACTCCGGTCCCGGGAGAGCACGTGGGGCGAACTGGGTCAAACTGGGTCAAACTGGGCGTGCTGGAGGTAAATGCCGGGTTCTGATGCGGCGTTTGCTGTCAGGACGCTCTTCACATATACACGCCTGACTGTATGTAGCAGTCATCACATGTTTATCCTGTTCACTGCCTTGTATCATGTTCCAACTTCCTAAACCCGTTCCTTCATTCACGTGGTAGGAAACGGGTTCGAGTTTGAGAGACTAACTGTATATACTTGTTTTTTTTTTTTTAAAAAAGAGGCCAGTTTCTTTACTCGCTCTCGTGTTCCTTTTTAAGAGGTAACTCGTTTAGGGGGTTTCAGAAAGAAGGCAGTGGTTGGCTTCGCTTGGTTGTTCGTTAATCAAACACGGTCTGGAGGTGTGTGGGCGGCCTGCGTGTCTCACCTGCATTCTATAATTCCTTGATGTGTGACCATATTGCCAAAGACAAACCCTTTCATCAGTTAATGTAAATATAACTTTGTCCATTACTATGACAAAAAAAGAGTTCTTGTTTTTATTTTTCTGAAACCTACCATGAAGTTTCTGTGATGTATCGTCTTCCAGTTGCAATAAAAAGACCAAGTTGCAGAAGTCCATCATGGTGCACCTTCTTCATTGACCGCGTGTTCATTCGCTCCAGCTTTTTCCAGAGTTTTCCGACGGTCATGGATGTCGCAAACCAGAAGCTGGTCCCGACTGCATGGTTGGTGCATGGGGCTCCGAGCCGGAGATGCGACGCGTTCTGAAATTCACTGTCCGCTTACAACATCCATACCGCTTGGATTCTCGACACGCCGGTCCGTTTATAACCACGACGCGCATTTTAATAACGACTCCAGACAACGGTACCACACCCGTGCTTAATTCTGTTGCTATGCAACAGAAACGGGGAGGACACGTGACCCACACGTAGGATGTGACTTGTGTGCGTGATTCTGTGTGTACTCGCATTCCAGTAACCTTCACTGCCACAGATGATCAGGTGAGGATGTCTTACCAGGTATGAATGATGATGTTGAAGAAAATATCACCCGTCTTTGTGCTCGGCACCATTTGGGAAATGTCCGGGTCTTTCCGCACCGACTCCTGGCTTGTTTAACTAGGCACATGATGTGCACAGTTCTGTCGCGTTTCCTGTATCCCCCTGTGCTCTTTGTCCTAAACCAGCTCAGCGCAGGTTCCTGTGTGGGAGTGAGTTATGTCTTCATACAGGTGCCACTGTACGCCTGCAGTAGAACCCTCATCAGAAGACTGTTGATTGGGCCACTGACCAAGCTCATCGACAAGGTGCACTCTTTTTTTTTTTTTTTCCAGCTTGTAGAACACCAACTAGACTTCTCATCTCATTCTCTCTTGTTCGTCCTGGTCTTCAGCCTTGTGGGGGACCTCCTGAAAGCACGTTTTCAGAGAGCATGGAGTACCATCGGCCCCTGGTGAGTTGGGAGGAGGCCGACCTGGATGGGGGGGGGGGGTTAGGGTTGGCAGCCCGGGATCAGGGGTGTTGCTCACCTGCGCAGATCGATAGCAGAGCTATCCAACCCTCCAAATACACAGCAGACTGGTGTTAATTTGTCCCACTTCTGTCAAGACCGATATAAGCCTGCCGCAGATAGCTGGCCTTATTCTTCAGACTTTGCAGCCCAAGTGAGTTCATCTCTTTTGTGAGGATAATTCGCTGGAGGGAGGGGTTAAGAAATACTGGAATCTACATTGTGTGCCCCGCAGGAACGTGCAGGACTCTCACTCTGTAGAGTAGCTGTGTGGAGAGTCCGGCCTCTACTGTCTCAGTGGTGGTTCTAGCTTGGCAGCCTGTGCATACCCACCATCCACCCCCCCCCCCAGCTGGCAACAAAAATCGTGCATCTCCTACCCCCTGCTAAAAAAAAATAAATAATTGGCACTTTTGCATTTTAATTAAAATATTTGGAAAGGTACAAATAAATGATAAAAATTTAAATAGTTTTGACTAATTGCATGAGTACTGTGTGATGTTAGGGATGCATTATTTGATAGACTCCCTTGCTCCCCCCGGCCTCGGGCTTCCAGTGCTGTGACCTAAGCTCACCCCAGCCCCGCCCCCCTCCCCATCTCGAACATCTGAGTGGTCACCTGCCTCGATCACGCGTTAGAATCGGGGGGCACCCACTCTGACAAAGTTAATTGACCCACGCGGTTGTGTGACATCACTGCTGCGATGTGAAAATGAGAAATAGAAAAACAAGCACGCAAACGCCACCGTTCCGATTTTTTGGTCGGCTGCTCGTGTGGCCCATGCCTAAATCCGCCAGTGTACTGTCCAGCGGTTCCAGGTCATGGAGAGTCCCACATTTTATACCCCCAAGGCCATGCTTAAGTGATGGTGCGGCCTGGCTGGTCCGCAGACCTGGATTTGTGTCCGGTAAGCATGGGTGTGGTGGCTTGTGGGTCATCCCACTGCATGCTCTCCCGATCCCACCTCTGGGCCCCCCCCCTCACCCGATCCGCCGAGTCACTCCCTCTGCGAGTCACATCGCTCTTCACCTCCGTGAATCAGCCTGCAGTAAAATTAATGTTCGGTGACGGAGCCTCCGACTACAGCCGCCACACATCGCTTTTGCCATGGTAACACGCTCTATCTCTCATTAAACATTTTCCTGCAGCACCTAAAGGAAGCCAGTCCAATAGGGGGGGGGGGACACCACTGTCCCTGGGGGGCCCTGCTGAGTAGGTGGGTCTCAGGCTTCCCAGACACCTCGATTTTGTGCCGAATCAGAAGCTCCGTACCTCGTCTTTCCTTCTCAAAACGGGAGATGCAGCCGTGCAGGATCTAAGCCACCAGCCCCCGGTCATGGTCAAGTTGGGTTGAAGTTGAAGACTTTTGGACCTCGGGCAGGTTTGATTGCTCGGTGCACCGTGCACAGTGATCTTCATAAGGACTTGCACGAATCATCACACACGCAGAACAAAGTCATATCTCATCAGTAACCACTAAGGTCATGTTGTTCTAAAGAAAGAGAAGACATTAGTTTGGATAAACTTCTAAATAACTGCACGGTGACACTAATAATATTCTTGCACCTGGGTTATCTTACCGCCCATACAATGTCTGACGCACATTATCGGGATGGTGTCTGTGTGCGTTAAACACGCCAGGCGTCTCTCATGTCATGGAATAGCCGGTTTTTCCCATTTCATGAGCTCTCCTGCCATCTACTGGTAGGAAACACGTAATTACCCGTCTGCCCATTCAATACTGGGATTTGAATGGTATTTTAAACACTGCACACTCGTATTGTTTATATATAATATTTTAATATCTGAATGAACATGCTTGTTTGTATTATATATATATATATACAAACAAGCATGTTCATTCAGATATTGGCAAAACGGTAATGAGTTACTCATGTATGTATTTTTCCTTGTTATCTAATTTTGTCGTGCCAACCGACTGTCCTGTTTTTAATCAATGGAGGTTTAGTCACCGTGAAATGTTAATAGTGATTCGGGTTATGGGTTTTATAATTACATACTTGATGATCACACAATTTAATTGGATCGCCGTGTTACACTCTCCCCGCAATTCGTTATACTTCCAGCTGGTGGCGATAGAGACCATGCCCGCCTGGGGCTTAACCAGTGCACTGCGCTCTCAAATCCCAGTTTTGTTGACAAGTTCAGCCCCACCTCCAGCTACTTGATATAAAAGTTACGGGAATAACTGAAGAAATTACGGGCGGACTGGATGTGGATGACAAGTGTCGTTCATGGTATTAATCCGAATTGAAGCTTTTCTGGATTTGTTTTATAATATAGATACAGTATCGGGCTGGTTAGAATTTCTTGTAAGCTAGCTGATGTAAAAATTTTGTTAGAGCAACCTGCCCGGGCACATTAGTGTCACACGTCGGGCTGTAGGACTAAGCTGTTCGCTATAGCGCTGCAGGGTCCGCCGTGCACCCAGTCTTCTCCGGAATACCGGTCATGCAGCCGTAACGCCAAACTGGGCTTCGGTGCACCAGCGATCTGAGCCAGAATCAGTCGGGCAGGGGAAGTGCCTGCCTGCCGATGCCTAGCCGGCCTCGCTGCCTCTAGTGCGGCCGTACGGTGCGGGACCTGGCGCTGTCCCGGAGCTTACATGCGGAGGGTGCTGCGCTTCACGGAAGCGGTGGAGCCGAAAGCGCCTTATATCGCCTGAGGTATTTATGATCGCCGCAAAATGTGTCTGTAATTCTCATCACTATAGTTTATAGGCATAAATTCGCACGTTTATCCGGCATCCAACATTTAACCGCGTAACATACCTGCGTGTTTTTCAATCGGTGACGAATTACAAACCAGGAAACTCGAGGGAAATGTGCGTACGGTCATAACTTTAACTTGGTCCTGTGGCGAGGTAAATGCACGAGTACAGACTGTATTCCAGCATAGGACAAGCCGGTATCGAAAATGTATGGACGGATGGATGAATGTTTCGATGTATCCGTATTACCTGTGGACGTCGGGCGCCTGCGATGGCGTGACGTGGGAGGTGGGTTATCGGGAGGGAAGACTTTCGGTTAGGGTGTCAGTTTCATTATGATACTCGGGGCAGGATTGCATCACTACTGGTCATCGTGTGATTAGTCTCAAGAACTTGATTGAATGTGTTTAATATGCTAAAAGACTGGTACGCTAAACTCTAAACAGTAGGTGTCTAAATATTGACACATGGAAGCATATCTTTAGGCAACGCCTGTGTGAATTCGGGTGGATCTGTACTTTGTCTAGGTTAAATACGTGTCAGAAATGCCGACGTTTCTGCACAGTCCTGTGAAGCATAGGTGTAGCCCCTAAGATGAATGGATAGGTGTGTGGGATGTTACTCCTGTTTCTCGGTGATCAGTCAGGGTTTAGGGTGATGCCAGACGTGTCCCCCATCTGAGATTGCTGCTGCTGCTACTTGGCGTGACCACATGTTGAGGTGTTAACTTGAACTGGTAGAAGGTGAGAGGAGACAGTCTGTTTGTGCTCCTTAAGTGGTCTGTTCAGCTGTTGCCCTCCACATGGTAGGGATGTGGGGGCCACTCTTGGGGGGGGGAAGGGAGGTTCTCTGGCAGAATCCCAGTTTCAATCTGTGTTTAGCAACGGTGTTCCAGTCACAGCTTGGACTGGTCCCAGCAGGACACAATCCGCCTGTATTCTCTTTGGCCGCGCCGACGTCCTGTTCAATCCCTCCTCTGTTTTTCGGGTTCAGGCCGGCCACGGGCCCGTGTGGACCCTCGTCGACACGCCCCTCGGCCTTAGAGGTCTGCCTCTTCATCTGACAGTTTACCATCTGGCTCTTTGTAGCGGGATCTTGAGCTGTATGTGAGAAGCTTGACAAATTATGAGCTGCGTCCCAGTAAGACCTGCTGATTTGGCCCTTGGGGGGGGGATGTGAGCTTTCATTATGGGCTTTCAGCCTCGTTTTTAATTTGAGTGACTTCTTTGCCTAATGTGTGTTCAGGGTGACTTGTGTAGCTCTGCTCTTAGTGTTTACCCAGGTGAGTATTCATGCACCCCCACCCATCCCCCCCACTGCACTGATCTACGTCACTTGAATGACTAAGTCACCTTAACCTACTGTTACTGCTGCTCAAAGTCCAGATGGCGCTCTCCTTCAGTCACCAGAGAGACTGGACCAATGGAGGGTGCTGACAGTGTGTCCACCAGAACCGGGCTGTGGGCTGCAGCCTCGGTCTGAACCGCCTGCAGGGCCTGTCTGT
>JAABNY020000025.1:13575158-13591056 GCA_015164015.2 Brevimyrus niger | reverse complement strand
AGTAGAACACACGCAGTGAGCCCAGAACACACGCAGTGAGCCCAGAACAAACGCAGTGAGCCCCGAACACACGCCGTGAGCCCAGCACCCCCGCAGCCAGCCCCGAGCCCACGCAGTGAGCCCAGAACCCCCGCCCCCAGCCCAGAACCACACCTGTGCTGGCAGTTAAAGGCCGCCGCCCCCGTCACACGTCTCGACGGCCAGCTCCTGTCTTCGCGTTCTCAGCTGGGCCTGTTTTGGCGTCTGCGTGTAGCCGCTGCCCTGGCAAGGGTCAGGAACCAGAAACGTCGTTTTTAAGGGATTCTCTCTTCAGTGACTGTGGCGGTGACGTGGACAGAGGCTTTAATGAGGAAAGAGTCATGGTTTAAGGGGGAGCCTGTCAGTCTTTGTATCTCTCCATGATCCCCTGGCCTGTGTGAACTTACACTTGACCTCATTAATCGTGTCACAGTAGCCTAGTCTGATTATAAATTCCAGTTAGTGTTGTTACTGGGCAGCCCTCCAGAATTCCTTCTCACCTCGTAATACTAGCCCCCCCCCCCACGGTTTGTTTTTTCAGTGACTACTTTAGCCTCCTTCCACCCCCCACCCCCCACACCCTTGAGCATGCTCCCTCCTTTTCTGCCTCTCCTCGAGTTCCCCTGCCGGGAGGCCACGCTGGTCAAGATCGGGGCTGGTAGCAGACAGGCATTGACATGTCCCTGCTCAGCAATGCAGGGCGCCGAGTCAGTCACATGACCTCCTCCCCCCCACTCCGTCCAAGCCTTGATGGCCCCCTCGTGTGCCACCACCTCTGGGGGGAGGCCTGCCGTCTGCTTTCAGTGAGCTGGGGGGCCCGAAGCTGCTCAAATTCGATTCAGGTTTGGGGATCATGGGGTAGCCTTTTGTAGGGAGGCATGACCAGTGCCTGGACCAGAGCTGTAGATGTGGGGGGGTGGGGGTGGGCAGGACTCCCAGTCTGAATGGGACGTCTGGTCCCTCAGGGAGGCTGCTGAATGGACAGCTCCTCTGTTTGCAGACTTTTTGTATTCAGACACGGCCCACAGCTTCTGATGGACTCCCGACGGAGTCAACATTTAAAGCAAGTCATGCGTTTGAAATCTCTCTGTGTTTTTGCTGCAGCGCCATCCTGTGTGGACACGACTCGACCGGCAACATGAGGTTGTGAGTTTACGAGACATTTACAGCTTTCCGAGATTCACGTTTTGCTCTGAATGGAGACAGTGAGCGAGTCAGCCAGACGTCCAACATGACTCTGCTTGCTTGCGGCCTGGCTCTGGGCTGGACCCCGCACGCCCCTGTCACACTAATCTTTGGGTTTTTTTTTTCTTTTTAAGTCTGTCCCTCTGGAGAGAAGGCGGTGCCTAGCAACATGCTCATTTTGTCTTTATTTTTTTCCCTGGGCGGCTCATAACTCGGTGTGGCCGGCCCGTCTGAAAGCTCCCCCCTCCTCCAAAGAAACCCCCACCAGCCTGATGTGAGTGGGTGGGGGGGGGGGGCTTCAGCCGGCGGAGGTCAGGATGAACAACAAGAGCGGACTCCGCTGCCTCATTCCCACACCGTGGCTGCGAAGGCGGCCGCTTCCCCTAACCCTGGAATTTCGCAACGCGTCCTTTTGGACGGCGACGGCCACATGTTCTGTGGTCGGCGAATCGCTGACATCCTGTTTCCCCCCCCCCCGGCTGATTGACAAACGGTGACGCTCATGGGTAGAGAAGGTTATTCGCGGGGGCCCACCAGTGTTTCCTCGGTAAAGTCTAGGAAATCTGTTATTCTCGAGAGGAATGGGAGAATTCTGTCCGTTTAGAATTCCGGGAGAAGTCTGCAAAGTGCGAAAGCTCGTGTCTCGACAGAGCAGAGAGTGAAGCACAGCTGAATGCATGTTTGGATCACAGACAGTGTGTTGGGAGTGTGTGAGAAAGGTGACGTGTCCCCCCAGTGAGCCACAGAGACGTGGCTGTCTCCAGCCGCTTGGCGTCCCGTGACCTGAATATCAATGCCTGGCCTTTCTGTTCCTCTTTGTGAACGTGGCAGAAACTAATGCTTGTGTGGACCGTGAGAGCCGTCCGTTGTGCTGAATCCGCGGGGCTCGGCGCTGCTTCAAGCTGCCCGTCTCTGCCCCCTTTTGTTCCTGTCCTGGCAGTGAATTCATGTCATGCTTTGTTGCCAGGGCAGGAGATCTCGGGGCCGAGCTGCGGAATGCTGGTGCCTAGCAACAGGTGAAGATGTTTCCCCTCCGTTGGTGAAAAAGGATTAGATTCGAATGAAGGATCTCGCACCAGAGGACGAGCGTGTTTTCGCAGGGGGATCGGGTGAAAACTCGCCATCCTTTTTCAAGATGAAGCCACAATGTGTAACATGCAGAACTTAGTAATTATGTCTGTGATATGACAGGGCGCACTGAGGAATAAGTGAGCCGCATTCGTTCAGAGGAATATGAAGAGCTTTTCCTGTCTGCTCCAGGACTGATTGCAGAGACTTGTTAGTTTTGTGAGATTACTTGTCTGTTACGGTGGACAGGAGGCGGCCCGGTGTTGGGGCACATTATTGGATGTTGTGTTTCTGAGTAAAGCTCAACGCTAATGTGCTTGACTCCCGCATATTGTTGAAAGCATCTCCTTAGTCAGCGAAAATTCTGCACTAGGCGGCGGAACCAAAATGAATTGTGCCTTGGTCTGGTTCATGTGTCGCATAGGCAGTCTGTGCGCCACACCCTGCCCGGCAGAGGGGGTGGGGGGACAATCTGCAAACACAGCAAGTAGTGGCTGGGGGGGGGGGCACCCGAGTGTATAAGGAGAATAATATGAATTTTTATTTTTAGTTCCCAATGAAAATCGCCACTCTCCATGTTTGTTTATAGCAGTTTCTAATATGCCCATATGTTTGATTTGTTAGACTCTTCCATCTTCCAAGATGAGGGCATAGACATGGAGTCACAGAACTGGCCGCTCGCCCCCAAGCACGTGAACGGCCAATCGGAGAGCCACGTGGCCCGCCTCGCCAGCTGGGTGACCTTCGATGACGAGGACGACGACGGACCGATCTTCTGCCGGCCCGGCGGCCTGCCGCAGTCCAGCCATGAGGACGGCTCCACGCCGGACGTCGATGGGAACCACGTAGCCCCTCCCCCTTCTGTCCAGACCCGAGATGCAAAGCGGCACCTCCTGGACCTGACGCCGGAAGGAGTTCATCCTCCCTTTGCCTTGGACGGCCCCCCGTCGAGCATTGGCATTGGCACGCCCAGCATGAAGAACCCCTTCCTGGACCAGGGTCTGTCACATGTGCAGCCGTCTCCTATCAACCCTTTCATCGACTTCTTCCAGGGGCAAGTAGAAGCCACGGTGACACCGAACAACAGCTGCCGTCCGGCGAACGCCCAGCAGCCCTGCACCTCTCCCCCGGCCCCTCCTGGCACCGCAGATACCGAAAGGGAATCCCTGCTGCCCCTGTCAACTGAGCTGGACACCCGGGTTAGAGGAGGTGTCCTGCCCTGGCCCCCCTCTGAGAAAGGTGGGCAAAGCTCGCGGATGGTAGAATCCGATCAGCAGGAGAGCGCCCTGCTGCCGGACGATCCGGCGGATCCCGTGTATCGGCCGGCCCACATGGCCCCGCGGGACGGCTGGCCCATGATGCTGCGCATCCCGGAGAAGAAGAACATCATGTCGTCTCGGCACTGGGGGCCCATCTTCGTGAAGGTGTCCGACGCCGGGCGGCTGCAGCTCTTCTACGAGAAGGGCCTGGAGAAGCCCTTCAAGGAGTTCCAGCTGGAAGGCCGGCACCAGCTCTCCGAGCACAAGCTTCAGAGCTACAACGAGAGTGACCGGGTGCATACCGTCAGCATCGATCTCGTCACCTACAAAGAGAAGCGCAAGATCCAGTCCAAGGTGGCCGTGGTACGCGCCCCTATCAAGGACCAGCTGGTGAAACTGGGCACCGTTGACTACTCGGACTTCCTGAGCTTCACCCACGCCCTGAGGGACAGGCTGATGCTGCTGCCTGCGGAACAGGAGTCTCCGAGCAGCTCCCCATCCTACCAGGAGGAAGAGGTCTTGGTGGATGTGCGAGACGAGTTCCATGGCGTTGTGTCCAAGGGCGATGGCAGGATCGTGCGGCAACTGGTGATGACCCGCATTTATGTGCTGCCGTTTGTGTCGGGGCCGCCGGCCTGCAAGATCGGCCTCAACGACGTCCAGGTGAAGGGGAACGAGGTGGTATCCCTGCACGACATCATCCCCAACACCACCACACGCTGGATCCGACTCCGAGACTGCCGGCTGCACAGTAGCGCAGACGAGCAAGAGTTCGCCCGCAACAGAACGATCTCCTTCACGCCCCCGACAGGACGCAGATTCGAGCTGCTCCGTTTCTGTTCGCTCTTTGCGGAGAAGAGCCTGCCCTTCACGCTCAGGACAGTGGCCAGCGTCCGGGGCGCGGAGGTAGAGCTGCAGTCCTGGCTGGCAATGTCAACTGGATTCTCCTCCAACCGAGATCCCCTCACCTTGATCCCCTGTGAGAATGTGATGATCCGCTATCCCATCCCCCAGCTCTGGGCCAAGAACTTCAGGCGGGAAAGCCTGGTGGGCGAGAAGTCTCTGAAGGCCCGCTTCAACAAGGGGGCCAACTTTGGGTCCACCATCACATCGGGGCAGGAGCCAGCCATGCGGGTCACCCTGGGGACGGCCAAATACGAGCACGCCTTCAGGGCTGTGGTGTGGAGGATGAACTCTCTCCCTGATAAGAATTCAGGTAGGGCAGAAGAACCAGTTTTGCTAAGATCATGCTGATCACCCTGTTTACTTTACTACAGTGGTCTGTTGTCATGAAGTCACCAGTAGTGTTCAAGGTTACAATGCTGTGTGCTTAAAATCAGAGGATACGTGTAAAAATGTAAGACGGTCATCAGACCCCTGCGACCCTGGTTAGGGTTAGTGGGTGCAGGAGATGCATGGGTTGTTGTGATTTGTTTTTACGAATGAAGTAGAAGATGGAGCGAGACGGAGAAGAGCAGTCTACCCTGAACTGGTTCTTCATCTCCAGTTTCTCATGAATCACAGCCACGTGGGTTTTTACTTCCAGGTCAATGGGCCAAGGCCTCTGCCGTGTAATTAGACAGGCAAAGAGCCAGCGTCTGGTGCAGGGGTGGGCAATCTCATCCACAAAGGGCCGGGCGTGTAAGCAGGTTTCTGGGATAACCTGTAGGTCAGCTGTTCAAACCCAGGTGTGAGGACACTTCAGCCTACAGTCCTCTAATTAGTAATCTAATTAAGGGCTTGCAGTGAGAACCGACATAACATAATGGCCCTTTCTGGATAAGACTGCCCACCCCTGGTCTAGTCTCTAGTGTCCGATTGGACAGAAGGCAACTGTTACCCTTCATTATCTTTTTGCTGATTGGTGGTTCCCTCCTGAGTGAGATGAGCGGCATTTTGTTTATGTGTGCCTTCCCCGGCAGAACACATCCTGTGAGGCCTTTATTTCACTTTCTAGTTCCACCTAAAGTTTGAAAAGGTCCATCACCATCTGTGAGGTGCTTTGATATCACACACACATAATCGCATATCTCCGGCTCCGTCTGCTAAGAGTCCGAGCGTTGTCTGCCACGTAACTCGCTGCCCACGATCTCGTTTGATGACACGCCGGTCGTCAGAGTCGGCCTAGGATGAGGCCACCCTGCAAGGTTACACAAGTCACCTTTGACCACTTTGCTGGTGAGTTTTGAGGGTCTGTGCTTTAATATAATGGCACCCTTGTATTCTAACTGTACGCCCCTTGCATCTCGTGACCTGAACTATAAACCAGCAGCCACATTAAAGGCTCCATCAGTGATGGAGGAACATAGAGGAACAAGACGTCTCATGTTGAAAGCATTTAGACTCCGTATGTTGTGTCCAGTTAGGATACCCCAAGCAGTATAATCTGCTCTTCAGTATAACTGAGCCAGTATATTCTGTTGGAATATCCTAATGTATATATTGTTTTTCACTCTAACTTTGGGCCAGTAGTAGGTTCCTGTCTCCCAGGTAACACACCCATGAATGCTTGGGTGCATCTGACCCAGCACAGTCTGGTAGATCTGTATCTCTCCGCTTTCCCTCATTCTCTTGAAATCAGATTTTGATTCTTTACCGAGATGCACGCAGGGCATTCCATCCAGTAGTGTTGCACGAAATGACCCTTCATGAAGCGTTCGCTGTATTTTTTTGACCCCACTAGATGGTGCCCTTGGTTTGCTTTGGGCCCTTTTTTTTTTTTTTTTTGAACAGAGAGCACCACCTAGTGGGGTGAGAAAATACAGCAGATGGTTCACAGAGCAGCATTTTGTGCATCACTGCCATCCAGTTTCCCTGCCCTTGATCCTGGTAACCCTTCCCTCCGACGTTCTCCAGCTCTGAGTCACCCCCACACCTTCTTCTGCCGTTTGGAGCTGGGGTCTGACTGGGAGGTTCCAACCAAGTTCCACCGCCACCTGGAAGTGGAGTTTGACATGCCAGCTGCCTCAGCATCCAGGACCACTGTGCGATCTCTGTCGGTGGGGGACAGAACTGATGTCAAGAAGTGGATCAATTATAAGGCACACTTCCTGTACCAGGTAGCGTGTGTATGACCTCCTAATAACACCACCGCTTCCAGGTGCTGTCAACGGGTTCTAAAGTGCTACAACATTAAGTCTTGAATCAAAAGCTTCAATTCATTTCCTCTTCTAGAATTAAATTTATGCACATACAACAGGAACTCATAGTTGTATGTTTGTTCTGCATGTACTGTGTGTATGAATGTGTGCGAGTTGCGCGTTTGAGATCAGTAGCTTTCGTCTTAGTTTGTTCAGAGGAGGGGCCTCAGGAATGTCCGGGAGCTTTTATTTAAGAAACTTGAAATGTAACGGGAAAACTGTGTTGTGGCGACATCTTGTGGTCAGAAGCACTCAGTGCGCATGTGGCGAACGTGAAATTGCCACGTGATTCAGCAATCGGGAGGTAGCAAATAGCTGGCAGCGTTCATGGGAGGAGACTGCGCCGACATGACGCTGCAGTACAAAGGCTGTGTTAGCACAGGCACACACCATTCAGTGTGTCCTGCAGCACGGTGGCTTCCAGGCCTATGCAGTGCTGTTAAACATATCCAGTATTGCTATTAACTTATAGCTGCGCATTCACTCTAAGCTCAGCCAAGCAACATTTAAGCCTATGTCAGCTCCATGACAGCATATTACATGTTTGTAATGTGCTATTTTTCCTCTCTTGTACATTGTCTGCTAAATAAAAATAGAAGCATATTTATTAATCGTACGCGAAGATGTATTTTGGGAAGCCTTAAGGCTGCAGGTGCTTGGATGCAAGGGCTTGATGTTTGTTGCTCCTTCTCCTCTTCCAGGTGGAAATGGAGCAGAAAAACGCCCCGAAGCCGGATGGCTTGCGCACGGAGAGGCCTGGGGAATGCTCTCTGCAATGAGGACTCTTAGGCTGGGAGATCAAAAGCCAGTTTGCAATCTGGACAATTGACCCTAATCTTCTCTAGAGCACAAGACAGAGATTGGCCTTAATCTCTCCTTAACTTTGTGTTTTTTAGACTGGGGGGGTCATAAGAAGACCTTAGCTTTCACTGGTTACTTAATTGGCGACTGGGCAGCATGTGCACTGATGGGAGAACAATATTTCCAAGAATAATCCTGCTGTTCCTACTAACTCACAGGAAAATGGCGCCCCCCCCCCTCTGGCTGTTTCAGGGCTGCCACAGATTGTGTCACAGCCTACGGATGTGGGAACCTTTAGTTGACCAAAACTGACAGGTTAAGTGAAGTACAGTAAAGCCAATGTGTGAGTCTGTCAGGTCACGTGTCTTAGAAGTTTTTCAAGCTGAAAGTTTTCTCCCGTGTCTGCCTGTGTCAGGCGCCCTTCAACATGTCGACCTGCTCTGTGTCTTCATGATGTGTTGCACCTTATTGGCGCTGCGCTGAAATAAGTGTGCCTCAAACCGCATATAATTGAAAGTTGCCTACTGATGCAAGGGGCCGGGTCTAAACTCCATTAGAGCTTTAAACCAGGTATGAAGTCGGATTAAATTATGCATGTTATGGGGCCAGGGCATTGGCCAGGCCCTAAAATGTTACCTTTCAATGCAAACTTTTTAAAGACGTGTTGTCTAACCCGATGAAATGAATGTATTCCTGTCTTCCGAGCAGGAAATAAAGGGGTCTAGTGTGGTACCCAAAATTATTCATTCTTGGGTGAGTCTGAAAGAAGTTACAAAAAATTTGATACTAAGTTGTTTTGATAAAGATTTTGATGTCAAATCTTTATTACATAAATACTTCTTTAGCTACATGAAGTGTGACTTCTTTGGACTTTTGGAGGAAACCTGTTTTTTTTTTTGTGCTAAATTCAGATATACTGCGTGCATTAAAACTACTGATATCAAATGCAAGCTAATAAATATTATTTTTAAACATTCTGCAAAGAGCATTTGTAAATAAACATGTTAGTGATCGACATGTTGAAAACCAAGAGTGAGTTTTAACTCTAAATACAATTGAAAAGATAACCAGCAGACCATGCCTGTCACTTCCGTCATGGATGAGGTGATGCGGACGGCGGTAGACAGATGTGGAATGGAAGCGTGACCGAAGAAAGGTGATGTCTTGCTTTATTGGATCACTTGACGATTTCACTCATAGCTTGACGCTCTACTTCCTCTATACTGACGATGTAAATGTCAAAAGTCGAAACGAGAAAGACCTTCATCTCGACTCCTTCAGCTGATGTCGACTTGGGCTCATTTTTGGGCGAAATGCTGTCATTTAGATTTCAGATTTAAATCGCTGAAGTGCAACTGGACTGGAAAGAGGATTTCATTGCAGCTTTACTGTGGTGTTCGAGCCAGCTATAGAAATAGACGATACTGTCTGTTAATCCTGAGGGGCCTTCTGCTTTTCTATGGCTTTCTTGAGACACTGTAATGCTGTGGTTCTTTTCTGCAGATGAGAATCGTGTGTGTAACTCCTTGTGTGAGACACTCCCCGGGGTGTTCACTGTATATGTGCTGTATGGGTGGGGCTAAAATTGTTAGTGGAGCTAAAATAGTTTGCACTGGATGGCTCCCACGCTTGTGATTATAGATCTGCTGAAAAAGCCTTTCTTTTGTACACATAAATAAATGAAAACATTTTCTCACGAATGTCTGGCTGGTGTGTGTCCCTGTGTTGACCCTCTACCCTGTGTTGACCCTGACCGAATGTCTCCTACATGCCCGGCACCCTCATCAAATCACCTTAAGTCCTCCCAGTGTCCCCAAACTGAACCCAGGATGCTTCTCCTGTCCAGGATCAGATGCCTGTACTAAGCCCACACTGTACAGGTCCGCGGCGGAGGGGCTTCTGCAGCCTGACTGAGTGGTGAAGTCCAATGTCGTGGAGGCACCAGAACAACCTGCAAACCCAGCAGCAGAACCCAAACCAATAGGTTATCCTTCCAGCAGCTCAGCGAGGTGGGGCGTGATTAATGTTACTTTTATGTATGGCCGTGTTGCCTCAATCTATGGGATCAGTATGAAATCATTAACTCTCTTTAATGAACACTTATGCAGGTTACAACAGCACATGCTGTTTATATCATAGAGGAACACTCTGTGCTCTTTTTGTGGACTAAGGTTACAACTAGAACAAGAGAAACATTTTAAGACGGAGTGTACCTTCTCCAGATGTTCTCTGATGAATCACCGCTCTCCCTGCTCCCTAAGTCCTTCTGCTGAGATGTGGTGCCGTAGGTGTTATTTTAAAAACCATACATCCTCGTTCAGGCTGAACCTGCCTCTCGTCGTCATGTAGAAGCGTGGGACAAATGGGTGGTGGTTTTGTTTGCGGGCCAGGTCCCGCCGCGGCTCAGGGCTCCGAGCTGCGCTGAATGTTATCCAGCCGCAGCAGCTCCGGTTGGAGTCGACCCCGGTCCCCCTGAGCACCCTGTCAGGCTTTGACAGACGGCAACTGCTTCTTCTACCATTTTACGCAGTGGGGGGGGGGGGGGGGGAGTACAGTTTGGGAAGGGGCGGGGAATGTTGTCGGCCCGCTGCCTTGATAGTGCCACGGGCCAGGATTGTATTAGTGTGCGGATATCTGCTTGTATGTGGCCTGAACTTGCTGTGTCGATCTGCCTGGAGGCCAGTTCTTGATTGCTACTGGAGTTTGCAATACTCTATATGCTTTTTAATAGAGTTTAATTAAACCAGTTTAAGAATCGTGGGTGTGCATTGGCATAATTTTCAGTTAATATGTCTGGATCTGCCTTCTCAATTCGATTGTGTTTTTAAAACCTGACCACTGGTTAAGCTGAGAACAGCCTCATCATCCAGACCCCTGCTATCTTTATTTTAGGTTCGATACCTAGTCTTTTTAGCAAAGGCAGAGTATGCAGTTGTATAAATGAGTCTGGTTAACAATATGGGATAGAAGTTACTAAAATAACGCATCGTTTTTTTAAATAATCAATATTCCTGTCTTCCTCGCTGTTTAGTTCAATATAAATCCACAAGGGGGCAGCATTTAATTTTGAATCCTGCAGCCAGCATAATCGATGTGTTCAGGATCTATAAAAACGCGTCGGTTGATCTGTACTTATAAAATGCGTGAAATCCATTGAGGTTGTTCTTGTACCGTGTTTCTGTTTTGCATGTGGTTTTCATTTTTCCAATCAAACGCATTTTACCTCGTTAAATTCACTTTGACAAAAATGGGAGCTTTCATTGGCGACGGTGCTTTTCAAAGATTTTAAGCATAATGAATAATTCATAGTTTGTCCCTAGGATGCCACGTAAATCATTTTAAAGACGTTTTCAAATACTGCTTTTCCGCTCCAGTGTACTGCACTGTGTTATTAGTTTCAGATCTCATTATTTTACTTTGCTCTCCACAAAAAACGGTAAACGAGATTAAAGGCATCTGCGGCGCTCAGTTCACGGTGACCCCGGGTTGCCAGACTCAAACGCTCACGCAAAAAATTTTACGGCAAATCTATATTATTCCATTATAAGCCTAAAATTAGCTACATCAAAAGCGTTGGGGTGGTTTGCAAACCCAGCTAAGGTAATAAAAATGTTACATACATGTAAATGCGTGCGCAGACTTTATTTCGAATTGAAAATCACACGCCAGCCAGCTGGCCAAAGTATTTCTGTAAGGGACGCAGTATGAATTATGGTCTGACCCGGTTCTTGGAGAAGTCACTGAGACTATGAACGGAGATTAGCTTTGCCTTGCTATCCCTGTTCATATATAAGCCCAAACAGATCGACAGGCTGCATTCTTACCCAGACTCCATGCCTGAGTGTCTCCCTTACATCTTGGGAGAGGCCTTTTTAAGCACAGTGCCCAATTTGAACGTGGGGGTGGATCTGGCTGGGGTGGAACAAGTGGCATCTGACCCCAGCCTTGTCCTGGGCTCCATCAATCAGTCGCCACGTTTCCTGAAGAACATTGTTGTCTTGACAGGATTAAAGGGGAAGTTGTCTGATGTCCTGTCTCACTTAGTAGAGTCGGGTCTGGTTTATCAGCACTTGGCCAAACCAGCAGAACATCTTTTCAGAGCACATGCAGTGGGCTCTGTGGCTGTCCATGGGCATCTTGGGAGACCGGTTCATCCTATTTGAACCGAGACATCCAATCCACTCTGATCCATTCCTCCTTGCATGCTTCTCAACTTGCAGTATGTGTATTACCAGTGGCGCCCCCAGGTAGTACGTAAGAAGACTGTGGAACTTTGTTGTGTGCTTTGGAAAAGAAGAAGACATAGAAAATTGAAATCCTGGTACGACGTGTTGACTACGTAGCCTAATGGATAAGGCGTCTGACTTCGGATCAGAAGATTGAGGGTTCGAGTCCCTTCGTGGTCAATCTTTGTAGGAAAGTAGTACCATAGAAGTGTACTGGGCCAGGCACCCATGATGGATGGGAATGATTCTGTTAGTTTTTTTTTTTTGTGCATCTTCTTGAACTGTATTGGTTCGATCTCCCGACGGGGAAGTGTCAGCGTTTTGCTATGCAGCGGTGGCCGAATCTTTAGGGCAGCTTGGTTGTAACTGGAAGAGTGCTGGTTTAAATCCCTACTGAGGTACCCTGAGCATGGCACTGCTCCCCAGGCGCTGAATTAGCTGCCCCCTGCTATGGCACAATGTCACATATGGGTTAAATGCAGAGGACGCGTTTCATTGTTGTGTCAACAGTGATACCTTTTCAATTGAATTGATAACGATAATTAATAATTTTTAAGAAATATTTTGTTTTCTCTGTTTTGTGGTACTTATGAAGTACCTGGCTGCTCTGGTTTGATCCAAAGTGGTACCAAAAAAGTTTGAGAACGTCTGTTGTATTGTTTTGTAAAAGGGTTCGACTCCTGAGGTGTCTGGGTCTTGCTTACTTTTTTAAGCTCATGAAAATGTTCCCTTGTAAGCAGGTTCTGCCTTTTGTTGTGTTTTTTTTCAGGTCATGAACATCTGCAGGACGCCGTGGGGGTCTGTGCTAGTTGGGGTGCTTATTCAGGCTGAGAACACGGTGCTGCCGGTTTGCTGGTTAAAGTGCTTATTCAGGCTGAGAACACGGTGCTGCCGGTTTGCTGGTTAAAGTGCTTATTCAGGCTGAGAACACGGTGCTGCCGGTTTGCTGGTTAAAGTGCTTATTCAGGCTGAGAACACCGTGCTGCCGGTTTGCTGGTTAAAGTGCGTATTCAGGCTGAGAACACCGTGCTGCCGGTTTGCTGGTTAAAGTGCTTATCCAGGTTGTGAACACTGTCCGGCCGCTTTGCTCATTTCTGCCTGGTGACTCTGACTCTCTACCATCCCAGGGCAGATGGAGCTCTGAGATGAGCGCACTGTAATTACAGAGCTTATGGGAGCCCGAGGGCGGTCATGTGATCTCCCTACAGCTCGCTCCCACGCTGCAGAAAGGTGACAGTGTCCGCCCTGCTGCCCCCGCCTGGTGCTGTCACCTTGGCTCCGTTACGGACCTCTTCCTGGTGACCGCCTACTCCGGGGCTGCCCTTCTCATCCTTGTCCTTCTATGACATCGTCTTTATGCCTGCTGTTTACCGGCATGACCTCGCCATGTCCTCGCCATGTCCTCCTCTGCCTGGTATTCTGCTCAGATTCTGCCACCAGGGAATTTGGGTCGCTCGGCCCTCAGGGTCGGCCCCCCGATGGGGTCGGTGCTGGGCTGTCATGTGGCCTGGGATCCCCCGTGGTTCCTTTTTCCAGATCTCTCTCTTCCTGGGTCAGGCTTAGCGCTACGTCTGTCCGGCTTTTGTTCGGTTTTAATAACCCAAACTCTTTCAGCTTGCCAGCTTTAGCCCGACCATTTTCATTTACAGTCTTTAAAGTTAAAAATCATCAGCCTTTGTCCTTTACCTTCTGCTATTTTCGCACAAGATTATCGAAGCGGAGTCGCCAAGTTGGCCAGAGAGACCCGTAATCCCTTAATGCAGAGACATGGCGCCCCGGGGGCTCCGGAGGGAGCTGAGATAATGGGCGATTTGATCTGATCATAGAGGGCTGCTTCCACGCACGTGGTGTGACAGGATACCTAATGGAAACGGACCGAAGCGTCCCGGCCGAACTCTCTTCTGCTGCTCTTCTGTATGGTCAGACCTGGATGGAAGCAGGACCATCAGTCTGATTCCCATGTGCATCTGCCGAGGTTCAGGGAGACGGAGCGCCTGCTCTGGAGAACATGACAGACCTTTCTGCTCGGCCAAGAAGGTCAGGTCAAGAAGGTTTGTGAAGGTCAGTTCTCTATTTTGCATGTATACTTGTCACTTCGTTAAACAGAGGTGGAAGGTTCAGGTCCAGAGAGCACAAATCCAGACCATGGTTTTGTTTCAACCAACCAGTTGAGTACTCTCTGACTGTGACTCTATACTGTATATATATATATTTAACTATTATGACTATAACTATCGCAGTTATTCTTTCAAAGGAGATTTAACTGCTCATTTATGACCACTAGGGGGCAGAAGTGTCCCTGGCCATCTGACACCGCCAACGGTACTAATGGTTACAGAAATAGCCTGGGGGGGTTGAAACATGCTTACAGTCAGTGCAGAGGGGAGCTGTAATGAGGTGGCCGAGCCCCAGACAAATGAAGATGGCTGTCCTTGCCCCCCCCTGCTTGCATGTCTTCTCTGCCTCAGGGTTACATAAGCCACTAACACAGAACCCAGCTTATTGTGCTGGAACGTATCTGTACCCCAGATCGGAGGAGGAATGAGCCATTAAATGGGAATAAAGCCAAGGATCACAAACTTGAAAGGAAAAAGGATACAGCAAAGTACTCTGACGTTATAATATTACATAATACGGCATGTATTTCACCCAGAGGAAATTATAAAAGGGTCTGTAAGAAGCTCACTCTGTCGTGCCAAGAAATTTTTTAGGAGAGTGCCGTGTTCATCGTTACTCTGCCAAATCCTGTTCAATGCTCGGGGTCAGGGTATATAAAGGCCTTTCTCATTGCCCTTCCCCAGTCCAGCCAGTCCCGAATTGGACAGTTCCCAGTAGCGCCGCAGCACAGCAGGAGGTCTGTGCGCTGGCCAGATGTTGAACCGACAGCTGGAGTCCACAGGTTCACTGGTCTTACCGGTTCCCAGTTCGGCAGGGGCCAGAGAATGGCGTCCTTCACCAGAGCCGGTCCAAATAGGCAGGAAGATCAGCTTCCAGCTGCCTGGCCGCCGGTCAGTCTGTGTCTCTGCCAACTGGGTGGGTGAGCAGCCGTGTGCTCCTGTGACGAGAACATCCTAGCAGGTGAACCTCTGAGGTGGTCATCCAGGATGCAGTGTCTGCTGCACTGCCATGTTGCACTGTCACACTGTTGCAGTGCCACACTGACTGAAGACTTGGCATGTGCCACGTGTGTGTGACGCTGGCTGCCTGATTTATAAAAATCTGAATGCAATCAAAAAATGCTAAAAATGCCAAAAGTATCTATGTATTTTGTCGGTTAGGGCTGGGTTAGGGTTAGGGTTATAGGTAAGATTAGGGTTACGCCCATAGAAACACAGAATTAAATGGAGAGACCCCATAAACAAATATGTTTCCGGCATTTACATTCGGCAGACGCCCTTAGCCGGAGTGACTTACATCAGTGCTTTGAAGTCTCATCAGTCAATGCATTCTAATATGGATTCAATAGAGCCTGGCTAAAAATACTATCATTCTAAGAACTCTGCTGGCAAGCAATACATTTTCTTTATGATAATAAATATAATCCTGAAAGTCCTAATCCGAGTACTTCTGAAAGAGGTAGGTTTTTAGTCGCCATCTGATGGTATGAGGGTTCGAATTGCGCTTATCTGTGTGTGTGTGTGTGTCCTCTTATTGGCAGTGAGCAGGGCTGCATTTCTGCATGGTGGACTGCAGGGCTGCTGCTGCTGATGGTTGCCGGGAGGACGGCTGTGAACATTCACGCTCCCGAAGGCTGTAAAATCCCATTCGGCGGATGCAGAATCCCGCAAAACACTCTCGGGGTTTCAATAAATGGAAGTTCAGCTGATAAAGCAGCCCCACTGGCTGCCCAGCTCCAATATTAACCTTTGTTGATGTCTCATTCTGGCTGGCAGTGTTGCCGTGGAGCCAGTGCTGGGGCTCAGTCTGTCCACTGGCTTCCCCTGTCCTCTCTGTCTCCTGGGGCCAGTGCCAGCAGTCTGCCCCCTACAGGCAGAAGGCGATGAGTCATTATCTCTCCCGTGGTTTAATTGGGAATGCCGTGGCCCCTGTGGCATGTGGGAAAGTGACTTTATTGTCTGCCCTGTTCGGCACCACTGACTCCCCCCCCCCCCCCCCCCCCCCGCCCACCTCGCGACCCCCGGCCCCCCCCGTCCCCCCCGGGGCCCCCACGGCGCGCGGGGGGGGGGGATAGCGATAGGGG
>JAABNY020000025.1:13563766-13575148 GCA_015164015.2 Brevimyrus niger | reverse complement strand
AAAGAAGCCTTATTGACGGCCCCGTTCCGGACCACGGGCCCCCCCCCCCCCCCCCCGCCCAGGGCTAGACTAGTCATCTGGCATCCCGAGCATTTCCCCAGTGGACCAATGGGTACGTGGGGTGGTAACATTCATCATGGGGAATCCCGTTCCCGGTCTGCAAAATTTATTGCGGGGGACCACAATGTCCAGGGCCGGTTTTAAATCAGCCTCCGCCCCCCGTCACGCACTGAAGACACAGTCACCCCTCAAAGAGGCGGTTCCTGTCTGAGTCCCTGTGAAGTCTGGCCCTCTGTCCTGGCAGATCACACACCTCAGCCTTATGTCCTCTTTGGTCTTCATGTCTCACAGGGTTTTAATGGCCCATGGCAAGAAAGTAGCTTTTTACAACCTGAGTCAACTTGCTGCATTCTGCTTACATCCACACAGCAACAGCACGCACAGACTGGGTTGGTCTTGCGAGGGGCCACATATTAAACAGGCGAATGGTTGATTGCGATCGGCAAAATATACCAGGTTATCAAAGGGGTCCCCCAGATGGAGGTAAAATAGGGGAAGGATCTATGGGTACAGCAGTGTGCTCTGCATCCTGGTTAGAAGTGGATCGTAGGATTTTGAAACATCGCCTTTTTTCTTTGCTAATTTATGTAGCAATTATAAGATTGGACTTAATGTATATTTAACAGTGTAAAAATCCACCTGGACTCCAGTTTCCATTGACTAACAGGATGTTGTACAGATTAGGCCATCCTATATGGAATATGTCATAGATGCTAAAACACTTATTTTAATGACATTTACATTTGAATGTAGGTGATGCCGTTATTTGCTAAGTAATTAGGTAAACCGTTGCACTTATCAGAAGTATTAAGGTAATTGTTTAGAGATGACGAGTGTAATGTAATTACGGTACGGCAATTACACGGAGTGACACGAGTCGGCCATCGTCCTTGTCCCCAGGGCAGCCTCCAGGTGGTTTCCGTCCAACTGATATTGCCATGTGACCCATATTTCTTCAGAGCTGATGTGAGATCCAAACGTTTAGCGACAGGGTTACGGGGGGCAAAAGTGACACCTACTTCATGCACTATGTGGCCAAGAGTGTGTGGATACTCCTATTAATTACAGGAACGAGCTAATATGCCAAACCCATTGCTGCCACAGGTATATAATTAAGCACATGGCCCTACAATCTCCAGCAACAGGTGAGGTTTGTGACTTTGCACTTGGCACCATCACAGGGTACCCAATTTTCGTACTTAGCAGCAAATCCCACCAGTTAAGTTCCAGCATCTAACGGAAAGCCTTACCAGGATAGTCGAGGCTACCACAGCAACTTATTACTCTTACCAGGATAGTCGAGGCTACCACAGCAACTTATTACTCTTAGTTTTGGAAGGAGATGTAGGACTAGTTGGTGTCCAAACACATTTGACCATACATTTTATGAAACTATTGTATGTTTGCAGACTTAAAAAAAAATAAATAAAATAAATCACCGTATTTACTCTTTGGACCATTGAAGTGATCGACCCATAATGCATCAGACATGCTTCTTGACGAAAGTAGAGACAGGTCCCGATTCCATTTGGATACACTGCAAACTTGCTTGTGATGATAGATGGTTTTGGGTGGAAGTCCCCTTTAAGGAGTCTGGGTCCTCCCAGCGCCGTCTGCTGGATTAGCAGGACGTCTGCGAGAGACGTGTCTGCCTCCTCATGCCAAGCACCCTCGGAAAGTGCACCCAGCGTAAGTCGCCCTGTTATTTGCTATACTGTGTAACATTGCATAATGTGTGGAGAATGCTTACAGCCACAGAGAGGCCTGGATCCTTTCCCAAACCGTCTAGACAAAGGTTACCAAGATAGTAATGTGTACAGCGACAGACGACCCTGACCCATTTCGGACGCAATTCAGTTAATATACACAGGCAAGCACACATGCATACATTGTGAGACGGCAGTGAGTGCAGGGTGATTTAATCCGCCTCATTTTTCAGATTTTGAGGAGTCGCGCAGAAAACTCCGGGTGAATTGGCATGTCCTGGTGGAATACAGTTAAACTGACAGGCAGGAAATGGTCATCCGTCTAAGACTGATAGCTGAATCAAGGCAGTGAAAGGGCACATGATGACATAAATTTTACAGTAACTAGTGGAATCTATGGGGATCACCTGGTCGGCTGAGTGAGTCTTCACGCTCGCTCGTTCACCTGACGGCCTGCGGTTGTTGAAAAAGCGACGGCGTTATCACCAATGTGTGGGATCCACCCGTGTACACTCAGAAAAGTAATCCACTGAAGACAGAGGTGGAAGGCTCCGGTCCAGAAAGTACAAATCCAGACCCAGGTTTTGTTCAAAACAACCGGTCGAGTACTTGGTCTGGATTTGTACTTTCTGGACCGGAGCCTTTCCTCCTCGTCTGCAATGGATTTACTTTTGCGAGTGACTTCCCCGGCGCTGCTGGTAATGAAGGGCTGCGATCCGCACAGGGAAGCTGCGACCGCGATGGCTGAAAACATGGAGGGAAGACGGCCCCCCCCTCATTACAACATTCACACAAAACAGGAACAAGAAGGCGATTCATTGCCAGAGAAGCGCTTTGGCAACGGCAGACATCATCTAATTCCCATGGCGAAAACAGAAGGCCATTGTGATAAAGGGGTTCGGGCAGCTCCAAGAACCATCAGCAGCTACTAAAGGGCTTGGGGGCTTTCTTCTTCTGAAAGCAGATAAATACATATTTTATTGATGCTGAATAACATGATCCCAGTATCCGCGGGGGGGTGTGTGGTGGTGGTTATTATCGTCCTTTTGTGTGGTGAATCTCGGGCAGAAAACGCCCCGCGGTCGGGCAGGATGTTTGTGTTGGGCTGGCGCTGGACGTGGCGCACGGCGGAAGTGTTCCAGCGGGCCAGGGGTGGAACTGGCTGTGAGGGGACAAGGACACGGTGTCTTCTGGGCTCAAGCGAAGGCCTCTTCCAAGCAGACTACCCCCAGGGACGACTGGCGTGTCGGGCAGCCTGGGACAAAGAGAGAATGGAGCGAGGCGGTGCGGGCACCTGCCAAGCCCCCCTAGCCCGTTGTGTTACGTGGCACTCCGTGTCCTGTCATACTGTTTGTGTGCCCGCATTCGGGCATTCAGCTCTTTAACGCTTTTAAGTAACGGCCTGAAAGCGCGCTCAGTGCACGAGAAAACGCCGGAATTCCTGCTCCTCCATGCGGCCACCGGAAATGCCGGAAGCTGCGGCGCTCGGGAGTCCCGCTGTGCGTATTGATGGGGCCGGTTACTTTTCCAGGGCAGACAGGGAACGGCCTGTGCAGCAGGAGAACACAGGCGAGCCCACAGGTCCAGGGGGGGGACTCCTTGCTCGAATGCTGACTGGCCGTCAGGCGCTAACTGTGGCTCCTGTGATTGGCTGAGTTTCAGCGTGGACTTCTCACTGAGGCTGGCAACGGGGACCGGTCCCACAGTCCATCTCCGCCACGCGCTTGTGCATCGATTGGTTCTTCTCAGAACATGAAATTGCTAAAACTTCTGGGTACATTCCTTGAAGTCCAACAGTCGGACTTAGAGTTCGGTCATAACGTTTCCTACTATTTTAGCGGAATCATTTTGGATTAAAAGGATTTGCTTCAATTAGCTGTTTTCGTAAATTTGATTAAAATGGAATTAAGTCCCCAGACTGGTTAGTTTTGTCCAAGTAGAGTGTTAGCTCATGGACTGTACTGCTGGAGGAATTTCCTGTGTGCTTGATCTGAAGATTAGCTAAGTGACTGCTGTGGACCCACGAGGAAGGGGGTATTTTCTGCCACATTTAACAGCGATAGCCAGGCAACTTTGTCACCGGTATGGAAACAAAGATCTTTTTTATATCAGGGGGGATTAGATACCTTGTAAATGCCTCTGAAAGTTGGTACCTGTAGCACCAGCAGGTATAGTTCAAATGTGCCAAGAGATGATAAAGGAAAGGGCACTTAGAAAGGTACAAGTAGTAAATAAAGGCTAAAGAGAGGGGAGGCCCCACCATCTTTGGTACAAATTATTGTAGTGTCATAGCAGAATGCTACGCCGTTCTCTTCCTGTGAGATCTGCTGTGTTCAGGCCATGTCTCTCCACTGTCAGAAAAAAGAGCACCAATTTATACCTTTGCTTGTCACTGGGGCTGTACCCTCAAGGATCATTTGTACCCTGTCGGTGGAGGTAATTGTCCCCTTTAAGAAACAGATATTTTTTGAGGAATATTTTTGTACCACTGGGGGTACATTAATGTTGTTGGTACCTTGGGGATGTTCCTCACAGTGCATTTATGTACCTTAAAAGGTACATTTACCTGCAGCTAGGGTACAACTGGCAGACCCTTGAGGGTACAGCCCCAGTGACAAGCAAAGGTACAAATCGGTACTCTTTGTTTCTGACAGCGGAGAGACTGCGGTCGGATGTTCTCTGCTCAGATTGCTTTTTGTTTAATTGCTTGGTGATACGAAAGAAAAGCAGACTAGCAGCCATACTTGGGTTCACACACACTTTAAGTAGCTATACAGTTTAGTAGCCAGGAGCCATTAGTGTTATGTTTGTCTGCCCTGTGTATTTGAGTGTTGGCATCGAGTGTCTCTCGGTTATATAATGTTACGGTATGTATGCAGCCTCGATGTTCATACATCGTGCGGCACGTGGCATTCTGGATGTTACATAACTAGAGCCAGTTGTCTGGGGGGTGCGGTTTCGCTTAGGATGCTTCTGTTGTGGCTTTGACGTACTGTGAAGCACTAGGGCCGCGTCTCGTTCGGCCCGCTCATATCCCAGAATCCTCCGGTCACTGCCGTCTCATTACTTTCAGGGTAACTGATACGCTAATGCTATAGCATAAACTTCCGAAGCTTGGACGTTCTGAATCGACAGGACAAGTTCGCATGTGTTCAGCATGGGGCGGTTCTGTATAGGCGAGTGTCGTGTTCTTGCACACGTCAAGGGTAACCACCCTGATCTTCCGTGCTGGTGGACTTCACAGGCCCATTGCTCTGTGGTTAACAGATGGAGGGGTGGAGAGGTGGGGGGGCTCTTTGTAAGTGAGACTCATAGGTGGTCGTCTGTCCCAGAGGGGATTTAACCAGAAATCCAGTTGTCCTTTAAAGTAAAGCAAACAGTTTACTGAGTACACAGACACTGCAGTTGTCTGTCCCGCCTGGGAGAACATTTCTGTTAAAGATAAAGCAGTTCACGGAACCGGAGCGTTCTAAGAATCATGGCTCTACCTGGAAGAGTTTGGTTAGCAGGTCGGCCGTGTGGATATAATTCGCAGGTTTGGAAAGCCTGCTGCCCTGGACGTATTAAACTGTGCCATGGGAGTGGCTTGGTGACCTCGGCAACCGAAGGGAAAGCAGACGGGCAGAAGGGGATCACAGTACTATATACTCACTATTTGTGTTTCGTTATCAGCCGCAGAATCTCACATGGAACATAGCATTTAAATGGGCCTCGTTTGGACCAACGGGCTCACAGACAAACACATCCGGCTCGTTGAGTGTCCTTCAGGCCCGGGGGGGTCGTGAGCACGTTCCCTGACTGTTGGCCTTCCTGTTACTGTGCTCTCAAGCCTTGCCGTTTCCCCGATGCCTTCGGGGCTTGGTGGCCTAATTGTCAAGGAAGTATGCTTGTGATCAAAAGGTTGCTGGTTTGAGTCCCTGACCAGTAAGGTCCTGCTCAGGTACGCTGCGCAAGGAATTGCTTTTCAGGCGCTAAGTAATAGCTTCCCTCTGCTATGTCACATATGGGTTAAATGCAGAGGACACATTTTGTTGTTGTGCCCTCTGTGGTGTGTTGCTAATTACTTTCTTTTCATTTTGGTAATAGAAAGATGATTGTTTTACAACTGCTTCCCCCATATCTGATCTGGATTAGGTTGTATGGTCAGAAGCTGTTTTGTGTCAGAGAAAACTGGTCAGGTAAAGCATTTTTCTTTTGATTGCTATATTCCTTAAGCAGGTTTTAATTTTTTCATCTGGACAAAACTTTCAGGTAGGTTTTGTGAATCTGTTTTTTATTCCTAGTACTAATTATTAAGTAAAATAATTTTAATTTAATGCTGTTTTGGCATAAAAAAAACCCTACACCCACGTTTTATCTGGCCATGTTGTAACGTCGCGGGTTGGCAAACTAAACAAGGAGGCAGGAGTCGTCGTGGTCAGGGTAAAACAGGGGTTTTAATAACAAAGAACGAGAAGGAGAATCACGCAGACATACTTCAATGACGGAACAAGGGACTACTGACAGAGACACTGACTAAATACAAAAGACAAGCTAGACTAAACGAGCAACAGGTGACTACAATTAGGTCAAAACAGGAGGTAACGAGGTGGGTGTGGCACACAATTAGGAGCATTGGGAGCAGGACGTCACACATGTCTTAAACTATGGTTATTGTTAACCCACATAGAGCCAGTGAGTGGCCCGCATAACACTAGAAGTCAGATATCTTTTTGTATTTGACTTTGTCTTGAACTGTGAGTGCTGCAATGTCATGGCTCACTAAAGAGCGGGACACAAACCCTTAAATAATATTACCTCTATCTCTCCAGTTGGTGGCTTTTACCATTGACAGCCCCCTGGTAGCTACTCAGATTATAATTCTTTCTTTTGGTAAAAACTACTGTCTCACTGTGTGCCTTGAGTATGACATCTGGCACTGCAAGTGGTCATCCATCTCGCAGGAAAAAATTCGGGGGTTGGTGGCTGGACTGGCACTGCAGCAACGGCGGAAACTTCGCACAGCTCCAGTGAAGCAGATAAAACACTTTTGTCTGCTTTCCGCGGGAGTAGCTCTGCTGCAGCCACCCCACAGGAAGGCTGCACACACCATGAAGGGGATGGAGGAAAACGCTTGGGACCCTCATTCCTAGGGAGGATCGAAACTGCTGGAGAGCCAGTGGAGTCAGGCCAGTTGGGGATTGGGGCCTGGTGTGGTGCTGAGGCGTCGCCCACTGCATGGCAGCACTGGGGTCCTAACCTGAGGTGGCCCATCTGAGTAGACTTGTGGAACATTCGTCTTTGCAGCATGATGACCATCTTCCTCCGCCATCAGAGGAACTTCGTAAACTCTGCATCTCAGTGGCGGCACTTTCTAAGGTCCGTAGACTGGAGAGTGGCCAGATCTCTGTAGGCGGGTGCACCTATTATTGGTCCAGTCACTGTTGATGGCTCTGACTCTGATGGCTGCCATACTCAGGGAGTAGCTGTTGTTGCTGTGGATCGACTCCTCCCAAGGCTGTCTGATGTACGTCTTTACAATGACTGCCCTATTATGAGACTCAGATTATGGGTGCGTCTTGTCTGTTGTCTCAGTGTTTACTCCGACTCTGGTGAGTGATGTCTTTGTGAGGGAGACATTTTATTCATATCTTTGCTCAGTGATTGATGGGTGCCCACGAGGTGACATTTGTTTGGTTGTGGGAGACTTCAGTGCAACCATGGGCACAAACAGGGCTGGCTATGAGGGCCATGGGACTGGTGACCGTGGTGAAAGTGGGTCCATGGTCCTTGACTTTGCAAAAGGTCAGGGACTGCAGATTGCTGGCTCCTGGTTCCAGCACCCTTAGCTGCATCATTGGACACGGTACTCCAGTACAGGTGGTGTAACAAAGGTGATGGATCACATCCTCCTTGGCAGATGCTCGAGAACTTCATGGTCTACAGTAGTGTCCAATTTGTGAATTCTGACCACAGACTTCTTGTTGCTACCGTGAATATGATCAGGCTGTTTCTAATGAGTTTGGATGCAGTTTGTGTGAGGGACTTGCAGACTTGGGTGCGACTGCCAATTCTAATGTGATATGGGAGACCTTCTGTGACAAGACCCTGAAGGTTGCTGAGGGTTGTGTTGGTGTTGATGGTGTTCCCAGATGGAGGGGGTTTCATCTCACAAGCACCCTGGATATTATAAAGAGGAGTTGCAGCGCACAGCTTGATGGCAACTCCAGCCTGTACTGGGAACTAAAAGTGACACACCATCTATGGTCGAGCAACCCACTTCCTACTTGCAGAAGAATCGAAGCATTACGCACATCCAAATTTGTTCCTCCGAGAGTTGAGAGTGAAGGAGCGGTCCTCACAGTTGACACTACAGTTGTGACCCACTGGGACAGATAATTTGAGCAACTATTTAAAGCTGATCCTCTGACTTGGATGTTGGATATCTCTTGATTCACAGTTCTAGTGTCATGTAACCTCGGATTAGCTGTGAATTACCCAATCTCACTTAGACTGCACAGGTACTGAACCAGCTGATGGTAGGGAAGGGATCTGTGGCATCTGGAGTGAACTTCTTCAGGTGGGTGGTAAATCTGTCCTCCGGGGATTGCAAGCAATCTTTGTTCCATTTGGGAGATGGGCGTCATCCTAAATGATGGGGGAATGGGACTTGTTATCACTATCTGGAAAGGGAATGGTTCTTGCCTGGACTGCATCAACTAAAAGGGGACAACATTGCTCTCAGTGCCAGGTTAGGTCCTTGCTAGAATCGTCTGCAATAGGATCCGTGATCACTTGCTCGCCTACCAGTGACCAGAGCAGTCTGGCGTTCCACTCTGTGGGATATCCTGAGACTTTGTGGGATCCCCCCTGAAGTTGCTGGACTTCATGGCCAGCTTGTACACTGGTACTATGAGTACTGCTCAGAGTGGAGACAGAACCTCTGCGTTCTACCCAGTTGATCCTGGGGTTTGCCTTGGGTGTGTATGCCTTGGGCTTGCATGGATTGGTGTTGGGCAGGGTTGTGGGGTCCAGTGGGTATGGGGCATCTGTTGGTGAAGAAAGATTCACAGACCTTCACTTTGCTGACGATGCTGTGATCTTCAGAGAGTCAATGGAGACTCTGGTTGGAGCTCTTGAGAGACGAGGAGCGAGGAGTCAGAGTGTCTGGGCCTGCAAGTGTCCAGAATAAAACAGCAAACAGCAGGGTGTCTGTCAATGGAGAGAATGTCGATAGCATAAAGAGGTTCACTTACCTCAGCAGCAACATTCCTGTACCTGCTGACTTTTCCTATGAAGTCAGTAGATGGATTGGGAAAATGAGTGTGTGGAAGAAAAGCCCAAATCTTTAGAATCCTGGTGCTCCCTATTTTGCTGTAAGGCTGCGAGACATGGGCACTATCCAGTTACCTGAGAAAGAGACTGAACTCCTTTGGTACCGTGTCTTTTCAGGGTTCCTCTAGTTTGACTTGCTGAATGAGTGGTTGCTCAGGGAGTCCCAAATGAGGCACATGACACTTCCTCACAATGTAAGTAAGTTACAGCCATGTGGCGTGATTTGCTGAGGGTGATTCGGCCATCTGGATCTTTATTGCCGTGGACTTGAGCGGCTGAACCAGGCCAAGGGGACACCCATATGATACCTTGCTGTAGCAGATAGATGGCCTTTTCCGAAGGGTGGGACTCAACTCTTCATCGGCTTGGGGGTTGCCACCTGGGATCCTGAGGTGTTTCATCATGTGGTAGGCGCGGCAATGTGCCTTACCAGTGCATGCTTCCCACCCTGACCTGACCTGACTGTGAAAAAGGTTGGAGACCCTTGTACTGGTCATTAGCCTGAATTGAAGTCTGGAAGTCTTGTTGCTAAAACGGTGGACTGATGATTTATTTTACCCCAAAATGAACTTTAAATTACATGAGGGCAGTGATTTATGCTTTGCGATGGAGTGGCATGTTAGCATGATCCCCGCGGTCTAGCGGGGCTAATCTTGTGCCGTCTGTTGTCGTATATTCCAGCGGCCTGTCACTGGTGTTACTATTGTCAGACATCTGGGCAGGACAGTGGGCAGGACCATGTGACAAAGGTTGAGTGCAGGAGCGAATGTTAGGCTTCTGAGATGATTCCCTATTCAGGGGCCAAGGCAGAAATGTGACAGATACAACACAAACTGGAGCAGCTGTTCCGCGGAGAGAAACAAATGAAAACAACATGAAGTTATACCTACGCGGGGAACTAGGAGCAGGTGGACTGATTCTTATCAATTTTAATTATGCACTATGGCCTCTAATTTGTGTCAGTTTAATGTTGAAATGCTGATAAGCTGTCCTACAAGCAGCCGTGTGAATCTGCAAACAGCACTGTCTGAATGCATTAATTCAAAGGGCATCCGTTTTAATGAGCCAGTACTGTAATTAGCCATAATTAGCTTTGGTAAAACCGAGACACTTTGCCTTCATTGCATTTCCAGTAATTAGCCTTTAATGACTGCTTGTATAGACAAGGTGGACGGTACCATTTTTCGCTAGCCTGTAGGAGCCTTCAATATGCTCCAAGCCCAGCCTTGTAACACAGGCCAGCAATCCAGCGCCGTGTGTAGTTGAGGGCTTTTATCTGCTCCTAGGTACTTCTGAGGGTGGGGAGCTCTTCCGCTTTGTGGCGGCGCTCTTGTCAGTTCAGAAGCTCACTGAGAAGGGCACCCTATCGCAGCTCATTCTCGGGGCTTTCAAGCTGATGCTGGTCCTCACCGACACTCGATCTTTTCAGGAACTCGGAGAGCGTGTTCCTTGTTTGTACACTGACTGGAGAGCAAAGATCTATGTTTAGATTACAAGAGAGTGTCCGCCAACTTTATCCCTCGTACGCTAATGCCCGCGGGCTGCTCTCTCGATCCACCTCAAGCCTCACAGAGGCTGATGTGCAAGCTGTGTGCAGCACCTGGATGCCTTTCAAACGCATCATGTTTGCTCTTCCTGAAAGTCTCTTTATGGCCTGGGGCTGAGGGGTCAGCTAGCCGGGATCCACCTGTGGCTGCTCGTCCTCTCTGTCTATCGGCGTCGCGTGACGGACCGACCGCTTTTGCAGTCTGCTCGCCTCTGCCTGACAGTCTGACAGCGGCGTCTACGTGTGATGCTGAACACTCTTGGCTCCTATCCTCGGGGGCTGTGGCAAGAACAGCTGTGGCACTTGCCGGCTCGTTTGTGTAATTAATCATTCCCTCAGGGTTGGCAGATTGGGGCTGAGTCGCGGAAGTTTAAGCTACACTCTGATCCAGAGTGCGAATTACCCCTTCATAACTTCATAACACTTCTATGACCATTACGGTCCGCTACCGCGTCAATACAAATAGTCGCCACCAGGATCAAAGAAATGCACTAGGGGTGTTTACTAGCATGTATGCAACACATGGCCATGGTCTGGACATGCAACAAAATGAGAATAAATACAGAAGATCTCATTATCCTTATCCCTATCCAAAAAAACCTGGTTATGAAAACTCCCAGGAATTATCCCAGATGTATACTAGTAAAAGTAATAAGCCATTCCTGCCCTCTCAGTCCCCCCCCCCAGCTCCAACAGCCTTCAGAAATAAATATTTGCCTATTAGGCTAATATCTGTCTTGATGATACAGTAGATCT
>JAABNY020000025.1:13546458-13563666 GCA_015164015.2 Brevimyrus niger | reverse complement strand
AGCTTCTAAAATTATATGAAATTATATGAAATTGTGGAATGCAGAATCAATACCACTAAAATTCAAATAATAGGGCTTATTATTTGTTAGCTAGGTTTTTTTTTTACGTTGTCCCTATAGGTTTCACTTATAGTAACGTTTTTTCAAAGCATAACGTTAGACCTTCTTATGCGTTAACGTTGGCCTAATAACAAACCACACAGGCTACAGTAAGTGGGGAATGAACTTCAGAATGGCACAATGTATTTGTGATAAAATGAGAACGAAAACATAGGGAGTTCATCTACTTGGAAAATGACCATGACCGATTTTACCTCACCAAATAAGCCTGGTTTAAATAGAGAACTTAGCTTATCTTGCTAGTTAACATAACTAAAGTTGTCTGTACAGGTGTTCTGCCCAGTTGAGCTATTTCGTAAGCCATGGTTAGGGCTATCAATTAGCACTATGGTAGCTTACTTCGACAAAGTCGCTCAACTCGACAGAACATCGGCCTTAGAAGGACAATCGTAAGTAATTCAACTTATAAAGACGTCAGCTTGTATTAGTGGATGAAATACTTAAATGAATGAAGGTTGTAAAATAACACATTTTCAACAGGCTAGACTTCAGTTGGCTACTTTCATTTACCAACGCACGACACACAGTACGAAGAGAGACGGTGCAGTTACCGACTGGCTGCTTCTAGCGCCGAGGTGGATAAAATTGTTTATTTACATAACCTCACCTTGTAGGAAAAGTTTATCTTTTTTTTTTTTTTTCCTCAACAAAATAATAATGTTAATACCCCCCCCCCCCAAAAGTGCTATTTTTGTCTCTTTGGGGGGTCTGGGTCTTGATCGGGGGGTACAGTAGCCCACGTAATTTTGAACTATGCTCTGATCTTGTCCTTGGAGATAACATGGGTAAAGAACTGTAAAAAGTGACGAGAGACACACTTTCAAGTTCTGATGTCATTGTTCACCGCAGATGTTGTTTCTTGCTCACAAGGAAAAAAGAAAGAAGGAATATTGTTTGTTTATTCTTCCAGGGAGCATTTTGGTTTGGATAGTACAGTTTATCCTTTAAAAATAATTTACTGGCACGTTGTTAAATGGTAAGGTGGGGGTGGGGGGGGAGTGGTAGTTCCATCTCTGAGCAGCTGTCTGAAGTATCTGGACTGCTCTCTGTGTGCCGTTCCTCCTGGTGATCCATGTCATCTCAGATGTTAGTGCTGAGTCACTGTAGTCCATTCGTGAGATGAGGTGGTACTTAAGAATTAAGTCATTGCAGCTGAACTCCATCTTAGTAATAAATAATTAAAATAATCTGCCCGTTTAGCCGTGTTAAACCACCTCTGCAAATTCATGATACCTACTAATTCTTCTGCTGTTTTTTCACATTTGACACACTTGTGTACCAATTCCTGGTTTCTGTTGCTGAAATGGTTGTGAAGTCTAAGTTTAATTCTGCATTTTCTCTGTCACCAATAGAAATCCTGGCCCCCATACTGGAACGTGGTAGTTCCAGCACCTTCATCCTCCGCCTACTGTCCACACCTCAGCCGGCGGTGACACGTGTCCCCGACGCCCGTTGTCCAGTGACTCGTCCTCTGCACGGGACTGAAAAGGCGGCTCTGGAGTGGCACTCGATCCCCCTGGAATTCTGGCCCTCCGTGCAGACGAGCGTGTTTGCTTGAACTGTCTAACTGATAAGGAGGCAGACTGAAAACAGACGGGGAGTGGGTTAGGGAACCGTTTGCCAGCGTTACGCGGAAAGGCCCGGCTGACTGCCGGGGGAAGGGTGGGATAGGTGAGGATGATAGCCAGACAAGGCCTTTTGACTGGTCCTGCCTCAGCGAGGACCCACCTTGCACACCCTGCCGGACACACGCGGTCCTCTCAGGCTCCTTATTACATGACGTCTCTACGTCTTGCAGGAACCCTGTTCAGAGCGGGCCTGTAACCGATCTTCGTGAATGTAATGTAACCATCGATCCCCGTTTACTAAATGTACCTTTCCTTTTATGACCGGCGATTAGTGCACAGAGAATGGAACAGTAGGCATCAATTATTCAGGCTCATTCTGATCATTGACGTTATTTGACCTCACACCTATTGTAGAAGGCAGGACCGCTAGGTGACCCTACCCATCAGCGCTCCTTGCTGCCAGGCAACCCGGTTGGCGTCAGAGATGAATACTGAGCAAAGGGTGAAATTAAGTTCAATGGAAAAGTAGGCCCACAATACTGGATCGAGCTTCTTAAGGGGATGATCAATCCAGTGTTTCCTTAGCTGAACATTATGTGGTGTCGATGGCTTTTTAGAAGTCAGTTCCTACTGATATTCCCTCACACGCAGTAAAAACAGATAAAGTATTTACAACAAAACAGCACGGTGTTTGGACTTGTACTGAGGAAACTGAGGCTGAATGATGTGGGCCCCCGCAGGGAGGTCTGTGGTGCTCACTGGTTCACTACCTGAAACTCCCAGTCTCAGTACAAGAAATAGGCTTTTTCGTACCACGGACTTGGCGAACAGTGAATGTGAAGGAATACTTCAGTGCTCAATGTGCGGATCTGTTATTTGAATATTGCAATTATTTTGTGAAGAATTAATTTGCGATGAGGGAACCTTTGAATACTTTCATGAAGAAATTTGATATCGAAGCCTTGTAAGTTAAGCAGATTAATCCTATACTTTACAGAGCACCAGTCATGAAAAGGCAGGTTGCTCAGGTGTAATATTTCCTTTAGCACCTGGATTTACTGGACTTTCCCTAAAATTTCACACCCCTGCATAAATGTCCATTGGAATGTGGTATCATGGAAACTTCACTTTATTGTATTTTGATGGCCATTTGATACAGTGTTGACATAAAGGAAACGGTCTCTCTCTAAATATCGCATGTTGAGTCCCGCTCCCTAACCTTACACCGGTGCTGCATGAGTGCCGCTGATGCGGCACATGCTTCGCACGGCGAGTTCTGCAGCTGTGACGCGACTGCCCGTTTCTGATTTGCCATGGGCTGGGGCCGTCCACAAAGCGCTTCCTAATGAAACCTGACCCACCAGCCAGTTTTACCCATTGAGCAGAGGATTTAAATACAGCAGCGATTAGATTATCGCTGCCAAAAAGGCATGTGAGGCCGTGCTTTTTTTTTTTTTTTTTTTTGCAGGAGGTGAACCGATAATATCAAGGGAACCAGAGAACCTGTAAAGCTACTTGCATCAGGTCCGTCTTTCTTAGGGGGACGGTCATGTGGGTAGAAGGCTCACACCCCAAAACACTGCAGTTAGAGGAAAAAGACAACTAATACTAATAGCAGAATATGCTTTACACTGAGGATCCACAGCACTATGTGTATCATATAAGGTATCTGATGCATTAATTGTGGCGTGTTTCCCGGGGCAGTGATGTCAGCAAGTCCTAGGGGTCGACCCTTGTTCTCCAACCCATCCTGGCCCAGCAGCAGCACCTTAAGTAAGTCCGATTGTGTGATAACATGTGTCAGGATGAGAAAAAGACAGACCCACATGCAGAAGATGCCCCTAGAAGTTAATGCAGAGTGACTGGGCTGGAGTTCGCCTGTCATTCATTCCTTCTCCCTGGCATGCCACGTCTGAAGCGTACCAGACCAGACCTCATGGCACGTAACGATAGGTGGCATACAAGACGGGTGTTCTGGAAAATGTGATAATGCCAAGCGTACGCCCACCTGACGGCAGACTTGCGTATATACCGGGTTTTGTGGGGGAACCTGCATAGCCATGTCAAGCATGTAAAGAATGCATTAACAGAAATGGTTACCAGTCTGAGGAGGGGTTGGTGAACCGGCAGCGGTAAACCAAGGGAGTGCCGGCAATCCGAAGGCGGTGATTCACGAGGCCCGGGGTGATCACATCTTGGTAGGTGGCACAGCTTGGTTCTCCTACATAGGACCTCCCCCCCCCCGTGTCGGAAAATGTTTTGCCAAGTTTGTTCATTCTATTAATTTATTTAAAGGTAGTTTGTCTAAAGCACATGTTGATCAATTTCCCTGTCACTGTGCCCCAGGCTGCTAAACTCTCGATATTGCCATGCCATGCACAGCTTTTAAATCCAGACTGGGTAAGATTTCAGCCTGGAGCATCACATCTGTGACATGATTTAATTTGGATTGCCCTCCCGCTTTATTTAGCCCTGTTGTCTGTACCCTAACCCTGGCATGGCAGTCTGCTTACTCAGAGATAACACCCTTTGAGTGATAAAATCACAGACGATGAAACCCATATGCAAGTTCTCTCACGAAAGCGTTTCTCCGTCTCATAGGTGACAGTTCTGTCTGCATGTGATACCATCTATCGCTTAAGGTACTGCATAGTCTTGATATTTTTGTAATGTTTTAATAGACTTTACCTTGATCGTGAGAGTATGGAGAACTTGCTACACACTAAAATTCATTCATTCATGTCGCGAGCCTATAGGATATTCAGGGCAGAAATCCTGAATGAAACTGAATGGGCCCCGAATGGTTTGTTTAGCTCAGGTGTTTATAACAGGTATGCCCTCAGTCTCAGAATTACATACATCATAACAGTCCTAATCCAGGACTTCGTTTCTTAACACCTTTGTAGAACTACGATCATAGTAACTAGAGAGAGAGAGAGAGAGAGAGAGAGAGAGAGAGAGAGAGATGACGATGATGACGACGACCTTGGGACAGATTACTGTAGGTCTCTGAGTTAAAGCCCTGATATCTTAAGATCCTAGCAATACCCCTGCAAAAATGTATGTATCTGAAACTACTGAGTGTACTCAGCACTGAACGGGCACAACGCAAGTCAGTCCGTGGAAGCCATACTCGGGTGTGGTGACGGTGTCCCCGAGTTCTGCTCCGCACTCCGCGGTGGAAACGCGTCAGGCGGTGTCAGCGGGAAGGCATGCCCACTATCTCAGGCTCAGTAATATGACCCGGACGAGTACTGATGTTACGATCCTGGAAGCGACGGCATTTTGTATTTTTTTTTTTTAAATCAGATAACTCGACAACAAAGTCATCTAATCAATGAGACTATTATTTGTAGAGGTGTACGGTAATTTTTAAATAAATAGCGGCACAGCCTACTTCAAGGTCTAAAAGTTTACTTTTGTTTCAAAGTAGTTTCACTAAAGTTTACATTGAACCTACCGTCTGTTTTGCGTCGACGCGATTATACCCTGCCGTTATTTATCATCCATGCATTACGCTATTCGGGAAAGCGGGTGACTGCGGGCGCCCTCGTCCCCCGCGAACAGCTGCACGTGGCGTGTGACAGGACTCCTTTGGCAGAGCGCGAGGTTCCTCCCCGCTGGCCCGTCCCGTCCCGAGTGAAGCCTTCGCCCTGACGTCATGATCTTAGGGCAGATAAGCCCCACTTTTATTACACAGCCCGATGATGCGGGCTATATAAACCGCAGCGACAGACTGCGGGCTCTCATCGGACAGCCCGATAATTGCCGGAGGAATGTAGAAGGGATAGCCGGGGGGCGGCAACTGCGTCTATCTGATTATTGAGAGGGTCGTTGAACGGGAACATTGAGTAGATTACAGTACAGCGGAGAAGATACGGATATGAGCAGGATGGGTTCGGAAAGATAAGTTTCAGAAGGACAGACGTGTGTGAGCCGAGGGCCTGAAAATGGGCATGTTAAGTGTGGACTTGCTGGTAACCTTGCAGATCTTACCGGGCTTCTTTTCGAACTGCCTCTTCTTGGCGCTGTATGACTCGGTGGTGCTGCTGAAGCGTGCAGTGTCTCTCCTCAGCTGCTCCGGCTCCGCCGCCGGTGGACAGTGGCATCGCATGCTGACTCCTGCCGGCTTGCGGTCTGTGTGGAACAGTTTCCTTCTCGATGCCTATAAGCAGGTAACCATGCGTTAAAAAAACGGCTTCAGATCTTCCCGGGCATCTCCCATTAAGTTTGCGTACTATGTACAGAATTCATCTGGCTGGCCACAATAAGTATAACAATTGTAAAAAATATCTATTGTAATTTATTTAATTGTTAACATAACGGTAGAATGCACTTTATACGATAGTTTCTTGTTTTGTTTGGTAATTGTCTGCGAAGGCAATCCGCGTATGAATTTAGATGGATGCCTTTCTTAAGCATAATCCCCTCCTGTCGCACTGACTTGAACTTTGATACTACTTAGTGTGAGGACCAGCTGGCCATTGCCCCGTGTGTTAGGAACTCAAATACTGATGCTCTTTTCGCTGTTATTTTTAGACAGAAATCTGTCAAAGGAGGCATTTTAGCATTCACCTTTCACCGCGGTGTGCACTTGGAATTAGCTTGATGGCATCAGGGGCAGTTTAAGGGAGCTTAAATGTCTCTTTATGTGTATTAGTGATGGCACAATGGTGGAGGATGTTTATCTGTGTCCCGTCACCTACTTCTTGATTTTAACAGGATTTGACGATTCCATGACATGTTTTATGTATTGTTTAGCCACAATGTAAAGCCAGTCTCCCTGACCTTAACTTTATGAAACTAGGAAATAAATCCATGTTGTGTTAAATGTCCCAAAACTATGGATTTGCGGTTTTCAGTGTCACAAGTATGCAAACGGAGTGTTTATGATGCTGTACCGTGACGGTGGATCTCTTCATGGATCTGTCTTTTCTGACTTTTTTGTGTTTTTTTTTTGTGATTCTTCACAATGAAGGTTCTGGTCCTTAGAACCTTGGTTTGGTACTGTTGTTCAAAGGTCATCTGCCACACAAGGCCATAACAGAAATATACTGTCAATCTTGGTTCACCATGATGAGGAAGGGCAAGAAGATTAGATGTGTTAGATATGGCAGGGTGGACAGCCATCACTAGAAGTCTCCATTACTGCAGAACAAGGGTCACCACAAACGTGTGTGTGTGTGTGTGTGTGTGTCTGCTGGTGTGTGGGTAGTCATCAGACATACTACACCACACATCCTGCCTCCGAGATTTAAAAAAAAGCAGCATTTTTAAGATTTCTGTAAAATACAGGTCTCATTGGGTAGGACGTCACTTCACACTCCAGTGGAACATGGCCAATTTAATGGAAGCGTTGAGTAGATGGATTTTGGAGTTCTATGCTACCACTGGTAGCATAAATTCACATTGTGCTGCTGACTCTACTAAAATGGGCAGCAGAAGTAATTCATATCTTTTTCTGCATCACATTCACATTTCTGTTTATTTAGCGAACGTCTTTGTTCATGACAACGTAGAAGTGAGGCAGGTAATGTATCAAAAGCATGCAGGTGTCAAGGAGGCTGCAGTTCTGACTAGTATCTAGCAACAAGATCATCATCATGGTTATGTTACCAGTCTATGTTTATCTGTAAGTCCAAAATCACAGTCTTTAACACACGGTTAACTAATGGACTAACACATTGAGAAAATTATAGCTTGGATTGATGCCCACTGTGCTCTCCCCACATCTGTAATATGCCAAACAATATTTCCAATAGCATAACTAACTGTCGACAAACGCTCAAGTTCCTGTTGGACGCTCCTTATCTCTTATCAGTTGCATATATAAAAGTGACGTTCGATCTGATGTCTTGCCGCATTTCATTCATTGGTCGTGGGCAGTTATCGACATTGCAGAAGTAACCTTGAACACTGTTCGAGCTTAAAGTCTCATTTTCCGTCTGATACCTGAACCTCGCGTGAAACCATTCGGACTTTGAGAATGTGTTATTGTATGGAAGTTGCTGTGGTTGCAAGAACTGCTATAAAGCCTTAAGTTGCATGCACTTGAACGTAATTGTGCTGAAGATGATGCAGAAAATACACGTAAAACTGAATTAGAGAATGAAGCATTTTCCTGGTGTTTTAAAGACTCTTGGTGAACAAAGGCAGCTGAAAGTTGTCGTACTCACAGGAGCATGTCACTGGTCTTTTTGTTCAGGTGAAGCTGGGAGGTGAGGCCCCAAACTCCAAGGTAGTGAAGGTCCCCGGCTCGTCAGACCAGAGGCGGAGTCTCAGCAGCCGGATGGGTGATGAATGCCACCTGCTCGACTTTGAGTCGTCCGACCGCCCTCTGATCGTCAACTTCGGCTCCGCCTCCTGACCCCCCTTCGTCACCCACCTGCCGGCCTTTCGCCGGCTGGTGGAGGAGTTCTCGGACGTGGCGGACTTCCTCGTTGTATACATCGACGAGGCCCACCCCTCGGATGGCTGGGCGGTGTCCCCCATGGAGTCGAACGCCTTCCAGGTGAGGAAACACCGCAGCCTGGAAGAGCGCATGCTGGCTGCCCGCGCGCTGCTGGAACAATTTGCCCTGCCGCCACAGTGCCACCTAGTGACAGACTCTATGGACAATAATGCAAACAAGGCCTATGGAGTATCCTTTGAAAGGGTCTGCATCGTACAGCAGAAGAAAATTGCCTATCTGGGCGGAAAGGGACCATTTTTCTACCACCTGAAAGATGTGAGACGGTGGCTGGAGCAGAGCTACGGCAAGCGGTAGACTCTGAAACCGACGCACGTGGGAAAAGTGATGCGCCTTCTTGCCGGGTGAATGTCCCGCTGGCCAAAGCTTCTGGAACGCTTAGGCGGCGGCCCACATCCCTAATGACTTTCAGATGATGAGTGAAGTGGCCCTGAACTGCCGACGCCAGTGTCCAGCGGAGGCCCCGCCGTCCCGTGGTCTGCACCTTGGCCGTCCACCTATCGACACATTAGTAAATGATCATCCCCTACAAAAGAAAACCAAATTACTTAACAGAGAAAGAAAGCGCAGGAAACCAGGAGCGGATCACGTATCTGGGGCCCTTAGGCTGAGATCAACATGGACACTCAGGTGTTGCCGATCTGACTAACCGTCGCATTTTTCCCAAAATGGGGCCCCGATGTTTGCTGGGGCCTTAGGCTTACAGCCTAGGATAGCCAATGCTAATCTGCCCCTGCAGGTAACCACCTTTTATAATAATGGTATTAATTTATTTCTGGAGATGGAGATTTTTAATGTGTCATTTTTACACCTTGATGCCTGTTTTTTGTACAAATAAGAACTGTTATTTAAGATGACGATCCTCTGTATTGTCCTGTAAAGTTGTAGATGTTTAAGGTGCTCATCTTTGTGTCGCACTTGCACACAAATGGACATCGACACGCCGTTTAAGAAGCCCCTTTCGGACAACTTGAAGGAGACCTAGTTTATGTTCAGAATTGTGGGGCAGTCTGTGTTTTAAAAACAGCACAAAATCAAAGTGGATTACAGAGCACATGGTGGAAAGTCAGCCCCTTTTCTTCCCGGGAAGCTGCTGGCTCTCCTCGTTCTGGAACATTCTGTGACATGAATCTGAATGTAAGAGGATTTCTACGTAACCGTACACTGTTCTTTTGTGCCGAAAAACATTAATGCCAAATGCTTACAAAATGAACTGTTGTTAGTAAACAATTGGGGAATATATGGAGTTGGGCACAAATGACAGTTAGCAGCTTTAGAGATACCTTAGGAACTGGCCCGATGCCACCGGATGTTTCCAGGAAGCATCTCGGTCAAGTTGCGAGCTGGTCATACTGGCCTGTGTCCAAAACTGGGTCGGAATCCTGCTGTGAGGAAGACTTGTCTGGAGATGGCGATTCAGGTTTGGATGGGGCCGGTGTGAGAATGAAAACCACTGATGAAAGGGCACCAAGCTCTGTCAGCGGTCGGATGCGATACCACACCACCCCTGTCCAAACTTGAACCCATATGCGATTTTGCATTTCAAAAGCGTATTTAAAAGTCCCTCACTGAGATCCAGAAAGGCCTGTTTCCTACCATCTTTGTATTGTATTGGGCAAATAGTTGTTTTTTTTTTTTTTTTTTTTAAATTGAGAAAAAGAAATTAAAAACAAAACTTTAATGCTGACTTGTAGTTTGTACTTCCTGTGTGGTAGCTGGCAGTCAATTGCTGGAGACATCCAGAAGAATGTTATTTATTTATTTTATGGTGTGCATCTGGAATCAGACGATTAAGTGCGTGACTGAAAAAAGATGAGAAACACACGCAAGCCTGACGGCACTATACAAAAATGTTTTTCTTCCCTTTAAAATGAAAGGAAACATACGTGCCGAGACAGGCCGCCGCATGTGGACGCGAGACTCCTGGCGTTTGCCAGAGAGCCGTGAGTGCGCGGCAGCGCAGCCCGGAGGCGGCGTGGGGAACAGAGCCCTCGTTGTGGCTTAGTGTGGCTCAGCCAAGCGGAACTGGTGAATGCACGCTGCGAAGGCCTCATTCACAGATTCGTCTCCGTCTTTGGAAAGACCGGGCCGCGGCCAGGCGGGATGCTGCCAATGGGGACATGTTCGCCTTGGCTTTGAAAAGGAGGTTCAGACCGGCACAGGCCAGGAGAGTCTTTCACAGCGCGGTAGGCATGTACTGTGCAGAATCACAAGCAGCTCAACCCTGTGCCCTTGCTATGGCGCACCGAGAAGGCTACTGCCCACCCCCTGTACACTAGCAGGGACAGTGCTGAGGCAAAACTTTAGGAGAATTGTGGGCAAAATGACTTCGATCCATTTCTTACTGTTCTGGGGGTCACGTCGAAGGCGTACATTTGGGATGAAATGTTGGACGAAAAAAAAGTCTCCAGTAGTGATCCTGAAGCACCTGACGTAAAGTGCGTGGCAAAGCGCCCGGATGTAGTTGGCCGATAGAGGCGTGTGGCGGGAAGCCGAAATGGCGCGAGAAGGCAGTGTGTGGTGAGTGGCTGCATTACTCATCACCGTGCGCCCACGTTACTCGCGGTTTGGCTGATTTATGGTGACAGACTTGAGAATAATCTGTACGACGCGCCGCTTTCGCAGGGTTGCCAACTTTTGGTCAGCTGGCTGGAGTGAGGTTTTCCATTCGAGACAAATCTGCTCACGAATTTACATGTGTTAACGGGTTTTATTAGTGTGTAAATAGTCTGTTGGGTCTGTAAATTTTTGATGTAGTTCATTTTAAGTTTATAGTGGAATAGAATGAATTTGCCGTAACATTTGTATGAGCGCGAGTGTCACCTGGATCACCGTGATTGGTCTCTCTCTTTGCTGACCTCTAAATAGCGGGTCTGTTAATTGACTTCGTTAAGTTTTCTTGCTGTTGCATTTGTTGGACCAATGTTACATAAATCTAAATGAAATGTTTGCAGTGGCTCCGATTTTCGGAACACGTACATCGCGTGGTGCTGGTGTTAACCATGCGGAGCCGAGGTGGTTGCAAGGGTGCGCACTCAAAATAATAATCTACACCCTCTAGTGGAAGTCAACCGGTTTATGACTGCGTCGTGGCTGCATGGAACGTGCCTCCTCACTAATTTCAGGTGCAGCCTTAACAATTTTGTTCTGGTCCCGACACTGGCTGGCAAACATTTTTCAAATGAGCTCTCATTTAAATGTCGGGTGAGATGCTTTTAAGTGGCTTAGTTGGCGGTTTGACTAGTGGAACGAATTAATCCCTGCCGCTGGATGAAGGACTTTGGGTAAAAGGACTACGAGGTGGGATGTGGCGCGTCCCCCTCCGGGTTGAGTAGATGGTCTGCTGGTATGTGTCTGTGTGAAGCAGCGGTAACAATCTGTATAATCGGACCAAACATCCCCTGGGTGCGTTTACTCACGTGGCTGCTGATAGTGGCCCTTCATGGTTACCGTCACGGAGATGGACACCTGCCTACCGCAGTCCGCCTCGCCTTATAAGCGACATCAACGGAGGAGGAGTACCGCGGCGAGCGGTCATCGGTCATGTTTATCTTTGCTATCCGGCTGCAGTGCAATCCTGTCACTAGCAGACCCCAAGGGTTAACGGTGCGGATATTTTATAGAAAAGAATGCAAGGTATCGCTTTTTTCACATTGAGTGATAAAACTTTAATGCAACACATTCAATCGTTGTAATACATGGCTATGCAATATACTGTTACTTTATCTGTTGTATGCACAAAAATATGTTTATTTTTATTTTCAACTGGGATCATGAACAAATTTTCCCGAAACAGTGCTTGCCTGAACTACTTTGCTGTTTTTTTTGTGTGTGTGTGCGTGCGTATGTATGTATATATATAAAATATAAAGTAGTTTTTGCGCATTTAAGTGTCAGTTGGTTCTTAAATAATGCTGGTTAGATTTGGCATATTTTAGTTCCCCTCTGATAACCATCGCCGTAAACTGACATGGCGCTGGAGATTTTTTACTGGTGTCATCCGTCTGTCAGCCTCTTTCTCTCTCGACGCGTTTGGCTCATTTGATTATTGTCATGGGAGCGGATTCCCAAGCCTGCGCTAACCCACAGCTGCTCCCCTACAAAGCTGGGATGCATCTGTTATTTTCAGAACTGAGACGAAGCTAAAAAAGACACGGCACGTGGAGTCTGTCGGGACACGGTGTAAGAAATGTGGGTTACATATTACTTAAGCCGAGGGCGAGGGATGCAGGAAACACTTTATTCATGCAGTCTTTTCTACTTGCAATTTGGTCGTCGTCAGATTTGCTGGTTCGGTGTCTTAAGGGTTAATGCACTTCGTATTTGCGGCCGGTTCTCTGCTTCCGCAGCCATGCGTTTAAAAACTTGTAGTGCACTCTTCTGTGTGCTTTAACCCTTGCTTCTGTATTTTGACCTCAGTGTCTCCCTTTGGCTGCCACTCTTGAAAGCCCCTGCTATTTTGGTTCATATTAAGTTACCCATAGCGCACATGCAAACATTATCTAAATTGCATTTTGTCCTGCTGGGCTAATGCAACAGTTCTTGGAAAAAGGAAGAATTTCTGGTCTATTAAAATGATGAAACGGGAGTGTATTCCTTCTGCCTAACTACCATGTCCAACTGCCCCTAAGTTTGAGCTACTCTCTCTATTTTGACAATGGAAAATACCTCATGTAGGGCAAGGAGGCGTATTTAAGGCAGCGGGATTTGACACCAGAGATTTAGGTGTACAAAAGGTTCTCTTTGCTGAAATGAGCAGAGTCAAATGCGAGCCTTTGGGCTCAATGCTGGCTTTGTTTACACTTCGGAATGGCACTGTGTCTTCCAGGCCCCGAGAGAGAGGGCGTACATGCTGAACGCTTCATAAGTCAGTGCCTGTGTTGCTGTCCCACGTGCTCTCAAAGATGGGTGGTACTCAGATATGTCGGCCTTTCAGTAATGTTTTTTGCAGCCCACTGCCCCGACGCTCTATCGTGTCCAAAAATGCATTTTGTGCAGTAGCTGGTCTGAACACTACTTACAACAATAATAATGTCATCACACATCACTTCAAGCTTAATGTGCTATTTGTGGTATAGTGGCGGTGTCTGTGCCGAGCTTCTCCAACGCACAGCACAGGCCACAAACCTTTGGGCGCAAGTTTCTCTGATGGGAAATTTAGCAGGATAAGGATGTAACACCATAGTATATTTATAAGGAGAAGCCGCAGTGTTTCTGGAGGAGAGGAATAGAAGAGCAGCCACGTGTTACTGTGATCGCCCCTTGTGTCCTGACCGGGCTTTTGCTGGAAGTTGTCAGGCCCCCAGACTCTTAAAGTGAAAAGCCACAGTGAAAACTGTGAATGTGTTAATCCTTCGGTTTTACAGGCTATGCGCATCGACGCCTTGTAGAAATGTGTTTTGTCTGTGTGTAACGGCTCCTAGCGTGAGGCCGTGTGCCATTACCGGTTTACTCATGTGTGGAGTGTTTATGACTTATTTGCTTTTATAAATATTCTGATGCTCAAATAGATTATGGGAGTGGAGACAATACGGGGCACAGAAGGAAAGGGGTGGTTCATTATCCTGAGAGAAGCAAGTTGGTGACTTCATTTCGGAGTATTACAGTGAAGCCGTCACAGGCTGCTTTGGATAAATTCTTAGGCACTGTGCTTAAGAAGGAAATGGTGCAATGATATCTCAAATACTTGCATTTACTGATTAGCAATATTTTATAACCAGTTAGTACCTTTGTGGTGAGGTCATAATTAAATACCTTGCGGATGATCAGTGTGACTGGAAAGGCAGAATTGTAAGGGTTTTTTTTTTTTTTTTTTAAAGTTGGGGGCCTGAACATGACAGATGTTAAGGTTTGCCGTGTTTGTAGTGTGCTTAGCAACGGGGTCTGTGCTGTGCCTGAGGAGGCCGTGATCCCTGAGTGAACCCGCAGCTGAGCGTCAGTGTTCCAGCTGAGCGTCAGTGTTCCCTGAACAGGCTCAGGCCTGGTGGGGCGTGTTGTCAGTAGGTAACACGGCATTGCAGTAATTAGCAGGAGATTCCAATCTTCCTGGTGCTATGCGGGCGGCTCTTTACCATAGTGTTTGCCCGGACAGCTCGCCGTCCTGACTGCCCCTAGAACAACTTTGCTTTCATTTTTGGCCAATAGAAATATAATTCAACTATTTAAATGCCTGTTTGTTCTGAGCCCAATGCCATACATGGGTGCAATGTTAAGAATATAGGAACACCCCTGCAGGTTCCCTCTGGGAGAGGATATCTTAAAAGTGGCAGCCTGGTAAATAAGTTGCTCTTCACCTGCCTGTTCATTTCGGCATGTTGGGAGAGCTGTGGTACCGCACCGCAAAGCCGGAATTTGGGCAGGATCCCTTTTCTAGTCCTCCTGCAGGAACTGGTTTCATTCCAGAAAGGCTTCAGCTGCTGTTGCTAGGAGCTGTTCTCCAAAAGATGGCTTTTTGTCATTCTCTCAGACAGACCCTAGAGGGCGCCATGTGCTGAACAGGATGATCTGACATGACGAAACCATATTTAGAAATGCTTTTTCTTTAAGGGGAAAAAAAATGATTATGAAAATAATTTTTTTGCTCATTGATTGTGCAGAGCTGATCCCACAGAGGAGAGTCCTAGGGGTGTCAGAGGATACCCTTGCAGATTCAGGAGGCCCAGCACTTCATAGAGGTTACAAAATCTACCATTGGCGGCCCTCTGCTCTGGGATCTCTAGTGAGACCTCTCCTGGTGATCGGTGTAGCTACCGAGGTGACGTTTTGTCAGGGGTCCCATAATTTCCAGCAACCCCCTTGGAGAGTCTCATACTTTAAAGTGCAATCAGTAACGGCTTTTTTTTTCTTCCAAAATTCTTCTACTGTATGTTAAAAGTATTTAAAAATGACTTGACTGCACTATTCGAGTCGACTGACACAGACTGACGCAGTGGCGTTGTTGTTTTAACTGAGTTCCCTCCTCGAATGATTTCTCCCGTATTCCAGAAAGCTGGAGGGGCATTTGAGAAGGATCGGCATGACTCGTGTCAACATGGTCTTCAAATGGTGCAAGAAACCTTGCTTAGTGCTGCCGCTTGCACTTCAGCTACCGGCTTGCATTGGGTTAAGCTGAAGGATAGCGGCACTAGAATTGCTAACTTGTGGCGGTTGCAGCCGTCATGGTAAAAGCAAGAGGAACATGATTGTGTCGTGTTGATGTGTAAAGGTAGATCCCCCTTCTTGTCCCACTGTGTGACAAGTTGACAGCATCCTCAGACCTGCTTGGCTGTTACAGGTTCAAGTTCCCCGTGCGGAAGCTGTTTATGCGGATGGGCTGACACTTAATCCCACCGTTCAGTGTACCGTGTCAAAACTGCGGTAACGTGAAGATAATATAATGTATTGCCCGTCTGTTCATAACTGGAAAAAGTAATTATGTAATTGTTTCTGTTCTCTGTGGGGTTTTAGTAACACTGTGTAAGGTTGTTATTGCCGTTATGCATACAATTTCTACTAATTCTCAGATGATGTGTGAAAGAAATCAATTTAATTGAAAACAGTTTTTAAAAGCATATGTTTTGATATCGATAAAACTGCAAATTTCTTCGCAGCGGTCAATCTCAGATTAGATGGGTCTCACAGTGGAGAGCACCGGAGGCTTGGAGTGACATCGTTTCTTCGCTTCTCGATGCGAAGGAATGAAATATTGATTGTGGATTTTATTCAGAAAGCGTGGATGGATACCAGCAGGGCCGGTCGAAGGCCATGTGGTGCCCTAGGCGGACCCACTCCTGACCGCTACCGCTGATGCCAAAGCAGATGGGCAGTTTGTGTTAATTCTGATCCTCCAATAGGATAATAATATGAGCAAAGAATGTTCATATAGTTCAATTTCTATGCAGTATATACAGGCTTTAACACCTTTTTTTTGATTTTTGAATTTTTTTTAATGCTGTATACCATCAAAATGTGTGTGATAGAAAAAAAAAATAATGGAGAACCCTACAGTGTTAAGTCTTTTTCCTCGCAATTTCAACCCAGCGCGAGGTAATACAGTGGGGGTGGCGGGAGGTTTTGGTGTGATGCGCTGAGTGCCGTAAATGACGCCCCCCGATATGTAAAAATGCAAAGTCCAAAGCTTCCCCCTTATTAATGTTATCACCGTTGTAATTGTTTTTGTAATTCCGAATGTGCTTTTAAATACAGTGTAACACGTTTGCCGGAACATTACTCCGTAGAGTAATCAGACAATCCACATTGTGTATATTGATTTCAATGCGACGAGGGACAGCCGGGATGTCGGGGTGCTGCGTAGGATTGACTGGCCACGGGATTTGTTCCGGCACTGTACTGGAGTAACGTTGCTTTTTAAAATACAAACAAAATGACATACAGTATACAGGCAGTATAATGCGTGTATGCTGGTATTAAAAAAATTAGATGCTACCTATGTCTACTGCTGACAGCGTCGGGTTGATGTTGAGGACATGGCAGTAATATTTGATAATTTTAAAGCTAACGAATGGTTGGTGAACCATACCCTGCACGGAAGCAGTTACAGGTAGGAATTGCACAATGCAGCCCTGTATTCAAGCACAGACGTGGAGGAGTAAGACATTACAGACTGCCATTTAAATAGACGCCGAGAGCGGTAAGGGAGTACAAACGCGCATTCAAAAAAAATAAGAGTAGGAGTGAGACGGTACATAGCTTCATTCGAACACGGGCGAAGTAGGCGTGAGACTGCACAGCCTGATTCGACCAGACAGGGTGGGAATAAGACGGTACAGACCCCCACTGAAACAGACAGAGGGAGGAATGAGACCATACAGATATAAAGGTGACTTAACCTCTTTCTGGTGGTATTCTGGCCCAACCTGCTCAAAACACACTACGACAGTTTCTTACTTGGAGAGGTCGGATCCTAGCGGATCCCTTCACTGATGGTACCACTGTCACCCACCAGGGTATAAATTGCCAAAACGGGGCTCTGGACGGCGACTAATATGGTCGCCAGTGCGACTAGTTTTTTTTTCATTCCAGTCACCAGTGGCAACTGCCTTTCACAGCCCA
>JAABNY020000025.1:13529611-13546358 GCA_015164015.2 Brevimyrus niger | reverse complement strand
GGCGACTAATATGGTCGCCAGTGCGACTAGTTTTTTTTTCATTCCAGTCACCAGTGGCAACTGCCTTTCACAGCCCAGGAAAAAGTAAAAACTTTAAAAAGGCAAGAGAAGTGGCAGCTTTGAACCGATCCGGCGGCTTTTGTCAAATCGTTGCGTTGGAAACTCCTCGACGCTATCGTGCCAACGGTTGCAGAGAGTATGGAGACTCAGAAGGGGGATGGAGAGGGGAAAAAAGATCGATGGTTGGGGGAAAAAAAAATGGACTCCTGCTAAGGTGGGATGGACTTTTGGGAGATCACATGGTGCTTTTCCATTACCGTTAATAACTGCCCTCTGCTTGTTTAAAATACAAAGGATGGAATTTATGGACAAATAAGTACAAACCTAAACAATACAGACGCATCTTGTAGGACGTGCTTTAAGCATTATGCACACCATGTATCTGTAGTATTACAGTATGTACAATTGATTTATGCGTATTTCCTAATCATTGCATTGCGTCCATTTACCAATTGTGACTTATTTCAGGATTGATCCTCATACATACATCATCAAGCGAGAGGGAGGTATACCCGAAAGGGGTTTCAGGTATGGCTCTCTGAGACTAAATAAAGTTAACTTTATGTTGAGTTTCACGATAGTAGTATATTTCAACAAGGACGAGCAACACCTCTTGGTTTTTCAGATTTCCTTCCCGGCAAATTTTTAATATTTAATTCAAGGTTGAGAGCTTCGGTCAGCTGGCTGGCGTGAGATTATCACTTCACCGGAAGTGTGCACACGCATTTAAATGTAACAGTTTTATTACCTTCTAAATAAGATTTTTGTGGTTTGCAGACTACCCCAAAGCCTTTGATGTAGCTTATTTTAGGTTTATAATGGAATAATATAGATTTGCCGTAAGATTTCTTCTGTGAGCGTGAGAGTCTGAAAGTGTGTCACGCCACATGCACGAGAGCTGGTAAGCCTGTTCAGTGCTTCTGTGTGCACTTTCACGTCCAATAGTAGAGCTATCTTGCTTACATATTGCATATTCCCATGTCATTTATTCTTCCGTTATTATGTATAAGAGCGCAGAAGGCAACAGTAGGCAGATCCGATAGCTCAGAGAGGAGAAAGAAAAGGCAGTGTGACCAGGGACAAAATATGCCATGTATTTATTGATTTCACATTTGGCGTGTAATGGAGATTATGGTTCCTAAAAACTGTGTGGCTAATATTTTGGGTTTAGGAGCCAGTGGCCTTTTTTTTTTCTTTGACTGGAGCCCTGCAACGAGGGGACTAGCAGAAAGAACAACTAAGAGGCCCCTTCATCCCGCTATGCTACTCAAAAGCCGTCATCTCCCTAGTCGTGTAAATCACCTACGAAGGCTGCCTCCAGCACAGCTTAGTCATTGCTGCGAAATGGCAGCACTTCATCAGGGCTCGACCCTTAATCAGCCGGCTTGGGCTCTCCTGCAGCGTCCGCCTCTGCTTTGTCAGCACGTCGCTATGCCGATGAGCAAAGACGAGTTTTAAAACCCCTCTCTACTCTCTCTTTCTGTGCCGCGGTACCAGTGAGCACGGCGGGTTGTGCGAGTGCACCCGGGCCGGGCAGCGCCACTCCGAGGCCCGGCCTCTGACTGCTTTCTGTTCCCTTTCGGAATGACTTGGGCTTGACCGGGCAGGTGTTGAAGCACAGACACACCCGGTCGCAGTTATGGGTTCACGCTCACACTTCGTCAAGCCTCATAAGCAGACTGAACATGGGCCAGCTCAGCACAAGACAGCACTAAATTCATGTTTACTTTTATTCAGCAGAAACTTCTTTCGTCCGAAGCAATGTACAAGTAAGGTAAATAGTACATAAACGTGTGATGTTAAGGAGTCGACGAGGCATGAGCTAAACTAAGCTTCCAATGAATGGCCAGTTACAAGTGCATTACTTAACACTATTATTGCAACGACAGAACAAACTGACAAGTGCCTATCACGTGATATCTTCTTTTTTGGAGGCTGCAAAATTACACCCACAAAAACAGAACAATGCGAAACAAATGAATTTTAGCCTGCATAGCATCTAAGCGCCGCATACGTCTCATTTCTTTATTCAGGCCTATATGTCTCAGTGGATCTCAGCTTACTGATTATATCGTGAACCGAAAGCTAAATTGATCTTTTTTTAATCAGTTAGCCATCTTGGTAAAAACAAATACATTTTATGTAACATCAGACTGCTATAAGTATTTTTTTCTCATGTAGCATGGTAAACAACAAACGGTCCATAGGTGGGCCACCTGCGCTGTCGAACAAACAGTGTACGGCATTGCTTATGAGGAAGGATTCCGAAAAAATGGTTTAACTTTGTGTGGAAATGGAACAACCTACTGCACCTTGTACAGATTTCCACATTTTTTTCAGTTCTGTTCCGAATCCGATACACGACTGCCAATACCGAAACAGATTCTGATAAAAGAGCTCTTCTAACTTTCATATTTTATTATAATAAATATATAAGCATGTATATATATTAATATTTTTTAAACTAGTAAAAACAAATGAAAATATGTATACCAAAAAATCTAATTAAGCTACTAGAAACAAACATAATGTACTGTTGCACCTTGTTTTTACATCTCATTTTAGGCGTTTTTGAGGCATTTGCAGTTTAATTTCAATGCCTTCCAAGAGAGTATAAGCAAGTTGCAAATGCTTAAAATGCCCCAATGATTCTCCCACTCGCTTACACTTTGTTACGATAGCACCCCTCCTTTACCAAGCTGAAGCGAGAGCACAAAACGGCCCAAGCTAGCGACTCCCAAATCATCCATTGCTTTTTTTTTAACATTATTTGCATTGTCCTGCACAATTGCATGTGCTTTTAGTGGTTTTTCACTAAACGCTACCTCCACCTTTCCAAACTTTATTTTTACAAAGATTTCAAATCGCTGCGCCACTAGATGTTGTTAAAAGCATAAAATACTTCCAGATTGTCACCCCCTTAACTGCTGTGGTAAAAACTTTGAGTGGCAGCGTTAGTATTAAATGCCACAAGAGAGTTATTGTGCGATTGATTACACAAATCGATTTAACGGGAAAAAGGAGCTATCTTTTTACGGACAAGTATCGGATGCGGATCGATCGGGCACATATAAGCCGATACCCGATCCGTGAAATGGGTGTGGATCAGTGCCGATACAAATCTGCATATCGGATCAGCGCACCGCTAGTAATTTGCAAACCCACTAGTTTCTCTTGAGGGATGCCTAATACTCACCATGAAGCCTAGAAGAGGAAGACGACCGGCAGGCCCTCCGAGAGGCGGGGGTGGGAGACGGGCCTAAACAAACGGAGCGCACAGAAGCCCCAGGAATGAACGTACACGATGTGAAGAGGTTGTGGCTACATTGAGAGGACGACAACTCCGCCAAGGAGAAGTGAGATGTGGAGGGAGAGGAGAGACCTGAAACCAGGTAGAACATCTCATTGTCGAAGGACCCGTCACCACTGAGGAAAGGCAGTCGGATGAGGAGGAAGGCCCTTCAGTGGTGAGTCATCTGCCATGCAGTCACTTTGGGGATGCACTCGCTTCTTCTGAAAAACCAGAGCCAGGAATATCAGAGAAGCAACTACCAGCTAGGAGGGATATGATTAGATGGCTAATGAGGCAATAGTATGGGGAAAAACTGGATGCAGACCATAGTGAGATTCTGGAGAAATCATTGCGGGAGGGCAGAGAGTCCAGGCTTAACCTATTCAGACATGTAATCAATCAAGGGAGCAAAGCTAGGATTGGCGTAATTACCACCAAGGAGCCCTCTGTGCTAATACAGAAAAGGAGGTGTGAGAGAGGAGAACGGCTGGTGCAACAGCGAGGACAACTTAAAAAAAAAAAAAAAAAAGAACTGCAGGAAGGTAACACCGAGAGAGAAGGAATGTCTGAAAGCACTGTGGGAGGATGTTAAGCGGAGGCTAGCCAGCCTGCAGTGAGCTGAGCACATCTGAAAGTGCAGGAAGAGGAAGGAAGAGGAACAAACTAACTTCTAGAAGAATCCCCTCAGGCACACTGGGCAGCTGATAGAGGACGCAAAGAGTGGGAAGTTGGAAGAAGACACCAGGTGGCAGCATGGTGACCCAGCAAGGAGTGTGCCATTAGGTTTGCCCGGGTACATGCTTCACCCAACTCCAGCTATATCCTAATTCAACATATTACCCCCCCTTGGCCCCCCCAAGCTTAGCAAAGTCAGAGGTGAAAGGCCAGGGGCCTCATGTATAATGACGTAGAATTCACACTAAAACATGGTGTACAGACAAATCTAGGAATGTGCGTACGCAAGAGAAAAATCCAGCTGCACAAAACTGCGTGTAAGCACAGATCTACGCACATTCCCTTCATAAATCCCAATGAGCGTGAAATTTTATGCACGTGAACAAGCCCACAGCCACCCCCTGACCCGCCCATAATTATGTATACTTGCATATGTAAATCTGTATAAATGCCAGCTTTGTTCTGTTTTTCTTAAATAACAATAGATAAACCATGTGGGAAAACTTATTTCAGTAAGTACAAAGTGGAGGTCACGTTAACCAAAATCGAGAAAAGAAAAGTGATATTTAAAAAGTACATTTGTAAAGTATATAAGAACTGCCCCACAGTTTTGAAGCTGCTGTGGACCGTCATGCAAGTTGCAAAAGCAACATATTCTGTCAAAGTGGTAAAGAGCTGTGGCGGTTTTCATCCCCAAGGAAAAGGACTCAAGGGAAATCGGCCAGTTCCGGAGTATTACCTAGCTCAACATTGAAGGAAAATTCATAATTTCCATTTTGGCATGGAGAATGGCTACGTCGACAATAACCACCAGAAGGCGGGGGGGGGGGGTCCCGGGTTCCCAGGCTGTGTGGAGTACTTCCAACAGGTTAGACAGGAAAAGAAAGACCCACATGTCGTGTGGCTTGACCTGGTAAATGCTTATGGCTCCATGCCACACCGGCTTATTGATTATGCTGCAGTGTTCTTCCAGATGCCTACCAGCATCAGAGGCCTGATCTCAAATTACTTCCAGGACCTGCAGATGGGCTTTGCCCTCCCGGACTTCACAACCGGATGGCAGCGTTTGGAGGTAGGAACCGTCATGGAATGCTCAATCTCCCCCATTCTGTTTGTGGCTGCCTTTGAGGTAATACTCCTTGGAGCAAGACATATGGTAGAGGAGAATGATTGCCATCAGGATAGAAACTGTCCCCCTGAGAAGCTACATAGACGATATTACTAGCCTGCTGCTGATAGTGTCTAGACTGAAGAAAAGGATGGAGGAGCTGATGATCCTAAAGTCCTAAAGTCCCTTGATTAGGAAAGGGGTCGGAGATGATAGCACCATCCTTGTTGTGGGTGGTGAGAAAATCCCACTGCTGGCCGAAGAGCCCATCAGAAGCCTAGGGAGAAAGAACACGGCCGAGCTCTCAGACAAGCTTATGGGACAATGCCTCATGGAACAGCTCCTCGGCGGTCTGGAAAGGATCAACCAACGGCAGCTTCCAAGAAAGTTCAAGGTGTGGTGCTACCAAACTATACTATACTGCAGGATAATACTGCAAGATTCCCTTATCCAGAGAGATAAGGGAAAGATCAGAAAGATCAGAAAGTGGTTGCGCTTGCCACGGTCCCCCCCTGATACCGGCTTCTTCGGAAAGAACATCCTAAAGCTGCAGCTTCAATTCACCAGGGCTGGGTACAAGCAGAAGAAGACCCGGCCAGTGTTAGAGCTGAGGGTGTCCACTGATCAGGCAGTTGGGGGTGCAAATATCCAGAGACGCACTGGCCGTAAGTGGAAAGCCCAGGCAGAAGTTGACTTGGCAATTAGCAGGTAGCAGGCTGCAGCACAGAGATCATGGGCTGAGTCCAGACAGGCAGAACAGGTCTTGGATGGGGTGTAGCTCTGTGGGGCTGGTCTAGGGCCAACAGGAAAGAGAGGAAGGACTTGGTGGTGTCTGAGGTAACGAGGAATGGAGGACGAGCGCTATAAGATCAAGGCTGTAGCACAAGGACAACAAGGGGCTTGGTCTACTTGGGAAGGTATTGTTGGCAGGAACATCAGCATGGCGGACCTATGGAAGATCCCTCCTTATCAGGGCAACGGGTGACACACTCCCCTGCTTACTGGACCTACACCAATGCTTTGGTCAGGAAGATCATTGCCCCCTCTGCAGCAGCCTGATCGGAAGTCTACAGCACATCTTGTTAGGCTGCAAAATCGTGCTCTTTCATAGGGCAATACACGTGATGACCAGGTCCTGAGGAAAGGCTTCGCTTGAGAAATATTACTTCCTTTTCCTATTGCTCACCATGTTTTGTTTACAAGGAAGCAACATCACATTTTGAGCCCATTTTTATATTTTCAACAACTAAGTTATTTTGGTCTTAGTTTTGATTACTTTGGTGTGTTTTTATTGATTTTCTATTTAGTTCATACTTTTATTTACATTTGCATATGTAAATTTGCGCCATTGAAATACAAGGGATTGACTTTCCTGTTATGGACAGTCTGCCCTTTTCTTACCCAGAGGCTGGGGAGGAGCCAGTGAAGTACTACGTAAAGTCCTTTATTTTTCTTTATCTTGTTCGCTATTCGCTAAGATTACTGTAGGTGGTTTTACCAAAAAGCGACCAGAGTTGGTAAGTTGGTGGTGTTGCCATCAGCTGTACCAACAGACACAAAGCAATGCTGATAAATCACCTGCCTTTGCTCAATATCCTCTCTACGGAATACAAACTCTTTTCATACAGAGGAATACGGGTGTTTTTTTCATGACCAGTTCTTCTTTGCTTTTCGCCTCTTCACTCACTTTCAGAATGATTTTGTGACATGCAGCATATTAGATAATGTTAAAAAGGAAACATCATTAAAATTGCAAAGCTTTCCAAATGTAGTTTTCTGTGACTGACCGCAGTCCCAGACGTTTTGCGTCCCTCCACTGTCCAGAAACACACGACTTAAATGAACTGGAGTGCTGAAATTGACTGTATGACTAAGTGTGCCCCCTGCAATATTTCTTTGGCTCCTGCCTAATACCAGTTGCAATGCACAGATAAAATTAATGTAACATACTATAAATTAATGTATTATAAACGATTACCCGATCAACTGTCAGATTAATCGGTAGATTACTCGACTATCGATAGTGGCGGCCCCGAATGCGATCCCAACCAAAAATGACGTGACGCGACATTTTGGCCGTACCGCCCGCCCCCACCTCCAAAGCAGTTCCAGTGACGACCATGCCAGTTAATAAGAACATCCTTTATCGGCGGTGATGAGCCGCCATCGCTTGGGAGACGACAGGAGGGCGACGTGTTTGCTGATTAATGAACCGCAGGATCCCTCAACTGAAAGACAGGCTGCAGGTGATGAGCTACAAATACTTTTGCCGAACGCTACTCTCCCCGACGATCCAGTTTTCCACAGCGAGTTGACGGAGAGAGAACATTGTCAGCAAACATATGCCGACCATTTTTTATTTTTTTTTACAGGTTACCCATCACTACTATGAATTCAAAGGCTGGGAAATGCACGCACGCCTTTCCAATGCAATGCACCCTCATGTATACCTAGGGGCTCCATCTATATTCGGGCCAAAACGAACCCAGATCAACACTCACCGCCGTGCCTCAAACCCACTGCATAATTACGCAGCCTCATGCACAATTTTACCAGCTGGTTGGTGAGGGGGAAGGATCCCGTTTCTGTGGGCCACCTCCCATGCACGCTGCAGCGTGGCTTTGTGAAACCTCATTCCCCTAGAGCACCTTTGACTTACTTGAAGACGGACAAATAAAACTTTTTCTACGGACATGATGTACGGACACACGGCGTCAGTTCGAAAATGTTAATGCTTTTAGTCTTATTCAAGCAGATTAAGCATCTTATCCTTGGCTTTCAGAAAATGAGGGGGAAAATACATTATGGTTGCCCATTACATACACACGTCCGGAGGTGGTGAGCCCATTGGTTCCACAGTAACAACCCTTTGGCATTATATGAGTTTTACTCCGCAGCAGCGACTGCTCCCTAGTGGGCCACTTGCCCACCAACATGGTGCTGTGCTTTGTTGTTTAAGATCTTAAATATGTGGTGTTAAACTTTGCAATCGAGAGTAACTTGCGTAACGAAAATTTGAGGTATACAATTAACCGGTCTGTGGCTGGAATGATCCGTCTGCTAACGCTGCTGGTCTCGTATTTCTCACAGTGTCGCACGTAAAAAATTGGCCGGGTCACAAAGCTGAGAGGAACGATGCACGATCCAGGAAACTGGGGACGCTTTCTATGCATAATGGCATATAGGTGTATTTCAAATCAAACTGTTGAACAGAAGCATGCAGATGGATAGTATCTACTTTTCAACAGATGCATTTGAATGTGAATTACTCAGACATCTCACCTCTCCTGGAAATTCCAGAAGTCTCCGTCAAATTTACAGCAGCCCCCCGATGCCCTCAATTAGCGTGCCGTCCCAGAATTCTGTTGTTCTGCTATTCAGTGGCATTAAAATTGGCTGGCAAGGAAGTTACCACCGCAACCTCCCCCCACCTAGTCAGGAAGTTTTACCGCCACCCTCTAGTCCCAGTCAGCAAATTATACCACCAGCAACCCCTTTTCGCTCCTCTCTCCCAGTTTGAGTGACAGCGTCAGTGTGTCAGTGTTACTCCATTTCCGTGCTGTAGGGCATATAGATATAGGTGATGCTGGATTTATATTTTCGGTAATCCTCTGTTGTTGCCACATTGTTAATGGAATTACTTTCAACAGGATTTTGTATTCAAAACTAATTTTAGTTTTGACTACTATCAGTGTCTGAAGCCTAAAGTGAGCCATACGCCTTTAGAGGTTTAGTATGTTAAACAGAGTTTCCTCCTAAATCATCTGACATGTGTAGTAAATAACAGGCATGGAGCCTGACCATGTGAGCAGCTCCCCGCCAAGAGAGCCCAAGAAATATACAAAGAAAGTAAATGCAGCTGTGATGAATGTTCCTGAGTAGCTAAACTCATCTGTTGCCTGTGGAGGGATTATTGACTTTTCTGCCATCGGTAGAATTTTAATGAGCTCATCTGAGCCCCTCTTGGCCGCTCCTTGTCACTTAGGGTCAATAGCCCAGTCACCCCTGTAATAAGCCATTGTGCTCTGCGTTTACCAGATCCAATGCTTGCCTTCATCCCCACAGATGGCTTCTCCTCCCATGTCATGAAATCAGAATTAATCCCATCTTTGCTTTTTGACAAAGTATAACCTAATCTCAGTTAAACTGGATTGGGCAATATTTAGTGCACAGGCTTTTTTTTTTACGTCGGAGGGGTCTCATCTTATGCATATAAGTCTGCGTATAAGGCTCATCTATTCAGGCCTTTTTAGACCAGCTGGAGACTGTTTGTAAGAGTATCACTCGCAGTCATCAAATAGTGTCCGTCGCAAAACTTTTTGCAGTATCAGTACATGAAAAGGTTCTGTTAGCATTTGATTGGTTGGGAAATTGTTGCACATATGTCTGACACTTTTCTTGCAAGTTGTGTGGCCTGCACTTGTGTCTGGTAGTGTGCACTTGTGTCTGGTAGTGTGCACGTGAGTCTGGTAGTGTGCACGTGTGTCTGGTAGTGTGCACGTGAGTCTGGTAGTGTGCACGTGTGTCTGGTAGTGTGCACGTGTGTCTGGTAGTGTGCACGTGTGTCTGGTAGTGTATACTGTAGCGATCCGAGGCCCGGAGAGATTAGTGGGAACGGCACAGCCTGTTTCTCCCCTGCGAGGGCCTGTGAGAGCCCCCTTACCTGGCTCTGCTACACTCTGCATGCTGACGGATTACGGACGGATTGTCTTACCTGCTTTTTTGAATGCGCACAAAAGTGACAAATCATGAAGTGGGATATGAGATGCTACATAAAAGGTAATTTTTGGTCTTAAAACGTGTTGCATATCAGGACTGCTGTTAGATTTATACCAGAATAAGACACGTCGACTGCAACATTTCGAGGGATCCTGTCATTCCAGTTGATGTATATGTGAATGTGGTGTGGTTGCCCCCCACTTTATTTTCATGCTGTTGTACACTGGAGTAGCACGTGAAATATATCCTGTTTCAGGTAACGTCTGATGGATACCTTTATCACCGTCAGATATTGCTTGTATGACAAGGTTTCAAAATGTCCTATTTCTCTTTATAGTCTGTGTTGTTTTTTTTTTCCATGTGCAATTATGTGTGTATTTATATGAATATAGAACCGTACCCTTAATATTCAATTTTGAGTACTGAGTGTGTTTAGCACGGCACATATAGGGGGAACAATTCTTCTAATAATCCAGTATCTGCTGTCTTTGATTTTAATATGATATGTAAGTAAATATTGACCCACGTATAGCTCAGTTCAGATTTTTAAGCAGTTTAGTCAACAGCCATAGCAGCATTATTCATCCTGTTTATAGATAAATCTGTTTGGTGGTCCAGCAGGGTGGCAGCCATAAGGTTAACGGACGGGTTTGAACATCGATGACTGCGGGCAGTATGGAGGCATCAATGATGGCCTATCCTGTGTTGTCATTCTAAACAGATTAATGCTTATTGGTCAATATCATACAGCCAGTCTCCTATTGCAAATGGTCAGTTATGTTTTTAATCCCTTTATTGCCTTTTTAAAAATTATCATGATAAAGAAAATAAACTGCCGAAGGGGACTATCTCCAAGCACATTAAATGTATTTCTTTCTCCGTTGTAATCTTTCAGTTGTAATCTAACATTTTGATATCCATATATCCATAGTCACATTCTGGCCTTTGTTGTAAACAGTGAGGAAATGGCATTAAGACCATTTTTTTTGCATGCGAGTCATTTGATTTCCTTGGGTATTGTTTATTAAAATAGATGACAAAAGCAGGCCAAGATCACAGCCAGCTAAAATTATTGTGAAGCAGGAGAAAACTAAATGACTCTACTTCGGGACTGTGGGGGCATGTCGATTGTGTGGCTGGAGCTGGAATTCCCCTTTTTGTGTTAAACGTGTGTTTTTCTGGGAGTATTGTTGTAAATTAATTATCAGAGAACGTAAACCAACAGTTTAAAGTTTGAAACCAACAGTGCAAAGACCGTGGAGGTTGGTCTGCAACATGGTGAACACAAAAAGGCAGTCACATCACACACCTCAATTAAATTTTGTGTAATGAGGCCGAAGATCATTGGTTACTGGTGGAGTGTTGTAGCAGGCCTTGTATCATCTTCTGCGTGCGTGTGTGTGTGTTTGTGCGTGCGTGCGTGCGTGCGTGCGTGCGTGCGTGCGCGCGCACACAGAGACTAGGGGATTTTGTACGCTGATGTTAAAACTTTTTATTTTTGAATAGATGCTGGGCTCATAAGAAGTAAAATAATCAAAAATAAATATACATGGATTTGAATTCAGTTTAAAACAATAGAGAGCATTTGCAGTTTGCACGCATCATTTGGTAGGGAAACAGATGGGAAAAAAACGCTATAGGGAGAAGACTGACGGGCGAGCGGTAGACGGAATGACGGAGAAAGGCCGTTAGGAGCGGCATGCCCAGAGTGCACCGTGGCATCCGTAATACTCGCTCTTTAAGTAGTGTGGTTTTTTATTTTTTGAAAAGAAAAATAAATACATTGTTAAAAGTAACAAGGAAGCTTTGATACAATTAAGGGCATTTTGTATTTGTCGGACAGCTTTCAGTAGTCAAATATTCATGCGACTTAGAAACATCAGCGAGAAAGAAAGAATAATTTTCTATCCCTAACAATAATGATTTATTTTCTCCTTTCATTATAAAATATGTGTCTTTATTATCTGTAATATTATTTTTTCTTCTTGGCTTCAAAGTCTCTTTGTATCAGATAAGTCGTAGATAGATATTGTCTTTTCTTCATGAAATACACGATAAACGGAACGATCAGTCGTCTGTACAATAAAATTACTAAAAAAATTACAACTCAAATGTTATGTACAATATCTACCTACAAAGTACAACAGCTAGTATGTAATAAAATATGTAAACAAATTTGTTGTTTGACACAGTCGACTGTGACACCAGATAAAATTCACACTTTTCACATGAGATTGATTCGCCGAAACATCCCGTCTGCCAGTCGTCACGGTCCTCCTGTAGGCACGGACGTCCTTCCCGTCGCAGTGAGACAGAGGGGGGGGACGGACGGAGGCATGAATGGCCCCGTCCAAAAAAAAGGAATCAACCTTTTGTTTTCTCCGTCGTGTCTGTTTGGCCTGATGGTTTCGTTTAGCGACGCGGATGGCATGTGGCACGCTTGAGCGATCGGGCACTGTACCGGTCGTACGTTGTGTCCAGTTACGTACTGTCTGAGCCTAGACGATCTGTCTATATATCTCTATATATCCTTTGCTCTCTTTAAGTATGTCTGTGTGTGTGTATATATAGATAGATAGATATATTTTTGCTCGTGGCAAAAATGATGAGACACCACACTTTATAGTAATGTAGAAACTATACAAATTAGTCATCTTTTGTTATGGCAAAAGTCATTTTTTCTTCTTCTTCTACAATGATTGTTTAAGTTTTTTTTTTTGTTTTCCTGACCCACACTTTGAAATTACCGGCGCTACATGTCTCATACATGCTCGAAACAGCCAAAGTTAATATTTTTTTCGCATCGTTTGTTTCTTTGTACAGGGTTACAACAAATGCGGTTTACACCAAGGATGACGTACCTCTAATAATCACTTGAATCATGGAACCATAAAGTAATCTAAGCCAATTGGCGGGTTGCGTCTTGGGCCCAGTAGAAGATATTGGCGAGGCCTAAGGTAGCTATCGGCTTTCTCAGTACGCTGGCGGTAGTTTGAGTAAGTGGGTGAGGAAGGGTGCTTTATGTTACAGGGCGAGTTTGCAGACTCCTTTAGCTCCTTCGCGTAAGTAGCTCGGCATGTTCGTTTTTTTTTTTTCTTTTCTCAGACGTAATACTCTTTGTCTTTGTTTTTTTGTTTCTTGCTACTGAGTTTTCCACTTTGCTGCTTCTCCTTGAGAGCAGCGCCGTTGCTCTGTGCCGAGTTGGTGATGTAGTTCCTGCTTTCGTCCACTTGGTACGATCCCTCGTCCCTGTTCCTGTACTTATACATGGCATACAGGAGAATGAGGATGCACAGAGCAGCTGCGGCAACTATTCCGACGACCATTCCCGTGGTGCTGCTAGATTGGCGGACCACCTCGGAGGCCCCCGGAACGCGCTTGGTGCCCGGCTCCGTGGGGTTTGCTGTGGGTACATCACGGAACACGGGGGAGGTTATTAGGCGCTTCTTCGGCTTTGTGCTGTCTAGCTGGCGGGAAGTGGGCAGGGGGGGTGCCGGTAACACTAGGTCTGGCTGGGCTTTTAGCTCTGGGTTATTCATTTTGCCCGCGGGGGCTTTGGGGGCCGTGGAAACGGTAGTCCTACCGGACCCGGCGGCTTTGTTAGGTCTAAAGTCCTTGGATTCCCGCTTAGGCGCATGAGCTTTGTAGCCCCCTTCGAAGGCCGACGTGGACAAGGTCTTATCTGTTACCAAGGAGAAGGCGGTGTAAAAATCTTCATCGTCACCATCATCATCATCATCGGTAGGGGGCAGGTTAGAGTCGAGCGCTCGCCCTGAGCCATACCCAGATATCACCGAGCCATCGCGGTAATCGTCGGCGCCTTGGTCCGGCACGCGAGGTAAGCCCGCCTCGGTGGACGCTTTGGAGCTCTCGGTAACGGTGAGGGGGAGGGGGATGGAGGGTGCACGGCTAGCTAGGGGACCGGCGTCTAAGGGCTCGATTACGGGGATTACTAACAACTCTCCTCCTGGGAACGAAAGAGACGAGAAGGTGTCGTTAGGGTGTGAGGTGAGGGGAAACCAGAGTCTTCACACATTGCATACAAACGGCAACTCAAATGGCAGATAAGCAGACGAACAGATAGGGAAATAAATAAATGGCATCCAAGGGCTAGCTGCCGTCCTTGCTTACTGCCCTCTGAGACATGCGAAGTAGGGTTTGCCCCTTGGGCGTACATCAGTAATTTGAATCATCGCAGAGGGCAGTAAATCGTGATAAATAAAAATACACTCAATAAAAGAAAAGAACGATAAACACAGGTGAAGCAAGCACTTATAGAAATACTTATAGGTAATAGAAAATGGGCATTCACAAAGTAAAGAAGGCAGGAGTATAAAAAAATTATTAGGCTTTGTACAGTAAAAAGGTTCAAAAGTAAAGCAAATCAAGCAAAAAAAAAAATAAACTGAAAAAGCAAACCTGGAAAAGGCTAACAAAAAAGGTAGCGGAGGCAAGGGAGCATACCAGGTAGTTTTCGGTCAACTTACATCAACAAATTGCCCGCATGATTTTGGCATGAAGAAAGAAAATTTACAAAAGAAAGTTGTGTGAGAATGCTCGTGAACAAGTGCAGTTCAGTTTAGACAGAGCGCCGCGAAACCGAGTCGTCGTTGTCATCGTCATTGGATACGTGGTACGGGGAGGCGACAACACATACATCCGTACCACGTGACGTGAAAAATAGTGTGACCCATATTCTGTCATCTTGTGCCTTCTTTCTCTGATAAATATCTTTTACAAAAAACTGTACATCATCTAGAACATTTTGCTTGTTTGATAGATATCTACATAGTTTTTTTTTTTTTTTTTAATCGATTGCGATAATAGTAAAGTTTTTGCTTAGTGGACTGACTCGCTCGTGTTTGTCTCGAATGAATGAATGAGGCCGTACATTTTCCCAACAGCTGTGAGGAGAGTCGGACCTATGAACAGACTACATAGGAGATGAGGATGAGGGGGCTGAATGTGTAAGTCAGTTGCCATGTCCATGTAAAGGCGGTACGAGGCGCTCGGGCGGCATTAGAGCTTTTGGCTGTAAGGAAGGGATGGGGATATACAGACAATGAGCATATACATGCCCATCGAGGAGAGAAAACACAAATCTAACACTGACGGCTCACCAACCCTAAACTGCAACTTCTCAGGCCGTCGTCGCACAATCAGCTCTGTCTATCACTCAGAATAAAATCTAAAAAGTCTAAAGCTTAACCCACGTCTGGAGCCACTTTCTGTGCTGGTCATTTGTGGGCTCTTTTTGGAAGTTTTATCTCGTCAGTCGCTCGCCTCCCGCCCCCCCCCCCCACCCCGCCGATTCTTTTTAGCCTCTTTATATTCTTTGTGCTGAAAGTAGCTGATAATGAGCCCACGTGACCACGCCCGAAGTAGTTCCAGAAAACAGAAACTCATTAGAATGACAATGACGATAATAAATAGTAAATATGTCATTTAGACATCAATTTAGAAGGTGCCAAATGAAGAAAGAGTAAAGCGCTATAAAGGTTCACACACTGTCATAGACGAACGACCGGATGCACAGACTGAAACAGGCGCAGTCGAGAGGGACGGTCTGGCTGATCGTCACCTCGGTCATGCGTCTGTCTGTCTGGTTAGTAGCTTTGAAACACATGTAGGGCGTGCAGCCTGGACGTGAGTCAGGGAAACTGGCCGGAAGCGGATCGTTTAGTGGCGCGACGCGTTGACGCTTCGAGTAAGTTGCGTTTAGGGAAAGCAGAAGGTACGGCATGCAAGGGCCACAGAGGTCAGAGCGGTGGCCCGAGCAGAGGCCGCGGGTGACGTCAGCTCAGGCTAATTCTCTCTGTTGCCCAGGCTGTCGTCTCTGTTCCTGTGGCCTTTGCTCGAGAGCCATGGGGAGGTGCCGGAGGAATGTTAGGAGGGAGCCACAGAATTGGATGATGTGCTAGTCCTTTCTAGTCTTCCTAGTCCTTCCTAGTCTTCCTAGTCCTTCCTTAGTCTGTTCTCAGGTTGGGCCTATGCTAGACTGGGTAAAACCTAAAACTCAGTAAAAGGTAAAGCCTCTGATTCTGCGTTTTTTTTTTCTGTTCTCTCTTGGTTCCTCTGCTCTTCAAATGAGGATGTCACCCAGATGGAAGCCTGTGAGGTCTCTGGTTATTATGTGACCCCCTTGCTCTGCACTTGTAGCTCCAGAAGACTATTTTTAATTGATAAAAGGGTGAGGATACCACACGCATTCTGATGCTAGCACTGGCCATCCCCTGGAATTCCATCGTGGCTGGTGAAGGGAGGGGGGGGGCAGGAAAACCAACAAGTAACAGACAGACTAAGACTCTGTGATGGACAGACATTCCTGTGGTGCCAGGCTCATGCACATGCACCAGAGGGGTTAGTTGGCTTCTGCTGGATTGAGAAACGTATGGTGAGGAAAGCAGAACATCGTGTGGCACGAAAACTCTTTTTATGCCATCTGTATTAAAGGTTTTGAGGTGCGGGGGCCAAGGTTCAAAATCTGTCTTTAACACATAACTTTCTTATGTCGGAATAGAAGTGGTCAGAAAGGGTTTGATGGCAATAAAAGATTTTGTCGGCTTTTGCTTATCAAATTGGAAACATTCACAGCACAGAGACTATAAAAAAAAAAGAAAAAAAAAAAGGCAGAGGCGCAGAATATTTTCAGCCACCAGAAATTCATGCGGCGCAAAATGAGGCGAAACGTGAAGAGTGTTAAAAGGGAGGACCGAAATAAACCAAAGGGAAACGAGTGAGACGGGCACGCGTGGTTTGAGCAAACAGACGTAGAAACAATATCATGCAGCCTTCACCGTCAAATGGTGTGGGGGTTAGAATGTGGCGATGTGAATTTCTGTGTAAATGCGACCACTCGGATGATCGATCGATCCCACATGTCTGTGTATATA
>JAABNY020000025.1:13506594-13529601 GCA_015164015.2 Brevimyrus niger | reverse complement strand
AACCTGGGGGCTACCAAAGGGTACGGTCTTTTCTTTCTTTTTTTTTTTTTGAGAGTACTTGGGGTGAGCCTGGGGCTGCTGGTCAGACTGGATTGACTTTCTGAGCCATTTGAATTTGCAAGGCCAAAGGACATACAAACGAGACCCAGGGAAGATGAGGCCCCTTTATGGTTTTTGGCTGGGTTCTCATGTTCATCCCTGCTATTGAAATCGAAGCCCCCCTACCCCCCGTCCCTGTAGTTTGTGTTAGCTGTACCCCAGTCCTCTCAAAAGCAGTTACGGGGTGATGATACACTAAACTTAGATTCTCTTCATCCGCAGGTGATGTTTTTTTTATATTTTGTCTGGAAACACTGGACTGACAGCGAGAGGAAAAGCTTCTCTCGAAAGGGAAAAAAGGTAAGGAATGAAAGGGGAGACGCCATACACAGAAATTCGATGACATCTGTGCTCTATTAAGATGTTTGTTTACAAGCCGAAGCTAAACATAGGGGAAGGAGAATGGAGTTTGAGAAGTGCCGTTACCCTGTGTATCATTGTGCCGGAAGCGCTTTGTAAAAAGGGGAAGGGAAATTACGATATCTGTCGTGTCAAAATGTATCGCGTCATAGTCCGAGCAGCGCGATACATTTTGTAGCATCCGTGCGGAGAACACAGCATGCGGCGACGCCGATTTAGCTCTTGTGGCTAAAAGGTCCAGAGGACAAAATCGGTATCGGTCCGCGACCATGTTGACCGCGTCAAAACCCCATGGTTGAGTGTAGCTCATTGTTTAGCCTCGAAACCCAATGTCATGTCTGTTCATTAATTTTGTATTTTAGTTTTGAGATTCAGTCGGTGAGCGAGTCGGTTACACTCTTTCCATGAGGGCCGATGCCGTCGGCGCGGTTCCTCTGTAGTAGGTGAAACGGACGGGAAACTGACCTAGCCCACCTGCTTGTCCCGAGTCACACTCCTCCAGGTCTTCGTCATCACTGGAGCACTCGGCCGATGATACAATGTCGTCTGATGTCTGACAGAAAGAGAGGAAATGTTTGATCTCAAAGACGAGCCCTGGGGCAGCACCTCTTCCGGGCCAATATTGTTTGACCCCATAGAGGGATGAGGGTGAGATAAGTGTGGCACCAGGCCTGGTGCAGTGGAACATGGAGAGGGGAGAGCCAAAAGACTTGCATCTAGGTCAATCATCATGATGAGGTACAGACAGCACTTTCTGCTTTTGCGTTCTCCTTTCCAGGTAGACCACCGTCCTACTTTCTGACAGTGGTCTACCTTTGCCTTGGGCACGGGCATGAGAAGGTAGTTAGGGAGCCAGACTCTAGTCATCCCCAAGTCGACGTCAAAAGGGAGAATTTGTTTAAGTGTACAATTACTGTGATCATGCTTCAAAGGAAGGTGCCGTCTGCCTGTTGGTAGTCATCTGCCCCATCCCGTGCTTCTCAGTTTGCTCACCCCTTATCCATCCCCGTGGTTTCCTCTCTACTGCGCCGAACCTGGAGATGGGAATCTATAATTGAAACCTGCCGTGTATCGCCGTCCCATATTAGCTGGCCCGCTTTCCTCTTGTGACCGTTGCGATAAACGATGCCGTCTCAGTGTGCCTCCAGGAAGACGGACGACTGTGCTAGTTAGACCATCGTCCTTGTGGCCAACAGCCCACAGTGATGACTTGACAAGTATGGCTGTAACAAACTCCCAAGGCTTTCCAGCTTAGAAAATCCGTTTGCCCAAATCCAGTCACCTATATATAGTACACTTTGATAGTGATGACAGTGGGGATTATCTCTTGATCCAAAATTGTAATGGAGGAAGCGAGGGGGTTGTCATGTAGATATGTTACTAAGTGCACGCGTGGGCATCCCAGCTACAGTCTGAGCCCTCTAGATGCCTCCTACAGTATGTTGGGATTAGGCAAGGGGCAATGGAAGAGGAATTGGGTTGCAGCCAGGTTAAGGGTTGATACTTGATTCACGGTGGGCTCTTTTGAATCTCTGTCTGTATATTGGCATGTTTGTATGGCTTTTCCTAAGAAACTGTGTCTGGTAGATGAGGCAGCGTAAAAGATACTGCAGTTCCAGCTCCCAGAAAAGGACAGTAAAAAGTACAGTTCGATAGAGAAAACATGAGGGCCGCATGGACTAAAACCTGTCACACTTGTCAGACAGTCTGTTACAATGTCCGTGACACAGTCATACTTGTCAGGCATGCTGTAATGTGGCTGTCTGAGAGTATGTCTGTGTGTGATAACTCTGACAAGTGTGACATTGCGTGAGGGAGAGTTTGATGGTGCACGTAATACAGTTTGGCAGTGTGTGATGGAAAGTTTAATACGGTGTTTGAGGGGTATGTCTTGGTGTAAGAATATCAGTATGTGAGAGGTATGGCTGTGTGTAAGGAAGAGCGTGATGATGTGAGCGGTGGAAGGTCTTGTGATTGAAGTTGTATTGATGTGGAATTTGTCTGACCTCTGTGTGATGTTCTTTGTTTAGGTACATGTGAGTAGGCACAGTCAGTGAAGTAAAAGTTGTCTGTGGTGTACTTGTTTGGGTGAATTTTGTTGGACTTTGGGGTTGATCAGTAGATCATGGCTGTGTAGTTGCCTTGATCAAGAGTGGTGCCTTGTGTGGTGTGTGTGTGTGTGGTCTTGGCAGCCTGTGTGTGGTCCGGGCTCTTGAAGACCTGGCTGCCTTGGGGATGCTTGTCTAGCTGTAAGTTCCTGTCTGTGTCTGGTGAATTTTGGCCTTCAGCAGTGTAGGTTTATTTGTGGACTTGGAGGTGGTGATGTTGTGCTGGTGCGCTTGTAAAAGATGAGGGGGGACAAATGTCAGTGGCCTCCACCTTTTAAACTATTTATGTTCTGGGGGTCGTCTCATATTTGCCCCTCTAGTGCACCTGCTGTTAATTTCTTTAACACCAAAGCAGATGAAACTGATTAACAACCCTCTCTGCTACTTAACTGACCAGATCAATATCCCAGAAGTTTAATTGAATTGATGCTATACTCTGATTAATAAGTGTTCCACTCATTTTTTTGAGCAGTACAGTCATCCAGCCTGTGTTAGATGCATCAAACAGGTAAGTACTGTATGAAACCAGCTCTCCACAAAAATATTATGGTGACACAAAGCCTCTGTCAAAGCGCCATTTAGGTCTAAAAAACTGCTCGCAGTTATCATACTGTTATACCTCACATCAGTCATACTCATATATACACTATATTGGCAAAAGTATTGGGACACCCCGCCGTATCATTGAATTTAGGTGTTCTAATCACTTTCATAGCCACAGGTGTATAAAATCAAGCACCCAGACATGCAGACTGCTTCTACGAATGGGTCGCTCTCAGGAGCTCAGTGAATTCGAGTGTGGTAACGTGATAGGATGCCATCTGTGCAATAATTACATTTGTGAAATTTCCTCATTACTAAATATTCCAGGGTCATCTGTCAGTGGTATTATAACAAAGTGGAAGCAATTAGGAAGAGCAGCATCTTAGCCACAAAGTGGTAGGCCACGTAAAATCACAGAGCGGGGACAACGCATGCTGAGGTGCACGGTGTGCAGAAGTCTGCGGAGTCAGTAGCTGCAGACCTCTAAACTTTGTGTGGCCATCAGATTAGCTCAAGAACATTGCATAGAGAACTTCATGGAATGGGTTTCCGTGGCCGAGCAGCTGCATCTATGCATCTAGGTGCAATGCAAGGCGATCCCAGAGGACATATTTGATTCATCACAAAAACATTACCACCACATTAGAATTAGCTAGACATCATAATTAGGCTACTCAGTGACAGCCTGATGGTTGACCCCACCAAAAAGATCCTGAATGGTCCAAGGGAATGCCGATTTATAATAAGTGACATCAACCCATTTTTGGCACACACAGGACCATGACCGTTTATTTGGCATAAATATTTTGGAAGATGTCCTGCAAATTCACTTCTAAAGACATTGGACTTAGTTACACCAACTGTTTCATCACGTTGTTTCTCATGTATTGTGTCATGTGATTGGCTCTTCTGATTGACTGTTATGGAGAGCTCCAATCAAACTACTTAGAATGAATATCAGCGAATAATAATGGCTGATGGATTGGAGCGTCCTTACTTATATGTCATCCTTAAAAGTGGTATATGGTCAAATTAAAGGTCACCAATCGAAGAATTAAGACTGAAAATCGGCCATTTTATATTGGCAGCTCATCATTTCTTTTTATTCATATGCTGATGACTAATCTAAAACCAGAACCCACGACCACTGCTTAAAAAAAAAACACTGAAACAAGAGTAAACCCTCAGGTACCATCACCTACGACGTCTCCCTGTCAGCTCTTGCTACTTGTGTTGGGTCAACTTCTGCAGAGTCAGCCCTAAACGTGGGTGCCGAGACAGAAATGTCTTGTCAAAATCAAAACTTGTTCCCACTGTTCACAAATAAAAGTTCATAAAATACTGTGAGGCTCAGGCTTTTTCTGACATCCTGAGATAACAAAAAATGAATGTGTTTGCATTAGCCTGAAGCAGCTACCGCAGAACCCTGCTGACTGCACATCCTCGATCCCAAGAGACCACCAAGACCCAGTTTGTCTAACTGATCCAACGACTAAAACACTACCAACCAACATAAAGCACCACCAACTAACATGCTTAAACAAGTTATATCACATACCTATAAAAATTTTGCACCAGAGATGAAAATCATTCTGGCAATTCAACAGTTTTTGCAGAAGTTACATGAAAAGTCCTCAAAAGAAGTAACTAATAGGTGAGGCTTACAGTTCCTTCGTTGGCAGCTGGAATAAACTTTGAGGAAATAAAACAAACTGCCATAACAAGAGTAGTACAGATAAAAGATGGACTTGTTGGGAAATGCAAAATATTTCAGAGAGAAAAGCCAGCGCGCTTCAAATATTACATTCCAATGTGAGGGATTACAGAGAGAACTGTAAACACTGTGCTGAATATCGTGGGGCGGTAAGTAAAGATGGAGTGAAGAGTAGGACAGAGCTTTCCTGGACACCACAGCAGTATGAGATGGACTAAGTAGATGTATCAGTCATACTCAAAACAGGGCTTTGCTTGAAAGGTGCCATCCAGTCTGTAGGAAAAAGAACAAACAAGCACAATATTCAATGGGAAACTACAAATGATAGTGTATCATTCGTTGTTACACGTGGTGATTCTGATAGATGTGCACTTCTGGCCAGTGCTGAAAATGGAACTGAATGGGGCTGTAGGGCTTTATAGAGATACGGCAACAGTGTATTCAGAGATGATACAGCACATCACACCATGGTTTGCATGAGTTCAGTTGTGATCCAGTGGTGATGAATACTCGGCTCCTTGTCAGCACCTGAGGAGTTATGAACCTTCATTTTGCCTCCAGGATGTAAGCCAGCCTAAACTCCAAGGACATTGGAAGTCTCTTCTGTGTATTTACTCCCAGAAAACATTCAGACATGGTTACATTTCCCTCTATCATACTGAATTCAGGCTGCAGTGATTATTGGGATTATTGTTACTGCTCTTGTTGCCAGTACAAGCCTTGGTATCCAATAAAGTATGTTTGTTGTGATCCCTCAGTTAGTTGATAGAGTTACTCACCTTAGGACTTGTGGCATCAATGATGGCAGTTTGGAAACTTAGGCCAGCACATTTATCTCTGCCTTGTTTTTGCTCATCCCAGACATGAGCCACGTGACATTAAACCTTTAGAAAATAAATCTTCTCTAGCCATCCCCACCCAATCAGCAATATGCATGCAACCTCACCGATTGCATGTGCAAAAACTACCCAGAGACACTGCTTCCTTATAGATCATCTGAAGTTGGATGGTTCATGTGCCAATGGACAGTCCTATTAGGTCATCGCTCAGAATGTCAGAGTGACTATATGGGGATTCCCAGAGAGGTTATTCTTTCAGAATGTTTGTGACATTACAGATATACTTTAACTCCTAGAGGTTGTCCGGTGAAGAGAGTGACGATTGGGCTCAAAGCCCAAGCCTTTGATGATGCCAAAGTTTACCCACCTTTCTGAATTATTTTTTGGGGATGATGAGGTCAGGAGGTTCAAAGACCATTGCCTCCTGACAGGTCTCATAAAGACACATCACATTGGCTGTCATGCATCAGAAGGGAGGATGCCGTGAATAATCAAATAATTGCCTACTGCCATAAATCAAATATTCTGTAACACATGACAAAGGATGCTAAGGGAGACCATAGAGTACACGTTCACAAGCATTTCGCCGCAAGGATACTTTATCCTTGGTGGCAGCATGTGTCTCCTGTGCCGAAAGATGCACACACACACACACACACACACACACACACACACACACACACACACACACACACACACACACACACACACACACCACACACACACACGGGCTTGTAATTATATCTTTGTGGGGATTCTCTACATTTCTATGGGAAAAACTCTAAACGCAACATGACGACCTTAACCCCTACCCAGCCCTAACCTTATCTCTAAGTAGACAAACAAATAACGAGAACCTGAAAAATGGCCCTGAAAAATCCTCGTGAGGACCTGAAAAATGGTCCCCACAATGTAATAAAAACAGGTTTTTATGACATTGTGGGAGACATTTGGTCCAGGATAGGTTCCGGATCCCCTGTGACCCTGAAAAGGATTAGTGGTTTCAGAAAATAGATGGATGATGGGTGAGATAATCATCTCGATCACAATGTTTACAAAAGCTACGTAAGGAAGCTGAGCAATGTGAAAATCAATTATTGTCGAGCAAGACTGACTGACTGCTAAGGATATAAATTAAAGCTTTACTATGGTACGGTTTCTCTTATGAACTAGTGTTGATGCTGAGACTAATGTAAATGCAGGCATTTTGTTACAATCAAAGGAGCATCGACCATCAAGAAGCAAACATATTTCGTACACTCAGTTTTACTTTTATCTCCACACATACATCATCCTACTGGTTTTCTTTGTCAGAACGACAGATAAATTACTTAGTCTGAATGCTTCAAAGAAAAACCAACCAATAAAAAAAGAACGATATCTGAAGAATGCTATAAAACCAAGATGAAAAAATAACCAGAAACAAATTAGCAATGACACCTGTGATGCAATTGAAGATCCCAAGATAGAAATGATGTTGTACAGCAGATAATCCGCACGGGACGTAGAAAACGGCATGTACTGGGCCAGAGGACGTTTCTCATGCCGTAACCACATTACCCCCATATCAATGACACGCTCGATTTGCCTTCAACACCCTTGTCTTAATATCATAGTCCTCATCTTTCATCATTGAAAGGAAGGTTTCCAATTTGTGCCAAAAGAATACATCCCTGTGACAGTCAGTAACCCCCCCCCCCCCCACCCGGGATGACCTGTGCCACATGAGAGACAAGTGATGTGTCCAAAACCACCTTTCTTCATTGAAGAGCTACAGGCTAGAGGTCCAACCACAGAGTAAACAAACCATGCAAGCAATGTATAGACAAACTCATCCCCAAATGTGGGTACCCTCCTATGGCACCTTGATAGCCTACCAAGCAGAGACACATGCTTAGCCCCCACCCCCACTCGGCTGCTGCCCTGCCTTTCAGCTTAATGATGTCTTCTCACCAGGAGCCGTTCTCCTTATCTTGGCCTCCTAGGAAAACCCCCGATAGTCACCATCCAACTTCCCTTCAATTCTGAGACAGATGACTAAACCCAATGGAATAAGTGACCGTTAAGATAAATCTCAGGTTAGATACGGGCTTGTTATTTCGAGACAATTGAGCCCACTGCTTCTGTAATGTCCTGCCCTCAGGTCTCTGGCCGTCGTCGAGTTCTGCATAGGCGCGAAGACGCAAGTTTTCTTGGTGTCAGGCAGGTCCCTATGGCCCTTAAACTAGAGCCACAACTTCAGTGCTGTTGCTACTGGGGCATGAAAAACTGTCAATGTGCACAAAACGGTCAATAAGACGACATCCAGCAGGTTTCGCATGGCGAGCTCAACAAAGCATGGGAATCGAGCGAGTTGGTTGAGCTAAATCTTAAATGGGATCGACGCGCCCTTTGAGCCAGAGGCAAGAGTCTGACCTTAAACAAATGGGAATGCAAATATGTGCTACCTGAACACTTTAAAGGCAGTGCCGTAGCATTGCCTGGACCTGACCCCCGGAGCTAAGCCACATCAGGGATCTTAAGTGAACTTTGTTCTTGGCGTACCTGGATGGTGGGGGAGGACCTGTGTTTGCGTGTGGTGGTGGTGGACATGGTGGTGGTGGTCTCGATGAAGGTGGTGGACATCTCGTGTGGAATAGAGGTGGTTGTGCCCGAGCCTGGGACCGAAGGCACCTCGCCCACTAGGCGCACGCTGCCATTGGTCCGAATGTTGGGGTTGCCTTCTGCCGCCATGGTCAGCACCTTCAACCCGTTGTAGTAGAGACCAGAGAGTTGACCTTGAAACGGCCTCCCGCGGTCGCTTCCTCCTACAGTGATGGTGGCCTGGGTGTTGAAGATCGTTAACTGGCGGCCTGCAGGGAAAAGCAGAGGCGAGTGACAGCTTTGGACAGAGATTCAGACAGTGGTGTGGTCTCTCCCCCATTGAAGATGGCAGGTAAATGGAATATCACTTTATGGTGTGTTCCGAAGCAGCACAGATCAAAAGCGAGGAAAGATAACAGTACCCGCGGGTCTGAAAGGAAACGTGGTCTTTCGGTTATAGCACAGATCACAGTGCACAGTCCAACACGGTGGTGCTTAAATAACGCATCTCACCAGCTTTCACAAACTGCTTTTTATGGCTCAGGATAGCCCCCCCAGGGAGAACTCCTCCTACTGGCATGACGTGAAAATGGCACAAAGATTCATGCATTTAACATCACTAAGGGCACTTGCTATACATTCAGTGTTAAAGGGACTTGATAGTTTGTCACAGAGCACTTAATGTACTTTTTTAAATCGAGGTACTGTAGCCCCTCTTGCAGATTGAGAGTACTGTGGCAGGACTAGGCCTGGCTACTGAACTTTGGTGCTTTTGTGATATCAACCCAAACCCTTTCTGGAGTTTTCTACCGAGTTCACAGCTGTCCTGATCAAGTTATACAGTTAAAAAGCCACCTACTAGCCCATACATGTTCCTATACAAAGATTGGTTGTGTCCTTAAAGCCCCTTCTACCGAGTTTAAGGATCAGTGTGCCATGCCATGGTTCTGAGTGTGATGAGGAATGACAGCCACAATACCACATTCATTTATACATAAAGGAACATTGTTTTTGCATACATACACCTTAGACAAAAGTAACGGGATCAATATACATAAAACAATGTAGGCCTGAAATGGAAGGTTACCTTTGTCCTGTAGCCATTCTTCAACCGGCCGGGTGTATTTGAATGGGATTTTCTTATTAGCCATCTGAAGACGCTCAATATCACTGTTACCTTTAAAAACAGTTTGGAAAAAGTTAATATCAACAAATCTTATGTCAAAGTTTAACAGATGCTGAACCATGTTTCAGTTCAGGTTAGAACCATATACAAGACCACTGATGTCTGAACATTACCGCAGCACATTTCCAGAAGATCTTATGTACTGAGCTCAGACAGCAGTTTACATAATGAACTACCTTGGCAGTCATGCTTCCACTTTGCCGTTTCACAGAAAACTAGATGCTGTTTGAACGACAACAGCGTATTCCCCAGATGGACCCATCACCCCCTCAATCTAATCCCTGCTCCTCCCACGCCCCTCCCCAGCCTCCACAATCTATAGCTCCCTACACACTCTCCCCACCTCTCCAAAAAAAACCCCCAAAAAAACAACAATATTAAAAGTTCTACTTTGTGTGGCTTGTTTCAGTGTAGTCGGGTTGCCAGGTCTGAGTCTGCCCTTTCATGTGCCACCACTGCAGCAATTGTGGCACGTTTTGTCTCAAAATGAAATCAGTTCCTATACAAATTTCCTGCTGAGAAACATGTAACAGATACTTTTAGAGTTAACGTGCCACATGAGATGAAGTCGCTGAGGTTGTGGTTTCTTTACGACCGCTGTGAAGCGCTGCTTCAGGTTCTGTGACTAAAAATTTGACTAGATCCAGATCTTCGCCCACACAATGTATCTGCAAAGTATGAAAAAGGTCTGTTAGATACCTTTGCTAACAAGATGTGTCTGTGGTAGCTATGGAGGAGTGGTCCAAAACCTATATGTGTCTACTAATCTCTGGAGAACACAGCCAGGTCAGATGAAGGTGCAGATCTGACTTGGTTTCCAAAGGGACCATGCTGACGTGATTGTGGTGGGACTGCCGACCCTGCTAGGAGGGTGCACCTTGGGCCGGGCAGACCACCTTGGGGCTGGGTAGACCACCTTGGGGCTGGGCAGACGCCTGGGGGATTTTGTGTGCAGGAGGTTTATGCGCCATCCGGTTACGCCATTTTCAAACCACTGGGCAGTCTGCTAGAGAGTTGGCAGAAAAGAGCAAGCCTTGACTGCAGGCTACAATCGGCCGTGTCTCTCCGTAGGAAGAAGCAGGCCGACACGTGGATGCCGCCTTCACCACACCTGGTATAACAGTGTTATCTCCATGCGAGCTGTCGCTTATGCAGGGAGATACAACCAACACGTACGACAGATGTTTTGCTGCCGAGGGATGGATCTTGGATTATCGTGTGGAGGCAAATTCTGAAGTGCAGACATATAGCAGGTCTGTAAACAAAGCTGCCTGCTTTTCATGCAGTTTACATATGTCTGCATATTCAAGACTGTACTTTTGGTGACATATTTCTGGTTTGATTGCTATGAAATGGGGGGGGGGGCATATAGCTTTTGCACCAGCCATATAGCTTTTGCTCCACACACTTGATATAGGTTGTACTTCCCAAATAGTGATGGTTGGCACTGAGCCATTTATTTCCCTGATGAACGTCATTCCTTCGATTACTGTTAATCATCTGAGACTGATGCGGTTTCATTACCGCCTCCCATATAAGCAGACACCTCCGTTTTATTACCCTTTTCCATATACACACTCCCAATTTACTGACTATCCCTCATTTAGATGGACACATCCGCCCGGATCAGCAGTCCCTGTCTAAACAGAGACATCTGCTTGGCATGCAAATCGTACCATCTGACAGGCAGGGCTGCCCGGAGCCCTTGCAGGGACCCGATCATGAAAAACACTCTGCTGTTCATGACTTGTGCTGCCCCAAAGCCAGTTAAAAAGTATATATTCTCAGCTTTGTACAGGATGAGGAGGCCTTATTTGGGAGGGACTGATCAAATCAAACTATACACAGCCATGTTGCACCCCAGACCACAGCATGATGGAGGAACCCGGCAACAGATCCGGGGAGACTTCAGCATCTCTGAAGCTCATGATATTGGGCCCCATCACTCACAGCAGGCTGATTACCTCAGTGACACACTCCTCTGGGAATAACGGCAGGCGCATCTCAGTGCTTGTAAGCGCCGGCTGCCGCGAACTTGAGCGGGTAGACAGCATCTCTGTGCTGTGCCAAGCGGGGGGATGTTTGTGCATTATCAAATTATTTAAATACCAGGGAAATAGCTGCGAAATCTTGAGTATGTGATTCCACATAGTATGTGATTTCCTTTCATTTCCATGAGGTGCCAGCCTGGAGAGCGTCTCTAATTTATGTGTGGTGTTCAAGGGACGTTGTGTCTACAGGATGGTTAAAAATTTCCATGCGAGCAAGGTATTCCCAGGATTGCGCAAAGGCATTTCAAAATTCCCCAAGCTTCTTCATAAAATTCAAGGTGGGGAAAAACAAAGGCAGGGTGAGGAACAGAGTCTGGGGCAAAGAGACGAATGAATTCAACGAGAGCAGGTGCTCAGCATGACGCTCCGCATGACACACACGTGTGTGTCTCCTTCAAATGACCGTAAGCATCTGATCAAAGCCCTCAGCTGCACTGATGGGGCTGAAGATTATGGACTTTACAAAATCAAGATGGGACTCATAGTCTGACGTGTGCTCCAAACGGGGAACACCAATTATATCCAGCAAACACGACATGTGGATGGTCACATCTTCTCTGCCAGTGTTGCTAGTGTTTGAGATCTTTTACAAAGTCCAAGTCGAACAATACAAAGCTACGGTGGGCTCCGGTCAGTTTTCCGCCTTTGGTCCACCTTGGTGTTCTCGCCCGCACCCCTATTTCAGAGGCATTTTTAGAATCCTCTTCCCGTACTGCCTTCACAAAGAAGGGGAACATCTGTACGCTCTGAGTTCCCATGTGAACTTGGCTGATTGCACACTGCCTGACTCTGGGATTCATTTGCACTTCATTTGAAAGCCTGAGCTACTGTTAATTGGAAACTGGCAATTATGCCGGCTGCCATTTTTCAACGACACTCAATTATGCCACACATTTAACAGGTATCTTGGCAAGGGTGGTTCCCATTTCCCCTCCAGCTGTTATGCCTCACGTCAAATGCTTAAGCAGGATGCCAGGAGCGGCACCCTATTCCTGCAGGGCGAGAGAGCTGATTTTTCTTCATCTTGGCTGTGGCACAAGGATGATAACCCAATGGAGTCAGAGTGCATCTTTAGTGAACTCCACTGCATTGAGGGGGAACGGCACTAAATAATCTTCTTGACGTATCTATCAGATGAATTCACTATCCTGCGTGAATACAGCTCTCACAATTTAAATGTATATGTTTCACAAGCTCCCGTATCTGCTAATTTCCAAAAACCCACCTGCAAGGATAATGGAAATAGAATACAAATTCATTGCTATTCTTGTATGACAGGCTGTATATTAAAACGGTTGATGCTGCATTATTGCAAGGGAAACAGGCTGGGTCAGCGTACCATACAAGGCTCGCGTGCTGACACAGTGCTCTGCTGAGCCGCCCTCGCAATCCACAGACACCTAAAGAGTTCAGAGTCAAATGTCTCCCGGTAGGCCGGGCCGGCGGGGGAACACTGATATGGACATGCTAACGAACCAAAAACGGGACGCAGATGTTTCACGCCGCTAAAACGACGCTGTAGACATGGCGTGTCGAGGGACATCACCGCGCCTGCTGAAACCTCGCAAGCTGTACGTTCCCACCGACTGACCGTAAAAGACATGCACCTTCTTTTTAGAGATAAGCGCGTAATCATCAAACACACATATGCACAGCTGAACCGCATGATGTTTTACGTTACACCACATGACACCCCTGAGGGTTCAGGCATTTCTCCACGGCCCACAGGCTCGCACTCTCAGACCTTCCATATCTTCTCCGCGGCACATGAGACTGCAGTACAGCTGGTGACTGAAGTGCAAGCAGTCCGATAGGCAGCACGTGAAACAGCCCTGACATATGTGAATAACCACGAGCTCCGGTTTAAAGTCAGGTTACTGTGTCTACAATTACGCTTCTATAACCAAAGTATTAGAGTTTACTCTCTGCACGATGTTGTGTTAGAAACAGGGTCACATTCAAGGCCTTCAGGGACAGTCGGGGAAGTTTCATACGAGGCGCTGATCACAGGGGCCCATTTCAATGTCTCCATATACATTCTGTACCTCCCTTCATGTCAGAGAACGTGAAACAAGGGCTGGTTATTACCCAAAAACAGACTCCTCACAGTATAAATAAGCACATTAAGTGAGGAGATCAGACCCCTGAATTCCAATTCATGTTTCAATTTTGCGTGTGTCGTTACGATCTGCACAGAGTGCAAGTGATGTAAATTTCATCCTGATGGGCGTCCACACAGACTGTTTGCATGCAGCCCAGATTTTGGGTCTAGCAGGCTTTTCATGTGAAAAGAAAGTTAGTGAAAAGAAAGCCGCTTCTGCTAATTGCTGCCTATGGTCATTTCTTGATTGAAACAGAGTGGCGAGAATAAACCTTTCAGATGGGCATTTGTTTCAGTTCTGATAGTGGATTAGCAGCACGCATTGTGCAGCAGGCCAGACTGATGACATTTCGCCGAGATGGCCAGCATGTGACGGCTTACCTGTCGGGAAGTGCTCATTGATGGCCCAGTTATCCACCTGCAAAGTGGCGTTGCCCCCATTCCTGGTGAAGCGCACCACATGGTACTTTCCATCGTTCACCGGGACGCCAGTTTCCTTCACACTGATGTCGATGATCCCAATGTTGAAGGTGACGCCGATTTTGCCTTGCTCCTGAGAAGGCAGAAACGGGTCAACTATTAACCGCCTGGATTTCAAGGTCACACGAGTTCCAACCTGGTGACACGTCTGGCCCTCGCCTTTGTTTCCCTAAAGGACCCTCATGTGCTCCCCTGAGATCCGTGACAAACTCGTTTGCTTAATTAAAATTACTCATCACTTATCACTTGCCTTTTGTAGTGAATAACTTGGCGCATTGATCTAAATGAGGCAGAAAATGCAAGCCTGATCAATGGCACTAAAGAAAACGGCAGCGATAAGGAAAATTAATGGTCGGCCCCCACATATTCACAGAGAACGCAAAAGACATAGCCAATCAAAAACGTTCATTTAGGAAATTTTCATTTAGTTTATTTCACAATCAACCGCTTGGCTGTGGATTCGACCTTCCAATAAATACACTGCTTAGAAACACCCCTCACTTACCACACAAGGCAGGGAGGTAGCTGGTAATTTATCACGAGGTCAAATTTGAACGCTGAACAGCAGCAAGAGGACCAGATGTTATGTAAAATGATACGCCGTAATACAGACTAGGTGTTCCCCCCAGCTAATGCAGCTTAACCAAGGTTAAACTCCATTATGTTTCAAAATTTTCCATTGACTTGGTTGCGTTTCAGACTCCAGACAACCCAGCGTGGAAGAATGTCTCAAAAGAGAAATATTAGGCATAAAAAAAAAAAACGCTACAATAAAATGGATTGGACACCTGTTAAAAATGAAGAACATCTGTGCAGTATGACTTTTAAATGTTTTCAGTTACAAAAGACAGACATCATTGGCATTCACTGCATTCAATTTGGACTGGGTACTAAGGTTGTGTTTGTAGAAGACAGAAGCACACAAACTGATGGCACCTCATCATTATTCTGCCAGCAGTCTAGGTCTTGAGAAAGGTTTCCAACAAAGCATTGCTTCTTCGCTCATGTTAAGTGGTATGGGGGTGTCCATGGAGCGATAAAACGGCGTATCCCATCGGGATGTGAATCAGTGAGTCCGTGGCACCAGAAAGGATGTGTTCGCGGAGAATTTCATGGATTTCTTTTTTTCACGAAAGGCTGGCAACTCAGACTGCCCTCTTGAAATATGGGCTTCCTTTGAAGTGTACTTGGACTTGTCTGTGATGGCTGGCCTGGAGATTTTGTTACGTCCCACCTTCCTCCCTGCCATTCGGACACCACCTGGCTAATGGCCCCCTTGCTGCACGTCGCGTCCTTGTCTGCGGCCACGGGCAACAGTGGGTCATAAATGTGCCCCATGAAAGTCACACGTCACACATCACCATGTTTTAAATCTTTCAGCGCCGACGTGGGTAAGGCGCTGGTCTCAAGTTCATTTGGAAGATTGTCACAGAAACGGACCAACGTTGCTTATGCTTGTTAAATCGGGCCCATTTCTGAGGACAGAGGCCTCTTTCTGAGGGCTGACAGGAGGCAGGCTGACTATGTCATTATGATTAGCAATCTATTCATACAATAAATTCAAACATGCTACTCGACACTGCTGTGATACATCAGAGTCAACAAAAGGCCTAAGTTGGAAGGCGTGAAGAACAAAACTAATTTTTGGCGGCCGGGAACCAATTAATTGATTTTCCAATTCTTATGGGAAAAATTAGATCCGAACTCGAACTTTTTAGGATTCGAACCGGAGTCCGGAACGGATTAAGTTCGAGAACCGAGGTACCACTGTATCTGTAGAATATGTCGAGTGAGCTGTGAGCCAAATGACCAGCTGGAGGCCTTTCTGAGAGCTAGCAGTCCAGGCCCTGGTAAGCATGCTGATTAACTGGCATTTATTACACTGAGAATAAGATGGTGCTTTCTGCTTAATTTTAGGTATCTGAGCTGCCTTAAATAGTCAGTCCACTTTCCAGAAGTATAGTGAAGTGACTCCAGATCAGTGTCAGCAGCTAAACTGCAATGACTTTAATGAGTCATTTCCTACTTTAATGAGACATTTCCCACTGGGATCAGTTGTGGCTTCAAAAGTCATGAAAACCAGAGATAGGGACTCGAGTTTGCAACTTGGACTCACAATGCACAGGCACACAATGACTTGAAACTCATTCTCAAAAGACTTGACACTCGAGATTTGGGACTCATGAACAATAGCTTAAAATTATTATTTTTTGGTTATTTATATTCCAAAAAGTACTGGGTGGCTAGCAAATGCAGTAGTCAGTATTTTTGCATGCAGCTTTTGAGTATTGTATTTCTAGAGAGTGCTCAAGCAATGATGTGCTTTTCCCCCATTATTTCATCTCCCCCAGTTAGAATTACTTAGAAAATAGCTGAAATAAATTAAAAACATTAGAAGTCTTTGCAGTATTTGCCCAATTTAGCTTGTTTTGTGGATTGACCTGGGTTTGTGACCAAAGACTTAAGACTTGAGTTGGACTTGTTACTTGTGAGCATTTCTGATAAAAACACTGAACAGGAACTTCAATGCTAAATACAGCAATGTGGTCATATTGTTTACATAGAGTAAACTCTGAGGTTATGTTTGCAGATGTTTACACAATCATATTTAAAAAAAAAAATGATGAACAGGTGCACAGAGTTTATGTCATGTGATGGAGGCTCATGCGATATTTTCATCACGTATCACGTGACACTTGCTGTTAGATATCAGCTAGACAACTAGAGTTAGCCACAATACAAACGATGAAGCAGCACGTGATACTGTATCTTTTCATTAAAGGGCTCTTGGGGAGAAAAAAAAGCACATCAGCAGCTTTTAAAAGACCAAAATACTCGCGGAAAAAAAACAGCAAATCACCACTGACAGGATTTTGTCCAGATGGAGGAATCCCACCTCCTAAACTGTGATTAGGCTTTTTACAAGCTGTGGCCAGCAATTCTTTTCACTCCAAATCAAATACGGAGCTGCCAATGGACCAGGTCCAACTGCATCATTAAGAAGATGCCTCCTCTTATCCAAGCAGACAGACAGCAGGGCAATAGATGGCTTTTAATTTGATATACTTTTATTTATTAGTGGTTCCATTTCAACGGCCAGTAAGCTGTATATAACAGCTGCCCATCCGCAGGGACCAGCAGTCTCAGTCAAATCAGTGGCCCCGTTTTTTTTTTTTCCAGCTTGGCATCGTTCTGAAATAGTTCTCTGTTTGGATCGTAAGATTCCAACACCAATTTAAGGGAGGATGAAACAACACGAGGATAATGCACGGGGCCTCCCGTGTGATAAAGGAGGACTGTTATCTGCGGTTCACTGGAGGAAAGGATAAACGCAGCGTGGAGTTCCGAAGACGGAGGCACAGAGCTCCACCTGGGACTGCACAAATTAAACTGAAACAATTTGTTCATCAAATGGAATCTCCGCTGCAGATATTTCATTTAATGTGCTGGTGAATACAAGCAAAGTAATTAAGGGAATAAAATAGCGACCATTCCGCCATTCATTTGGACGAGATTGAGGCTTGAATATTAAACACACTACCCCCTCCCCAACATTCATAAGAAGTGCCAGATTATAACTGCACTGTGAGGGCGTGACTGGTGATTAGAGACAGGTATGATATAAAGGTACCAAACATCTGCGGCCTCTGGGAAATCTGACTCCAAGGTGGGCTGAACCACTGAGAGACACTGGACAGCTGCCTGGCAAAAGTCCCTCCCGTCAGTCTCCCATTGCGTCACACTGTTCACGCTTGCAGTGCCAAGAGCAGCATCCCAAAAGCCAAGGTCATCCCGTCATCTCTGTTCCCTCAGTTCAGGGAAGCACCAGTGTATTTCCTGACTTCTGCATCTCCATATACTTTATATCACGTGACAGTGAACAGAACAGTGAAACATCTGGGTGGACCTTTCTGAATTGGATGGGCGTCCTGGTGCAGCAAGAGGGGCAGAGGACTTGCCACATAAACTCTTCACGGTGTAAATTCAGCTCATTTCCTTACAAGTATTCATTTTAATCAACATGTCACCTTACCGTTATTTATACTGAGCTCTATTTCATCGAGTACCTTCCGTAATTCTACACACATAGCATTGTCACACGTCGTGTCATTTTGCTGAAACAGGCCGAAGCTGGATGACAAGGCTACTCACTCCCGGCAGAGTGAACACACCCTAACCCTAATACCCAACTCTGTCCGCAGCTGTAGCCTATTTGCAATTCGTGACCTGATGCCACAAACCTGTTTCCTCCTCAATTCAGCTGTCTCTCCCCTTTACCCCCCCCCCCTCACATTCACTCCCATTCCCTCAGGTGCCGTGTTATATGTCCCTCCCGGACCAAGTCTAACTCATTATATACACATACAAGGGTGTGGAGGGAGAGTCGATGTTTTAAACGCTTTAGAGGAAGAGGAGCAGAGGCGCATCCTCCTTCAAACTGGGCATTAATGTAGAAAGAGCAGACGGCCCCAGATCCGTTCTGACCCACCATGTCAAAACCTTCTGCTCAATGGCACTCTGCTTTGGAGAAGTTTGAGAACAACGCTGACGTTCTCTCTCAGCAGATCCACAGAGGGGGGAGTGTTGGTCACCTCAGTTGCAGGCAGTGCTTCCAGTGAAACATCTCAAGGTTGTCACTGGCACAGCACCCAGCAGCTTCAGATGATGGGAAAACAGCCGATTCCGAGCAGAGGCTGACGGGGATTTCAAAGGGATGGAGCTGGTTCAACGCCATCAGGGCAGATCGGCTGCCCGAGGCGTACGGCCTACAGTCTCAAGATGGGTCCAGCAGCTTCATCTCTCTCACAGGCCCAGAGATGGGAAGCGCAACAAAAAACTACCAAAAGAAATAAAATATGATTGATTATAAGAAAGAATAAAAAATGACCCTCACGCAACAGCGATTAAAGAGAGAGAGCAGCAAGATTACGGGGTCACAGAAGAAGAAAGCATGACTGTTATCTTCACAAGCACAGATTAAACCATCAATAGCTTTTATACTGAACAGCCTACTCTGTAGTTTAATGTACATTCCTCATTGACTACTGCTTTTATTAAAATACGTTCTACACTAGTAATCATCCTGCGTTCAGTCTACACCTTTCAACTCCTGAGAGTATAATTGGGAGGTATGTTTACAAACCCATTTAATGCAACCGACTTATTAAAGCGACGTGTGTCTTTCTGCTCCAGCTGTTCACAGCAGCCAATCTGTAATCCATCTCTGGCAACATGACATCCAGATCACAAGAAGGAGATAATCACCCTCACCCTTAAGCCCGGATGTGCTCCCCGAAGGTAATTGGGTTCTCGCCTTCAAGCAAGTCGCTAACCCTATGACCTTAGTGAAGCAGACGCATTCATGTACCACAATGGGTAGCATATTTACGCAAAGGTGGGGCAAACACGTGTAAAAAATCGGAATGACTTTAAGTCAGGCGCATAGCACACATCTGCCTCCATGACAACTGCAGGTGACCCAGTTTTCAAGCCTTTTGTCTGTGGTGTGGGGTTACCTCATTTTTTTAATCTGCTTTGGATTTGGATTTTCCTCACAAGGGGCATCCTTTCATGCAAGTTAATATTGAATCATTCACTAAAGTCCTATAGCTGAGCTGACCGTAGCAAAAGACCGGATGAAGCCCCCCTAAGTGGTGCTGTTCACCGCCTTCTGCACTCACACGCGCGGTGGCGTCGCGCGGCACATTGTCTTTTCTCCAAGTCTCATGTCGAGCCCGCGGACTTTGAATCCCAGTCCCCTTCTGGCACGAATGGAAGGCGGCAGGAGAGCGCGTCACCGTCCACGGCTCGCTTTAATACACGGTGCGGAACCAGGACGGCAGCCACTGAGACGCAATCTAAATGTCCTGAGCGAGTCACATTTACACATGAGTGGCTCTACAGAGGCGGGCTTCCTCGCTCTCCGTCGCTCCACTGCGGTCCCTGATTACTACACGGACGGTCCTCACTGCCACGACGTCGGCTCCTGCTGAAGACAATGGCCAGCTTGACACATGCAGCCACTCCTCTTCGCTCAGATGTAATCTATGGCTGTAATTGCCTCTTTTTTTTTTTTGGTTTTTAAATATAATAGACTCCCTTGCACTGACAAATCAGAGAAGCAGGTTCTGACACACTCGCGTCTCGGCCCAGGTGGGAGGGCAGCAGCACAGAGCTCGGCCGTCACCAACCTCAGCAGGCTCAGAATTGAGATCCATCTTCCTCACTGTGAAGGTCCCGGGCAGGGAGTCTGTAGGCTCCTGCTGCCTCCGGGGGGGGAAGAGCCTTGGCGTTCACAATAAACAGCCCCTAGAGATTTGCATTTCAACATTCCCCCATTTACTTATCACAAACGGAGAGTGTGTCTTCTCAAAAAGTATTTGCTTTCCCATAAGAGATGTTCCCTGCTTACGGTCACCCTCTATTCAGAATGATGTGGTCTGCAGATCGACACTGAGAAAAAAAACAACTTCAGAAACCCGCCACGTTGCAATCATTTTGAATGCGGCCGTAAAAACTAAATTGCTCCTCCATGCGCTATTAATATAACATATACAGAAATAGATTAATAAAATTCAATTAGTTTATTTAATGAAAAGGCTACCCACTTTCCACTATAAAAATCTCAGGCCAGGTTTTATCATCAAAATGATCCCCGATGAGTCACCGCTTGAATAGCTGCAAGGTGCTTTTCACATGGTGCCTCTAAGAGATAAAAGAGCCCCCCCCCCCCCCAACTCTGTAGACGTGATGGATGTCGACGAGTCGACTGTACAGGGACAACAAAGGCGGCCCCTCCTCCTCGCCCAAAAGCGACCAGCCCCCAGCAGCCGTAGGTGGCAATCATCACCAGTCACCCAAGCCCTGAAGTAACAGTAGGTAGCACTAAGCCCCCAATATGACGACCTGGAGACAAAACGAGCGTCGGCTCGGTGCCGGGGCCCTGCTGACTACAGATCACAGCAACATGGTGATTCATTCATTTACTCTGTCAGCAACGTGATATCACTTTAAGGCTTCCCAATCATAAAAGCTCGCTGTCAAATATCACCGGCCTTCACAAATATCATCTTTCAAGCCTTTGACCTACACTGCACAGATGTTTCCTGCAAAAGATTGCCGAGATTACTTAAATGCGGGTCTCGATGCACCTATAAGTGGCTCCCATATTAGAGGAAGGGCCCAAGCACAGGAGATCACCAAGATCTCTAATTACAAAGGGAATGCCACAGGACTGGCAGCTTGGAAAGCACTCGTTTGCCAGTGTTTCTAAAGCTCCTCTTGTTGACGGGGACTATGGGGTCTTTCGGACCCCTTGCCGACAATGTTGTGCCGGTTCCCTTAGCTTCCATGGCTATGGCATTTTTGTCTATAGCTTGAAGTCCAGGGTAAAGCCGGTCTGTGACAGCAGGGGAATGATGGAGGAGAGCTACACCTCGGCAACGCCGGACAGGGATGTCGACCCCCTTGAGGGTTGAGGTGGCTGGACGGTACCTCAGGCAGCTCCCCTGGGCCGCCTCCCCTGTAATCGGCCCTGTCGAAATGCCTGATCATTTAATAGGCTGGTAGTGGAGGAAGGCAAAGAGGCGGCATATTCAACTCCAGTAACAGTTTCCCTTGGTTCCTTGCAGCTGTAATAGGCTCTTGTGGACGACTTGGCGTACAGGGCCAGAACCCTTCCTGTCCACGTACTCTGGAAATCAGACTTCACGGTGGCCAGCAGAAGAACCCCTGCGTTTTAACCACCGAGCTTTAGAAATGTACTTCACCAGAAAGGAGCCAGAGGTCATCCTGATTTTTAAGAGCATCCACCTTTTTAAAACCTTCAAAATCCCTGTGAAAGCTTACGTCTGTATGGATGGAACTGAAAAGAGGAGAAACCCAGTCGGATTGCTTTGCAAATCTGGCTAACCCGATGTTGCTGCCTTTTATTTCTTCTTGGCCAAAAAAAGTAGATCCCATGAACAAGCATGGAAGCCATTACTCTTCCCAGCTTCAACTCCGTGTTCCCGAAGCACAGGCCTAATAGTGGCGGCTGCTGCCATACTTGCGTATTGCTTGTGTTTTCATTTCCTAGCAGGACCCGTCACGCTCAAACCTGAAGCATTGTGACTTTGCGCCAAACTGACTCGCTTACCCCCAGATGCTTGTCCTGCACCACTTTGTCTGCCGTTTAGCACCTCGCTCGAGCCCCACAGCGATCCCCCCACAACCATAGGAGGGAGCATGGAATTACAGTTCAGGCTAAATTGAATTAATTAATCACTGGAGAAAGGCAGCGTGGGGCAGCTTCTCCCCTGGGGCTGGCAGCCGGATGACTGGGCAGACCATACCTAGGCGAGGAGAGGGGGGCTCTGACAATTAGAAGTTTTAATATTAAACTGGGGTATTGATTCATGAATCAAAGATAATGGGATGGAACCACGGCCTCAGGGGTGAACTGCTTGGGGGGGGGGTGTATTAGCCCTGGTTCACCTTCACCCCTGAGACACTCGCTTTATCCACCTGAACTGCTCCGGCAAAAGGCTGCCCTTTCAGAAACACAGTCTGCCTCAGCTGTGGGACTGTGCGAAAAGCAGAAGGTCGCAGAAACACAGTCTGCCTCAGCTGCGGGACTGTGTGAAAAGCAGAAGGTCCCAGAAACACAGTCTGCCTCAGCAGCGGGACTGTGCGAAAAGCAGAAGGTCCCAGAAACACAGTCTGCCTCAGCTGCGGGACTGTGTGAAAAGCAGAAGGTCCCAGAAACACAGTCTGCCTCAGCAGCGGGACTGTGCAAAAAGCAGAAGGTCGCAGAAACACAGTCTGCCTCAGCTGCGGGACTGTGCGAAAAGCAGAAGGTCGCAGAAACACAGTCTGCCTCAGCTGCGGGACTGTGCGAAAAGCAGAAGGTCCCAGAAACACAATCTGCCCCAGAGGTGTAATGTAAGGCCGCGGGACTGTGCA
>JAABNY020000025.1:13494253-13506494 GCA_015164015.2 Brevimyrus niger | reverse complement strand
GGGACTGTGCGAAAAGCAGAAGGTCCCAGAAACACAATCTGCCCCAGAGGTGTAATGTAAGGCCGCGGGACTGTGCAAAAAGCAGAAGGTCCCTACTGATCTGGGACTGCAGTCCCACCAAATTCAGCGCATGTCAATGAACACATACGGGGTCTGGAGTATAGGGCCTACGCCCAGTGGCGTTTGTTCATCTCCATCATGAATTTAGGAGAGAACAGCGGATCCATGGACTACTCAAAGAGAACAGCTTTATCTAGCATACAGAGGAATTACTGATATGCCCCATTTCTTTTTGCTGGTTACCCATCCTCATGTGATCGAAAGGCCTGCTCTTCTGCAGGTTGTTTAGTGGGTGAAGGTTCAGCACCACGTTCTGCAAAGCCCATGGCTCCATCTGACCCATCAGGTGATGCATTTGGCAGCACAGATTGAGGCTGAACGGTAGCGGCGTTGAGTACTGGCTTCAGAATTGGAATCCAGTCAGCTGTCCAGCTGAACTCCGAGTAATACAGGCAGATGGGGTGTGACAGGTCCCCTCTCAGAGGTTCTCCCTCTGCATGGGCGTCTTTTAGTTGGCAGTATGATTCAGCTTCAAAACTACATACATTACTTGACCTTATTTCCCTACCTTTTTATTCATTTGAAACAATCATTGCCTATAAAACACCTAATTTTGAAAATGCATTCCTGTTGCAAACGCAATTTATTATACATGCATTTATTCTATCCCTTGCTTTTGGCTAAGTACTTCAAGTATGTGCTGGTCACAAGGGTTGGGAAAAGAATGAGTTTCACTGAGGTGTGAAGGAACCCTTCCAGTTTATCCAGATTAGTCCAGGATTTCGCCATCCCACCCTCACACACACTAGGTGCGCATGTCAATGTGGCCTCTGGGGGACTCGGAAGGGCCATGTGCAGTGCTTTCACCCGTGCAGTGACCCGTGCAGTGCTTTTCTCTGCGTGCACCTCTCCCACCTTTATCAAACAATCATTCCAGGCCAGTCTAACAAATAAAAATGCCATCATACATCACCTCTCCCAATCTGTCACTGTGTGTTTGCAAACCACCCAAACAATGCAAGTAGCTCATTCTAACCCAGCCTTCCAGCATCATCTTCACCTGCAACAAACTGTGTCAAGGGACCTATTTGAGAAGCACGGTCTAACTACGGATCATGCAGTGGCCGGTTTCGGCCACATTACATTTCAGCCAAGTAACACTAACTCTTCACTGTCGGGCAAAAGAAATATCTAATACTGAGCTACTTTGAAAAAAAATCCGCGTGCAGGCATGTATCAAGAACTACAACCCACTGCGCCAGTGCCTAGATGTTTAAAGAAATGCACACTAAAATTTTTATATATTTAACCTGGGGAAGGGGGGACTACCTCGAGGAAAATTTTGTTTCTGTTCCCCAACCATATTGCCCGGGATGCTGGAGAACCCTAATAAGCCAGTAGTTGTTGCATGGAAACATCAGCATGGTACCCCTATGCTCTCTGAAAATGGCCTTGGTGCTCTAGCTGAATACTTTGGCACAGAGGCTGGTCTGCAAGGTCTGACTGGGAACAGATATAGCGGCGGGCCATACCAATTAAGGCGGCACGCCACGTTCGTGCCCAAATCCCCCGGCCTCCCACTGAGGGGAGCTCCAGAGAGCATTACACCTCCACCCTGATTATGCACCGGCTTGCAGCTGGCCACCAGAGAAAAGAAGGCATTTGCTCTTAACGACCAGAAGGCTTCTTCCCACAGATGCGTGGCTTGGCTGTTGAGTAGAGGACTGCCTCCATCTTAGAGCACATGAGGGAATTAAACATACTCCACAGATTTACCCGCAAATATTCCAGTTTAAAAGTAAGGAGAGCCAATTTTCCAAACAGTCGGTATAGGAGTCCAGTGCATCTTTAGGTCTTATATTTCATGCTCTGACTCTCTTATAGGTGACCCATTTTAAGATCGCTGACATTTAGTTAGTGCTCGGGATCTTCAACATGGTGTCCCTCGATGGGTTTCCTGGCTTAGCTCACAAATGTTAAATCGCGGACATCCGCTTGCAAAATGGCAGCCCGGAGCCCAGAGAATGGACTGGGCCCCTGGGCTCAAAGAGCTTAGCAATCAGTTAGGACCAGAACCTCTCTTACACCAGGTTTAAAGGTCTTCAGGTGCACCATGTCTGGAGTAATTCTGTAATCGCAGAGTAATATCAATCACAGAGTAGTGTGAGTCTCCTCCATGGGTTGACAGACTGAAGCATCCTTTAGCAGAAAAGTAGCACGGTGTGGATCACAAAACGGGACCCAAGGGCTCCCTGTTAAGACATGATTTCAAAAAAGCAAACTCAGAGTTTCTAAGAAAAACTTGTTAGATGGGGTCAAATGGAGTCGAAACCCTTTCAAAAGAACAGGATGTCGCCACCAGGAAATAAACCCTTCAGTCTAAATAAAAACCACGAAAGCATGGCTCCCGTAGAACAGGGCGGACTGACGACAGTCACTCTGCAGATTATATACTACAGTGTGATTGCAGAACCCAAACACTAACTTTACAACTCAGCAGGAGACTGGCACACATTAAAGAAAGGATGGCCAGTGGGACATGCAGTGCAGGTGTTCGGCATACTTCTGTTAGTCTCGAAGGTGGTTGATTCTTTTTTTTCCAATAAGAAAAAATGACCATAGTTAGATTCAGTGGGAATGCATCTTTAATAAAGAACATATCTGGGTTGGGGAACCAGAGACTCAACACACCAGCGATCAATAGTGAGATTCGGAGCAAGGCCCTACTGAGACAAAACGCGAAGAGTAAAACATTCAAGAGTTTTAATCTCAGCTCCAGTCAAGTGGAGGGCAGGCTACTGTGCACATGAGCTTCAGCAGATAATTGTGCATAAGGCTACTGCCACAGCTCACTGACTATTTGAGTTTTCCTACAGTCTACTAGACACACGTGTCTATGTATGCACTGCACACTTACAGTACTCCCCCTTGAATGTGTAAGGATTGATTTACACATTCCAGTACCGGCTATATCAACTCAAAAATATACAAGAAAGTTCTTACACTTTTAGTTTAAACACTGACTAAAAGGAGACATGTACTTTGTTGAGACAACCCTACAAGGTCAGTTTTTCAGAGAGTATTGCTCACAGGAAACCACTGCACACCCAACCAAGCCGTGCCCCTTGGGGAACACCCATCAGGCCCCGGAGAGAAGCCCCGGAGAAAGAATCGCCGGCTGAAAGGCTTAGCGGTAAGCAGCCTGGGGAGTATTTTTGGTTCACAGCCCTACTTTAACATGCCTTTAATTTTCCCCCCACGCTCTACAGTATCCGCCAGGGTCGACTAATTGAGCAATTTATATTCGGCTTTATTAGAGGCGCGGCGATTTGCCGGAGAGTGCGAGCGGTGCAGGCGAGGCATGGAGCCCGTGGCCTACTCACAATGTGCAGCATGAGGTAGTCTCCGAGGCCGGGGGCGCTGTCCACGCGCACCAGGATGCCGTCCTTCAGTGAGGTGCTGAAGCCCACGGTCAAGCGGTCCGTGCGGGTGCTGGGCCGGTCATTGGCAGGCCAAGTGAACGCGATGAGCCCTCCGCCTTTGCCGAAGATGAACGTGGTGCCGGCTGGGGGAACAACAGACAGAGCCCCGGTCAGAGACCCTATCGGCGGTGCTTCGCTAAAGCGGCACGACTGGAAGCTGTCCGCAGGCACGTCACCTCACTCCTCTTCAAAGGGCCCCCAGTCCTATATCGGTGGCGGCGTCTGAGCCATTTTGCCCGTCTGCCTGCATCTCATAATCGACACAAGACAATACAACAGGCAGAATATGCTGAGCCCTCTGCTATTTATACCGATAAACAAAAACAAGACGGTGTTTGTGTGCAAAATAGGTCCCGCTAACCCCAAGCATGTATTACAGCACTAGGCAGTGTTGTACAAAAAGTTACAAGAACTTGCACAATGTAAGTATTTGGTTTTCGGGGGTAAACCTTGTGTTGGACCAGTTCTTAGCTCTCAGCAAAAGCAACAGCCAAATGAGGGAATATGCACGACAACTCGGTGAGCAAATGCCCCGTTTAAACTGACGGACACAACCTGACGTGTCCTTGTAATTTGAGATTAAAAAGGGATTTACAATCATCCATAAACAAGATGGTCAGAGACGCATAACAGCAGATTTCTGTCACCATTTCAAATGAAGAGGGTAAAAAAAGGCCGTGATGCTGAGAAGGTAAAGCAGCAACCACACAATCAGCATCATGTGTCAAGCAGGGGTTCAGGACAAGGCCGCAATCTGGGAAACGCAGGGCCCATGTGAGTCTCTCAGCCAGTCATCTGAACAGGGGATATAGGGGAGAAAACATCAGCCTGAGTCTGAGCCAATCAGCTGGTGTCGCTGCTCTGACTTCAGCCAAGAACAGTGTGAAGGGTTTGGAACATGACAATCAAACACACCAACTTTCAACAACCAAATCTTTTTCACCTGCATCCTTCTTTTTTTCCCTTCACAAGAAATAGTTTTGGATTTAATTCTTGATAGATTGCAGTGTAATTGCTGAATTCATTAATGCAGGAGCAGACTGCTGCAGAAATACCAAAGGGTACGGACAGATGAAACACACTGTCGTGTCCTTCAGGCTACAGCGGAGCAGCGGAGGGTCTGACGGACCCACCAGCTGTGTCAACACCATCTTGTACGTTTGCAGAGTGCATGCAGAGGCCTTATTGCCTGCTGTCGCCTCACATCCCAGTGCCACGGCCAGTGGGGCTTCTGCCCAACTGGCCGCTGCCCATGGCCCCACAGGATTGGCACACATACAGCGATGGCTACACTGGCACGCTGTCCGATGTCATGTTTACAGCCCCTGGTTTATTAATGGTGACATTAATTCTGAGCTGCTCCCTCACTGCGCACCGATGCCAGTGGTGACCCAGTGTGCCAGTGACAAACGTGGCGCGTGGATGAATCTGGGGCCCTCACTCGTGACCAGCTCACGATCGAACCTGTATAACAGCGCGCATGATGGAGCGGCGCTGAGGGGAAACCGGATCGCACGGGCCGACGCACAGAATAAAGACATCACTGGCAGACAGTGATAGCAGCACTGCCGTCGGGGCCCACACCCCCTCTGTGGATATTCACCAGGAGGGGACGTCAAACATCAGACAGACACTGCATTTGAATGCAGGAAAAAAGTATATTTGGGTCACTTTGATCAAGCGCTTGCCAGAGCGCCTGCTATCAGTTTCCCGTCCTACCATTTATATCTCAAACAGCCAACTTTAAAGAGCTTGGGAGTCTTTCGGGGAGGGGGGGGGGGGCTCTATTCTCTAAGGGGAAAGGCGCCAGGGGGAAATCTATCAGCTGAGCGATAACAGAACAGCTCCACTAGTGAGAGAATGATTAAAGTAGGGCTTGGGCATGGGACTCCGAAGGGGGGGGGGGGGTCGGAGCAGCTGATCAACAGGGACACAGACGGACCCTAGAAGCCAGATTCTTTGGAATCCCTAAGTATTTACCATGACTGAGGACTGCAGTATGGAAACTGGGTCACTTACGAACCAGAATAAATCAATAAACACTTTTTCACAAATAACATACCTAACTCATCTCGCACCTTGACCCACATTGAGCCTGCTTACATGCTCACTCCGCACAGCTTCAAGGAACGTGCCGTAGTGCCCCAGCAAGAACCCAAAGGCCCCTGGCATCACCCTGTGCCCCCACTCCGTCCCACCCCCATCAGGTAGAGTGAAGCATTAGCATTTCTGCAGTTACATATTGTATACCTAGGTTTTGATTATTAAACGTTATGGAAGAACAAGCCTCATGATCCCCTAGGACACCAGCATGACGGCTGCCTATGTCACATGGCCCCTGCCAGCCCATACCCTCTAATGATTCAACTGTCAACACAAAGTTGACAGTTGAATCGTGCCCAGGTCAGATTGGTCCTTACGGCACATTCGCCCGAATGAAGAGGTGGGACGCATCCCAAAATGCTGATGCCGGGCCCCGGTGAGGTCATGGCACCCTGACCCGTTTCATTGGCTCTGCCTCAATTAATGCCCCTTTTAACTGCCTAAGAGCACATTATCTAGAAGAGGACGAGAATCCCATTTGGGGAATTAGTATCACCGTGAAATTCACACACAACCTAATTCCAGATGAAGAAAAAGATGGAATTTAAGCATTGGCTATGACAACTCAAAGTGTGTCATGTTGAGAACATATAAAGTAGTAAGACAATTGGGTGACAGGAATGAAAAAAACACGTAGCAATAAAAAAAAACCAATGAAATGAATGTGAATAATGAACAAGGTTACGGTGGGGGCAAGATATGTTCTTCCCAGAGTGGATTCACCCAGGTTAGCATATAGAAAAACACGGTCAGCTTCAGGACAGTTCTCTGCGAAGTCCTCTGGTGCGAAGACGGAGCCCGATGTATGCTTTGTGCAATGTACTGCTCTATACTACCCCTGTTAATGTCTATTGTCCCTCTAAGATATGCCATTTATCCTGATTATTCTGGTTTCCTGGCCTTTTGGAGACAGGGTACCACCCTTGGCCCTTTTGTTACCATGACAACCCCCCCCCCCCCCCCCCACCAAATGCTGGTTACGAAACTATAATTTGTTGTTGAGGGAGATACCATGAATTTTATGGACATTGTCAAGTCAGCACAAGGAGCTCTCCATTTCATCGTGTGCTTGTACGAATCGGTGAAGTTGTTCTCATACTCATCTGTCGGATTGAGATCTTTGACAGCATTGGGACTGTGTCACACCAAGACCCCACAGTCCACTGGCCGAATTCTGCCACATACAGGCAGAGTCGGCACCGAAACATCAAACAGACAGAGAGGGGGGAAAAAGAATCGTGAAATACGAGTCCCCTGTAATTCCAACACTTCTCAAAAGGATACGATGTAGGTGAGCTAACTACACCTTGGGAGGAAGCCAGTAATAACATCGTGTTGAAAAGTGTTCCTCCTGGGCTGCCCCAGTAAACATGCCCGTTACACACAAAATCCCCGATCCCCTCTTTAGAATAGTCTTTAAAACCAACATGACATGGAATATTGATCTAAGGAGCTATATCCACTCACATCTCAGACCTGCCTAACAGGGATCACATCTAATGTGCAAAGAGGAGGTAGCAGAGGCGATGAAGCTTCCAGAAATGGCCCCAAAAGGGAGATGCAGGTTTTTATAGCTGTAAGCCCGACAGGGAGCATGACATTTTCCATAATAAGCATCATATTTCCATCGCTTTTTGCTTGTACCTGTCGTTTCGCTCTTCCGCGATGCGGCCTGCCAGGAGATTAGCGTGAGTGACAGCAGGAAGCCCATTTCTCTATCCTGACACGTTTGACCCGAGTAATGGCGTGTGCCTTCCTGTGTCCCCTGTGGCACACGCTCAAGTTGCATCACAAGTCCAAAAATTTGTCAGCCGGGCTCACAGCTCGGACCGTGTGCCTGCTGGGCTCCTGTCAGCTGCAAATCAAGTGACACGGGCAGCGAAGGAACCAGATCCCGCAGCACGACTGCTACTGTGATGCAAAAAAGTTACATTATGGACTGAAGTGCGTAACTCTGCCGTACAATCGGCTGCTTTCATGCTCATGTTACAGAGTTTTCTGTTATTTGAACATATCACTGTTTGGGCCACACACGGTACTAGGGATCAGGTATCAGCACTTGCAACGATGATGGACCAGAGCAATCGGGAACATCACAGAGGCGGTGTACATAGGTCCACGACGGCCCTGATTGGAGAGCAGCTATAAGGAGGTCACACTATGGGGTCATGACACTTCAACTCAAGATGAAGCCCAATCAACATCCACTGGAAGAGGCTGTTCAATGCTGGAAGATTACATTGCTTTTATGGCACGACAGGTTGAGGAACAGAAGATCTATTCGGTGGTGACTCGCATGCAGACAGTCACTAGCAGAAGAGCCAGAGTGAGGAAAAAACATGCCAATTACCATCCTTCTCCGAGAACAACTCCCAAAATCCTCAGTAAAATACTGGGTATAACAGGAATATTACATCAGCTTCCTTTTTTGAGAACCATTCGAAATCCTTCCGGAAATCTGTCACTGGCTATTTCTGGTTTCTCAGAGGAGAACAGTTGAGCGGGTTGTATTAAATAAGCAGCAGACTGCACTTGATGGTTAAAGGTACTAACTTGTAACTCGATGGTTTCTAGTATAAGTGCCAAGAAGCGCTGTGCTGTTGTACCTCTTTTAGAAAAACACCATGAAGAGAAAGCCAAGGTAGGCCCTAAAGAACAAAAACCTGCCAGCCTTGTGGATTTGAGCAGCTGTGTGCTGCCTTGTTTGTCTGTGAAAGCGCTGTCTTCCATCCAGCCAGACCTCCTTTGAAATCAGACCGATGTGAAGCGGTGACTACTTTGTGCAAGACGAACTCAAATGCAGGGAGGAAATCGCAGGCAGTATCACTGTTACCTTTTCCGGTGATTGGTCTGTTTTTCTGTTTTTTAAACCTCACATTGTGTCTAACAGCTGCCCATGAATATGCAATGTCTGAGGTTAAAAAAAAAATCAATGAGGGTGCTTTCCTGCTGCATTCAGGTGCAAAGCTGTGAACCTGAAAGTAAGGTGTGTGGGGGGGGGGCAAAAAAACTCACTTTACATTATCACTCCATCCACATTTCACCAGAAAACTGATTTAAACACAGTGTTGAATAACCAAATATAAAAATCTGATGACTTTCTTCCTGTGTTATTCCACTGGGACTTCTTGCTGCATAGTAGGCGGTACGATGTTCCTCTTCCTTATTCTGCCCTCGACTCACATTCCTGGGCATGGAGGCTGTTGGCCGTTCAATAGATAGTGGCCACATCACTGTTACTGTTACATCCTCCCTCCTGGGACTATTCTACCTCTATAGGTAAGTGCTGGTGAGCCATACCTCTGTCGCAGACACAGTCTTGGAAGTAGGGCCTTGCAGCCAAGATATCTGCAGCGAATTTCAATGATTATCATTAAATTACAGGCATAGCCTTATAATAGAACAGACTGACACTAGACAGAGGCCTGGGGTTCGTCAGGAGAGCCTGAGGAGGGGCCAGACGTTCCCACATACTCCAATGAGCACCGTCCTCAGAAATGCTCAACTCAGCAAGCACAGGACAGCTAATGATGTTTCTACAAATCATGTCGAGCGCAACAACAGAGACAAGGAGGATTTAGAGATGGAGGGAGACTAAAGCTTAACGAGCAGGGCGTCCCTGCTCATTATGTGCCGGGCAGAATGAGGTAAAGCACCTCATGGGGTCTTCACCCTGAACCAGCGTGCGGCCATGTTCTCCATCACCCCAATCTGGTTAGCCTGCATTCGTGCTTCTGGCTCCACATTCCACAGTCCCTGTGCCCATAACATCATCACGATGTACAGACTGAGTAGCCAGTGCTAGGTGCAAATCGGGGTTATGAGAACAGGCCTCTGTATGGAAATTTTATCAGGACAAGCAACTGGTAAATGTGATAAACCAGTGTGGTCCAAACGCAGACACTGATGTTGATCTCTGCCAGGGCGTCCCTATGGATGTCAGCTTACCTTAACACCGATATCAAAGGCCCACGGCAGACATTTACCCACTCGTCAGAAGCCAACAGGATTGCCTTTCCTGTCATGACGCTTTAAAGGCAGTGAAGAATCAGAAACAAGGGGATTTCAAAGCTAAACAGGTACCTAGTGCTGCACACTGGGATCTATCAAACATCAGATTCCTCAGACTCCCACACGGATTTCTTTTCAAGAACTTATTGTAACAAGAAGACTGCTGCTGGCTCTGATTGCTGAAGTGCTATTCAGAAAGCTCCCATTTTCCCCTGGCAGACCTGGGAGGAAGGGGGGGGACAGCACCCAATGTTTCCAAACTGAATACACTCCATCAAAACACCAATTACTTCACATCAAGTACTACACTCCTTTTAGATCAAATACCTCACTCTACGGAAAACTAATTTCCTGCATGAACATACAGTGCCTTTAAAAATTAAGTATTCCTATAGTAAAATTCCTAAGACGAGAACATTTCAGATACAGAGCTAAATTCTGGCATGCCTATTCATCATTGCTCAATCGGATTAATCTCTCCAGCTGAAGAACATATGTAAAGAGGAGGAATGGCATTTAAACAGTACAAAAAAGGACATTATCCAATATGCAGACTGGAAGCCACACTGTAATTCATTCAGCGTGGCTTTCTTATTTGTCAATATTTGCCCGTCTTGAAGCATTGCACAGTAGCATGTAAAACAGTCATGGTCTGTCTGTCTCAGTAAATCGAACTGGGACGTTTCATTCGCGGCAAACCCCCTCCATTTGCCTGCGGTCTCTCTGCATGCGAGTCACTACCTTCTGCTGTGTACCACACCCAAAGGACGCGGAGCAGCGAGAAAATCGCACTCATATGATCCTGACATCTCGCCTGCCGGCTGCCCGATCCACCAAAAGGTCACCATCAAATATCTAGGCAGGTCACTGTGCTGCGGGCCCCACTCACATGTATTAAACATGGTCCTTGCTTCACATCAGCTAATCCCTGACAATCGTGATGTAGTAGCTGTGTTAGAATAACCCAGCTGGACGGCATATGAGCTGCAGCAACTGAAACAATGCGGGAGCAGGCTGACTGCTGCCTGCAAAAGGCACAGAGTCTAGATCCCCTAAGTCTCAGAGTAGCACGTACCAAAGAGCAGGGCTCAATTTAATATCAAGTCACCGAACAGACTTTCAGCGTCAAGACGGATAGGCACGCGTTTGGTCCTGAACGGAAGGCTGGCACCTCGTAATCATGATGTGTGGCTCACGATAGCCAAAGACGGCACACGTTACACAGTCTATCAGCTATACCTGTGGGGAGGAGTGACCAGACGCTTCAAGTGCAGGATCAAGTTTGTGAAGAGCGGGGGCTGTCACTCCGTGCATTTGACAGTCGCCCATTTCCTTATTGCGCGCTCGGTATTTCGGTTCCTACACGGGGAATGAAAAAAGGCTGATAACTTCTCAGATAGAAATGCAGGTCCCCCTGCACCTCATTTCACTGAAGGCTTCCGTGATGAAAAACGCACAAAGCCAGCATAGTTCCTAATGTGCAACCACATCATCAGGTCCTGCATCACCGACGCTCCCAAACACAGCAGACTGGAGTTTCCTCGGGGGATTTGAGCTTCGTGAGATACTCACAAGCCAGCCCATTCACAGCATCACCAGCACAACGTAGGGTCTCTGCTCCCATCTCGTATGCATAATGCTAATGTCAGCATTGGCTCTTTTTTTGCAAGGACAACATGACAGGGTTAAGATGCCCAATGACTGTGCTCCTCCTTCTGCCTGTGGGGTCAGTTCTGGGCCGGTTCCTGCACTTGCCCCAGCACTGCACTCCGAATGGCACCTGAGACGCTGCACTCCTGATGTGGACACGAGGCAGCTTGTCAGTTTACCCTTGTACCGATACAGATTGCGCTGCAATCTCGGCCATCAAACAAGCCTCTGAATGGAAAAGGCAAAGAGATGGGAGCTGCAGCCCCCCCCCCCCCTTCAGGGAGAATGGGGGGGGGGGGTGCCGTTGCATGAAAGCGAACACTGAGCAATGTGCTCAGCTTGCCTTCTGCTTGCTGATACAGGTCAGCTCACCTCTCTTCCTATTAGAGTGCCCTGTATCCTGCCCTAAAACGAGCTCCTCATCCAGGTGACTCTCCTGCAGGAAGGCTACTGTCACGGAGGCCTGGCTGGAATGAGTCACCGTGACTCTGACTGCACACAGTTTGCAGTTTGCCGATCGTTTAGCACCCAGCCAGCCACTGCGGGTGAAGTGTCTGTACCATCGAACATTTAATGACAATGGAACGTAGCTCCACGCAGTTCCCAGTGAGCATTTCAGCCGGCGACCCGACCAGGATGCCACCCAGCATCATACAGGCTTTCTCTGCCCACCCACCCCTCCCTGTTGCCCTCACATCTCTGTTCGGCACCGTGCCCGGTCACGTCCTCCACCTTAAAGTGACTTATTAGAGCCGACCCCAAGCACTACAGTAGATACTGTGAAGGTCCTCAGGCCGAGCAGAGGAGAGATCAAAAAGCACTAAGCGGGGACGCTTATCCAGCAGGCAGATCCACTTCGTGCAGGAGAAAAAGATCTTCACCAAAGGTGAGGTTCAAGAATATTCCTGCAGATTGAGACCAAAGCCTCTGCTGGA
>JAABNY020000025.1:13392998-13404479 GCA_015164015.2 Brevimyrus niger | reverse complement strand
TGCGTGGGCCCCCCGCGAGCGGGGGGTGGGCGGGGGGGGGGGGGGGGGGGGGGGCAAGCCAAATGTGGCCGCAAGGGGTCTGTGATGTCAGCCTGCACCCCTGGGCTCCTGGGCAAGCAAGCAAATGCAGCCGGTCCCGGTTATACAACTGGGCAACTCATTCAATCCACTCAAGAAGCAAAGCAGGAGCTGAAGATACTGCGACCCGCCTGATGTGCGGCAACCCTGGTGCAGGAACCCTTCACACGTGCATTGCAGGAGACCCCAGGGCAGGTCTACAGTGACAGGGTGCAGACCCCCCCCCCCCCCTCCATGCATTCACCAGGGAGCATGTCCACCTCCAGGCCATAACTAAATCTAGGGTTTACTCCACAGGGGAAGCCAAGAAATTACTACCGGGGTGGCACTTAATAGCACTAAAAAAGCTCTCACCATGGGGCCCATCATGAGGATTGTTTTTTCCGGCTCTCTCAGCAAGGTGCCCGCTGACCTCACAGAGAGGGGCGCACCCTGGGCGAACACGGCCGCGCGCTCAAGCAATCAGCAGCGCAGAGGGCCGTAGGAGGTAAGAACGGGCCGGGCGCTGGTGCGGACGAACTCGGAGCTGAATCACCGGCAACGCGACGGAAATCAATCTGAATTTAAAAACTTATGCAAAAATTTACAAAAAACAAAAAAACAGACAGAAAGTGTGATGCGGACCCCTGCGGCGAGTAGGAAGACGAACGGCACAAAGAGAGCTACCAGCCAGCACCGTTAACGCCAACACAACAGGAAACCAGGGCTGCGCAGTCAAAGTCCCGGCATCAGGGAAGCAGCTGTTAGCCGGGCTGTAGATGCGCAGGGAGAGGAGCTCGGCGCAGCCTTTTAACAGGCCAGTACTCAGCGTGCACTTTGCCCGCGCCGTTCAATTACGGCTCGTTTAATTAGCACTTAATCACCGCGCCCTCGGCGCACCACCCCCAGAAAGAGTGCTAAATACAGGGAGACAAGCATTACAAACACAATAAAAGCATTAACCAGCAGCCCCGTGTTTGGGCGACGTGGGCAAAGCGTTCTGAGGAATAGTAAGAAGATGAGCCGTACCTTTCTTAGCTACGGAAATGGAGAAATCCCAGCAGAAGGAGGAATGCATGACATCCGTACATGAGAGGTGACAGTGAAGAGAGGAAAACAGAGAATCGTGAGTTCTGAGAAGGAACAGAGCAGGAGAGTCGCTGAGAGCAAGGTGCAGGTGGTTTGTAAACACGTCCTTAAGGCGCCCTCCTTTGAAGAGCAAACCCCCACTCACTTAATCCATTAACGCGGAACCATTTCTGGGGCCTGGTCAATCCAAGCCCCGCAGCCGGCGTATTTAAATCAATATGAAGATCCCATCTTCAGCAAATATTTTATTTGTTTATCCCTAAAGAGGGCAAACTAAACGATCATGACACAAGCATTATCAAGCCAAGCCGTTTCCCTATGCAGCTGGTGAACAAAGCAAGGCAAGAGAAGTCATGCGCAGCCATGAGCCTGACTGTTCAATGCGCAGCTAAGCGAGCCTGACTGTGATAAGCACAGCCATGAGCCTGACTGTACAATGTGCAGCTAGCGAGCCTGACTGTGATAAGCACAGCCATAATCCTGACTGTTCAATGCGCAGCTAGCGAGCCTGACTGTGATAAGCACAGCCATGAGCCTGACTGTACAATGTGCGGTTGGCAAGCCTGAATGCGCAATGTGTGGGCTCCAAGCCTAATTGTTTGACGTGCAGGCAGCAAGCCTGACCGTACGATGCGCAGCTGGAAAGCCTAAATGCGTGATGCGTGGGCAGCAGGTCTGAATGCGCGATGGACAGCCGCAAACCTGACTGCACGATGCGCCTGCCCGCAAGCTGTTTCAGCATCACTGTTTGAGGGGATGACGGTTAGCCAAGCTTCCCCGGTCTGAGGAAGCTCATGCAGCATTTGGACAGATGAAGCAGCCAGCAAGACTCACAGCGCAGGCAGCGCAAGCGACAGGACGCAGAGCCAGAAGGAAAGCATACCTTGCTCGGCCATCATCATGTGTGAGAAACCTTGGAGGAAGGAGAGAGAGACAGAGGGATTCAGGACACACCGCACAATACCCTGTGGTACTGTGACATCACATGTTTCACTGAGACGCAAAGCATGGCACCCGACACGAGGTGGGAGGGGGGGTGGGGGTGAGGGTTAGTCACGTGACCTGGCAGGTCCATCCTGCTCGCTGACTAGAGGTCTATTATCTTGCCTTCCAGAATGTATTTAGAGTTTACAGTTAATCTTCAGATTTATTTTACATTTAATTTGTGACATAGTGCTAGTTCATGATCCAAAAAATGAAAGAGAAATCTCATCTCGAACAGCAGCTCATCTTCTGTTAGTTTTGTGGTCAGGTGACCCATGTCAATGTAAAATGCTACTGATCTGTTTCAGAAAAAGAACAAACAAAAACTGCCGCCATTTTATGTGCCATTTATGCTCCACAGCGTTACTCTGAAGGCATTTAAGCTCTATTATTACCGGATGAATCAAAGTTTCCATTCTGAATGCTAGATTTAATTTTGCAGTGATTTTAATACTTTAAATACTGTAGGAATACTGACTGTCACACTCACCTGGAAAACTGTTGACCTCTGTTGTCATGATAGCAGAGAGAGAAATAGAAGGAAAGATTTCCAACGTTAGAAAAACCCAGCTCTGTTTTGCATGGATCTCATCATGCAAAGACTTAACACACCTGTCACCATGCATGCTGCGGCTCCGGCCCCGTGCATGCCCGCAGGCAACCTGCAGGGAACTTTCTGCATGTCATCTGTCCCACTCTCCACTCTCAGGGAACCAGACGGGAACTCTCCCAACACTGACGACACAGAACAGTACAGGGAAAGATAGCAGTGGGAGGAGTCGACGTGGGCAGAGACGCGCCGTGCTTGAGCGTCGGTGCAGATAGCCGGCTGTACCAGTGCAAAGGGATTGTATGGGAGGGTAACACCAAGGCACATCGGTCATCTTCACTGCAGACTGGCCTTAGTATTTCAGCGCACTGCTTATCTGCACTGCCAGTTAACTGGTAGCTAGGAGGCCCAGACCCCCCAAAGGACAGCTGTTGGCATTTGCCTCGCAGAACCCAAATACTCTGAGCTCCAGCGTTAAAAAAGCAGCCTAACTGCACTGCATTTGCAAGCAAGGTTCCTTAATCAGTCCTGGCACAAACAGCTATTAACAGAGGAAATTAACAAGAACCCAATTAAGTCGAACTCCATTAAATGCTTTTAGTACTCCATAATTGGAGATATATTAGATATTAATTTAGTCTTGAAGCTTTCAGGCTGAGACACTCGATTGGCGAACATGATGTCCTCGCGGTTGTTCATTTTCATTACATGTCATGGAGTATGTTTAATCTGTTTCTCTGGAGAGCTCTTTGGTGGTTCGTGGCATTTCGAAACACATGCAACAAAATCCGGTAACGCCTATACAGCCGTCACCCAGTGTCAGCCACGTTTCCCAACACGGGGAACACGCAGGACCTACAAAGCCCCAGCTGGTGCACTGAGTTTCTCCATTTTTGACGACAGACTGAAACCAATTTTCAGCACAGGCTACAATGCGTGCTTTCCTTAATCTGGACAGAAGTATTTTTTTCCTCCTATTTCTCTGACCTAGTTTGACGGGAAAATTACTTCACTATATATGACATCTTCTCCCATGTTTCCCTAACTCTGCCGGCCAAGCTCTCGGGCACCATTCGATTAAACACTTCTCATCTCCTTTCCACCTATTAATTGCCTTTTCCATCTGCCTTTATGCATGTATGTAATGGCTTCTGCAAAGAAAGCCAGATTCCCAGATGGGCAAACAGATCAATAACGCTAAGTAATTTAGTCTTCCAGGAAATTTCACTTACTCTCAGTTACTCTCAGTTACTTCCCCATGTTCCCCAGTGAAACAACAGTAATACTGCATACTTACTCTGAATTTGGCGCTAATTCATCTGTGACCATATGAATTGTGCACAGATCCAGGCACATTTATCATCCAAATGACTTTATAGTCTGAATGTGACATGCCCATAACATAAAATTATTTCAATATCATTTATTTCAATTAATTTAATTAATCTATTGACTTCCACTGACTATTGTATTGGGATTTATCTTTGTAATGCTTCTGGACAACAAACCCCCCCCGCTCCCGGGAATCAGTAAACTCCTATTTTAGCTTAAAAATACATTGTAAACAATTACTAGCCAAAAAAAAAAGGTCCAAGCGCCTTTCATCACAAATCTGACATGATCCGAAAGGGCTGACAAACTAAACAGGGCTGGGACGCCAAATATTTGCTATTCTAATCTGCGCTGGTCAGATGTAGTTTCGTAGCCAATGGGAAAGGGGTTGTTGCAGCTCCTCCAATGTGAAAAAAACAGCCTCGTATTACCCTCTGTACGGTTAGACCGAGCTCATTCATTGATCAACACTGGTTATTATCAACTGCAAAACTAAAACAGCAAACTCTCGAGGTACAATACGCTTTTCTCCCTAGCTTATGAGATATGCAGGATATTGGGCCCTGTAATCAAAGCCCTACAGATACAGTACACATTCTGCAGGGATGCACTTAGTCCGAAGAAGGCACTGCAGTACCTCAACTTGGCAGCTTCTCAGCTCTCATAATTGTATTCATTATCATCATTCTTTTCAGTGGCATTATCGACAATTAACATCATTAATCAACGTGGAGACTGGAAGAGCACCGAGGAGCCTACTGCAAATTCTCAGTCGCTGGGCCTGTATCCCCAGCTGCGGGTATCCGAGGAACGGTGTCTGTGCGCTGCAGAGCAGGCTCCTCAGTCGCTGGGCCTATATCCCCAGCTGCGGGTATCAGAGGAACGGTGTCTGTGCGCTGCAGAGCAGGTTCCTCAGTCACCTACATGGGCTGCCCAGCGCCCCGTAAACAAGGTTATTTTCCTGGATTGTCAGAACCCAAGTTCAGAGGCCAAGCCCATCAAAGATGCTTTTACACTTTGTTTAAGTCCCCTATCAGCAAACCGCAGGATTGAGTCAAGCAAACCAGACAAAAAGCAGAACTGCAATAAATCAGGTGGGAATGCCTGGCCAACCAATTGTATGCTGATGTCCAGCCACAGAGAAGAACATGCAGCTTCTTACTGATACAAAAGGCTCAATGAACCACCAATGGTACAGCCTAACAGCTCAGTGCATCCTACAGGCACAATCACCTCAAGGAAACACCAATCATACAGCCTAACAGCTCAGTGCATCCTACAAATACAACCACCTCAATGAACCACCAATGGTACAGTCCAACAGCTCAGTGCATCCTACAAATACAACCACCTCAATGAATCACCAATGGTACAGTCCAACAGCTTAGTGCATCCTACAAATACAACCACCTCAATGAACCACCAATGGTACAGTCCAACAGCTCAGTGCATCCTACAAATACAACCACCTCAATGAATCACCAATGGTACAGTCCAACAGCTTAGTGCATCCTACAAATACAACCACCTCAATGAACCACCAATGGTACAGCCTAACAGCTCAATGCATCCTACAGATACCATCACCTCAATGAACCACCAATGGTACAGTCTAATTCCTCGATTATTCTCAGAAATAACAAACTCTGTCCTTCTCCTTGTCCATTTATAGCCCATTCACCCATTTTTATGTTCTTTATCGGTCCAGACAACCTTAGGTTAGGTTAGAAACTCCAGTCTGCAGTGAAAATGATTAGATGTGGGTCTCAAATTTTGGTATTGTAGAAATAAAAAAATATATGTAGAAGAGAATATGAATGCCAGTGGATTTGTAAAAACCTTCGAAACCCCTCTCTCTGTAAACATAGTGAAATAACTGGGATAGCCTAGACCAGCATTCTTTCATACTGTACAATTTAGACAATAGTTGTGGGCCACTAATGAACAGTACAGGCAATTAGGAGAAGAAAATAGGCAATATTTTCTTTAATTTTCTAATTAAATAATGAAAGATACTATTATTCAGGTAAAAACAGTAAAGGAGAACCAACAGCAGCAGAGCAATAAGCAAAACTATAGTTTAAAGCAGAACTTAATGCCGTGAAACTCTCTGAATATAAAAGTAGCGATAAAAGCCGTGATTTCACCTCTTCACCAAAATATCTGTGAAATATCATTGAAATAGCTTAACAAATGTGGCGATCCTGTGATCCTAATGAATCATCTCGAATGAGAATGGAAAGTCACAACTTTCAAGCTCACAAGCTGTGTTTTGACAGGGGTCAAAAACAGGGGTCAGACAGGGGTCTCTTAAAGACACAGAACAGCGAACACAGGAGGGACTGGGGGCCAGCAGCAGCCTCCTACGACTGACCGTCGCTGTATCTCTACTGCGACCCCCCAGGTTATTACAGCGACACACATGCAGGAATGATGAGGGGTTATTCAGCACTCATCACAATGCTGCATTGCTATTGACAAGAGTTTACTGTGGATACAATATTGTTGAGAGGGGCACTAAAAGGACCATATTTCCACAACACGCCATTTCGCCATTTTGTGTCAGCACAAACCCAATAAGCAGTGAACATGCAACACATGATCACCAAATAACATTAGCAGAACTTCAGCCATGAAATGTGGTTTAATGCGATGAGGAAGAAATGTACCAAGTCGTCACATCAGCGTCAGCTCAGAGACTGTTGATCTCTGATAAAAATGAGGAACTTCACTGCAAACAAAATTGTCTTGTCCACACACAGGAACGAGGTGTAGCCAGTGAGGCTCCAAAAGAGGAGAAAGAGAACTTGAGGGAAAAGAGAGGCAAAGACTGATGAGTAATGGTGAAAAAGTGAGGCGTCTAGAATTGGAAAAGTGGGGAGAGTAAAGAGAAAAAGAGAGGCTGACTGGAGGACAAGGACGAGAAGAAAGAGAGAGAGGAGGACACAGAAATGAGGAAAGGCAGTAATGGTGGAGAAAAAGGGGATAGAGAGATGGGGTGGGGGAGAGAGAGGGAGAGAAAGAGATGGGGGAAAGAAGGAGGGATGAGCATTGGAGAAAGACAAGAAAAAGGACAGTGAAGCGACAGTGGTGGGGGACAGAGAGAGACAGGGACTTGGGGTAGAGAAGGAGAGATGGGGACGAGGGGGGAAAGACAAGGAAAGGGGACAGAGAAGAGAGGGAGGTGGGAGGAGGGGCAGAGAAAGAGCGATGGGAGAAAGAGAGAGACAGGGGTGAGGGACAGAGAGAGAAGGGGATGAGAGACAGAGAGAGACAGGGATGGGAGACAGAAGGAGAGATGGGCACTGGAGTGTGAGGCAAAGAATGGGTCCAGAGAAACAGGGATGGAAGAGAAAGAGACAGAATAGGGAATGATAGGGAAAGAGACCAATACAGAGAAAGGAGAACAGGAAAAGCAGAGAATCTGAGACAGGAGAAACGAGAGTGAGGAAGAAATTGAGGCAAGAAGGACATGGAATGGAGAGATCATTCTGGAAAAGGGGAGAACAAAGAGATGGAAACGGAGGCAGAAAAATAGAAAGCAGAGAGAGAGAGAGATGGGGACAGGAGAGATGAAAGGACAGATGGGACATGGGGACCACAGAGCACACGGCCCTCTCACTCATGGGGACCACAGAGCACACGGCCCTCTCACTCATGGGGACTACAGAGCACATGGCCCTCTCACTCATGAGAAGCCTCCGGGTTGCACACACACTCGTGGGTTCAACACTTCACCTTGGTCGCAGAAGCGCCCAATATACTCGGTTTTTGAGCAATCGCACAGCGGCTCCCCATCTACCAGCGAGCAGCTGCCTCCGTTCTCACAGGGGTTCACCGAGCACAGGCCTTCCATGTCCAGGCCCACTTTCTGACTACTGAGGAGTCTCGGGCCCTGGGCGCCATACTTCAGGTCTGTGATAAGTCCCCTGAATGGCGGCTGGTCCTTCACGAGGGGCAGCGTCAGGGCGGACGGGCGGGTGTCCGGCGGAACGCCCCCCAGGAAGAGGTCGCTGACGATTTTCATGTACTGCCTCTGCGGCCGCACCTCCGCCACTTTGGTCTCGCTGTCCAGGCCCAGGACGGTCCGCAGGTTGTACCTGCTGAGCGTGGCAAAGTGCCAGTTGCTGTCGTTGACGCGCTTGCTGGAGACCACAGTGGCCTCGGCGCAGTCGATGCTGAAGCGCAACTGCAGCTTGCCGTCCGCCACCATGAGCTGCAGGAAGTCACAGTAGCCGCCGTCGTCGAAGTACAGCAGCAGCGCGGTGGACAGGTCCGTCTTGAACTGAAAGCTCAGGTCACTTCTGGTGCTGGCGTCCCAGCGCAGGTAGCGGGCCCACTGGTCCGGGACCCCTGTAAACTCCAGGCTGGAACACAGGCCTAGCAAAGTACTGAGCAGCAGCTGCACTGTGACCCAACAGCAGAGGGAACTCATTGTAGGTTGCGCCGGTAGGTGTGGGGAGCTATGATCCTTAACAGTAAGATACCATTGAACTTGCTTTGGCTCACAGAGTGATAGATCCCACGTACATCCGACGGCGCGCACACGGAAATATGTCACTAATAAGATCTGACGGGGGGAGTCTTCAGCTGGAGCAGAATGGCGGAAGGGAGACACGCGGCAGAGCTGAGGCCATGGAGAGGATGCAGTGCTCCAGCCGGCCCGCCCTGGGCTCCCCCTGCTCTTCAGGCTGCACGGCCCAGGCTACGGAAAAGCGCCAGGCCGCATCCCGTAGAGGCGGGTCTTCGGGCTGCCGTCGGCGTCGCGGCGCTCCTCATACTGTCCTCAGGGCGTCCCAGTCCATCGGACTGACACGGCGTCCTCTAAATCCCGTTACTATGGGAAACAGAGGAGAAAACGGTCACAGACCCAACAATACTGCCCGTGACTGGCTGCAGCCACTCCGCGTACGACCGGAGGGCGATCGTCCGGCCGCCGTGGATATTTTTTATTTCTAGACGAGAATTCCAGAAAATCCCCCAAACACAACGAAGCGGAAGATCAGGCAGACAGCAAAACGCACATCCAAAAATTCTCCTGTGATAAACAGTTAAAGTTGTTGGTATCAAAATCTAATTAAAAGTTTCCAGATATTTTCTCAGAAGGTTCTTGCGTCTTATCGGTCATCTCCTGTGTAAATTACCCACATTATTCTCATGGCTGTCCCAGCTATCAATCAATAGTGCAGTGCCTGTCTTTATCTGATGAGGGGAAATTAAAGCTTTTCTGCTGGATATGCGCTGAAAAATAAAACACAGTGACCAGCCGCCTGTCCGGGGAAAGTCTCCTTCATTAAGCGTGTGCAGCATGACTGCCCCGGTCCTAACTGTACAGACAGTGAGGTCCTCATGGGAGAACATACCAGCAAAAACAACGGCTTAAACCATGACAGCAACAATAAAATCGTCATCACACCCCCACCTGCAGCCAGCGTTCTCTAACCTTATGCACATTTGTAAGCAATATAAAAATGCTGAAATTAACATCATATTTTTCCATAGTATCGAGCATTTGCTCTGTTGAAATGCCAGTGAAACTCCACAGTACCTAATTTGCCGATTTCTATTGACTTTTTTTCCGTTATGTGGATGGACGGCACACATTGACAAAAAAGTCATTATTATCAAAAGTGTGGTATTAGCATTGACACAATATTGGCAGAGGTGTTACTACAATATTTATCCGGTGGTTCCTCAGACATTCAGTTACAATGTGTAACAGCGTTACGACACCCTTCACCTGATCTATTTACCCGTCAATACAGCACAGAGTTTGCCCTGCTGCAGACTGACAGACCAATTTATAACATGACCTTAACCATATTAAACTGACTTGTGATAAATGTGACCCATTCCACCTCTATGAACCACAAGGCGCAATGCAAATATTTAAGGACGGGAGCACAGGAAATCAGCACCATTTACATATCTGCCTTCAGAAAGGTTTCCAAATCAACACGGCCCTAAATGAGCAGATTATATTCATGAATTCATGTTTGCGTTGGGACCTAAAACCACTGTTGACACTTCAAATTGAATATTGGCTTTTGGGGAGGAGGCCCGCTTACCCTCCCGCCCGCCTTCCCTCTGGACGAAACCCCACAATGGAGGGTCTCCGATTCCATAGCCCAGCAGTAATATGATACAGAGAAACCTAACAGGCAGGTCCTGAGACAATGGACCCACGGATACGGCAGAACATCCGCAGTAAGGCGGGCCTGCAGCCCTGCAGAGCTCACTGAAGATGAGAGGAGGCCTGCTGAGCTCCGGTAACAGGCACCCAGCACATCACCTCCATCTAATGTTTTAACCAGAGTGACAGGCAGGGCTGGATCTATCTTATCAGGGGCCTCAGGCAAAGCTTTACTTGCAAAGCCCCCCTTACAACAAAACTGATGATCATTTCATTTCCTCCGCAACGCTGGTAACTCAAGGGCCCTAGGCCGATTCCGCATACAGCTAGAGCCAGCCATATGTATTTTTTTCCATGTTTTTTTTTTCTGGTGCCGTATTCTGATTGAGCCCTAAGCAGCCCCTACTTTGCCTGTGCCTGGAATCGGCCCTGGCGAAAGAGGAAACCGACAGAAAGGTGAAGAGGCTAAGCTGGACCAGGGCCCGTGCCCAGCGCCACACTGCGCAGCAGCGGAGACCGCAAATCTGGATCCCGACCGTAACAAAGGCGGGAAGAGCCTGCTGTGAAATGTGACACACATATTAAGGAGGAGAGTCTGCAGCTGGCCCGACGAATTACCGGGCGTACAGAGCTGCGGTTTCGCTGATGTGCCTAAATTACATGCCGTCTGGCCCGCAAAGGCAGTCACGCCACAAAATGTCCCCAAGAGCGGCTCCCACTGCCACCGCAAACCGCAGGAGAAGTACGCCGTTAAAATGTCCCCAAAACACAGGCGTCGAGCGGCCCCAACGCGTGACGTCATTACTTTGCGGTGCCGGCCCAACCTGCAGAGGCGAGCCGTGCTCAGAAGAACGGCGAAAAAAAATCCAGCCTTGCCTGCCCCACCCCCCAGCAGAGCGACGGATTCCAGTGGGCACTGCAGGGGAGACCAGCCGAGCAGACAGCACCCTCCACAAAACACGCGTTTTTAACGTCCTACACCACATGCACCATCATAGTAATAAAAACGTTATTACAAACACACTGAAAATGCACACGACCGGAGTCGCAGTCAACAGCTGCAAAATAAAGCAGATGGAAAAAACACAATTTGCTAAAATATTCGAATAACTGCACTTGGAACTGAGCTCTGATAAGGAAATGTATTATTCTACAAATGAAAATCTGTCGGGAGACCAGATAATTAAATATTTCAAATTCCTAAGAGTAGGGTTTTTTTCGTCTGCACTCCATGCGCCGTGGTAGTTAATTTAAATTTAAACGATCATTTATATATATTTTTGTTCGCAGCGAAGATTTCGTTGTACCTCTTCATCAACATCTCTGCCAAAATGCA
>JAABNY020000025.1:13363025-13374844 GCA_015164015.2 Brevimyrus niger | reverse complement strand
ATCCATCCATCCATCTTTGCATATCCAGGTCACAGGGGCAGCAGTGTGAGCAGAGATGCCTCCCTAGTCACCTCCACCAGGAGAAACACACAAACATCACAGCTAATCTGTTCACTTTTTGGTGTGATGCACTCCTTTGCTGAGCCGGCAGGGCAATATGTAGATGCACGGTAGCCTACCCTGTCACCCATGACCATTAGGGCCAGGGGGAGAACAGGAAGCAGCTCCCAGACGTACCTTCCAGCCAAATCACTCCTGGGGGAGATCTATCCGTGCAACAGCACTGAGCAGAGATAATCAGGATGAAGTCACTCTAGGAAATCGACTCGTGTCTTAGACATGAACAAGACTGAGCGGTCCACTGTTAATGGCTCTTACTACCAAAAAACTCCATAGTTATAAAAACGACTGTAACATCCAACCAAATCATTCCTTTGATGTACTGGCTGCATTTAGAGACTGGTACTGCTTGTGAGATGCTAATTAAAACATCGCGACACGGTGACCACTGAATACCGTGTTTGGACTCATGCCCACTGTCCAAGCAGGATCATGGGCACCCCGAAGAAACGCACAAAAGGCTTAATATTGTGTAATTGTTTGTTTACAATATTTACACAATTACAATATATTTTCTTCAGGTGGCTGTTTCCAATAAAAGGGGCGAACACGGTTGACATTTGGCAAAACAGAACCCCTGTCTTTGTGTAATCAGACGGCATCCGCTGAAATCAGTTATGCAAACCCCAGCCGTAAATCCGTAATAAAAAAGGCAGCTAAATACGGGGTGAATCCGGGAGAATTCGTACAGCGCAGAGTCTCCTCCAGGCCTGGGAGAACCTACAGAACTCCCAGCCCGAAAACGGCGCCATTACGTAGATGATTGCATTTGGCAGCTCTGGGGCCTGCACTTTGATCAAGATGGATGGGTTTTTTATTACACTCAGACATGGATGCAGCGGGTCCCTCTGCGTTTGCCTACAGAGGTCGAGTCTAATTAAGACGAGGAGACTCCGATAAAAGGCCTTCACGAGCCAGGCGTGACGATGCAGACGTCCAGGGTGGGGTCAGAGAGGGGGAGGCGGGGCTGACAGTACAGTCGTCCGGGGAGGGGTCAGGGAGGGAGACCTGGGTTGGTGATGCAGACATCCGGGGGGGGGTCAGTGAGAGAGACCTGGGCTGACTATGCAGACGTCCGAGGGGGTCAGGGATGGAGACCTGGGCTGACTATACAGACGTCCGAGGGGGTCAGAGATGGAGACCTGGGCTGACTATGCAGACGTCCGAGGGGGTCAGAGATGGAGTACTTTAAAAGCCCAGTGATCTTGCAGTGGTGGCTCATCACACAATCATCAGAACTGACTGACTCAGTCAAAGCTTGGTCAAAGTAGCCTTTATACAGCTTCTGTGGCTGGGCTTACTGGTCTGGATTTTAACTAGTGACATCATCAGCTCCATTTCACTTTTTTTTCCCAGCACACACACAAGCCCCAAGCCTTTCTTCAGGACCCATTATGAGCACAATGGTCTATATCTCCCTCACATTCGCATTCAAAAGAGCACCAACCACTAATGGAAAGACATTGTGACAAACGTAAATAAAAACAGACAATTAATTTGAGATCAGTAAAATCATGAGTCATCACACTTCCAGGTTCATCAGGCAGGGATAAGAAACTTTTTGGCTCGCAGAAAACTTTATCCAAAAGCCTATTAGGAATTAAGGTAAGCAAAGGGAACAGGGGGAGCTAGAGGGTGGATGTGAATGGAAACAATAAAATTCTCGTAATGCAAAAAAAAAACAATATTCATAAATGTTTGTTTACATATATAAGAGGCAATAAAAAGCTATTCTTCCATGACAATAAACAAACAGTAAATGTTTACATTTTCTCGTGTCTTCTATAGAATCCAGCTATTCAATGTGAGTGATGCTTGATGAAGATGACAATGGCCTTTTGTCATAATAAAGCCTCAGTCTTCCTCCACCCTCAGTCGTGTCCTTCAGTCCACATGGAGGATCACTGTGCAAACGGGAGCCAGCTGACCAGGTTTCTCATCCAGCTGCCGAACGTGGAGGCCTTCATCCACAGGAAGAGTTCATACAGGTTGATCTGCCACAGAGTGAGAACCTCGGACAGGAAGATCCGCAGCCAGCGAGGTCTATATCTGGCTTTACTTCTGCCATGCCTGCAACGGAGGGATTAGTGGTCAGGAAGAGAGAGATACAAAGAGTTTCCATCAAATGCCTCGGAACACTTGCTTGGATGCAGGTTTTTACTGATTTCAGAATTACCAGCAGCAAAATACCTACGTCCAAACGCAGCAGCAATTCATCACAAGTCATTTATTTTGATGAGCCGCCCAGCAAAGCTAAAAGCACAAAAAGCCTGGGAACATTCACTGTACAGGAGTGCTTCCAACGCACCGTAAAAGGAGTGTATAATGAGGTAAATGAGCGTGGCGGCTGAAGGCTCTCACTGCGGCCAGGCGGGGGGATGCTAAGGAGCTCAGCGACACCCAGGGAAGCACTGCGGCCTCCGACCGGCGAAAGACAGCAGAGCGCCGGGCGGAAACGCGAGTGTGACGACGCACACATCTGTCAGGGATCTCCCAAAACGAGGCTGGAGGCGGCGTGGGTGTTTCCCGTCGGCGTGACACGTGACGCTTTGTTATCCAGTGAGACGAATAATGGAAGGACGTGGGGGTGGGATCCCCGATGTGATGAGTTGTGAGACAACATGCTGGATCCACACAGGCTTGAGAAGGACTTTGGTGGGTTATAATTTACTAAAATGGTTTAAAAAGAGCATTGATACAGGCCTATGGAGACACCTTCAAAGAACCAGTAACTCTAGCAACCTTGAGAAAGATTAACTCTACCCTGACTACCCAGCAGATACGAGTAATGTTCCCCTCAGTCTGTACGTTCTGTAAGAGCAGAGTTCTCCTCAGTCTGTACGTTGTGTAAGAGCAGAGTTCTCCTCAGTCTGTACGTTCTGTAAGAGCAGCGTTCCCCTCAGTCTGTACGTTGTGTAAGAGCAGAGTTATCTTTGATCTCTGGAGCATGCAGTGAAGTGGGCCTTTGCAGTGCAGTGCTCTGTGCATTAAAACATTTACCGTTATTCAATATTTTGAGATGGCCTGAAAGAAGAAACATTAAAGAGCTTGTTCAATAGATCAGCAGAATGTACGGAAAGTTTATCTGATAAAATGCTTAGTGCCCACAGAACTCGGGCCAAAACTAAGAATTTTGGCTAAGAGGGACGGTGCCCTGGTCTGCAGGACGGCTGGGCTGTTTTCAGGACGAACAAATGAAAAAATGATACCGGGAGATGGTGGTTTGCTCACAGTGGTGTAGCGCATGTCTTTGGAATGATCAAGACGCCGACAGTGTTAAATATGTGAGTAAGACAGAAGGCCAGGGGAATCAGGTGGTGGTGTGGGGGGGGGGGGGTCCTCTATGCTGACAGCCAGCCAGCGTTGCTCAGCTCATGGTTGTCTTCTGTCTCAATAGGGGTGCTGGTGCAGCCAAAAGGTCACTAATACGTCTTACGGGACAATATAAACACCGCCTGCCTCAGTCTGGGTCCCAACGATTTTTTCCCAAGACAATACCAGCGCGCTTCATTAAAATGCGATCCATACGCCACTAGAAAGGACAGCGAAGTCGCGGAGTTCATTCCCCTGCAAAACCTGCGCCTCGAAAAGGCGCCAACGTTTCCAGCTTGTCCGAAGAATCAGATCACAGGTCCATCATTTCCATCGTCTACACAGGTCCGGCTTTGAGTTTGCTGCAGAAGCGTTTCAGGGAGGTCCGGAGGGCCCAACCCTTGCAGAGATCCTGAGGGCCCAACCCTTGGGGAGGTCCTGAGGTCCCAACCCTTGGGGAGGTCCTGAGGGCCCAACCCTTGGGGAGGTCCTGAGGGCCCAACCCTTGGGGAGGTCCTGAGGGCCCAACCCTTGGGGAGGTCCTTCACCAGGTGCAACAGCAGGGAAGCCCAGCTGATCATCCCCCGGCCCTCACACACAGATCTGTCCCTTTTGTCCCTTACGTCCGTTCTAACAGGTAGCACAGTGACTTGGCAGAGGACTCCGAGAAGACCAGTGTGAGTCTGCTAAATACTGCCAACCCTACCCACTACACAAGGACATGCTGTTCAGGTGTGACTGCAAACGGCCTTTAGCGTCTCACTGCGCATTAGCACTCTGTGTGCGCGTGTGTGTGTGTGTGTGTGTGTGTGTGTGTGTGTGTGTGATGGGAGACAGACTGAGAAAGTCTGACAGAGCATAAAGCATTGTCTGCATTTCCTCTCAAAATAGAAGCCTTTTCCAGATTTAAATATGAGGTCAGGAATAATTAACTGCAGTGGGAAAAGTGTCACAAACACAAGTGAATGAGTGTGTGAGTTGGTGACTGAATGAGCGACTGAACGAGTAAGTGAATGAATTAGCCAATGAGTGAGTGAGTGAGTGAGAAAGCAAATGAACGAGCGAATGAGCGTGTTAGTGAGTGAAGTGAGTGAACAAATGAGTAAGGAAATGTGTGAGTGAGTGAGTGAGTGAGTGAGTGAGAAAGCAAATGAACGAGCGAATGAGCGTGTTAGTGAGTGAATGAGTGAAGTGAGTGAACAAATGAGTAAGGAAATATGTGAGTGAGTGAGTGAGTGAGTGAGTGAGTACCCAGCAACTGCATTCCCACCTATGCCCTACACCACATTAGGCTCCATCCCTCGAGCCGTGAGTATAACGTATAAAACAAGTCCCAGCAGAACACACGGCCGTGCCCCCCCCCACCTGGACAGGGCGCGCACGCAGCACCGGGACATATTCAGGAAGGAGCTGGAACTGGCGCGCGTCTGCAGGACCGTTTCGATGCCGCGCAGGAGGTCGTTGGTCTTCAGAAGCAGCAGCATCTGCCGGGGGACCTTGTTGAGGAGCTCGCTGATCTGGGGCAGGTAGCGTGCGGCGTTTGCACGGATCTCCGTGTCCTGCACAGTCACATGGAGAGACGACGTCAATGTGACCCGCGGAAGGCTCTGGAAGGTCCATCCAGCCGCAACCTGTGATAGGGGATCCAAAGACACCAGGAGTGAGGTGAGGGCAGCGCCCGCAAAGACATGGCATGCGAGTGCAGCCAGGCCTGTCGCCGTTTCAGTTACACAACAACGCTTTGGGAACCGACCCTAGGAGCAAGATTCTTCATACTTGTGTGACCTGAGCCCAACATTTAGGTCCAGCAGCCCGGTCTGAAGAAGGGATTTCGGCCTCAGAAATAAAGATTTTATTCGCGTTCCCGCGAGTGGATTTAATTTCTCACCTTCGTCGGCTCAGGTAGAGCCAACAGCATGAGTCTCTCAGCTGGACTCTTTCCGTCACGTCGCATTTCAGGCGCGCGGGGCCGATCCACCCATCCTGTCAAGCGGCCATCAGTGGAGAGGCCACTGCTCGGGAAACAGAGCCGACCCAGTAATAGAACACCAGCCAGCCTCGTACGACATCCATTTTCTCGTTTATTCTTTCTCTCGCAGCCTCCACCGCTCCGGCCAGGCAACAACAGCAGCTTTAGCAGACAATAGGCACAGGTGTGTCACAGGGGACTTGCTTCTGGGCCTTATCTGTGTGTCACCCCAACCTCTCACAGCAGGCCAGCTAGAGGCCCCGACTCCGGTCCAACTTCTCCTCCGTGACACACCTTCAGCTATGCCCATGTACACGCAGGCCCCTCGTCACAGACTGACACGCGCTTTGCTCGTGATTTCTGACATCCGGTTCTACTCGATCCTCCTTTGGCTTTGAGATCATGGTCCTGATAATTCCACACTTGACGGCGGTCAGTGTCTGCAACAGAACAAATCTGATGACCGCAGCTGCCATATTTGGTGTGTTGATGGGTCGACCACGGGAGGGACTGGTCCGAGGGAGGCCCACTTGTCTAGACGCAAGGGTCTGCCTTGGGAACCTCGACGTACAACACTTAGTTCAGACTTACTCACAGCAACTTAGGCTTACACAAATGTCATCAAGACACTGAGGACTGATCAACAACAGGCAGTAGAAGAAAGTAAACAAAGGAAAGACAAGTAGCTGGAGTGAAATGGGCCCTGCTGTCTGTTATGGAGACCGACACGTTCCGATTCTCCCCCAGATGTGAATCAAACACGGCACGTTGTTCATATCGAGGGTCAGAGACAATGGCAGAAGATGAAGAGCCACATGCGGCAAGGTCGGTGTGACGTGCGGTAACAGGATTACGCCGAAATAAGCTGTAAAAGCAGCTGACATCACATGTAAAAGCATCCGACTCGGGTTAAAAGAAACGCAGTGATCTGAAGAATGAGGGGCGATGCAAAGGCTTGTGTTTAGGACAAACCATGCAGCCGTAATGCCTCAAACTGATAACGCGGGTCTTCCAGAGAGCACAATTAATTAAGAACTTCCGGGAAAGTGATTAGTCAGCTGGCATCCACCCACAGACCGACAGCCTTGAATTACACAGCTACTTCTACAGCTACTTCTACAGTTACCTATACTTGTGAGCCAGTGAAAAGAGTGTGGCAAATCGAAGTGCAATCTCCGTAGCGCACGCTACTTCTGAGACACGCATACCCAGAATGAACGCTCCTTTAGACGGCTACCATGAAAATCAGGAAGTAGGCGAGAGGTTCACACTCCAAGGCCCAGCTCCATGTCCCAGAGGACGCTTTGGCACCGAGCTCAACGCCTGACAGCACGAGCTGTAATTTAATAACTACAATTTCTGTCCCATAACTAAAAAAACATCTAGCAGCTACCTTATGTTTATGCTAATCCCTAAAGCCCCGTTTATATGATTCCGGCAGGGAGATTAGAGGGTAAGTGGATTCCAGTGCTGCAGTGCTTGTGTGGGACGGAAGAGGGACTCCGAGCAAGAACGGCACAAAACTAGAGGAGAATTTCTACATGACCCCTAACCCTGCCCTCAGGCCTGAGTAATCGAGCATCGACTCTCCAGGCAGGAAGCGTAGCCGAACCCTAACCTGAACACTGACCTCCGCATCAATCTCCATGGCGCCCCTGCGTCACGTCCTGACAGCTCTGCCGCACTCTCTGCAGAGGCAGGCTGCCGTGTGACCGGTGTCAGAATTGGTCTCGTTACTTTTTTAAAATTATTATTATTATTTTTTTTTAACCATCAAAGGAACACACAAGCCCCCTGAAAGCACCATCCCCCCCGCCCCCCCGGTCTGACGAACTGGCAGCCCCCAGCTCTGCTCTATTTCGGGACGCGACAGAGCGGAGACCACGTGGGGACGTAGGCGAGGGATTAGCGATGCGCAGGATTTCCGCCGCGGCACAACGACTACAGGTGACACACAGAGCTTTTCTGTGTAGGCCTGAATACAGAACGGCACCCGAAGCGTCTCCTGCGTATGTCCGGGGGGGGTTAAGCAGACACAGGGGTCCTCTGTGATCTGCCTCATATTTTTAACACACGTAACATGTCGTCATAATCGTCATAATCACAAGACATTACTGCGTTGTATTTACTTAGTCAGACAGCCCCGGGAGGAATGGAGGGTTAAGGCCCTCAGCTCAATGGTGAAAACCTCTGCCAGCACTAGGAACTGAACTGGTGACCTTCTGGTTGCAACCACAGCACCCTGACCCACTGAGCTGCATGCTGGCCCTATTGTCTGCCAAAATGTTCAGAAAAGCAGCCACAATGCCTGCAGATGGAGTCTAAGTTCTAAAATCCCCACCGACGTTACATGACCGACTCAAAATGAAGGGGTTGGGGGAGGTCAGCGCTGGGTCACTGGCTCCCTGTGCTCCGGCTCCCTGTGCTCCGGCTCTCTGTGCAGACAGTGACTGAGTCAGGCATCTATCGCCCGGGTGCAACACACCACCCAGTCCTGATATACAGAGGTCTTGGTGATGGGGGGGGGGGGGGGGATCATGATCAATGGTACAGCTGACTCCACCCAGTGGCTTCCTCCGCTCTGACTCCACCCAGTGGCTTCCTCCGCTCTGACTCCACCCAGTGGCTTCCTCCGCTCCGCCTCCCCCAGGGACTTTCAAAAACATGGTGTTGATCAGCACCGGCATCACAGCAAACACAGAATACAAAATAATCTCTCTCCTGGGACGGGTACGAGTGCAGTAAGCTGGGGATCTATCCATCCCCAATGCAGACCCCATTAGCATAGAGAGAGACCGGGAGGCTCCTCAGGCCTGGAGTGTCGGGAGCAGGGCCTGGTGTGTAACGTCACGGCGAAGAGTAAAGTGCTCCGAGAACAATCAGAGGAAAGAGGGAAGTGTCAAAATAAACGAGAAGGGTGGGAAAATTACTGAGGCTAAAAAAACCATTCATCACTTCAGTTCTGTCAAAACAATAATATTATTATAACAAGAAAGGATAAAATAAATATAGCCTTCAGTGCGCCCTGAAGTACAGGATTACTTTGCACAGCACCTAACCATCGCACTGCTGTTCTGGAGTTAGGGTTTAGGGTACAGCTTATTGACATGGGACAGACAGGAGCCCAAGAGACGGTAATTAATCCTCCTTGGCCAGTATTAATTGCAGCATTTGCATTCAGGGCATTTGGGAAATGTAATGCTGCAGACGACAGCCCAGACTGGCAACCCGGCAACTCAAAGCCGTCACGGCGGTTAGTCGCGCGGCCGTCAGATGTAGCCCTCAGACAGGTTCCAGCCACAAGGGGGCGCTCCGCCAAATGGCCCCAGACACACTAGCACCCATAGACGGGCCACCTGTAGAGAGAGGGAGAGAGAGATGCTGATAGACATGGGCAGCGTTTCCCAATCCACTCCTCAGGGACCCGCAGACAGTCCGTGTTTTTGCTTACCGGGGGGGAGCGAAAATGTGGACCGGCTGTGGGTCACGAAGGACCGGACTGGGAAACAATGGACAAGAGGACCAGAGGACCAGAGCGCAGAGACGAGCAGGAGGCACCTGCTCTGGGCGTCCTGTAGGCCCTGCAGACACCGCGGCACCGGCGAACCAGCCGCTGTCAGCACATAGCCCTCTGCACTTCCACCCGAGTCACGACAAGGTGAACCAGAGGGCGACGTACGCGTACCGTCGGGGAGAATGGCGGCAAGAAGGAGACAAGCGACCCAGAAGGCGACGCCAAATGGCGGCAGAGACTCCTCCGTTTTCCAGGAGAATCCAGGACAGCCGCTGACAAATAAATTACAACATGACAGATTTCCTCTAGAGCGGGCAGGGTGCTGGGGTAGGAAGGGTTAAAGGCACAGGAGTCTGGATCCGGTGCGGTTCCTGGCCGGGAGGGTCTTCATTTCCACTTGGCATTCTTTGGTTCAAAGCACAGTGGCTACATTTTCATTTTAGAATAAACTCAATTTCAGATAAACCGCGCCGGACCAACAATGCGGCTGCGATTGCTCCCCGCGCGCCACCTCCAGAGGCAAAGGTGTTTTCTTAACACGACGTCGGCTTTCTTCTCCATCAAGCCCACGGAGATAAAAGGGAGCCGGGGTGCGGACGCCCCCCCCCAGGGAGATGTGAGGAGGCGAGGCAGCCCCTGTCACAACCCACCACGCCGGTCCGGCCTGGCCGCTCGTAAGCCGACAGCCTGGGGTGAGGAACATTCCAGGAGGGACATACAGGCCAGCGTGCAGGTGGTGGAGGGTTCGTCAAGCACCTCCATACTCCCTCCCGTCACAAAGAGCGACATAATCCACACTCTGAGCTGTCATGCAAGTAACCATACTCCATACTGTCATTACCACTGCCGTACTCCACGCTCTGAACTATCAGGGAAGTGACCATACTTCATACTGCCAGAAGCACAGCCGTATCCATACTTTGAGCTGTCGTGGAACTGACCGTACTCCATACTGTCACAGACACAGCCATACTCCACACTCCAAGCTGTCATGAAACTGACCGTACTCCATACTGTCACAGTCACAGCTACACTCCACACTATGAAGACAAGACCATAATCTGAACTCTGAGCTGTCATGTATGTGATCACAATCCATGCTGTCTTAGATAGGACAGAGTGCGGCTCAGAGGGCTAAGGCTCCGTGCCTCTGATTCAAAGAGTATCAGTTTGAGCCAAGCGTTGGCAGAATAGGGCCTTTGAGCAAGGCCCTAAAGACCCACCCCAATGGGCACTGCTGCAAATGGCTGCCAAACTTGCTCTCACCTGCATATGTGTCTGTGTGCCATGGAGACCAAGCTGGGGGAGAGAAAAGAGAATTTTCCCGCAGGGATCAGTTAAGTGCCATTATTATTTATTTATTTATTTATTTATTTAATTTCAAGGCCACACGCTAAGCTGTCGTGGAAGTGACCCAGGTGTGAGAATTCTAACTTAACAGTCCTGTATCTAGTAACACAGCCATTCTCCATACACTGGGCTATCACTGAAGTCACCATACTCCATACACTGAGCTAACACTGAAGTCACCATACTCCATACACTGGGCTATCACTGAAGTCACCATACTCCATACACTGGGCTATCACTGAAGTCACCATACTCCACACCATCACAGTCATACTCATTGTCATATACATCTCAAGCATAAAGTTACATAAACCAAACAACAGACATGTAGTCACTGTGGAGCTCACAAAGACATCCCTATATGTTGCTTTTAAGTGCTATGTTATATTTTGTGGTATTCTCCCCCTGGTTATGAAAACACATTTAAAACGAACACTGAATGGAAAAGCCTGAAAGGGCAGGAGAATCAAAGGCAGAGCCTGAGATGCACGGTGACATCACCGCTTAGAGCCCCCGGCGTGTCAGGCGGCTCCCGTCTGCGGCTCCAGGTTCCTCGGCGTCCTGCCTTGCTATCGCCCCCCATCGGCCTCCACGGCGCAGGGGCTCACTCTGGTCCCAGTGCACTCCTGCACGCCGGCGCCCCCTGTGGGGCGACACGGCCGCCGATTCCCAGCTGCGTCACGGGCTTGCGAACGCGGCACGAAGAAGCGCCGTGTGCTGTGGGTGCGAAGTGACCCCCACACAGAGGCTAACGTCAGCACACCCCTTCCTCCACATGAGGACCATAGGCAACAAAACAGGTCAGTGGGGACCAGCCTTGTCATATTACATGTTTCCCAAGCATTCCCATGGTGTGTCCAGAGAGCAAGTACTTCTATATCCTAGTTTTTACAGAAACAGAATCACCAGAGTCACACTGTATGTGTGTCCTGAGCAAATATTTCCATATGCTGGCTTATCGGAGCAGAACCAACAGAGTTGCCGTATATGCATGTCCTAAAAGAATAATTCCACCTCTGCCCACTGTGACTACCACAACATCTGTTAACACGTGATTAAACATCTGGATGTTATTACCAACGTTCAGAAAACTGCCATACAGCTACCCAGGTTCAGAAAACCATTGAAAGCAATCGTTATGAATGAAAAGTAAGCAAAGAATGTTTCAATTACTGCCATAGTGGTATTATGTTGGTATTGCACAATTAGGCAGCCACAGCACAGGCTGTTAATCTTACTCTGAGCTCCCACCGTTTAAGTAAGAACAACCTGTGTTGTCTAGGTCATTTTGCCACCCAGAGCCTGCAGGTTCCGATGATAATCTAACAACCCTGGAACCTCAGGGTACACTTTCACTGCAGCAGGAGCCATACGGATGTCAATGGGCGTCACTGGTGGCGGTCACCACTCCGCCATGGTTGATGGCATCTCAAGTAGGTTGAGAAGCAACGGAAGGCTCCATTGGGACAGGAACATACCAGGCCACACCTCAACAGCCTGGACTCAATCTAAGGAAATCCGAAGGGACCCGATGTTACAGGAACCTAAAGAGGC
>JAABNY020000025.1:13349693-13362925 GCA_015164015.2 Brevimyrus niger | reverse complement strand
CCAGGCCACACCTCAACAGCCTGGACTCAATCTAAGGAAATCCGAAGGGACCCGATGTTACAGGAACCTAAAGAGGCGTCCCCCTCTTTACAGGAACCTAAAGAGGCATCCCCCGTTACAGGAACCATAAAGTGGCATCCCCCGTTACAGGAACCATAAAGTGGCATCCCCCGTTACAGGAACCTAAAGAGCCATCCCCCGTTACAGGAACCATAAAGAGGCATCCCCCTCTTTACAGCCGCACCCTAGTGGGCCTCAACACCGACAAACGCCACTGTGCTACGGTAAAATTCTGCTGCAGTACTCGCTTTTGGCTGCGAGCTCCACATCCAACAGCACACAGTGGGCGTCGGAGCAGAGTGCATAATGAAAGGTTGAGCATCGCGCTATTTCCAGCGCATTACACTCCAGGCCAGACCCAACACAAAGCCATTAACGTCTAAATGCCGCGTCTGACACTCGCCTGCTAGCATGTCTACTTCCCATATTTCTACTGCTGCCGTGAACATCAGGCTCCGGGGGCTCTGTGCATGTGCCGGTGCTCAAGCCCAAAGGACCCGGCGGCCCTGGACAGAGTTTACATTCTCCTGAACCACCTTTGCCCTGGACTGCTTTCCCTTGCTTTTAGACCCACGTTGCAGGTTTGAGTCTTCATACCAGAGCAGAGCTACCAAGTGGGCTTGTCATTTAGATCAAGCCGTCCAGCTCCGGCACTTGATATGACAAAATGAGCTCGGTGCGTATCCTGCTGATCTTCTGAAATCACGGAAATGGAATATTTTAATATTGATGTTACACAGCATACAGCTATGAATCCTAATGGCAATAGTGCGACGGTGAAATGCAGCAGAGAGCTCTCCACATCAGGGTACGAGGGCCTCTTCACCGTACACAGCCCACGGAGGAGAACCTGGCAGTCTGAGAGGAACCTCCGCGAGGTTCACACTCCCCCACATACATCATCACACAACAGGCAGCCCACGGAGAACATGGGAGAGATTTCTCTAGGAAACTTAAACCAAGGTCAGTACGGATCCCACAGCATAATGGGGAATCAAGGCTGTAGACTTAGTCTCAACATAGGTTGGGACCAAATCAGGCCCGAACTCCTCACCCCGCTAAACACACAATATTCCCACAATATTGGTAGGGACATGCCCCCCCCCCCTCCCCCCAATACCCAAATCGATGCCCTTAGGAAAAAACCTACCTGCAAAGCATCTACTATAACACAGAACGCTCCCATCAGTGCAAGTCTGTCAGGGTCCAAGTCAATCAACACTTAAGGCTGACTTATACTTCAACAGTGAATATGCGGTAAGTACAGTGCAGCTTGAAGTGCGACTCCCCAGAAGTGGAAGTACACATTGCGGGGACGCAGATCAAATCGACTGTGATTTGTCCACTTGGTAGCATCGTACGTCCCCCTACACAAATGTTTTGTTGTTGCTTCTTGGCAGCTGGGGGGGGGGGGGTATTTCAGTGGTGGACAAGTCCTGCGTATTACGTCGCCAGCCTGCTGTGGTCACTCACCATGTTAAAAAACACAGTTGCCGTTCACACCAGGGCTACACAATATTGGAAAATTTCAGATACTGCAATGTGATTATTATTTTTTTTTTTAATAAATATTGAGATATTTATAAAGCAAAAAAGGAGTTCAAAATACGTAATTATCACATAAACTCATCTACGGGTGATTTAAACAGGAAGGGTGAAAATGATTATGATTGGCTTGGAGAGAAAGCAAGAAGAGTTCATGCAAAAGCAGTAGGGATAGACGTTTAACTGGTCTTCAAATACCAGATAATCTTGACATAATCATTAAAACTGCAAAGCTTGCTAAGGTATGTTTCTAATAACAGAGTAGAAATGTTTTAGCCAAAGAGCACCGTGCTCAGCCGACTAACGTTTTGGCGACGCAGACTGACACACAAACACAAGTGCACAAGTATAAATGCTCGCAATGCTGTTGGCCAGGTTCATAGACTACAGAATATGCTCTGAGTATAAATCAGCCTTTAGAGTCCAGAGAGCAGCAGCAGCATTGAGACAGACCACCCTACTACCTACCAAGGACTCAAGTTAGGACCCAACCAAACTTAGATCCCCAGGTAGACCTACCCTTCTACAGCCCTGTGAAGGGCACAGTTCAGGAAAGTCACCGATTGTCAGGAGTACAGCAACTGAACCTGCCCAGCATCACTCTGGCCTCCAGGAAGCATGAGGAGGATGATAAAGCGACGGCCCCCCAAGTGGTTCTGCAGAGTACAGGTCATCAACACCTGCCTGCTGAAGTTCATTGCCCAAGATTTCCTACAGATGCTTAAATGATTATTGGCTAATTGAACGCATCATTGTTTGGTTAAATGATGCTAGCAGTAAGATTTTGTCACTTATAGAACCAAGTCCAAATCACAAACCATCAAACTGCGACTTAATGACCCTGATTATCGGAGACGTGATTTCATATCATCCCCAGTCTTTGTTCCCAAAAACCTTTCCAATACCCGCCAAAGACACATGCGCCACTATTGTAGAACGTCGCCAGAACAGAAAGGTCTCTTTTCAAGCAAATATTAAAAGGAGACAAGCAAAGCAGGAGTGAAAAGAGAACATTATGGATCCGAGCTGTGAACTTGGATAGTGGGGCTTTCAGCATGATGAGTGAAGTAAGGGAACGGGTCATCAGACCAGCGGGCCTAATGCGACATCCTGCTCCAGCAGGCATCAAGATCAGTTCACCAGTTCAAACCTTGTCCTTATATTCAAATTGGGCCCTTGAGCAAAGCCCCTGACCTCTGAAATGCTTCTGAAACGCTTGGACTCCAAGGTTCACTCTCAACTACATAGAAGTCTTTGTATTCTCAAAAGGAGAGAAAGATGGGATATATCAAAAGGAGCATAACAGAAATATATGGACGACGTTCTGCTGCTGACTGCTCAGGGACAAGCCGCAGTGACGGGCCTGGGTTTCTGGTCCAAATGAGCTCTCACCTAGCAGCCCAGTTTCCATCCGTTGCCATTACTACACACCACATAACAATATGCCTTTATGGGTTCTTTCTTATGTAAATCAGACAGCGTCCTTAAGAATGTCACGGTTGTACACAGCGAAGCAGCCATTATAACTGGCTGTAATTACCCAGGGCCAGACTACTTCTAAACAGACCCATAATTTGAGGTAGCAAGCTGGCTGCTTGCGTTCCAGTTGGCAGAGTAAGAAGGTGACAAGCAATCAGTCCAGCCGGGGCAACGGCCTTGCAGGTGTCACGTTACGGCCACTGTAGCTTAAGCAGGTACGAAGGGGAGCCAATGGCAGAGAACGAGCATTTAACAAAGCCGTGATTAATCGAGCAATTAATGAAAAGTTCTCCGATTTCAAAAGGGAGCTCTGCATATTATAGAACATCTAGCATAATCTAATGAATAATCTGGTGAGGTCTGGGGCAGTGGATACTCAGCCAGTAAGATTAGAGGCAGCAGAAGCCAAGTAAGCCAGCGTGGTTAAAGGCAGCAGAAGCCAATTAAGCCAGCGTGGTTAGAGGCAGCAGATGCTTAGTTAGTCAGTGAGATTAGAGGCAGCAGAAGCCAAGTAAGCCAGCGTAGTTAGAGGCAGCAGATGCTTAGTTAGCCAGTGAGGTTAGAGGCAGCGGAAACCAAGTAAGCCAGCGTGGTTAAAGGCAGCAGATGCTTAGAAAGCCAGTGAGGTTAGAGGCAGCAGAACCTGAGCAAGCCGACAGCTGACCTAAAGGTTATCCCAAACACCTGCATATACACTGGCGCTTTGTGGAATGAGAACGCCCACCGTTGCCTTAGGAGGGCAGAGCTGGGCCGTGTACAAGGTGAGCTTCGAGAGTCTTCCCATTGTCCTGTTAGCTCACCTCCAGGTGAAGCCCTCAGCATGGCATTCCCCCGCAGCCAGGGATTCCTCAGGGCCACAGAGGCTTTGTGTGATGGCCAGTGTCCTCTCTGGGCTACCGAGGGCAACAGGCCGTTAAAGAAAAAAGGCCCGGGGATGGAACGACTTACGAATAGCCATTGCTGAGCCTTCCTGGTATCTGTACCGGTTCAGTGACGTCCCAGAGAAGGGCTGCGGCCGTCCAGGCCTGGCTCGGCCGCGGAGCGCGTGCACAGCCACAGAGCAGCGACGAGAAGCTCGCAGGTTGCGCAATGGATGTAAAAATAGAGCACAGATGGTCCTCCCCCCAGCCCAGCACAGGGGGAGCCTCCAGGCCGCTACCAGCACCACTCACGCGTGTGCTTGAGTCACACGCAGCCCACCGGCCCATCCCCCAATGCCCAGCCCCCGCCCTGGCAGACACAGCCAATCGCAGAGGGGGTCACTTACGCCCCCGTGTTTTCACCAGGACGTGGAGCGGGGGCTTTCTGCGCACGAAAAACAGACAGGAACGGCAAACAGGTGCGTTCTGGAGGCGCAGAGGGTACATGGTGACCATCAGCACGGCAGAAAACGCCTTGACCATAAAGCACCAACGTCGCCAAGGCAACGGGCACCCGCTGACGCTTCTGAGTCCAGAGCAGACGCCTCGCGGATCACAGGGGACTGACAGACCTGAGACCCCCCGCATGCGGGAGCGGCAGCACAGGGTCGTACCTCCAAGCTCGTCACGGCGGTCCGACTGATGCCGGCGTTGAGGGATGTCCAGGAACGGGCCGTGAGCACGCAGGCAAACAGCGGGAACATGTCTCCAGCTCCCAAGCGGCGGCTGTAGCGCTCAACGCCCTTCATGTCCGCTTTCATCAAGGCTCGCCACAGCCGACAGTAGTCCAGACGGAAGGCCTGGTTGAGAACCTTAGAGAGAGACGCACACCAGAGAGTCACCGCCGAGCCGCGGACCGCCCTGCAGAGCCCTGTAGCCTGAAGTGATCTCCAACCCAGCAGCTAAAGACTCCAAACTGATCCGGGATCAGTAGTGCAAGGGGTGGATACGCTTATCCAGGCAAAGTGCCACAGGCCAGTGAGGTCTCACCTGATACAGGCCATGGTCAAGCAGCACTATTTCACTCCTCCTGCTTGTGGGACACTTCCGGACCAGGACGTTACCAGGGTGGGGATCACAGTGCACAAAACCATGGACAAAGATCATCTCGCTGTACATCTTCCCCAGGTTCCTCGATATCTGCGGGAAAGACACACCGTAACTGCGCATGCTGGCATGTGACCTCAACTGCATCACTGCAAACACATAATATCCACAGATCTCCAGTGGGAGCAGGGATGCCCAGGATGGGGAGCTCACTGGGGGCTTCCCTCCCTGCCGATGGATACGGGATCTCCTCCCGGGAGGTCCGTCACGGTAAAAACCCCTCATGTGAGAAAATTCAACGTCTGGGGAAGGTACACTGATAGCCAATACCCCCGTCCGGTTACGTTTAACATATTTCGCAGACGTTTTTTTGTCCAAAGTTATATAAATATGGGGCACATGGCGCAATTGAAACATACATGCTGTCAAGAAGGTCACCAGGCATAGGTGCAAGTAAGCCGAGTTTCCCAATGAATATCCAGGTACAACAGCAGGACTGCAGGAGGAGCTAGAAGACAACTAGACAACTACATCTGACAAAGCAAGAACCTAATAAGGACCAGACGTACAACAAAAGAACGTTATTCAGGGAACACAAAGGGCTACGTAGATGGATATTTCCCGGGTGGCATCTAAATGGCAGAGACCAACGTGCAGAACTGCTTTGATTGCGCACGGTAGCTCTCAAGCTCATTAAACCCACACGATGACTCCGCTGTACTCAACAGTGGGGCAGCAGCATCGCTATAAATGCTAATAAGCGATTTGTGGTGTGATGTCAGCGTGCCCCCCCCCCCCCCCCCTCATCTCGGTGTCCGACTGCCTGACTCACGCACGCGCTTCTCTGCATTCGAAAGAACAGCTATCCATGGGTATGCGGTCTCACTGACGCTGCTTCATTTTAAACGACCTCTAACGAAACGACGAGGGCTCTGAGGGCTGTCAGGAGGCCCCACCGTTTCATGCTCGGTGACTATGGCGAAGTCACTTGTCAATGGCACAGAAATGTACTTCCGTTTTTCACGTCTTCAAAAAGCTTCCATTTTCACTGCGTTTACAGCCTCTCTCTTCGCACAAGACGAGCGACAGTCTGACCGGCCCCATGTGAGGTCACTGGCTATCCTAGCTGCCCGATAATTAGCCTCAGTGCTGGTTTTTATGTTAGCAAAGCAAAAATGGAGCAAATGAATCAGCAGAAACGCGAAACGCATCTGAAGGTCTCCGTTTAATCTGCTCCAGCCGTCCGCTGTCGCTAATCAATACCGGGCTAGACAAAGAGAAGCCCTTTTTACGTGGGGCGGCAGTAACCCTAATGATCTCCATTCAGGAACTGGCATGTGGGCAGCTGACTAAGCTGATCTTCAACCTGATAACACCTATGGGTTGCAAGCGCCGCCCAACCCCCCCCCCCCGGTCTCGAGAGGTCACACATATGATCATTCATGAAGAGCTGCCATCAAAAATAGCCTACGAGACAACGGCTGGACAGGCACAGACTAAAGCCGATGGACTTCAGAATCTTCCCGGAGCTTCTGCCGGCTCGCCGACAGCGTAAAGACAATGACCCAAATGTCCGGAGGGGCTCGGTCATAATCTCCTGTCCCAACAACCCATTCCGCACAGGCCGTTCCTCCTTCATCGGGTTCCTCTCCTCGGACCGCCCCGGTACCGCCTTGCCCTGCTGGTGCGACACCTCCAGGCCTCATTCGACCACAGACACACATTTACATCAAAGAACCCCTGTGATACATTAGATGGGAGAGCAAGACCGACTCACGAGTCTCACACTATTGGCCGTAGAAAATCTGCAATAAACAGCATCACCGCCCTGATGCGGTGGAGTGGCTCAGCTAAGTCTCGGTGCCTGTGATCAGAAGGTTGCTGGTTCTGAGCCTGGCCTTGGCGTGTCTGCAGATCCCTCAGCAAGGCTCTTAACCCCCAGCACCCTGTATGGTGCAACAGGTGGCTGCCCACATACAGAGAGCGTGTTGGGGGAGGCATAAAGAGAGTGTCACCCCACAGAGATGAATTACTTACACGACTGTTACCATACTTCCAACTCTCCATAGTCAGCGACCTGTAATCCTCCAGTATCCCATGCTGCCCTGGACCATGCTCACAGAAGGCCCCACCTCCTCTCAGGGTCCCAACTCTAACCATATAAGGATAAACATTTGTACTCTCATTCCTTGCTACAAGTGCCTCATTCCTGTGAGTCTGGAAGAAAAGGTCAAGACATTTTTCACACAGACAGCATAATAAACGTTCTGCATTGATTCACTGTGCTGTATTTTTCCAGTGCATGACCAGGAAATTATATATTGGAAAGTCATAAAGTGCAGTAATGTATGAGAAAATCCTCCTGGACCTTCACGTGACAGATCAGGCAGAAGCCGCGGCAGGTCCAGGATGCCTCCGTAGCACCATGAGGCCCTGCTGTGATCTTGTTGTCCTTCAAAACCCCAGAGGGTCAGACCGGAGATGAAGGGAATTATCTGCCGTCTTGCGTTAGAACAATGTTTCCCAATACGGTCCACGGGGGACCCACAGCCGGTCCATGTTTTTGCTCCCTCCCAAGCTCCCTGCCAGGACTGTCTACAGGTCCCCAAGTCCCAGGATGGCAAACGCTGCGTTAGAAGGTGAGGAGCCCTGAGCAGAGCCGGTAACATGCTAGCATGAACTCTGCAAACAGGAAGCAAGTCCCGTGAGCCACAGTCGCAACTCATAAGGGGCTCCACTTTGTGCAAGACTGGGCCGGTTAGAGATTACGCCGATGATTCAGTCCGATCTGTCGGCTCTGGCAGGCTCTGGGCCAGAAGGCCCTCCGCAGGACCACGCTCAGACTAAGAGAGCTCATAGACAGAACAGACCAACAACGCCATGGGGGGGGCGCAAGGGAGGATTAGCGATAGGGGCAAGGCTGCGGGACACCCTACTGCAGGGCTCCTGTTGCGGCTGCAGCTTTGCTGGGCGGACACTCCTGCGTGGGGAGCAAGGTGTGGGACGGGCACGGGGGGGTCGAGACAGCACTGATAGGGGGAGGAGGCGCTCTGAGCCGGTGCTAAGCACTACTTAGAAGCGTCATTGTGTTATCTGTGCAGAAGGCAAAGAGAAAAAGCTCCTCCATGCTAATTCCAGGCCCTACTCCCCCTTAAGAGAGGCTGAGGGAGTCTCCACTGTTAAGAGGTAACTCCTTAAGAGGCAAGACTCCCAGTACGAGAGGCAGAAAATAAGAGTAACGGAGCCGCGTACTGCGACCAATCAGAGACCAGAGGCCCGATGTGCAAATGATACGCGCACCGGCAGACAGGACGCTAGGGCTCAGCAGAGGCCCACATATCCGCCGCTCCGGCACAATCGCCAGAGAAGGGCCCACTTGTGGCCGCTTAAACGGCTGCTCTCGCGCAAAAGCCGCCGTCATTTCATAATTCTCTGCATTTTCGGGGGAGGACCCCATTGATCAAGCTTGACATCCATCTCATCAGCTGTCTAATAAACTCTCATTTTCCACAACTAATGCCGCTCCACCTGATAAAAGAGTGACGCAGGACGGCCGTTTACGTGCTCGGGGCGTGATGACGGCGCGAAGGGGAGCCGGCAACACGGCCTTCAGCCCCTATGGCCTTCAGCCGGCGTGCTCCGCGACAGCGGTCTTCAATCATAGAGACTTACGGTGATCACACCTGTGCGTGCGGTGAACACGCGGCCTCTGTGATGCGCAGGATCCGGGGGAAGGAGAGAGGGGCATGCTGGGTATTAGTTAAGATGTGTGCTTTTAAATAGCGAGGAGCACTGAAGCACTGTAAGAAGGCTGTGTTACAGCAAAGAGATCAGTAGTACAGCAATATGCATAGTAAGTAGTTGAGAGGTCAGTAGTATAGATGGTCTAATCACTGATTTTCTGTTATTTCTGTTATTAGAACTGGGCGAAACCAATACCCATTTCTTTCGTCCTGTAAGGGGAAGGTGTGACCTCAAAAAAGTCTATATATCGTGACGTGTATCTATCTTTAATGCAAATTCAACCAAGGGAACGAAGTTAGTAAAATGCAGCCTATCAGAACTATCGAAGTCAAGTCTCAGCTTTGAAACCGGTTGCGGAAACGTCGTCATTGATAAGAGTATTGATACAACCGTGGTGGAGCCATGTCCCTGACGTTCTTCACCGGCAGACGGTATCGTGGCTCCAAATGAGCCAACAGGCGTTTGAAATCCAACCGACGGCGGCTGGCGGCTGGTTCTCCAACCCAGTGAAGTATCATCGCGGCTGCGGCATGTTCAGTTCTCTTACTCTCCACGCTGTAGGGCTGCACTTTTCTCCACTGTTGTAGTTAAGGGTGGCCGCACAACAGCTACCTTGCCGGTCACGGCAGCCTTTAGCATTCGCACGCATTTCAAAGTCTGCATTTCCGGTGGCTGCTTTTCAGGTCTGCGGTGGTTTTTTTTCCCTTTCTTTTTTTTTTTGACTACCCTCCACAAGCAATTTCTTACCTCACAAACTGCATATTTGCCATCTTTAGTAGAGGCACGATAAAACTGGCAGAGCGATGAGGACCACGTGCATTCGTACTCTACAGCGTTTGCCTTGCGTTGTTTGGTGTCACTCCCCTTTCCTTAAAACGAGTAATTTTCATTTAAATCAGCCCTCAGAGAGGCTACCGGGTCATTTGAGGTAGGGATACTGACCAATGGTCGATTATTGTCAGAATCTGTAGTCAGCAGTACAGCAAAGGTTAGAATATGGAGGTCAAGGGTCCAGAAAAGACACAATTAAGGGGAGCGGTGGTACAAGATAGGGCACAATAAGAATGTCAATGGTACAGACAGGACCACACCAAATAGATTTCTCTTCTTAGTAGGGGGTGGGTGGGGTGGGGCAGAGTGAGATAATATACAATGCGGCACAGGAGAAGTAGGAGAAGCGTGATAAGCTCAATGTCGTTATGTCATCCACTGCGGAACATCCAAATGAGAGCAGGATTGCTGGGTTAAAGTCTTCAAACCCGTGTCCAGGCGGCCGGAGTTCCACGTCAGAGGCGTGTCCTGGAGGCCGGAGTTCCACGTCAGAGGCGTGTCCTGGAGGCCGGAGGTCCACGTCAGAGGCGTGTCCTGGAGGCCGGAGTTCCACGTCAGAGGCGTGTCCAGGCGGCCGGAGGTCCACGTCAGAGGCGTGTCCTGGAGGCCGGAGGTCCACGTCAGAGGCGTGTCCTGGAGGCCGGAGGTCCACGTCAGAGGCGTGTCCTGGAGGCCGGAGGTCCACATCAGAGGCGTGTCCTGGAGGCCGGAGGTCCACGTCAGAACTGCGTTACCCCCCTGCCTCGTATGCAGACAAGCCGCACCGCTGCACAACGTGCCCACAAAGCCTGGCCATCCATCTGCTTGCTTCTGAATACATAAAATACTATTAATGTGTGGTGGTGAGACGCGGCAGCACCCCATGAGGTGACCTGGCATGGAGAGGCCCCCCCCCCTGAGGTGACACAGCCTCCTAAACCCTCACGAGTCTCCCTGAAGCGCGCTGAACTGCTTCATCACACACTCCAATCTAATAAAATTTGTCCTAACATAAGCTTTGGGATTAGCGCAGCTTTCGCCGCTCTGAAATTGGATTTAACTGAAATTTCACAGGACGAACATCCCCGAACAGCGCTCTCCCGTCTAGCGGCGAAATGTGAGCTATTCAGAAGCGGCTCGGCCAGGAAGCTGCGACGAGCTCCTGCGGGGACCGGGGCCATTTCATGCCATTTTCTCGGCAAACGCTGGGCGCCGGCTCGCTGCCGTCAAACGTGCACGTCGTAGCTCATTACCTCCAGCTGAAGGCGGAGCCTGCATCTTATTTATGGATCGTATTTAAGAATTTCTGTAACACAACAATATTCTGTTTTTCGGGACAATCTATTGATGTACTTTTTGCACCATGTTCACTTATTTGCACTATTGCACACCGCCTTTACACCTTGACTGTTTGGCACTATAAGTGTGCTCCCCTGTGCACTATGTTCAGTTGCACTCGACAGAATTTCCCCCTGGGATCAATGATCCATCTTAATCTTGGCACAGTTACTTGCAGGATTCAGTTGCAGATGTATTGACGTGAAAGTGGCCCTTTTTGCATTAGCTCAGGGTTCAGCTTGACTGGGGTCTTGAATCCATGGGGCGCAACTCACATTCCGTACGGGATGGGCTTTGGGTTACGCCCCACACACAGTGGGCTCAGGCCCCAGCCACGTTCCCCTGGATGGGCACCTCTTCCGTGCCAGGTGTACGTGGGGCATCAGCCGCCATATCAGCATGTGTCGCTGGGCTCCGGGGAAACAGCTTTGGCTCCACCTCCATGCAGTCTGACGCGAAACCAACAGGAAACGTCTCCAAAATCCGGCCGGGCTCCGGTCCCTTTCCAGCCGTGACTCCCGCTCCTCCCGGGCCTTTCCAAAGCGGTGCACGGTCGTCAGATTCGACATGGCGTCTCTTATCGGTAACACAGGTCGAAGGGGAATAAAACACGGGCCCAAAAAAAAGGATGTAATTAAGCTGAGAGACATCGACAGGAAAAGAACTCAGGTGGCAGTAAATCACGAGGCAGCAGCCAATCGGAGGCTGCCCGGGTGCCTTTGTTCCGGGCGACCCCAAGGTCCCGCATCCGTGCTTTACATCCAGCTGAATGCTGCAATCTGCCCTATTCTCCAGCGCATCCTGCTCAGAGCAGCCACTCGGAGGAACCACAGATGCCGGGCAATTCAGGATGTTTCTGTTGCTAGCTGGCTACCTATTAAAGACATCCGGCAGCTGCTGGAGACGGGAATTATTTCAATCGAGCTTTAAAAAAGCGAAACGTGACTGAAGTAGAGCGAGACTGAGAGCGTCAGGCTGCCTCACCTCACGGCCCAACAAGATCCGGGCCGTTTCGAGACCCGTGAAACAGAGGTGCGGGTGCCTGGGAAGGGATCCCGACTAAGTACACCCATTCGGAGAGAAGGTACATGACCAAAAGGCACGGCATGCTAAAGGAGGCCTTTCATCTAATCCGCAGCATGGGAAGCCGCCGCCGTACGGATCAATAGCTCACATAATGTCAGCAAACAGCAGCCTGCTCGCTCACACATCTCTACATCATGTTCATTTACATTTAATTCATTTGTCCAAAGCGACACACGTTTTCTTGAGAACGCAGGGTCAGCGAGTACCCGGAGTGAGTGAGCAAACCCAGGGATGTGAACCAGCAACCTTCTGATCACGGGGGAGCAACATGCCGAGCCGCACAGCAGCGAATGGATCTCAGCCGGCGGAAATCACACGGCTGAAGTCACACTGTTAACTTATGGAGTGGACCGGTCAGCTCCCCCCCAGGTTTCCAGAAGCCCGGACTGAATCTCTCCATTTAAAAGCCACTGCTGGACCAAAATGAGGCTAAATATTTATGTTGACATTCATTACAAATGGCAAATCTTACGCAAGACTCCACGGAAGGGCTCGCTTACTGCAGTCCTACAGGATTAAGCAGCTCCGTTGTCCCACATGACAGCAACACTCTGATCACTTTCTAACCATCACCTCTTCAGACCTAATGCATCAGCCAGACTTCCCTCCCAAATGGTGATGCGGGGTCAGAGCGGGTCAGGGAGTTAAAAAGGGCCCCTTCTCCCTGAGTGGACATGCGGACTGACAAGACTGGAAAGTGGGATGCAGACAACCAGAGCGGGGAGGACATCCTGAGTGCGGCTCTCTCCCCACCAAAGACACACGGAAGCAGGTCAGACAGTGGATGAAGACCATTAGTTACAAGGAGGGGGCTGGCCTCGAGAGAGGGCCCCAGACTAACTGTAGAGGCAGAGCGGTCTTTCACGGGTGAGGCGCAGGACAAGCGATCATGTCAACTCACTGCCCCCCGCATCTACACGGGACACAGAGAGAGCACAGCTCAGGGCTCAAAGGACGCGACCGGCCAGTCAATAACTCATTAGCATCATAGGATCCGAACTGCCTGTAAGCACAAGGACTGATCACAGGCAGCCGGATTAAGTCTGTCTGTGTTAATCAAACCTCTTTAAATACCCGGGGTCTTGATTACGATTAACTGGCTTCCTGACCTCGGAATTAAGCAGATTTATAGAGATAAACACACTTAATATGCCTCAGTGCTGGTGTCCATATTTACTGCAGAAGAAACCGGCTTGAATGGAG
>JAABNY020000025.1:13255000-13268196 GCA_015164015.2 Brevimyrus niger | reverse complement strand
GTTCTTTAGTCTAGTGGTGCGACAATTCACACTTCTGTACCTTCGCCCGGACGGAAGAAGAGTGAATAGTCCGTGTTATCATCATCCAGCTGACTGCTGGCAAATCTGGTCCCAGGAAGAGAAGTGGGGCAGCTCAGAGGGAGGGGGGGTGCTTAAAGCACTCTTTTGTTAAAGCATATCAAAGGAGAGAAAGCCTGCTGTCATGCATCTGCTTATACAGGAGCAGTTAAGTTTTTCACAACTGTCCTACAAGTGAACATCTACCGAGCCATGGTAGAGAATACAGGCCCTTTGTGGGATAGTGTGTTAGGCTTTAACATGTTTATTTTTTCCAGCCTACCTGGGAGCCACAGAGAGGAGTCAGCTGTCCACCCTGTTTCACCCTTTCGTTTTCCTTCAGGGATGCTTACGAATGTGTATCTTGGGACCCTATATTACCACCGTGATAGGTGTCACTAACGCACATTTGCCTTGCAAATTCACTATTAAGGTTTTTTTTAAATATGATAGCAGGGCTCGGAATTCAGTAGTGATGGACAAAATCACGCTTCATGAACCATTTGCTGTATTCTTTGACCCCTGTAGATGGCGCTCTCTATTCCAAAAAAAAGGGGGCACAAAGCATGTGCCAAAGTAAGCCAAGAGGGCCGTCTAGTGGGGTCAAAAATTCAGCAGATCGTTCATGAAGTGTCATTTTGTCGATCATTAAAATTAAACTTGCCTAAGGTAAGTAATTTAAATGAAGGGCAAGTACAAAAACTGAGCACTAGCCTAGTGACTAATAATAAAAAAAGGCATGTCCGACATTTTTTTTTTTTTATGGAAGAAGCACATTAGGCTAGTAACAAATAATAAGTTCCTTCACAGTATGGTAGCATTGGGTAGCATTAGAACGTGTATTAGGTTAATGAATTTATCCAGGACTAATAATAATATGCAGCTTCTCTTTCTAACATGTATCTGTTCCCACAAAGAAGTTGAAGCTGTGGTAAGATTTTGAATTAGAATATCAATTGAGGTTGGCTTTAAATATGTGCACCTTCGTTAATAATGAATATTCCAGAAGCTATTCATTTTAAAGGGTTAAGTGAAAACTGAGTGGACAGTAGAATTTCACGGAGTGTGTGGTATCACATGGTAAGTAGTTGGGTAGATGTGGCGTCGCATTTTAATCGGGCCTCCCTTTGAAGTCTTCGTGGATAACGGTTTCCTCCTCTGCTTCAAACTCCCCAGAACTGCTATTTCCTCTCGGCGATACGGAATACCCCAAATTCACTACCTCAGGAAAAGAATGCAGCATGTGACTCCTTTGCCAAGAACTGTGCAAATTCCTGTTGCCTTTCTGGCATCTCTCCAGGCGCAAGGGTGGGGCTGTCGAGTGTGATGTGCTCAGAAGAGAAACATACCTTGCAGCCCTGGACGTGGTCCGCGCTGCAGACCTCCTCGAGCAGCCGCTCCTCTGCGAAAAGCGCAGCGGCATAGAGAGCGGGCTGATGCTGGATCATGGGATGCTGCGGCTGAACGGCGCGCCGGAGATCTGAGCCGCAGCAGATCAAAGGAGCCGACGGCACGGCTCTTATCTCTCCGCATTAAACTTTCATGTGAGCCATTTGTACCGCAGAACAGAGAGCAAAGAACGTTCATCACATCTGCTGAGATTCCATTCCGGGGAACTGAAGTCGTATTCCGCATCATTAAAAACGTGACCTCGTTAGTGGGGTGGAAGCGGCTCTCCTCAGCTGGGAACTGGCCCCTGCGGAAGATGGAATAGCAGACGCATGCGTGGTTTACCACAATCCAGTCTCAACGCAGAGCTGAGACTCCCGCTCTGTGTGACCGGCAGTGGCGCAGAGGCACGACAGACAGCGGGCTGCTTTTGGAGTCGCGACGGGGCGCTAGTCTTTTTGCGATACTCTAGCCTTGAGAACATTCACCCGCAAATAAAACTTAAGCCTTGTGGATGTTGTAAAAGCCGGCTGTCATTCCCTACCGGTAATCTCCGTTCAGATGCCTGTAGTGACACGTGCGTCTCTCCGACGCCGTTTCAATGATGCCTCGTTTAGCGTGCGGTTTCGTAAACACAAGCTCCTTGTCGAAGATCCCTCTTAGGATTCCTTCGGTAGAAAACGGTATTGTACGCTAGAACAGCCGTGCTCTCGGGGTTCTCCGTACATTTAATCGCCATGCTAAACACCTCACCTTTTCTAGACACAGTGCTACATGGGACAGAGAACCTCGTATAGCAGATAAATGGCCAAGCAGTGTAACTCCAGGGTTCAAGTTCTCCTTTAGACATGAAGCATTGTTCTTCAATACAAGTCTCTCGTGTTTTCCTCTAAATGTATTTACTTTCCTAACAGGTTACTAAAACAAGGAAATAACTTGAGTTCAACCACCAGTTTTAGACAAATGCATGAAGTGAAATAAAACCTTAGTTCCTCCCTTTAGGAACATGAGGTTCCATATTCCAAAATAAAAGGAGAAAGAGGACCACCGATTTGCATCTGTGGTTCTTTTGTGGTGTATTTTCTGACACTTACAGTATATACTTCTGAGCCAGACAGAAGCGACGTGAAGTGAAAGTTGTAACGTTTGAGGACGACTGTCCCGTCTTCCTGTCTCCAGTTGGAAAACCATGGAAGCCAGTGGAATGTGTCTGGTAGACATGTCGAGGCACAGTGAACGGGCTTATGTAAGATCCGTAAGATTTTCTGTATGATACATCTTCTCCAGGAAACCTCGTTTATCAGGAGATAATCTTCCGGAAGATACAAATGTATAGCAAACAGACAGAAGGTAGAGACGGTCCTGTTCAGATGAAAGCCTTGTGGATGGATTTGCTGCAGCTTTGATTAGCATCACGTGTATTGAATCTAACCTCAGCTGGCAGTTAAGAGGTGTTCAAAGTAAAATTCTTCCGTAGGTAGGACCTGCAAAAAATACGATGCTTTTTTCATGCAGCTGGGACCAATGCTGGGCACAAGCCCAGGAATTATCTAGGATGGGGCATCAGGCCATTTGATGGCATACATTACAGATAGGTGCAATTTGACAACTCCAGTTCCCCTTAGCGTGTATTCCGACTGCGGAGAGGAAACCCCACAGGGAGAACATACCTGGGGTAGAGGCTCAGACCCCGGTTTGTAGTGGTGTCAGGCAGCCACGCTAGTCACTGCACCACCAGGCCGCCCATCTGCTTCAAAATCGCTTTTGATTCCGAAAGGTTTGCGAAGCGAAGTTGGCAGCCGGTTTCACTGTGAGCTGCACTGAAGTTACAGAATCGGTCTTCAGGCCACTGGGATGCGGGAGGGATCCTGCTGCCTTTCACTGAAGCAGAGTGAACTGAATTACAGTAAATATGCAGCCACGTGTCATGTGACACAGGCCACAAACCAGGCAGTGAGTCACCAGGGTGGATTTCGGCGACCGGCCTGTAGGCAAAGATAGAGTTGGATCCAAACAGGTCGAGCTGGTTCCTCTGGATAGCAGACTCCACGCTCAGGAGAAGACAGGAACTAAAGGTCAGAGTCTGCTCTTGGTTAATCAGGCAGGAAGCACCAGTGAATATGTCTGAGTGACCACCAGGAGGCGCTCTTCTGCATATGCATATACTGGTGGATTGCGCAAACTCCAGCTCAGAGCATCACTGTAGATAACAGTGCCCGGATACTCCTGGAACCGCAAATCAGCATCCCACGCGAACACACTGGTCTACACAGTAAAATAGAATCATTTGCATACTCCCAGATCTCTTAGCACATCGTCTCAATGCTTTCTCCATGCTGCTGAAATCCCACCATGCGTCACGCGTAATGTACGCAGGCCTTTCATGTTCATTGTTAAATATTTATTTGGCATTCTGCTCTGCTTTTTAGTGAAGCCATCAGGAGCAGGTCTCATTCTAATTTTCAAAAAGTACCGTGAGACGCTTGTCAGCACGGCCCTCTGTTGGTGCAGCCGTCATTGAAGTCATGCGATAGTATCTATTAAAATACCTACCTGATTCACAGGACTCCAGGGACAGCCAGGATACTACTTATGTAACCCTGTTATCCATTATAATCAGAAACAACTAGGTTACGCTCATCTTCTGCTGGGCCGGAGACTCTTTCCCAGTCACTCCTGCTGGCCGGTCAGTTTCGTGTTTAAAAAGAAAATGGGAGTTTAACTTAAGTAGAGAACTTAACCGTGAACCTGTCAAGGAAGCCCTTTCATAACTCCGGGCCAATACACACGAACAACATAATTTACGTACAACTCTTGTACTCAAGTTTGACTATAATTTACATAATTTAAACTTAATTTAAAACAAGTTTTAGGTTGTTTTGCAAAAAAAAAAAAAAAACGGAGGCAGGACAGAACAAGAGGCTTCAAAGCAACACAAATATGCACACGGAAAGTATTTTTACTGCAGAAAGCAAATGCAGACATGAAAGGAAGCAAAATCCCAGTCGTTTCTGGCATTTTTAGGTCCGTGAAAAAGAGGACATGTCCGTGAAAAAGAGGACATGTCCGTGAAAAAGAGGACATGTCCGGGAAAAGAGGACATGTCCGGGAAAAAGAGGACATGTCCGTGAAAAAGAGGACATGTCCGGTGAAAAGAGGACATGTCCGGGAAAAGAGGACATGTCCGTGAAAAAGAGGACATGTCCGGGAAAAAGAGGACATGTCCGGGAAAAAGAGGACATGTCCGGGAAAAAGAGGACGCACGGTCACCCCACGATAAAGTTAAAGGCTGCACATACTCTTCACGATGTCACCCCATGTGTTCTGAATGCTCCAGTTACTGGTGCAGCTTTCCCAGACTGGGAGCTAACCATCATGCTACCAGGGACAGGGCAAACCGGGGTGCAGCTGACTCTGTGCAGCAAAGGATCGCACCGGTAATTCACCTGAGAGTGATGGAGACGGCCAACCATTGTAACATTACATTAATCGTTCATTGACTGTTAACAAATCAGGGTGAACGTCATTTGGAGGTTTTAGACATTTTGGTCAAGAGGCAGGACTATGTGGCGACTCGTCTGCCGATTCCCATTCAGAGGAATTGATATTTCTTCCTGTCCATCTTTCCCTTTAGATTCAAGTTCCAATTATGTCAGGCAGCTGGAAACCAAAGTGCGGATGTTACAGGATGGCGACAAGCTACTATCACAGGTAAAAGTCCATAATACCGTGAAGTTCTGCGTGTGTTATTTAGAGTGAACGTCAGCATGTGAAACATCGGAGGTTCGGCTCATGGTTCCTCCGGGATCTACGTCGTGGATGAGAGAACAGAACACTCTGTACTTTAGGAAAATTATCTCGTGTTGTTTAGCCACTCTCTTGCGCGTGAAGTTTTTATAGAAACGTTCACAGACGCTGTATTAACCTATATTGTTTTATATCACACGAGAGTGGCGCACATTTTTGTAAACCTAATGCAAAATAAATAAAACGCCATATAACGTTCATGTCGTGACATAGTGAAGAAAAATGTGCCTTTTGTCTGAGGGGCTTGGGCTGATTCAAGTGATAAGATACAAGACGGTGAGATCCCTGTCAAGTCATGCCGGTGGAATCTGCTTACTGCCCAATCAGATTAAAGGGCCCCCTTAAAGGGGCCCCCACATGACCCAAGGACTATCCTGCATATTATCGGGAAGGTCATTCATGGTTTCTCTTCTCTCCTCTCTCAGCCACGTAGCCGCTATAGTTTGCCAAAGATGCCGACAAAGGTAACCATGAGAGCGCTCCGCAGGCTTGGTGTGCCTCTTTCGGTGTCTGGGTCTCTACGTTCCCCTTGCTTGCAAGATGCTTGTGACGCGTTCTTTCCTGCAGCCCGTACACAGCGAAGTGACGGCCAGTGCGGGGAGCTTCCTGCTGTACTGAATTGCTTTGTGGGGGGGGGGGGAAATACATGGCTGCTTGTGTGGTTGTGGGGGGGCCCGAATAGATGTCGTTCTCACTTGCTCACACCTCCCTCCGTGTAAAGCTCCGCCGCTCCCTTCGCACGTTTTCACTTTCTCTTTTTCCAGAATGTAAACAGTACCGCTTTGATAATTCTTGTATTTGTTTTGGGGCAGATCGGAATTCTTGACTTTGTGGAGATGTTGAATGGGGTTACGTGAGATCGAAAGCTAATCGCGCTGCTGTAATCTTCTGGGAAACATTGTGGGCTGTCGGCAAATGCACGCATGCCAGCAGTTATTCGATGGTGACTGACTGAAGCAGTGATGGAGATGTTCTGGTGCGTGGAGGAAAAGGACTTCATATCCCATGATGGGAACATAATGTGTGTGTGTTTTTTGCCTCTGGATAGCATTGTGTGTAGAGAAGAGTATGACATGAAACCATCAAGAGCTCCCTTCTTTGTCCTCAGGGTAGCGCAACCGGACTGAGGCCACTGAGGAAGGGTCTACCTCTGTGCCACTCGGAGTCGCAGCTATCTTCCTTGTCCCAGCACCAGGAAGACCCGCAGAATGTGTGTACAAACAGGACGCAGGACAAAGCAAGCTTATACTTTCGCTCGTAATTCTGAAAGGCAAACTGGAAATAATGAAAGTGCTGTATATACTCATCCCCTGTGCTGTGCTGTATACACTCATCCCCTATGCTGTGCTGTATATACTCATCCCCTATGCTGTGCTGTATATACTCATCCCCTATGCTGGCTGTATATACTCATCCCCTATGCTGTGGTTTCTTGGCAGGGCAGCGCCAGAATTGCACCCAGAAGCGTCGCCGCTAAGGCCGGAGTTCCGCCAGCGGCCCAGAAACCTGAGGCTGTGGTTCAAGCCATGAAGGTAGGATGGTGGAGCCATCTGTCCCACAACAAGACAGAATAAAACCTGACTTGACTAAGCTCTAGCAAGAATGATATCTGTAGTGTTAACTTGGTGTTCATCTGCGTTCAGATTGAAGGATGTGGAAAGGCCTTCAAAGAAACTCTGCGTATTATGGTCATCAGGAATTTTTTTCTTGCATTTTCCACGGTGTCGAGTGGAAACGTCCTCTCCGGATTTCCGGTTTTCTGGATGAGTCAAAGCCCTTTGGCCATATGTTGGTGTACGGCTTGTCCCTAGAAGCCTCAGCCTTCTGTCACTGGCCTTTGCAGGTGCTCGAGGTTCACGAAAACCTGGACAAGCAAATTCCCGAGGATTACGAGGAAGACCTCACAGAAAATGAGAAGGCCATCGTCCGAGAGATGTGTAACGTACGTAGAGTGCCATTTCAGCTTTTTCTCGTACACAACCCCATGCTGTGCTTTTTCACCTTTTCAGTTTTTCAAGGTACAATTTCAGGCATCATGTCCACGTATGCACATCTGCTTATAAGATACTGCTATCCAGTGATTTCTGCCACTGACAGTTCATCCATTAACCATTAACCAATCGAAGCACCATGAAGGTTCCTGGTAATATTGCCACTCTGCCCAGGGCCTGTTGAGCAGGTGTCACATTTGTTGTTGGTCTTTCAAATGCTCCACACATTTCTTCAGCTTGTGTCTCCCTTCCCGGCTCGTGGTCAAGCTCCCTCCGTAGAACATTCTGGTTGGCTTTGCCGTGCAGGTCGTGTGGCGCAAGTTGGAAGATGCCGCCGGCTCCAAGCCCTCCATCCGGCAGCATCTAGCGGGAAACCAGCTGAAAGGTCCGCAGTAAACAGATCAGAGGAGAAGTGTACAAGAACCGGGGATGGAAACTGTCTACGAAAAATCAGATCTGTTTCCACCGCCTACAGACTTTGCTAGATTTTGATGTTGGTGGACTGTAATTGTCGACTGGACCAAACCACTCAACGGCTCTCAATTTTATAACTATGAAGGGTTCCAGACTGGCAGTTAGTTCGTCGTCTTTAATTCTCCAGGTGTTGATTGTAGGAATACAAAGTGCCAAATGAATGCTTTTATCCTTCAGTGTTTTATCTTTAGAACTTCCTGGTCATGGTCTGGTCCTCTGCTCCATGTGCGGCTTCCTGTACTCCATAGATCACCTAAAATACTGTCTCCATGCTCTGTTTGTTACTCTGAGGTCACATAAATACCCAGTTTCCACCAACGTGGTGCTGGAGCTGGATAGCTGGAAAATTTGATGGATAGCCGACATTTTGTCTAATATCATCGGTGTCGGCAGGGAAACTTGCCACCACGTATTAGCGAAATAACGTTACATCTTTTTTTTATTTTGTGAAAAGCAAAAGTTTTTTTTTTTACTATTCGATGGCCAGATTCAATAATAAATGATAAACATGTCGCAGGTTGAGTAAGTAAAATATTGTGGTGCTCAAGTGACAAAGTGATCAGGAGGTAGACGGCAATGTTCAGTTTTTAGCAGACACTACACAATCCATAAAGGAATGCAATAAAACAAACTTTAAGAACATATGAAATTTACAAACGAGAGGGGGCCATTCGGCCCATCAAGCTCGTCTGGGGGAGAACTTAACTAAAAGCTCAGAATTGTTAAAATCTTATCTAGCTCTGATTTAAAGGATTAAGAGACAAAAGTGTCTTTAAGAGAGACAAAAGTGGATACAGGCAATAGATACGGACCACAACTCTGAAAAATATGAGGCTTTTGTCTCCTTAAAGGCTCTTTTTTTCAATTTGGCAGCTTATGAACACCTGAAATCAGAAATAAATCCCAAATGAACCATATGGACCTTTGCGTTACACTGACTTCTGCCCATGTAATGTTTCCGTTCTGTCCTTCAGTGAAACCAGTGGAAATGCAGGCAGGTTCTCACAAGGCACCAAGCGAGAACCAGCCCAGCAACAGTACCGAGTCTGTGTTGCTGGAAACGATGAAAAAGGTTCAGCAAACCTGCCAGTTTGCTTGAGGAAGGTGTCGATCAGGAATGCAGAAATCACTTTAGGTCGAAAAAATATTTACATATCAAGAGCATCACTGTCAGTTTTCCATTTTAGTGGAGATACAAGTGGGCATGCTAGTTTTCTCTATGCGATTTGTTTTTGAGAAGCACACAGTCTGAGCACAAACCTGAAGGTCTGAGGCAAAGGAATGCTGCGTCAACATTATAGCCAGCCAACCAGAGCCCTGCATATTTCAAACGGAATTAGGGTGACGCCTTACATTGGGGGTAACAAAGAGTTACAGTCTGTAACTTTGCATGAGGATAATGCTTTCAAAATGAAATATAGCTTTGAATATACAGAAGGGCAATGGCCTCTTCATACATGAAATGGAAGATGTGCCGTGGACTTGTTTTGAGTATAGAGTAAAGCAATTTTTTTTCCAGAAATGAAAATGGTGGTGGGTATACTGGAAGTCTGCTGGTGTACTGGAAGTCTGATGCAGATAGCAAGGGTTGAGAGCATAAAATGGACAGGTGTGATGGAGATGGAAGGATCATTGACACAAAAGGGACAGGTGTGATTATAAGATTATGATGCATCTCTAGAATGCAACCTGGATTCAACATGCATTTGTCATTTAATGGTAGAATTACTTCACAAAAAAAAAAAACAGCATTAGCACCTCAGTACCACAGAGCAGGCCTGTGAAGTAGGGGGCTATCTCACCCTGATGTCATCTGTTTACGGGCATTCCTGACATTCCTGCTGCATAGAGACCACCAGCAGGGATAACCAAAGTGTGTCCTCCTTTAAGCCTTCAAAAGCGATACAAAAAGTGACCTTTGTTAAGCAAACGATGAAACAACTACTGGCTTCTTCTATCGGTTGGTATGAATAAGGTCATTAAATGTTTTTCTATATCCACAATGTGATGCTGAGACTTGTATGTCATGGTTCCAGTGCATTCAGTTATACTATGTGTGATAGAAGATGTACTTTCAGGGCTTAGGGACTACTGTGATGACTTCTGGATTTCTTTAGAGTACTTGGGACTAACATTAAGGTTTATTTCAACCTGCCGCTGTATGTAGCTAAATATGGACTGATAATTTAGCATCTTAAAAAAAAACAAAATATACAAATGACTAATTTTACATGATTTGAAATAAAAACAAGAAGTATTTCTTTATAGTACTTTTGTCTCCTGTAAATTATTCACACATCCATCTTCTAACCACTTGTTCTGGTCAGAGTCATGGGGTGGTGGGGGTAGAACCTGCGGTACATATTGGATGGGATGTTCTGGAGATTGTTATAAATGAAAATATTTTATCTGTACCGCAACATAGATCAAAGGAAACAATGTCGCCACCTGCTGGCAGGACCAATCAATATAAATTATGCTTTAGAAGGACCTTGGTCAACGGTCGAGCAGGGTGATCTGTCAGATGTGGAACAATGAGCTGAGTTTATGGCCAGTACCCATTAAAAATTAGTTCCTAGCACAAGACCACCCAATACAGAAGTGAGAGTGACACAATCATGGCATCGGTTAGTCCCTGAATACAGCCGGAAAATTAGGTTAGTTAATATAAAAACCACCATTGTATGAGAACCAAACGCACAAATCTGACAGAGAAAACATTCCGTAAAACATGCTACATAGTTTCAATATTAATAAACTAAACATAACATAAATGTATAAAGAGCAGGTTTCATAGTAATTATCAACCTTAATGAATGTCTAATAAAGCGCGTGCAATGGCGGTATGTTTCTATTTAGCTATAGCAAATGTATACATTTAAGTATCCCCTAGTAAACTTGACCAGTAAGTAAGCTTAACCGAAAAATACAAGTACTAACACGAGTTAATGGAGACAGAATATGTTGTATAATACTACAGGATCAGAGGTATGAATAAGCACCTCAGATAATTTAACTAATACAAAATTTTATAATGGAACATGACTATTAAAACATCTCCTGTGAATAAATGTCTAAGGACACAGACTACATAAGACTTAAATAAACAAATATTATGAAGACTGTCGTACAGAGTCTATTTTAAAAAGTAAGCGCTTATCCTTCTGTGACTTAAGGAAAAAAGTGTCCTTTAATTTTAGATTATTTATCTTTGGATGAAATAAGACATCTTACAATTCTACGATTTTTTTCAAATTAATTTTTAGTTTCACAACATGCCCTCTTTAGTGTACAACAGGAATAAATATATTTCGTTACATCAGTGAAAAGATAGATGCAAAAACAAAACGTCCACTACAATTGACATAAATGAATGACTATAACGTCCAGTATATGGCTATAATGTGACGAAACGCCCCATCGTAACACACCAAGTTCCGCCTTACATGACGTAAAGGGAGTACGCCCAACGTTCCTTTTTAGCTCCTTAGATTGACGTTCATTTAAACAAATCATGAGCTTAATATCATGGCCTTTTAAGGTAATTTCATGTCGCCGAAAAAGACGACCAATTATAAGACACCAGGGCCTTGCCGTTTATTTTTGTGTGCTGCAAAAAACTTGATAGATTCGCATGGTTGATTGACATAATACATGGACCTATGAAATTCCATAACAACCGGGGCGGATCCCTACGTTAACCAATAACTGTGAAAAGCGAACAGATTTCTGTCGTGCGAGTTATGGGTATGTGTCCGCTGTGCCGCTCTCTCCCAAGCAGCAATAATATGGGCTGGTAGACCCGCGGAAGCCGTTTAGAGGCAGCATGTTAGGCTGCACACTTCGTTCCGGTGGTTGAAGAGGACTGAACTCCAGGCTGTCAGGAGGACCTGCTGCTGTCAATCGGAAGGTAGTCAACTAATATTTTAGAAAAAGATTGCAACAGGGCGCCGTCGCAGTCGGTGTGTTGTGCGGTTATCGTGCCGCATTCTGCTGCTTACTTTATGTGGACGATCCGCCTGCAGAAATGCTAACTGGCTAGCTGCCCTCCTTCAAAGTTCATTCGCCGCCTTCTGTTTTACTCACGATCATCCGCTCGTCTGTGATTTCTTGACTGGGCCTTATTAAAACAGGTTTAGTCGCGGCCGATGCAGGTCTTAGTAACGTGCGAGCTGTCACGACAGATTTTTGAAGCTGCCAGAGCTTAAGCTGCCGTGTGGTAGATAGGTACATGGATCGCCACTGCGCCTGTATATCTGCCTGTACGCATCATTCTTCAAATTTGATCATTTTTGTAAATGCACATTGTAACTTAAGTATATTTAGTCTTACTGCTGTTCGGTATATTTTAACTAGAACATATTATTCATTCTTCTGATCGTCTTTAGGTTTTACCCAGATGATTGGCTCTTGTCTCTGCTTTCCTATTGCATATAACCCCACTAACCAAAGATCTAAGTCTTAGCAAAAATAAGGTTCGGTTATTTAGGTTTCAACTTAAAATGCCCCAGGTGTGACGGTGGATGGCAGCTTGCAATCCCACGTGCCCTTATTTCATCAGCTTTACTATAGTACCTATAGTACGACCGTACCTATAGACTGTGGTCCATACTGGAGGTCTGCATTGCTAAAGAGGGTGGAGTTGCAAGCAACTGACTGGGTGTCAGACCTGTGCTTTCCCCCTAGCCTTCACACACTCCTACACTGTCTATACTTGGTCATGCTCAGAAACATCCCTATTCATGGGTCTTTGATAAATATTCATTTATGCCAACTTAATTTCCCATACATCCTTACTTATCTAAAAAAATGTCCCTTTCCAGATGACCTGGGTTTAAAGTGGTAATGTCACAGCTCTCTAGAGTACATGGGATGGTGCTCATTTCATGCTTTTCGTTCTGATTGGATGCATGCTTGGAGCTCCGCCCCTCGTACTCCCACAGCAGCATCATCCCAGGAAAGAGGCCTGCTGATGCTTGTTGGCTAATGGCCAATGCAAGCGTGTCATGGAATCCGGGAAAATTCCAGAATAGGAAGTTAACAGGAACAGACACAGAAGGAAACATCTTAGAAGACAAGTTTTCTGTGTCTTTTCGAGCATATATTGTCCAATTCATTCACGGGTATACTTCTTATTACAGGACTTTGCACATTATGCAAAATCAGCCACTAAAACCTCAGTTTAACAGGTACATTGTGTTTATACAAGGGGGAGAAATGGCTGAGGTCTGTCCTAAGCTGAAGTCCTGCAGCAAGGATCACGATGCACAAAATCCTGCGAGACTGAAAGGGTTAGACCGCTGAGGTCACCTGAGACCATTTACTGGGCAGCAAACTCAGAAAAGGGGAGCAGTAACCACCCAGGATCTGCACAGGCAGTGTTTAAACAGCAAAACGGTCTCACAGAACCATATACTGGGCAGCAAACTCAAAAAAGGGGAGCAGTAACCACCCAGGATCTGCACAGGCAGTGTTTAA
>JAABNY020000025.1:13155636-13166793 GCA_015164015.2 Brevimyrus niger | reverse complement strand
AGGGGCACGAAGGTGGAGAGAGACAAGGGAAAAAACCAAAACCCGGGACACCAACCCCCCCCCCCCCCCCCCACCGTTCCCTCCTGTTGCGGCGCTCGCCCCACTGGTGAGAAGGTAGCGTACGGGGCCTCTGCAGCTCGCCGCCACTTCAGGACACGCAGGAAACCCCAGAAGGGGATGGGTCGGGGGGTTTATTTAAATCGCAGAGATAGAGAGAAACAGGGAACCATTCTGTGGGCATTTGCGGTGTGAGTCAGGTAAACACCTCTCTGCTGCCAACGCTGCCACCTGTGAGGTAACAAGAGGAGATGTACAAAGTTCCGTATCTCCGGGAGTGAGCGAGAAGTTAACGACCTCACCGTGAGCTCCACTTAAGAAAGGGAGGGGACGCCGAACTCTAGTTAGAATGGGAGGGACTGGCGCACTGATTTATTCACAAGGCTGGACAACCGGTAAAGTGAAACAGTGGAATATAAGTGTAAGTTATGGATTTGGGACCATGTATCAGCCGAAAGACTCATCATCTGCCAATGTCCTGTTGCTTCGAGTTCGTTTTCGCTGTATCGGTTTCTCCAGTCGCTGTGGTCGTGACCCAGCATCTTCCTGGTATTGTGCAACCAGAAGGTACATCCACACATTACGTGGAGATCACATGGAGGTCAGCGAGAAGGAGGCCCGACAGCACTGAATGTCAGCCCTGGGACAGGTGAACGCTAACTCTGTCAGCCGGGGGGGCACGGAGGCAACAGAGAGAACAAAAATGAGTACAAAGACACAGATACATTCGTAGCCTCTAACATTCCTTTCGTGGGACAAGAACATTTTGTTCTACCATCAAGAGTCCCAAATCCAGACTAAATCCATGAATGCAGGGACTGAGCTCCACTGGGTTTTGGGCAGAGCGCCCCCCCCCCCCACAGAAAGAGCTAGCCATCAGGATCAAAGCAAACACATATTCCTGGGGGTTCATTCTGTCCACTGACTAGAATTTCACATCGGTCACTACAGCTGGAAAAGAGGCAAGCAAAAAACGACATGAATAACAGGATGATGGTTTAAGGCTTAAGGTGACTTTGAACATCACAGAATATCATCCGCCCTAAATTCTTCTTGACTAGCTGAATTCGGCTCTGACTGGTCTTCTGCCTCTGGAACACAGATAAGCGGCTCTGAGTGATTTAACATGCCTACATGTAGGACCTGTCACATACTAGCTTATTCCTGAAACCACATGATAAAGAGAAAGTATAAGGTCCAACAGTCCCTATTCTGTAATCAAGCCTTTAAGTATTCACCGAGCATGCATATGTATGACTGTATAGATCGACAGACACATCCTCTGTTCTGCAGACATTCTTAAACTTGCATTATGGATCAATATTAGACAAATTATACAAATGGGGACAGACACAAGCTTACCCTAAGCAGGAAAATTGTGATAAATATACGGGTTCCCTTGAAAATTTGTTTAAACATTATCATTGTTTCAGAGACGCAAAAGATAATTCCTGATAAGACAATCGTGTGTTTGATGAATGATTCTTAAAGCAATGAAAACTTTTCATTTGCTTATAAAGTTTTCATTTTTTCGGCTCATCTCAAATGAACACAGGGCGTGTATATTGACAGCTAAAGTGCAAATGTCAGCAATAATATGGAAGAGACCAGAGATACAAGATTTCTAGGATAATCACGTAATTGTCCGTAAACTCTAAGGGTGAGGCCAAGCCGAGCTGAGCATCGCTGAGAAATCAAGCCCCAGTCAGCTGTGCTCACTTGTGATGCGTACAAGAACGAGGTCAGAAGCTAATGTTTAACACCTAGGTTTCCATGGAAATCGCCCAAATGTTTTGGTTCACGGCTTAAATGGATTTAATTCGAAGCATCTTTCCTCTGCACACATGCTCCCCTATATTAGGATAAGACAGATGAATGATCGCATGTCCTGATAGCACCTCTATGGGCATAAAGTCACGCTATTGCTAACAGCACACTGATGTGCGCATCTCCATCACAGGTCAGTACTGTGCTGCTACCGCTGCGCTAATGCATCTGTAATTAGCACGTTCGTTATCAGCGTTTCCCTGTGAAGTAAAATGCGACAGATGTGCAGACAGAGCAGCGGTGTTCAGAAAAACAGCAAAACTCCGGGGCTTTCGCGACAGCAGCGGCGAGCAAGGGGACTTCACGGAGACGGATCGCAGCTGGCCAGCGGGAGGCGAGCTTCGGAGGGCAGGCGGTGGTTCGAACCCGGAGGTTCGAAGCGAGAGGTCCTCCAGGGACGGAACGACAGGTTGAAACCAGGAATGGATTGGGGAGGAACTGGGAAAAGCACTGTGCCCCGACTTAGGTGAAGTCTGGTGCTAAAGAGATGGAATCCTGTATTTGAGTATGACTTCTGACCCAGTTCCCTGGACTGGCTGAGCCCCCATCCAGCCTGGCTGACCATTACAGAAGCCGACAGGTGTATGTTTCCTTTTTTAAAGAGAAGGCCTGCGGGCGGGACGGCCGGCCGCGTCGGCCTGCCTTCACCTCTGCAGGCCGCGGCGCAGCTTTGCCGGCCTATTTAAAACAGCACCTGATCCCATTAATTACTGTCCGACTCCTTGTCAAGCTGCGGCACGGCCGGCGCTAAAGCCTCTCCTGGCGTTCCTGGCAGATAAGGTGTCAGCTATCTCTTTGGGAGGTTAATAGACCAACCAAATAATCCTTTCCCTGCTTCAGTAGATACTTGGTTATTTGCATTCGGTAAGCTGATATGGTCATTCAGTTCAAAGTGTGACTGCATTCCTAATGAATTTCTCCCCAGCGTCGCCCCTCGGGACGGAGCTCGCGGCATCAACAGCTCCGTTCATTATCTTTTTATGCTCAGAGCACCCAACTCTGCGGCTCGCCCGCCATACCCACCGGATGAGGGTGTCTTAGGGAATTTAGCAGAACTGTTAAAGGTGTGTTCAGGGGCTTTTCATACCCAATGGGACTCCTCCACCGTGAAAAGGTACGGCAGGCCTATTTGGTCCAGCGCAGCATCATCACCGGTCTGGCGTGACCAATGCCTTCATGGCCCTCGACAGCTCCAGAGGACGCAGACCGAATTTGCCGCCACCGGCCCGTCACAGGGAGCACATCCGTAAGTCAACACAGAAACGGTGCAGTCCTTAGGCCGACCAGCTGGACCTGGAGAAAAACCTTACACCTGCCGGGCTGCCGATGGTTGGGCCCTCGGAGCTCGGTACAGACACGAACGCACCGGGTCCGTCTACCCTCATTTAGTTCACTAATCCAGGAGTAGAACTCACCGTTACACAGTGCAGCCACAGACTCCTGTTTCCTGCAGGAACTGGGTCAACGCAAAAAACGTGTCTTGAAACGTCTAAAAGTTGCAGCTACGCTACATTTCTGAAGATATTTCGCTGAAGAGCGAAGAGGGAGGTGCAACTTCATTTGTTGGTAAAGATATAAACGATACAGACACATAAGGACATGAATAATGGGCATGCAAGGAAGCATGCTGCTTTGACAGCATGTCTCCATGGTTACAGGACACGCAAATGCTAAGTGGCCTTTGACCTTTAGGCCACGTGACTTCAGTATTAGGATATCTCCTGCCTTTCTCCATCTGCGTGTCACCTCACCCAGGGAGACTTACACAGTCCTGCTGAGATGATACAGATCGCACCTGCGCGGGAATCATCGAGAATGGCGAGTTAGTTCTCTCTGAGCACCAAGCATCCATGAAAACCGAGAACACATCCTCTGCAAATTTACAAACGTATGCTCTTACTGTGAGCCCGCATATTATCTCTCTATACAGGCGTCTTAAGCCAAACACCGTAGGATGATCACCGAATCTTTTTAAACTTCCCGCTCCTGGATACGCTGATAAGAACTTCGGCGGTTCCTCTCGATGCAGCTTCTGGGCGGGTGCTTCGCAGCGGAGATCGTTAACGGTGCACATCGCGAAGGCTCCCAGTTCTGGTGCCGCCGTTTCAAAATCATCAGTGTCCCGGGTGAAAGATGACGACGGCTTCTTCCCGCCCTTAATCAGCGGCACTGACCTTTGCGGACGGCCCCTAGCAGAGTGATTAAACCCCATTCAGGGCACAGTGTGCAGGGAGAAGAATGGAGGGAGCCAGATGGAGGGGAGACAGAGAGTTTTCCTGTCCTCGTGTCATTTTCAACCTTTACCGTCCTGAGAACCCATGCTATCACACCCCAAAGATTAGTTTCACATAAATGTAAGGAATTAGCAAAAAAGGACATCCTCACAAGCAATTTATCCCACACCGAGGCCATCCAGTCAGCCCGCAATAATTCACACATCATTCTGGCTAAACCTTAAGATAATCCCCATTGACTTGCCCTGGCTCACGTCCAAAGCACTCCAAATAAAAACGACTTTGCTGGAAGGAAACCCTGGTAGGTGTACCTGGATGTTGACAGATTTCTACGACGAGTGACACGGAGGGCGATGCGGCTGAGGAGACGGGCGCGTGACGTAAAATCAGGAAAATAACAACGAGCCTCTGAAAACCAATTCTGAGTTGTGGAAACCGTTTGTAGGAAAAAAATACTTGCAACATATATTCCGATCCCAAAATAGGGAAGTAACTTTAATACATACATCACAGTACAAGCATAACAATAGTTTGTGAAGTTTGGCTGAGACCTGAATAAAGCAGCCACCATTGTTTCACTTACACTGCGACAGAATTGATGGCGCAGAAATACATAAATTATATGCAGGTAGATTAAACGTACACAGATATTTATCCTATATCTGAACCATTAAGGATACCTGCATGTCAGCTTAAGTATAAACGCGAATGTGCCAAAATGACTTGGTTTTAAACTGCTGAAATCCCTAAGAAGTATTAAATGCACGACGGAGTTGAGAGATGCAGCCAAAGGTACTCCCCAGAGTGACAGAAGGAGACGCGTTTGCTCTGATGTAACGACTTCAACCCCGCGTCTAGCTGCCATGCTACGCGCATCCCGGCCTGGTCAAGGGCTCCCTTGCTAACAAGGGCGCCTCAGCCCGGCAGACACCCGCTTCATACGAGGGGCCTTAAGGGGTGCATTTTGTCTGCATTAAATGAAATGACACGAGATGTGCAGTTCAACCCGGTGACTGCTCATTACACCGTGGCAGGACCTGCCAGGAGGGCGCGTCTTACAGAAGGCTTCAGGGGGAAGGCCTCCGGTGGGCAGCCGGGTGCCCCCCCCCTCCCCCCCCCAGGGCAGCTGGCAGCCGCGATGTGGGGAGCGCAGGTGTCGTGACACTCTGTCCTAAGGGCTCTGAGATGCACTTCTGTGGAAGGGGGAGAGATGGTTCATTTGTCACCTACATATCTTTACCGGCAAACGCTGTCAGCTTCTCTCAAGCTCTCACAGGCTGTGGGTCTTACCGGGCCTTTAATTAACGAGGCCTGGGTGACAATGGCAGGTTCCATCCATGTCGCAGGGGTGCGTGATTTGACCCAGGGGAACAGCCGCGCGTATCATGTCTGGTGAGTCGGCGTTTGCCTGACGCCGTAAGTGATACGAGTGTCGCGGCGCGACGCACAGCAAAGACACTGGCTGGGTCACAGTTTGGAGGCAGAACAGTGGAACCACAAATCGTCATCCTCTAGGACGAAAACACTAAATTCCATTCTTCCGCTGCATAGGTAAAACTGACTCAACGATAAAATAAATAACAGTAGATAATCTAGGAAAACTGTACTCTTGTGGTCTTTCTGCACGTACATTTTTTAACCTCGTAAAAGATGGTTTTACGGTCTGTTGATGCACATGGCATAGTTTTATGCTTAATTTTAGTGCCAAATTTACACTCTGGATATCAAGCACCTGAACACTGTGTTTTATTACGTCTCCCTCGCAATGACGTACAGCCACCGTAGGCCTGACGCCTGTGTTCAGTAATGACATCTAGCGCCAGAGTGCTAGGTTTGTGTTATAATATTGGAACTTAATGCGTAAAGTAAAAGGTAACTAGAATGAACTAAATCCAATTACACAATTCCAAATACACATTTTGGGAAAACACTGACGTGAGTTCCATTGAAATGATAGTTTCCATGCCAGACTAAAGAAAACCTTTTGATGTTTATTTCTCTTTACTAAAGCTCGTCACATCTATGAGTGCTGACATCACTGTGTGAGGAAGCTGGATGGTTTCGGTTACAAGGTCAGCGCGGAGCCCGCGCATCTCTGACAGAATCCAGTGACCAGGGACGGAGATCTGACGGTCACCTTGTGCAGGCCGCGAGAACAAAGAGAAGGACAACAGGGAGACGCTCGCAGTCATTCAAAAGTCAAGATCATTTTCTTTACTCCACAGACTATCATCCATATGCTACCATCTAAAACTATGGCTTTAATTTTGCAGACAAGACAGCATGTTATCTAAGCTAATAGCGTGTTAATGATGCAGGCGCCGCAGTCTCACAGTGGTATGGGCTGCGGGCAATTCTACATTTTACACAAAAAAAAAAGGAAAAGCCTAATTTAATTATTAATTGGAACGATTATAGACTAGACCTTCATCATGTTCTGGGATGTGCTTGCCATCCTGAATGGTGTTGGGAAAGTTACGTACAAAAAAACCAAAAAAAAAAAAAACTATTACTTTCCAGGTGGAGGGTTCAGGTCCAGAGACCACAAATCCAGACCAAGGTTTTGTATCAACTGACCAGTTGAGTACTCTCTGACTGTGACTCTTTATGCTCAGCTGGTTGGTTGAAACAAAACCACGGTGTGGAATTGCACCAACTCTGGGCCTGAACTATCCCCCTCCGTGTGTAATGGATTACTTCTGTGAGTGACTTTCCCCAGCAATGTTCCTGAGTATGCAAACTACTGCTGGCTGAAAGATCCCCTCCCTGTAGCTGCAAGTAAAATAACCATCCTCGTCGCTTAACGTTACCGGAACAGTTTCCCGTAATTTCCGATAGCAGAAACCGTGCTTACTTTCAAATAATAATGGCGACTAATGGACCAACAGCTTCGTGAAGACGTGGGCCTGGGCCATTAAACAGCACAAGCGCGAGCCGCCAGGTCCTCAAGCGAGGTGTCGAGAAGCTACCATTTAAAATGATCCATTTCAGCCGTCCACTTCAGGGGCAGCAGCATTGAGACCACAAGCCCTTCACAAAGACGCTCCGTTTACAATGACGGCCCCTTTAAAAAAAAAAAAAAGAAAAAAAAAACAGCGATCCCTCAGTGATCTCTCCAGTTCTGGGGAACTGGGGCATATCTATGTCTGGCAGCTAGAGAGCACACCCATCGTGTAGCAAAAAATAATAACTCATATTATTAACTCAAAAAAATCACTTGGAAGAGACCATCGTATTACCCCAAAAACAGGGAATATAAATATTTCATTTTACCAAATGGCAGGTTAAGTGAGGCCGTGGTAATGCCCTGACAGCGACGATATCTTTAATTTCCTTTTCTATTTCATAGATTTATGTAAAGAAATTAAATTCCACTGAGCTTTCGGGGCTGAACAATTATTATAAAGCTAAGGGGGGGGGGGTGTCAGTTCTTTTTTTGGCGGCAAACATAAATGAAACGGGTTAAGCTGCAGAAGAAAGAAAAATAAATATCAGAGTTATGTAATGAAGCGAAGAGCGCCGAACAGACAGCAAGCTGGGTTACATGAGGACAACGCACATCAATGCCAAACCATCAACACTGCACCTGGAACAGCACTGTGGCATTCACACTAAAACTGGAAGACTAATGTTATGGTATAAAACCCCAGCACGGTTTGTAACCCAACCTATACCAATTTGGCAAAATAAACTAGGTTAAAATTATAGAATTCAGTTGCTTAGAAATTGAAGCCAACCAATAGGAGCTTTTCCCGCAGGATATGATTCTTTCAAACCAATCAAAAGATATTTGCCGTGTGACGTTTCAGGGCCTCCAGGAAAATCCTGCTTTCGTGTTAGAACTATAAATGAACATGTATCTTCTGTGCTCCACTAGGTGGGAGAACCACATTAGATTATTAAAACAGTGTTTCCCAATCCGCTCTTCAGGGACCAGCAGTCAGTCCACATTTTTGCTCCTCTCTGCTCTTGGTGGGGAGCTGGGAGGGAGCAAAAACGTGGGTTTCGTCTGTTGATCCCCAAGGACCGGATTGGAAAACACTGACCTAAAAACCATTTACTCTGATGCTGCTGGATAAAACAAGTCCGCAGGTCAGCAAACGTAATCACAGAATATTCCGAGAACAAGTTACGCCTCAAATCTGCAACAGATCATGACGCCAGGAATTCACAGTACAGGCTGAGACACTGACTTGGTCATCCACAAAAACCAGCTTGCCAGTTTTTAAACGATTGCATCTATACAGCAATCTTCTTGTCTTAGTTCATGAAATTAACATTCAGGATAAAATGTGAAAACACAAGAATAAATAATAATTGAGGACAGTCTGCTGATCTCATATGGACTGGATCCATTTTTATTAGAGGAAGCTTTTTCTTTGGGGTATGATATGACCCTGCAGTTTGACCTTCAGAAGTAACAACGCAGTGTAAAACAGACTCTGAATCACTACACAATACATCCACATTGACTGTAGGGCTATACTGCTTGTTTTTTAAAACCATATATAGGCAGCCAATCAAATTCAGCCAAACCCCGCTCTCCCTTTCCCATTTTCGGGGGGGGGGCAAACAGCCGGCCCAGCAGCCAGATGTGATATGGTCATCATTTGCACAGCAGCAAACATCCCATCCAAAGCCGCAACAAAGAGTGCCAAAAAGATGTAAAAAGACATATACCCACTGTAAGCGTGAGAAACATTTTAGTCCAAATTCAAAATTAAGCTACATGTAGTAAAACTAGTGTAAAGGTCATGTAACCAGTGTGTGATACACAAAAGCTTAAGTCACGAGCTACAGGTACAGGTAAAGAGCACTGATGATGTGTTCCTGTCAGGAAACTCAGTAACATCACAATGGAACGCAACAAATTAACACCATCTAAATATACCTGTGATACCAGGAAGTGGGATCGAGGTGCAACAGAAGCTCAGTCCTCACACTTTCATCAACACGTGCCTGGGTTGATAACAGAGACGCTTCTTTACAAGGACATCCCACTGCTTTCAGCTTGTAGGTAGCTCTGTTTCTCTCAGCAGAGGGAAGCTCAACACATCAACAGCCAAGCGGGTTTTAATTGGTTTTTTTAAAGTGGGTTATGTGCTCCGCCTTCCACCGGCCGCTGCAGACGAGCTCGGCCGTAACCGGGGCCCCGGGATGCTCCCGTTTCAAGCCGTAACCACAGTGATAAGCCAGGGAGAGCTCTAGCCTTTGAGGTATGAATGGGGACCACAAACTCGGGGGGAGAAGCCGCAGCTCGCCAGCTGTGACCACAGCTGACCCTCCCCAGTCTCCCTGGCAAGCCTGGCCCAGTCCGTGGTCTTGTGGCTTTCTGTGGTCTCCCTGGGAGGTGGACCCTGAGTGCAGAATCCCAGGAGAGCCAACTGTTGTGTGAAATTAAATCCCACAGACAGCAAACTTGTGTCATCTCCATCTACTGCTGGTAATTAACTAATATAGTATGGATATCTTTGAAAAATGACATTAGCTAAGTGTCTTTTAATGTAAAAAAAAATGTCACTTCTTAGACTGTTAATAAAGTACATCATTCAGCATTAAAGCACAAACGTGAGCCAGAAAATAGCTGAAATGGTGTCGTGCTTTTTCACCGACAGAAGAAGATTCCAAATAAGAAGTGATTCTTGGAAGACCGTAACCCTGTACAAGTGTGTATCTATGTTAAAGACACACCTCAGGACTCCTTTGTGGCTGGAATCTTCTGACAGATCAGCATCTCCTACCGCAGCGGGCCGTTAGTCTAACGGTCACACAGAGTGTGTTACCAGCAAGCCAGCGAGGTGACAGGACCCCCCCCTCCACACACACACACACACACACACACACCTGCCCCCACCACAAGCAGCCCCACTCACCACCAGCTTCTCTGATACAAACATAACCAAATTACAGCAACAGAGACCAGACAGTGACAGAAGAAAAAACTGTTACAAAAAAAATTGCTAGAAAAACTCACGTTGGAAACCTCAATGCACAGGTTCGTACTACAAAAATACAAAAACTATTTGTGAAGCGCATGCAGCCAATGTGAAATGATCAATAAGCAGGTCATTGTTTTGAATGAATTAATCCAGGGTTCTTCAAATCTGGACCTCGATTCCAAATCCAGGCCTTGTTTTCACTTCTCCCAGGTACTGTAGTTAGTTTAATAATAACTGATTCTGATTGGTCAGAGGCTTCACACCTGACTGACAGGTAAAGGAAGGCTAGAAAAACAAGCAGTGCTCGGACCTCGAGGACCGTGATTTGAATAACCCTGAATTAATCAATGAATCCCAGGGGCCCTGCACCAAATAGGTCACTGGAGGACGGATGGATGGACTGACATCTAACAACACAACTAGAACACAGAGACCAGCTAGAAATCAGGCAAAAAATGACGGTGTGGGAGGGCCAGTCCCCTTTGCTGTTTGGTTCTCCTCAGTGCCTGTGTTGAGCCACCATTCCTGATGAATCTAAGCAGAGAATCAGTGCTGGGAGAGAAGACAGCTGACATTGATTGATGTCTCAGAGCTCTTCCTGATTCGCTGATTAAACCCATCAATCTATATGCAGAAGAGGTGTCGGATGCAAATGGAACCAATCAGGCTGAACAAAATGGTTTTGTCAGGATCTTACAGCAGTAAGGGGAGAGCCAAAGGTAGCTGGGAAGCAGGGGATTTGGGCTGACGCACACCTATCGCATAAGCGTTCAAGCCTTTTCTGCTACCTCCTGCAGGGATCAGTTACCACAATTACGTAAGGACCATAACCAGTATGATTACAGAAAACTATTAAGCGAATATGGGCAAATATGGTCATTTTGGGGAAAAAAAGCCTGCGTCATCTGCATCTTTGTCACTGGTTAGTGTCTTCATATCTCCCTCCACAGACCAGGTCACCATCTTCATTGTCTAGAGCTCTTTCTTCACAGTCCAGGTCACCATATTCATTGTCTAGAGCTTTCTGTACACAGTCCAGGTCACCATCTTCATTGTCTAGAGCTCTCTGTACACAGTCCAGGTCACCATCTTCATTGTCT
>JAABNY020000025.1:13097302-13108638 GCA_015164015.2 Brevimyrus niger | reverse complement strand
GTTTGCGCTACCGCCTGTTGGCGCTTTGTCCTGCTGTGTCGCGTTGTTATGTTGATTGGTCCTTTTGTGTTGGGTTGCGGGCGGGCTCCGGTTGGGTGGGGGGGGGATTACCCATAAGCCAACAGAGCTGCTGCCTCCAGCTGCATGACATGCCCATGTGCGCAGTGGAGCAGATGCTAATGCATGGCCCCAGCTGCATGCAGACAGACTCTCTCCCAAGGCACTAACCACAGACATTTAGCCTCATATCAAGTGCTGTGGGCAGTGCAGTTTGACCGTAAAACAAAGAAAACAAGGGTAAACGGGAATGGGAAGGAAGAAGGTTTCCATCCCTGCAGGCAGAGAACATTGCCTTAAGTCTTTTGTGACGCACCCTGAAGAAATTAAAAATAGTTTCTGACCAGAAGGTTGTGGGTGTTTGTCATCTCTGCAGGAGAAGACTCAAGTCAGCTTGATTGCAACTTTTTTTTCCTGCCTTGGTCTAAAATATAGAGGGTTTTTTGCATTTCCATTACTCTGAAACGAGAAAGGCGTTTCTTTCAAGCTGTTTCACACGTCCCCCCTCTTCAGTGTCACATCCACGCCTGAGATGCTCTTCTCGCAAATCTAGCACTGCAATCTGAAAAGAAATCAAGCAGGACAACAGGACTTTGCTCAAACCAGACAATCACGTCTGTTTGTACAGCATTTTGTACAAGTAAACGACGTCGGCGTCTGACGCGAGCAGGTGTCCGTTACGGCACACCGTACCAAAGCGCATCGCAAAATATTTGCTTCTCATGAAAAATTACGTTTATATTTTTAACCTTAATGGGAAGGACTTCAGATATGGAGAAGATGACAAAAGATCAATGACTTTGCAGCTTCATTTTTAAGTTTAGGACCCTAATAACTGTGAGTTTCCCCTTGAACACAGCAGTGGCTGAAAGGCAGCGCTGGTCAGTTATTGCTGTACACATGCTGGCTCCCTGTACGACTACTTCTGAATGACTGATATTTCTCCAAAGAAACACCATGCAAACTTTAGCATTCCCTCCATACTCTCACAGTGATGTTCTAAAGGTTTCTTCACAGCAGTGTTATCAAGGCTGTCAGCGAGGCCTTCCTCCACCAATCGTTTGCTAATTCTGCTCCATGCAAACTCTTAGAGAAAACGCTCAGATGGGGGGGGGGTGAGGTACAGGGTTAGAGGAAATCCCCCGCGTAGGCAAACACCCAAAAGCATAAGACAATACCAGCTTCCCTCCAATACCACTGAAACTCACCCCCACCCCCCGCTGCCAGGTACTTAACCACGTTACGTAAAAAAAAAAAAAAAATTATCAAAATAATATTCAAAGGTTAGATTAATTTTGTGTAAATGCTTCATTGGTGTGCCAGCTGCTTTTTTCATAAAACCTCAACCTTAAAACAGACGATCAGTAAGTAAACTCTGAGCACAGCGCCCCCGCAGGTTATAAAGTAACATTTCACTCTCCCTCGACGCTCCGCCCCACTGGGCTTCCTCCGGCCCAGATGCATCTCATTCTCATTCGTCTTGATTCGCGTCCCAACTGTGACGCTGATCCTTGAACATCTTTCCCCCAAAATCCCCACCAACAGGGCGACCGGCGAGTTGCAGCGTTGGGGGAAAGCCTTGACCCAGGTTCTGATAGCCAGGACTTTCATGAGAGGAGGTTTGCGCGAGAACATGGGCTCTTTGTATTCAAGGAATAATAAGTTGACCCTGCCCAGGCAGCCTCTTTGAGCTTCAGCCAACCATCTGAATCCACTTTATCACAAATGAGGGCTTATTTTTCAAAGCGCCTCTCATTTGTGCAAAGTCTGCAGCCTCAGTTGTGAAAGGAAAAAAAAAAAAAAAACCCAAGTTCTAACACCGCCTGGGACCGTTAGATTACTGGTCTGACAACTCCTCAGCGGGTCAGAAATTTTACAACTTGGGTCAGGCACGTTTGGTTGAGCAGCCACTCATGCTAGAACCCATCGGGGGGGGGGGGGTCACTACAGTCTCTCAAAAAGCACATATGATGATCCCGATTTAATCGAGAACCACGCGTGACGATCTTGATATGTGCATGCAGTTACCGTCTGTCCCGATGACAGGTACAGTAACTGTGCGTGCACCAGTGATGCATGCCACGCGTGGAGGTTTACTGCGACGCAAGGCTTCGCCCGCTTTGTCATGAGACTGCGGAATGAAGGAGTGAGGAAGACCGTCGGATGAGCTGTGTGCCTTTCAAGCGTTAACAGCGGGACTGGACGACCCAAATAGAGTAAGTCAGGAGGAAGACATGCATTCCGTATATAATTCACCAACGTCACACCTCGTTGCCAGGGGGTGCCCCTGTGACAACACTGCAGCAGACTCTTCGACCAACAATTACTCATAGCCCAACTCTTTAGAAAGTCATCTTTTGAGCAGAAAAGCAGCGAACGGCGACGTTTTTAGTTTTGAGGCTGCCGTTCGGCCGCCATGATGAGGCCTACAAGCACACGGAGGACCCGGACAAGGTGCGCGCTAACACAGCCTTAACGCCAGGCTACTCAAGGACGAGAAGGTGTAGCGGCGGAGGAGCGGCGGGGGAGCGGAAGTGCTCCGGAGGCAAGCGAGAAGACAGAGATGTTGCAGGGCAGTCTGCAAATGCTGCACACCTTCTGATGTGGTCTGACATCTGGTTCATGCAGGCGAGCAGGCCAACACACAGGGCTCATGCTGGCCCGCAGGCGAAGTGGGGGGGTGGGGCGAGGGATGTTTACTAATACTGCCACTCGGCCAAAAATCACTTCTTGAGAGATTAACTTGTTGGTGATTCTGCTGATTGAGTTGTAGCGATTAAACAGAAAATAAGCTAGGAGACGAAAGCATCGAGTTAAACTGTGTATGCGGTGCACTTGCTCCAGGCTCCAGGCCTGTTACAGACACGAAGTGTGCCGGACCTGCTATCGCCATCCCAGTCTGTTCTCATTCTAGCCTCCTATAAACAAGTGCGCTGCTCTGAAGGTACATTCACATTCACGCTGCGGGAGAATCCGTGGTGTTCCACGTACGATGGATTTCAGCAGATGCTCCACGTTTAGCAACGGCGAGTGTCTGGCTTACAAGCGGCAGAAGCACCGTCATTCAAAAACAGAGAATTATTACGTCAGCATGTGGATCCGAGGGACCCCACAGTCTGCAGCGGCCGACCCACGGACCGGGCGATACATGACACGCAGTATGTCGAGATACAAGTATGCATGCCGCGCGGCGCTTGTAACTACCGTCCGTGAAGCAGGTGCCAGACTGACATTGATCCGCAGGTAGCAATTTAACTTTCTGGTGGGTTGGAGTAACCAGGAGAAACCTTATTACAGACCATTTTGTCAGTAGGGTCATTAAAGAGCAGCACAGACATGCACAAGGGCAATCTAGTCCAACAGGATTGCTTGCATCGCCTTGTTCCTTGCCCATCTTGGAAGACCAGAGAGGCAAGTATCCTTCCAAGCATCCCCATATCTTTACTTGGTCAAAGAGAAACAGATGTATCTGAGCAGGAAACTCCTAAGCACCTCCTTAGAAGATGAACACCTGCTCTCTGTCTCATTCTCACCATAATTTAGTACAATGTGTAAACAAACTCTCACAGGTATTAAAAACTGTACTACGAGACAATCAAGATCTTATAAATGCTCTCACAGTGACACTGCTGTTTGTGTGATATGTGTGTGAGAACAAGACATTCCCTCACTAGCTGTTCATTTTGTCTTTGCTGGACTAGAGGAGCAGCGTGTTAACACTCCACTCGCAGTGGACGGAGAGGAATTTATACGCCACAGATCCTGATTTAATCAATATTAGGATATCTGCCAATTAGCAGCATTATTTTACTTGCATGTGAAATCAGACCCAGTTAATTTATCACCACTCCATCCTTCTTACTGGTTGCATTACAAATGCGATAACAATGGTTAATTTTTGATTTTCCCCATTTTAAATTACAGGGAGAGGCTACATTCTAATTACGCTCCAATGGATGCCTTGATGAGGTTTAACTAGCAAAATTAATTAAAAGTTTTCTAAAGATTAAAATCATGACATTTTGAGTATTTAATCAAAATAAATTTTACAATTAATTAAAATCTATTTTGCATATATATGTTAATTTGAGATCATTTCAGTCACATCTGAGCTCCTGTGCTCATGCGTGCGCATGTGTGAGAGTCACCCGACTTACCATGAAGACAGCGGCGCAGTGATGCAGTGATACAGTGAACACTGGATTCTTAAATCATAATCTAATTAGGACTCTTTAACCTATTCTCTAACTACAGATTAGCCCTAAATATCCCATTTCATTTTCAGCTTGTATTTCTGCATTATCTTCCAAGCTTCCTAATTGAAGATCTGCAATGTACTCATATGTTATCAGAAACATTCTTAGCCCAAGAAGGATTATAGCTTCTATTAGCAATCCCTTCTCTAACGTGCAACCACTTGCCATTTAAGAAGCAAGCGCACAGCGCGAAAACCAGGTATCTGGTGAATGCCGTAGGTCGACCGAAAATATCACGTCCCTACCCCAAATGCTGAACAGCCACTGAACAAGTACAAGAATTTAATACTATAACTGCTGTGTGACTGGATCTATTAAAAACGGAATGTCCGGCTCAAGTCAGAAACAAGAATTTGTGAGGCTGATATTATTACATGAATGAAGAGGAATGAACCATCACACAGGGAACTCCTGTAATCAAATACATTTTTTTATGTTATTAACCCCTTCATATTATTTTAACCAGGGCTATTCAAATCGCGGTCCTCAAACGGCAAGATCCTGATTTTCCAGCCCTTCCTTCGCATGCGAGTCAGGTGTGAAGCCTCTGGCCAATCAGAATCAGTAATTATTAAACTAGCTACCCGGGAAAATTGAAAACAAACAGGGTGGACTTAAACAATAAAGAGAGTGACCAGCCACATAAGTCACATTGCCACGTGTCCTCCGGCATCCTGTAGAGTTCGGAGACTCACTCTGACGCGCGGAAGGGTCCCGCTGCCTGCTAATCCGACAAAACCGACTGAGGGCTCCTACCCAGAAGACCGTCACATTTATATACAGACATAGAGAACAAAACCAACCACATCATTTACATAAATTATGCAATTTATTTGCAAAGACGATACATATAGATACTTGTACGTTATTATTGTTATTTGTCAATATGGACATCAGCTGGCCACCAATGAAATATTGTACGGCAAAGATTAAATACAAAACCTGTCGGTATGCTTCAGATGGGGGGGCCCTTACTCTCAGTTTTTGTACAGAATAGCATAGAATTATAACCTGCTGCTTGAATCCAGCATAGCTTAAGCCAGGTTCAAATTAATCTACGTTAATGCCACAGGTACTGCTGCATGTTTTCTACGTCTCAGTATCAGCACTGACTTCGCCCACCCCCACCCCCACCTCACCTTTTCTGCTAACACAGGATGGCTCAAGCCTGGACCAGCTAGTGCAGGCCATCCTTAGGCTTAGTGGGAACGTGCCGGACTGTAACCCAAACAGTCACTTGGCCCTTCCATGCTTTACAAGCCCACCACCTCTCATTTTAGAAACAGAGTGGATGGTGGGGCACGTCGCCCCGGTGACAGCGGCCCAGACACTGGACCACGTCGGCAGACGTCCACAGAGCCGTAGTTTGTCAGGAAAAAGGAGCCAATGAACAACAGAGTCCCGATCATTAGCCGATTAGCACGCCTCCTACTGGGCGCCTGGAATCGTGCGCCCCCTTTGGCTAAAGCAAGATGTTGAAGTTCGCTAAACGGTCTCAGTCTTTTTCCCGCCACAGACGCCGGTCTTAAAGAGCCGCACATCTGCACCTGCTGACACGGTGCGGCGGAAAGTTTGAAGTTCACTTTTTCAGAACAAGATGAAAAGAGTTTCATTGCAGCCATAAAGTGAAAATTCTGCCTGTTGCCGCATTAAAACATAAACGTACATTTTTATTAAAAGCAGACTTTATAATAAAAAGCCGTCTGTGGCGTCTGTGATTCGAGTTTATTCTCCTCACGCTGCACTTGTGATGTAAGTGCAAATCCCCCCCCACACGTCTATAATCCTGCAGGGAGACATTAATGTCGTACCCGAGTCGGCATTTCGCCGCACGCCGTTCACAGCCATCTGATCTGCTTGTCTGAGAACGCCGGGGGAAAGTCTGTCCACTTCGTCAATGTCATCATACTGCCCTCTTTGGTCGGCAAGAGACTTGCACTGGGAAGAGAATAATTCTCTGCCCCTTTTACCAAACAGTGACTCAGTGAAACTCCACCTTTTCGGCGCGTTAGAAGAATTTCACCGTTCATCTCGCCGCACAAACGTGCAGGACCAGAACAGCAGACATGCCCTTCACTGGATGTCACGCTAGTGCAAGCCTGCGCTGATGACCTCGGTCCGCGCCGTGGCTTTGTTTACAGGTCAGCTCAAGGTCGCAGCAATGCAGCAGACTGATTGGATCTTCCTGTCCACAATGCGCGCCCGTTAAACAGCAGGAGTGGGACACACGTGAAATCGAAATGTAATTGATAATTATGTAAAGACATTAACTCTTAATAGAACACATTTTTTGCTGCTAATTGTTAGTGTTTAACCGAAAGGTATCCGATGTGATTACCTGCTTACATGCCACACGTACTTGTCATTTTAGTTCAAGCAGCACCCCCCCCCCCCCCCCGCCGCCCCGCCCCCCATTGCCGCCATAAAATAAATTCACAGCATGGTCCTGCTCATTCTACAACAGAGGAAGACATATCCAAGCAGCTTTAAAGGGCATGACTACTATGTGTTGAAGGGTTGAGGTGACGGGCAGGGTGTCGACAGCACAGCGCCCCCTTCTGGAGGCTATGGAGCGCTAAAAACAGCGGGTCAACAGGAGGCTAACTTAACAGTGTTAAATGCAAAGGATAGACGCCCTGAGTTTGCAGCAATGCACCGTGAGACAACCCTGAGGAACATTAGAATAAATATCTTAAAAATCCTCCGGTTCAGAGGACATCACCCTTGGGCGCCGTCTACCAACATCTCCTGTTGTGCTCCACCTCAAGCGCTCTCAGGTGCATCTGCAGGAAACTGCTCCAGGGGAGACTTGGGGATGTGTGAACCTTCAGCGTCCTTCCAGATGTTCCTATACCAGCAGACCAGCCCCCACAAACCTTCACAGACGTGTTGTAAGGGTACACGCCGTTATCGCTTACGGAGGGCCCCCACGTAGCACACCTACAGGAGTACAGGTCGCTAAATTAATAACCTACTATAGGGACACGCATCACTTCAGTGTAGAGAAACGAACAGCGAATCGTAGCAGTGAACCGCAGTGGGACGCACTTCATCGGGGCTACTGGCGCACGAGTCGAAGCCGCGGAAAAACGACGGGGGGATTTCTGTGCGAGAAGGCCTTTCTGCGGAGGGCGAGCAGGTGTTCGTGTCGACCTCTGAAGCCGCTCATTACTGCCAGCCGTGGAGTGCGAAGAGACAACAATACAAAAACAAGCGGCGTTTTCCTGAGCGGGCTTCGGCTCACGACAAACTCAAGAGACAGAGCAGTGAAACCGCAGGCACTCTCCTTCAAATCAGGCAGCAGCAGAGGTGCACGTGCGGTCAGGGCTCGGGTCGTCACTGTAAGGGAACCAGGCTTGCGGGGAGGAGACACAGAAAGCCGTTAAGCCAGTGGTTTGTGTAGAAGCCTGAGTTCCCACCCTGCTCTGCCTAGCTGACCCCGGTAGAGGTCTGCAGGCATCCTGTATGAGTGACCCTGATCAGTTTTACTTTGGCTTCATCCAAGAGAGGTGCCACCTTCTTCACCCCCCCAGCCTAGTGCAGGTAAAGTTGTATGTGTGTGTGTGTGTGTTTGTGTGCGTGTGTGTGTGTGTGTGTGTGCACAGGTGGATGGTTTGTCGTCAAACTCTTGGCTTGCAGCCATCTGAAGAAACAAGTGTGGTTTCTCTACAGAAATGTATCACATAACAGAGTCTGGTGGCCCCAGCAGCTCAGGTCGGAGCAGCAGGGGGGCACGCTCCTGTACCGTTTATCCTGTGATTGGTTAAAGAAGAGAAATGCAAGCCCCTCCCTTGTGGACCCAGAGGCTCTGGGAAAAATCAGGAAGTACCATCTGTACCACAGCTCACTGCAGCGCCGCACCAAAGCACGACACGAGCGGTTTTGGAGATGTAGGCCTCATAGGTGACCCAGGTGGCACTTATACCGATAATATATCAGAAAATTTGCCAGAAACAAAATGAAAATGCCATGTCAGATAATCTTGGGCCGGGCCTCTATGAGTTGGGAATTTGCGCTCATGGGTGTGGGTACTGTGTGTGTGAATATACCGCAAAACGAAGCACAACATTTGCCAAATAATAATAAGAATCTCAAAACAAATATAAACCCAAAGACCGTACCGTTCTGAGAATTGTGCTACCCTCCTTAAATAGCCTCCAAATATTCTTCCCCGTCGCATTTATTTGTGCATCTTTCATAGCTCTGAGGATCCAGTGTTTATGCCTTGAATAGGTGTATTTTTTACAGGGCTGAGACGGCAGCCAGCAGTACAGTTAGCGCCGCTCCTCCGACAGACGGAGAGGTCTGCGTAAACAGGATGTGTTGAAGGAACCGTCAGAGGTCACTGCCGCACATAAACATGTTATTAGTTACAGGATGTTATCCTGGGCTGATTTTTCTGTGGTTTTCTGTCTTTTTTTTTCTTTTTTTTTAAGCCAGTATCCTGACTCGATGCCTAGGACACAAAAAAAATTATAAAGTAGCTTTCGCTTTCGACCAGATAATAGTGGGAGCCAGTGTGGGCTGTCCCACAGCGTGACTCACTCATTCATACTGGACCAATCACGGTAGGAGGCATCTTGAACTGGGTGGCCCCCGACCAGAGCGGCAGTCACTTTTTCCATGAGGACAGGAAACCGGTGGTCCTCATTACGCAGTGACAGATGTGCCTGGCCGAATTGTTACAGTATCAGTATTAGTAAATTATCACGTTTGACACCATATTTGTGTAGACCAGTGTTTCCCAGTCTGGCCCTTGTGGCCCATAATTGGTCCATGTTTTTGCTTCCTCCAAACTCCCTGCCAGACAGTCCACATTTTTGCTCCCTCCCAGCAAAAACATGGACTCTCCGTGGGTCCCCGAGGTACAGACTGGGAAAACACTGGTATAGAGGGTTAGGGTTTAGATGTTGAAGCACTTTAACTCTTCCTGGCCCGTCCCAATGGCACTGCAGATGTGGTCCGCCAACCCTGGGTATTCCAGGACACAGAGGCCTTTGCGTTTCGGCTTCAAGCACCATTTGTCACATTTTATATCAGGCGCACATATTTCACTGCACATTAATTTTAAGGAGCGCTGCAAATGAAGGAAAACAATTCAGCTCACATTGCTCCTTTGGTTAATTAAACTCTGTATGTCTTACATATAGTACAGATATATGTTAAGCTGACTGTAATGGATCCAAATGCTCATGTCAAAACCCCTCATGACCGAAAGACAATCTCTCTTTGATCGAGCCAACAGTGACTATTGGTGACCACGTGCTCTTGAACTGGTACGCTGTACATTTTCATCGGGATTCCTTAAGAAAAGGAATGTAGGACATTAATACTTCTAACCTCTTGCACAACAGTCACAGTGGAACAAGTATCTGAATGTTTTAAATTCCTGGATACAGGACGGAGCCCTTCCAGGCTGTCCTACCCCGAACACCTACACTGGTACTGGACCTCGGGCAGGCAGGGGTGACCGGTCATCGGCTCCGTTCCATCACAGAACATCCCAAATCAAACTGTGCTTCCTAGTTAATTCGCATTGTAATGACAACTACTCACAGCACAGGCTCACTGAGGAACACCCCCGCCCCCCCCATGACTACGACCACACTGGCGTTACGCGGCGTAGCTAAATTTTCGTTCTTCACGGCAATAAGTGATGAATAAACTGACCATCGTCTCAGTCTGGTGAGACTCCCTCATTAGCTATTCTGGGCAGCAAAATGCAAGCGTGTCATCAGAATTAGCCGTCGATTGAAATAAACACAAATAACGCAGCCGTTACCGTTGCCGATGACAATTAAACGCCAAAGAGATGGACCCGATAGGCGGCCCCGGGAGGCAGGTGCCCACTTAGCCGACCTGCATTGCAGGCTGGGCGGTTTACTCTGCGAAAGGAGAGATAAGTTCCTCTTTCCTCTCTCACACTGACACAAATCAGCACGCTTAGAATAAACTGCATAAGTTATCAGCTCCTTGGAAAGCAATGCAGAGAGGGAGCAAAGGGGAAAAAAGACTTCTATCACTTAATGAAAAATAGCTTCCCTTTTGGACAGAACTTCATAGGCTGCAATCAAGCCCTGGCCTCCTCTTCTTGACGTGCAATCGAGGCAAATCAAGTCGCCATCTATTAATAATATTTCTCAGGCTCCTTTCATTCCGTGGCGTGTCCTACGACTGTCAGCGCCCGTGATGGAACGCTGCCTTTATCTCATCCCCGGCCTGCTCTGTCAGAGTGATAAACAATTCTAACAAGAATCAGAATAAAGATCTTCCCAGTAGACTCCAGGAGATAGAGGCCTTTTTTTCTCATTTTCTAGACGGCAAAATTTAATCTAGTGGCTCGCTTTTTTCACCACCCCCCCCAACTTTTTTTTTTTTCCTCTGCAAGCGTCACATTCAAAGAGATGCAAATTTATCAGAGCACAGGCCTGGTTGACTCACAGCGTAGTGTGAATGTCAGATCACAGACCCCGCCCCTACGTGGGACACATAATGAGTCAGGAGCAGTGAGCCCGGGCCATCCAGTGCACACGGCAGGGCTGTTAAGAACTGGAAGACTGTCATATTACTCCTTCACAAAACCACACGTGTGTGATGAGCAGGGCTCCACATGCAGCCTCTCTGCCGTACAGGTCATCGTAGGAGGAGATCCATGCTTCTCGTACACTCCGTCTGAAAGATTTGTACCTATAAATGTTCTAGGTACAAGTCATTCTTCTCATTAAAGAGTATGAAAGGTGGCCACAATGCCAAGATACAGCAAGGTACAGTAAGCAAGGTACGGCACAGTACTGTGAACAGCACTATGGTAAACCATGCCAAAATACAGCGGAATTCAGTAAACGGCGCTAAAGTTCAGTACAGTGATCCATGCCAAAGTAAGCCACATGATAGTAATAGTCCATGCCAAAGTATGGCAGAGTAGAGTAAACCATGCCAAAGTATGGCAGAGTAGAGTAAACCATGCCAAAGTATAGCAAATAGAGTAAACCATGCCAAAGTATAGCAGAGTAGAGTAAACCA
>JAABNY020000025.1:13070118-13083508 GCA_015164015.2 Brevimyrus niger | reverse complement strand
ATACCAAAGGAGTATATAGTACAGCTGATCACACTGATACCAAAGGAGTATATAGTACAGCTGATCACACTGATACCAAAGGAGTATATAGTACAGCTGATCACACTGATACCAAAGGCGTATATAGTAGAGCTGATCACACTGATACCAAAGGAGTATATAGTACAGCTGATCACACTGATACCAAAGGAGTATATAGTACAGCTGATCACACTGATACCAAGGGAGTAAATAGTACAGCTGACACCAACCTCTTAATGTCCAAGGGTTCTGCTTCCATCAAATACAAAATACAACCTGGCATATATTATTTTTTTCTTGATTCTTCACCATAAATTGTGCAATAATTAAACAGAATTAGCTTGTAAATAGGGGAGGTCAGAGAAAGTTCTGGAAATTAATTATTACATTGTTTTGATATCGCCTCTCTGACACAAATTATTTTTAATTAATTTCCTAAGCTCAGTTTCTATTTATTCCTAATGGATGGAGCTGCAACAACAAAAAAAAACACACGACGTCTTGTTCTGAATGTGATGCAGGCCTGGTCTGCCACGGCCTGACTCCACAGCGCAGGACACAAAGCAGAAGATACCACAGCCGGAGTGGGCGAGGGGGCGGGCCTGTAGGGGCGGCAGACATGCAGTCAGGCTCAGTGGCGTAAATCCCAGCACTGGCTGCATCCTCCAAGGGCATTCTGGGATCGGTGCACGGGGCTGACCATGAAGTCGCACGCAGCGGCCGGTTGATGCCGCTCAGGCGTCCTGTCAGTCACATTTCCCCTAATTAACCAACATCTGCTTCCCATTCTCACGCACACCGCATCACCAGCTCGCCTCATCTAAGCCCTTGACTCCTGACCCCCCAGAGGAAGTCAGTCACTGTCAACTCCCCCCCCACACATTATACAGCCTCTTAAAAGAGGGTGGGACCATACAGAAATCATGGAAGTGGTTGTATACAAACACTCAGCGGAAAAAAAAAGCGGCTCATTTGCCAAAGGAACCTACTCTGCAGATAAAAAAAAAATTCTTGATGGTGCAACCAAATTTAGGGACCCGTCCGAAGGGCCTCCCTGCTGTGTGCTATAGCTCAGCAAAACTCTGTATGTATTCCTGCTAGATGTGTGCACACACACTCACAAGTAAGAGCTAGTGTCCTCCTGAATACGCAGAATGACAAACTTTCAAAGTATAATATAATACAGGAAAAAAAAAATCCCCACATTGCCTCTGAATTCATGCATTCTAGAAATATTCCTTTTATTTACGGACACCTGGGATTCAGCAATTCCACAGAAATAAGGAGGCGAGATTAACAAAACTGACACTGGGAAGTATTACGTCACACAGACACAGCTTCATTTATACATGCACTGTATAATTTGCAGTTCATGCTTGACAGAGCAGTATACAGCTTAGCTCTTTTTTTTTGCATCCGCCGGTCGAGCGCTACGCTCAGCTCCACAAAACAGCACGGAGCCTCCGCCCTGCACTGCCACGCTGTGACCAGTCGACTGGGACCTCCTCTGCATGGATTCCACAAGATGGCCTCCCGACCGCACACTTATCATTTGTCGACGCTGTCTGTCTCTACAACAATGCCACCGCTTCTTTATGGAGCTCTGCTTCTAGACTGTACAGGTTCTATAATATTTACCCTTGAATCCCGTACCTCATAATTTGATTAAAAAGTGAATGAATCTCGTAGGTTTTGAAAACAAAGGGTAAATGATTACATTTAGAAAATAATTAACAGATGGGCCTGCATTTAAAAAAATACGATTTTCTACAAATGATTGCTTTCACTCCCCTTTGGTGTGAAAAGTAGATTCAAGAACACTTTTAAATAATTTGTTCAATTTGTTCCACAGCCAAAGAAAAGCGGCTTGGTGGAAATTCAGATTCATTAAAACTTAATTAATATGCATCATTATGTAAATGAGGTTGCAGTTAATGAGTTCTTAAAAGAAGCCTTCCTTAATTAGTTCACTTTTAATGGCATCATCATTTATCTTTTTTCTTTGAAGCAGAATGACGTGCAGAACTAGCCGTTCCCGCAAGTGCTAAAATTTCCCATTTTTTAAATTATTCTTATTTCCTTAATTTTTATATGATTAAGAATGCATTTAGAGCACTAAATAAATGAGAAAAACTTACTTTTTAACTCACTAATTTCAATTAAAACTGGAGTTTTGTAAGAGGTAGGGTTGTGAAGTTAGAGACGGCAATCGGAGAATTAACGTTACTCTTAACAATCACCTGTAACACAGTGCCGTGTCGATTCAACTCAGCGCTCCACCCACACAGCATGACCTCCATTAATGAAAAAAGCTTTTCTTCAGATTTCACGTGTAAACAGACCCCACCACCCAACAAAAACCAAACCCACCTTTAGTCTCCAGCAATCTGTTTTTAAACCTTGTTTCTGCTCACAGGTCTGTCTTACAGATAAACATGCCCAGTACTATGGGTAGGAAAACATCACCTAAGAAAGCTGTTATTCGGTCAGAGACATCTCCAAAAAACCCCTGGATACTCAGGGCTTTCACATCTTGACATGTTAAACCTTACTTTACTGTGGTAATGAGGACTGAGACAAGGCTTGTCACATTCATGATGTGGGCTTGGTTCAGCCTGAGAGAGACCGTTTCATTTATTACCCCTGCTAAACTGTAAGGAATTCAAAGTCAACCAATTAGTGAAGTCAGAGGCAGATTGCAGGTTTATTGTAAACACTGAACTGTGACATTTGTAATGTGTTCCTGGAGAAACACATCAGTGAGCTTTTTTTACACGCTAATTCCAGAATGAGACCATTGGTTTACACAAGACTCCACAACACTCAAGTAAAATACCATAATGGATTTTCTCGCTGTACACCTTTACAGTGCGTATTTACCAAAGCACTTCAGGCAAGACTGGATGATTCACCCTAAAATGCTTTACGTGCGCGAAATAAAAGATACATAATTACTGCTTAATTCTAGGAAGGGAATAAAGCTGAAACAAACAAGTCTGTTTCTAGTTTGGTGACAAAAAATAAACGTGAAGAGCAGCGGCCCAGTGTGCATCCGACTTAACATTTGCAGCATTTGCACCGCTATCTTTCTCTTTCGCAAGCGTGCAGCACTGCGTATTCTACCGGAGTGCGCATATTCGAGGGGAGATGCGCGCTTCTTGGAAATATCATCAGAATCTTTTGCCTACTATTTGGAGTAAAATCCAAAACAAAAAGGCTGCCGTTGGCAGGAGGCCACAGCAGCGAGTATGCACATGGACGGTGTGCAGAGAAGCCCCCTCATTACCGCGGACCAGGCGAGCCGCTTCGGCCGAGCCGCCGCCGGGTCCCTCCGTTTCATGTGGCTTGCGCCTTACCTACACGCTAATTGATAACCACTGGCATTTGATCAGAAGATTTTCAAACAGAAAACATCTTTGTGCCGTCTGTAAGAAGCCCATCTGTTCCGCCTTTGCCAGCGATTCATTATGTATAAATTAGCTCGTCCACAGTACGATTTTAATTGTATACTTAAAGCTGCGTTTCTGAAAACATAAGTTGATGTTTTTCTAGTTGGGATTTTTTTTAAATGACCCATTTGCTCACGGCGGCCATTTAAATCAGTGAAATATATATGGTCACTTGAAACACTATTTTCTTAGTTCAATTATTAATAAATTATTAAAAGTAATAAAGGATCCCTAAATGTCCAAATAACGGCTTCATGCTGCTGTGCTGATGGTCAGACGGCACTATGGCTACAGTGGGCTGAAGCCGGCAAATTCCGCTCTCTCACGCTCAAGCTTTTCTGACGGCGAGCAAATACCCTTCACTACCAGTCTAATTAGTAGCCAGAGACCAGGGACAATATGCTGTTCAACGCCACCCTTACTGTAAGTCCGCGGCTCGCAGCCGCGCTGCACTCGGCGTTCCGCTGAACTGAAGCGGCGCACTTAAGAGTTAAAGGCTGTTAAAGAAGACGGATGGCAAACAGGCCCAACTGTGCAACTCGAACAGGACTATAGTGTGCGCCGGCGTGAGAGAAGCTCCGGTGAGCCGATCCCCAGCCGGACAGGCACCCCGGTTCAAGGTGTTCCCCTGTTTTACTCCCTGCAAACTTGTGCTGGATAAGCAGCGGAAGGACAGATGGATGGACAGACAGATATGTATTATTTAAATTAATATGCATACACAAATTACAAAAAATGCAAAACTGCAGTAAATAAAAATTTCCAAAATATCTGAACATGCATAGAATGAAATCTATATCCCGTACCTCCTCCTGCTGGAACAGTATTTGTGTAAAATAGGTATCTTTTTTTTCAGTTTCAGGAAAACCAGCATTGTTCAAACAACAAGGTTACATTTGAGAATTTTGTTACCTTCAAAGCATGGTATTATGCATTATGATGTCCAGATAACTTATAATATTTCTTATATCACTATGCAATCATTCCTCGTTTGCATACGTTTGCAAACTGCTGGGCCTAAGACATGAGACGGAACGAGCCCTTTGTAAGACGCTGTGGACGCACTGCATTACATCGCATTACACTGCATCTGAGGCCCACAAGATGCATCAGCAGCAGCCCGATGGCCCCCATGCGCCGAGTATCGCCAAGTGTCGCAGGTAAACGGAACACGGAAAAAAAAACTGAAAGTGACACACTGGCAAAGGCTGTGTCTGCCAAGCTGTACAAGGACACGCAGCTGTCCAGGTTAAGGACAGCAAGCCCATTAAACCATGCATCATTCCCGGAAACTTAATACAACAACAGACAACACTGGCCCCTGTTCAGACTCATCGTAACACAAAAGAAAATGTCACATGAATTGATTCTCATTGTAGTCTCTTAAAATATATCCCAGATAACTAAAGTATGATAAACTATTAGGTGGTCATTGACAGCTGGCCAAGATATTGATGCTAAAACTGCATTGTTATGGGGGGAAAAAAATATTGTTAAAAGTATGAAAAAGTTGTAAATGTAATTAATAGTCTTTTTTAAAACTAAATATTCACAGAATAAATGTTTGAAGCTGATTATATAAAGAACTGACTAAACAATGGCATACAGCCACAAAAAGCAACTGCTTTTAGACAAATGGGACACTAATCCAGTTCAGTTTTATTCACAGAGCACTTTCAGGTTTTTCTTATTTCGTAATCTACTGAAAGACAGTGGGTAAGTGCTATTGACACTAACGACATTCCCTGCGTAATTCAACCACCCACAACATTTTTCAATCTGTCATCTGCTTGAACACGCTCCAGTCCTGTTATAAATATCTATACTTTTCCCTCTTGTTGCAGAAGCCAACTTGAGCAGTGTTGATGTACACAACTTGTAACATGTTCCAAGTTAGTAGCTTGCTAATAGCTCGTTACGATGGCAGCCTTCAACTTACACGTGATACATGTGTTAGAAAGCAAAGGGGTAGAAAACAAACATCTTATGTGGATCCTGAGTTGAAGGTCCACAGCTATACTTTTAAGTATATTTCAAATTTCAGTCACTAGCATAGACAGGCCTTCTTTGTTCTGATCTAGGCTGGCTCTGGATCAGAACTCGCTCAATTGCTGACCCATATTGGTTGATTGGTTGATGCTATGAGCAGCGACGTCCTCAAGGCACGATCACAGGAATTCACGGTCACAGTCCTTCAGTCACCCTTAAGGGAGTTTAGTTTAGTTTTTTTTTTTTAAACAGCTCTTCCCCATCAGGGGATCTTCCTCGCTTAACACATGGTACAAACACAGTGGCAAGAGGGCCTATGCATTAACTTCCCAATATACAGTTTCATTACCATTAAGTGCACAGAAAAGAAAAAAAAAACTGATGAAAAAAAACATACAAACATTTAACTCACAGGAGAATGTTGGAGAAGATTTACAGTGCTGTTTGTCTTGTATTTGGCAAAACTGTCAAACGTTTGCTACCCCCAGCTTCCCGTTACCTTTCATCATTGCTACTGTATCGGGTGTCAAAGTTACTGACAAAACTGATGTTCCAAAAGACACTATCACGTTGATTACACATCAGAGCCCTATCACAGAATAACACATGGCCCTGATATTCAGCGGAGTACCACTGAAATGTTGGTCATCAGCGGCCCCAGCCTGCAGACTGATTACGAGGCAAAAAAAAGTCAAAAAGGAGAAAGAAATAAAAAGTCAGCATATCAAGGTTGCATATGACAACCATCTTATCGAGATAGTGTCAGTGTGGTTAATATTAACTGTAGAGATTAGTGAGAACGTCACTAAAGAACATAGCAGCAAGCAGCCCATTTAACTACATCCGCGGAGAAACTTGTAAGACTCGAGCGGTTTCGATAAAATCGTGTGCCGTGAAGGACGGGTAATGGATGACCATTCTGCACTTTCGGTGACATCACTGACAAATGATCAACACATGACCCACAGGCAGCGAATCACTGCCAACGGGAAACAGACACTAACCAGAGTCACATTTGCAGGACTCCCTAAATGGTGCTAAATGGTGCGAAATCAATATCGTAAAATAAATATGATAATGTGAAGCCTTTTAGGAGTTTGAATATGGTTTTGAAACAAGATAAATTTACAAGGGAAAGGGCATGCTGCACACTCAACACATAACATGCCATGCATTCTGAATTGTACCAAATTCAATGCACTACACGTCGAAAGTCACAATGTCTTTTTCAGTTTCACACGACAATTGAAAAGTCAACTGCCTCAGTCTCCCCTGAATGCAATTCCATAAGATGAAACAGATTTAATTATTGACACTCGGACATAATTTTTTCCCTAGCTTCCAGATTCTGACTGCATTCTCTGAATTTGTATATCATATTTACAGCCTGCAAAATGATTGTGTTATTCTGTCAAATGGAAGAGGGGTGTAAACCTCAGTTTTGCATTCATGGATTGGTGCAGCAGGGAACGCTGAATCTGGTTTGAAATCATTTAAGGAAACTGCAAAAACAAATACAATGGAGAAAAAAAATGTGGTTTGTGAAAATGGTTACGAAACGGTTACAATGTGTGCCTTGCACTTGTAGTCCTAGGCCCCTAATTGCGAATAACTGCAAATCAAAGATGTGTATCTGAAATTGATGAGAATGAATAACATAACCTATGGGACATTTACTTGCGCAGCGTAAAAATAAATCTGCAAAATAAATAAATGAAAAATAAGACGGCATAACAATTATAATGATCTAAATCCTATGTTCTCTACTACTGAGTGTGGTCACCCTTCTATAGCCATAAACACCCCTATAATCTAAACAAAATCTTACAAAAGCCACTCCACCATCTTGCCTTCTTCCCATAATGCATTTGAGTCCCATCTCTTTCCCAGGTAAACAACACACACGTACCCGGCCATCCACATGACGTAATGGGAAATGTGACTCATCAGATCAGGCCACCTTCTTCCACTGCTCGGTGGTCCAGCTGTGACATCACGTGCCTATTGTAGGCACTTTGGGCAATTTTCAGTCAGACATTAGCTTTTTCGGCGTTTTGTACTACAGTAGCTCTCCTGTACGAACGGATGGGCCTACGCTCCCCATACGCATTGGGACACATTTGACCCTGTCGTCAGTTCACCGTTTGACCTTACATGGACTGACCGCTTCATATCATGAACACCCCACGAGATCGGCCGTTTAGGAGATGCTCTGCGCCAGTCGTGCCAAAGCCGTTCAGATCCTTACAATTGCCCATTTTTTCTTCTTCCAACAACTCAGCTTCAAGAACCGACTGTTCATTTGCCTAATATATAATGGGGTCCTTGACTGGTGCCAATGTAACAAGATGATCAATCTTATTCATGTCACTTCCCAGTAGTATTCTGGCTAATAGATGCAAGACACCAATTATGATTTATATAAATATATGTTTATCTATATATGATAACTGTTTTCCATTTTGAGACATTAGTCATTTTGATAAAGTATATGCACCTAACCCCCACGGATAATGAAATATTTTGTACTGCATACAAGGTTTTAAAAAGTGCTGTAAATTTTAATGGCATGCCGAAGCCTGGTCGCAGCACAGTCTGAGACCTACACATCCTTCAAAAGTCAGAAACGTATTTACTGAGTGAACTCCTGCTTACGGTGTACCAACAGCACCCCGAATCTGTCTACCGCTTTCAAAATATACCAGTTCCAGAAAGGCACGGCAAGCTTATTTTAATCCTGTGATATTAGAGACAGATGGCCCAGTAAATATGACTTATTTTTATTCTCGGAATGACATTGCTGTTTGATGTCTATCATGCACATTTAAAGCACCAAACAATATATTGTCACTTTCCCCGAACAATAAATACAGACTGTAGACCGTTTGAAAATATAATATTACATATAATTTTATACATAGTTATAATAGCTAAAAATGGTTAACATGTTACCATACAACAGAACTAAGCAGGTGGTTAACAAGCAATTGGAGTGATGGACAACAGACCCAGGACATATCATAAAGGGTAAAAATCAGAATAAATGATAATATTAAGTTGTCCAATAGCCCCCAACATGCACACATTAGCATGTGGTACTTAACCCTTCACTTAAGGCCATGTTTTTAGTAATTAATAAACACATTCATAATAAACAATGCATTTATAAAGAATTATAAACATGACTATAAATATTTATCAAAACAAAATATAGCCAAGTGTATTATGCATTATGAATGCTTTATGAAGCTATCTTCTATAATGCACTACAGACACCTCTATAATGCATTATAATCCATATATATCCATATAAGCATTAAGGATACTTTGTACTGCATCATGAGAGCATATGTAGTGTATCATAGATGAACACTTAATAGGACAGTCAAAATGCATGATAAACATGGCTACAATGTGGTAGGCTTTCTATAAATAGCTATTGTTTATAATACTTTATGAATGTATTAGAATGCATTATGAATGTGCTTACAAAAGACTAAAAACACGGGCTTAAGTAAAGTGTTACCCAACATTTTTTTTGCCAAAATAAAAACATGAAAGCACTAAAAAACAGCAACATTGCCAAATGTATAAAGCAATTTGAAACCATTACAAAATATATATTTCACTGTGGAAAACGAATGATTGGCAGGCCATATGTAAAACATGATTTAAAAAAAGGTCACATAGTCTCCAAAGCTGGTTAAAGCAGCGGTTCACGAACTTACGATGAGGCCTAGTCACGTACCACTACTATAACTGATGTTTACATGCACTGATAGACATAAACACAATACACTTTACTGGTAACAGTGTCATGTCGCCCAGCCCTAGCAGACAAGCCCTGAAATTAATTTGCTGTTTCAGCTGCTTCAATGTCTCGTTTACGCTTTAAACTCTGCGTTTCTATTCTAATTAACAGCAATTAGGTCTATATCAGGGGTCCTCAAAGTGTGGCTCACAGAAGCGTGTCGCGTGGCCTGGGAGACGTCAACGCAGAATGAAAGGCATACATTATATTTAGAAGCATTCGTGGCTCATTTCAATATGGGAAGGTCGAGCTGGGCGGCGTAACAACTCGCAGTGTGTCGGTATATTTTCATACGAATTATAAGACGAGATACTACCATTTATATTTATATGCTTTTATTTTTCCCTTAAAATGAATCCTGTCAAAGTTATTGTGTTAGTGTTAATTTTTAAGTGGTTATTTGGTAATGATACTTAGATGCCCAAATGGGGGAACAGTATGAGGAAAGATTTTTTAGTGATATTTATAGTATTCCAATTTTTAACATTGCATGGGGATGACGTTGTTGCGCATTGCCCAGAATTCACAATTAAAATGAAAGCTGAGGGGAAAGGCAAGGAAACATTGCACCTTGAAATCGTTCAATGAAAAAAAAAAACGCCAGGCGGTTTGGAATAGAGTTTTCCGGCCTTTTAATGTCCACAGATCAGCAAAATGATGAAGAGATTAAATTTGGGCTAATATAGGACAAATTACATTTTTTCATGGATTATTTGTTTTTATCTTTGAGAGACTGCTTGTTTTAATCTAATGTATAAATTCGGTTGTATATCTTATTTAATTCACGTAAGGAGTAACATCTGAATGTTAAAGTAAATAAATGGTTAGTTTTGGATTGGATGTGCATTTTTTTCCCCTGTGCGGATCTTCAGCCAATGTAGGCTCCTTAAATTGGTCCTCTGTCATCTAAACCGGTCCACCCAAACCTGTCTGTCTGCTTTGTCATAGAGATGGTAATGCAAGTTATTAAAGGCTCTTTTGAACCTCGATGTCCAATTTGATGGTTGCAGTGCCAATATATCGTGAATTTGTTTCATGTTTACAGATAGAACATTTGATTGTAATTTGTTCCATAAGTGGCCTCAAAGTACGTATCTGCTTAACAATATTCATATTGTGGAAACACAATGGGAGAAGCATCATGTCCACATGGGCGGTTTGAGCAGCAGTTCAGCGACCCAGTTGTACACCATCTTACTAAAGTGTGAAGCAGTTAAAAAGTCTCTGCTGTAGTAACTTGGTTGGTCAGTTCAAGTCCCAACTGAGCACCTACTACTGTGAGCAGTCGTGTTTTCCAATTGTGTGGATCAAAGACATTTAATACAGTGCTATAGATTAACTCCCACAAATTAATCTCAATTAATCAATGCCTAAAGAAACTACAGCTATAATACAATATAATGTAAATATATATCAGCGAGATGTTTTCACTTAGTTTACATTTGCTTCATGCATTCATTCTGAACTGAAAAAGCAACAAGGTTTTATGTTTAATCCTATCTGTACTTCACTATGAATGCAATATTTGAGTTTATTCACTAGTCGGGTCTAATATTTTGAGGTTTTATTTATATATATATGCTGTTTATATTACATACATACATTCATACACACATACACTGTAACTATATATATATATATATATCTGTCTGTATATGAATGTATGATGAAATTTAATACAATTAAAGTAAAAACACCAATGACCATAAAAAGCTCAAAATGTAAAAATGAACTGAAAATGGATATGAAATTATAGCCTCTTATATGAACATCACATGTACAATAACAATACTTCTGATTAATTTTTGACATATTAAAAGCAGTTTTTTATATCTTTCCATGGCTTCTTAAAAAGCAGAAGCATTCAGCGATGAATAAACCCCTTGAAACAACCACTATAAATACATAGAAGGTTTCCTGACGTTTATACTCCAGAATCAAAACAAAAGTTGACCACTTTACAATATTACGTTTGCTTTTTGTTTTGGGTGTTTTGTTGTGAATGACCAGAGCAGCTGAGAGTACAGAATGATGCACTCCAGACCTGGAGAGGAGTGAGTGCGCTCTGCTGGAGAAAAGATAAAGCTAAATAAAGCACTGGGCACTGCAAGGGAAAGGATTCTAAATAAAGCGCGGTGCTCTAATAGGAAAATTATGCTAAATAAAGCACTGTGCACTGCTATGGAAATGATGCAAAATAAGGCACTGCATACTTCTGGTGAAATGATCCTGAAGGCTAAATGAAGCACTGTGCACTGCTGAGGAAATGTTGCTAAATAAAGCACTGCATACTACCAGGGAACGATGCTCCTGCATTGCACTGGGTTAATGAAATTAAAGAAATCGCTTAGCATTTCTATAGCAATGATGTTAAGTGAAGCACTGCATTCTCATAGAAAAGGGATGTGAAATAAAGCACTGTGCACTCTTGAGGAATAAAGCACCACACACTGAAAGAGACGGGATGCTGAACAAGGCACTGTGCACTGCTAGGGAATGGTTTCTAAATAAAGCACTGCACACTGAGAGGGAAGAGATGCTGTATAAAGCACTGGGCACTGATAGAGAAATGTATGCAATGCTATTTTGCATTTTCAAAAAAAAAAAAAAGGATGCTATGTAAAACTGTAACTTGCCAGGGAAAGGTTGCTATATTCCACCACTGAAACCACTGCATATTGTTGAAAAATGATTCTAAATACAGCACTGCACACTGCAAGAAAAATGATCTGCAATGCACTGTAAGTGAAATGATGCAAAATAAAATACTATGTACTTCTAGAAAAATGATGGCAAATAAGGTGCTTTCACTGCTGGGGAATGATATCTAAGATAAGAAAAAAAAACACTGCACACTGCAAGAGAAAGGATACCAAATAAAGCATCATCCACTGCTAATTAGCAGACTGTGCACTGCCGGGGAAAGGATGGGAAATAGCTGCTTCCATGAACGTTGTTCATTTCCACTGGCTTCTGTGGATGTCAAGAATTAAGTCCACAACCCTGTTGTTGGCTGATCACAGACTCATTTTATCAGCCCATTCATACAGGATTCGACAACATTCGACAGGATGTTGTAATGCCTGTTTTCCTGGACTCGCCCCCTACTGGTGGAATGGGCTTCCAACATCTACCAGATCTCATTTACCTTCCCACTCCCAACTGCAGATTCTCTTTTTTAGACAATTTCATCAATTAATTCATCACAACTAATACGATCCATTAAATAATGCAAATGCATAATGTAAGGATTGTTTAACCGCAGAATTTATTGCAGGTCACCAATGCTATTTACATCTATTACATCTATAACAAATGCTTAACAATATAAGTGACTATATAAGTTTTATAGTTGTGTATGTCTATGCAACAAAAAATTAACGCCAGTATTCCATAGAGTTGTAGCTGTCATTTTCTGTCTGATTGATCAATGAAAATAAAATTTCACATTCTGTCGATGTTCTAACTTGATAGATGTGCACCAGTCCTGTTACTGACAGAGATCAAGTCCCTCCAATAATTGCACCAGGCAATAATTCAGAATCAGTCTTAAATAGTTGCTCAAACATTAAAGTCTTCAATTTAGAACTAGAAAAAGTAGAACCATTATATACATACTGCAAAGCACATGGTTCTACTGCAGATTCGGTGCAATGTTTTAAAAAAGAATCAAAATAAACATTCCTTCACCCTCATTTAGAAACCATTCCAGCTAGTCAAACATCTGAATAAGGACGAATTTGACCAGTGTGCATCGCCTTGCTTCGCCGCTGAAGGACATCAGCGTTTTACAGCATATCTGCGCTCAGCACCTGACACAGATAAATTAGTAAACAGAGCTATGCTGTCATTCTGAAGAAGTGTTTGTCCACTTCCCATTAAAATGTCCAATTCACGCTTGCCCATTTACTGCCTGACCTCCTCCATCTAAGTTATGAATTCATGTATTGTTTTAATTTCTCTTGGTTCCAGGTGTTTTTCCAAGGCAGTGTCAACAGTACCGACCCCCCCCCCCCCCCCCCCCCCCCAGACACGGGGGGGGCGAGGGAGTGGAAAAAAAAGTGCAATGAGGAAACACCATTTTACACAAAAAATGTCGGGTTAGACAAGGTGTGTGGGG
>JAABNY020000025.1:13029086-13047724 GCA_015164015.2 Brevimyrus niger | reverse complement strand
GAGGGGGGGGGGGGGCCGGGTGGGTACTGGTCTCAAAGGGGCTTGCATTTAGCCAAGTGGCCTCAGAAATAATTAGCAGGAGATGGCGGTAATTCGCACAATCGCCCCAGCACACCTCAGCCCACTTCTGACCGTCCCTGTTTACAAAGAGCAAGCAAGGGATAAACTGCTGCCTCACACACAGGACAGAGTGGCCCTTTTTCAGCACAAAAATTAGGTCAGTGAGAAAAAAAAAAAACACGGAAAAGCGGCGTCTGGGAGAGGAGCCCTATGACCCGGAGGGAGCCAATCCCAGAGTCCCTACATCATTAAAGTCAGAGTGAGGTCACCAACATGCTTCCCTTCAACCCATAAACACACATAGCCTCAATCTCCTCTTTCCATGTATTTATCTGTCCCATCTAATTTGTTTTAGAAAAATCTGTTTGAGGGAATAAAGCTGCCGCCAGATCTTAACCAAGAGGCAACTAAAAACAGCCAAATATAATCCAAGGTAGTTCACACGTCGCAACCAAATATCCAATACTGATCCCAAACCTTATCAACTATAGCAGTGGGTTTCAACCTAGCGTCCAGAAGTCTCACAAAGGCCTTAACAGACTGGTGGGGGGGGGGGTCCTTAATTTCCAATCTATTTTCATTTGGTTTAAAAGAAGTTAGAAAATGTTTGAACAATACTGGCCTACAAAGGCAAAACACAGTAACTACAATAACAGGCACTGACCAAAGGTTTTTGACTGTTCATCCATATTTATAGTAGGTAGCAAGGCTGGGTGATATGGGCAAAATGTTATCGCAATAAAAATGTTCATACCATTCAATATTGATAATTATCGTGACATTCCTTTTCATTTTAGAGCCTGATTTTTGCACCTGAGTGAAAGTAGAAGAAACTTACAGTAAGTGCAGTTTAAAACTATGCTTTAACATCAGAACATGAGAAACACTCGCCAACCAGCATGACATCTTTCACAAATCTCAAATAGAAGTTCAGTGGCGACAAAATGTCCCTGCTCATATTCTTCAAAGCGTTTCTGAATTTTGGCCTTTTGTTCTGAATTTCGCCGGATTGCCCATACGGGACGGGTTGCTTTGGACTTACCTGCTCTCCTGGTGAGTCACCCTGTTGTTCTGACTGTGTTGTATTCCTTCTGCCTGCCTGCCCTGTTGCATTCCCTTATTTGTTCAATAAATCCCCCCATTTGTGTTTTTATGGCTGTGTCTGCACTTCTGCTCCATTGCCGGATCTGACAAGGAGTCGCAGGGAAAGTGGTGTCAGTTCATTGTGATGCGAAACGTGTCACTGGCATCATGTTGGGTTTTAAATGATATCACAGTTGTATCACGCAGTGGTTATATTGATATTGAGGAAAAATATACTGAGATAATTATTCTTATCATTTTACCGCCCAGCCCTTGTAGGTAGATTAATGATACTCTTTTTCTTGAAGACCAAGCATGGCTGAAGATATTAGTAACACGTTATTTGAATAGTCTGCCTACATTTGAGATTCAACAATTCAGCTGTTTCAATGTTTCTGTAGATGTTTAACAGAATATACAGTATATCGAGTATATGTAACGATTCATGAACATACTTAACATAATATTCTTAGAACACTTTAAATTAATTTAACTACTCACTCAACCAATGTTTTATAAATCGTTGAATCTCAACTAATAAGTTGTAAATGTATACCCTCTGTAGGCGGGCTATCCAAATAACGTGCTACCAAGATATTTCGTCACAAGATAAAAACTGAGTTTAAGAGAGCTGATTTCTGTCATAACTCAATTTTGATAAACCATGGAGTTACGGTGTCTTTGCTTATATGGTTATACAGCATTTAACTGTGAACAAATCGGGTGTCCCCCGGCCAGCCCCCGCAACTCTGCCGCAGCATTAATGAGGCGACTCTCACGTTTACTTCACAATGATGGAGTTCCTGAAAAGAGACGTCTGACATAGCTGTCCACAGCCAGGGCTGAAGAAGCCATCAACCATCAACACCCCTTAAGCACAGAGGCAAGACCAGTACCTCCTGATTCCTGGGCATGCATGGGACCTGCTTTCTGCCTGGAAAAGCGGGACACTTGGACAGATAATACCCTGAATCCAAGCCTGCTTGCAAAAACGGTTTATTGACAGCTGTAAATATCTTCCTGTTCATATTTTACCAATTATTAGATAAACTTATTATGCATGCTTTCTGGACTTATATTTTTCTGTCCTTATCTGTTTGGGGCGTGCCTCGTAGAAGAGGCCGGGAACCACAAAATGTGTGCCTAGATATTACTACATTTTCAAAATTGTGGAACTGCAGCGACAAGCAAGATTAAAACACAGTACAAATGAAATCAGCTGCTTGGATTATTTAGGTCTGACCAAAGACAGACAGAGGCTTTGCAGAAGGCAGCGTCTTACTGCCTTCTGCATGGATCGCACCGCATAGGGGTTCACATACCGTACACCCTTCCATCTTTGCTTACGTTTTGTTATATAGACAGCATGTAGCCCCAACCACTGGGATAACTGTAAGCTCAGTGCGGCCTTTATCATTTTTTGATACGAAGTTGCATGCATTTTACGTCAACAAGAATAATTAGGGAGGCGGGCATTAAAGCGCTGGTCTGTCATCTGTTTCCACGGGTACAGTTACCAGGGTCGGGTCACCCCAAGAGGGAGAGTGATTCTAGTGTGAGCAGATGAGAGCAGGGAACACAGCAGCGAGGGGGCCAGAGGAGTGTTAGGCCTCAGGCTGCACACAGACATGCAGAAACAATCCACCTGAACTCCCTGAACTATACATACTGCACAGAGACAGATGCCTTTGTAATAAGGAACAGAGAGCATTTCTGCGGCATCACGCTTTGCGTGGAATCTATCAGCCAATCAGCCGAGCCGTCTCGCATGCTGGAAGCCTGGTCCCCTACACCCCCTTTTTGCTACACAAACACCCTCCGCTTCAGTATACAGGTTACCATCTCTTCCACCGTTCCTTTGCCTGGGAATATCGCTGTTTAAATTATACCCATTATTGTAATAGAGGTGCAGCAGTCCTTTTGGCTTGAACTTCAACTTGACCTGATCTCAGATCAGATATCAAACACATGCCATCTGGCCCAGCCTGCTCCGCAGAAGCCCCGGAGTACAAGGTTAGGGGTGGCAATGGAAGAGAGACTGTAATTATCCTCACATTAGGACAGAAACTCTATTATTCGAGCCCTAAGTGACAGATGGATGGACACGGCGATTCCCCCCAATTCCTCGACAAGCCGCTATGCTGCCCCCACCCTGCCCACAAATCAAAAGGAGGAACGAGTGAAGCTGCTGCTGTGTTTTGGTGGGACTGGTGAAATCTGAACCACAGCCACCAGGTAATTACACCCGCAGCCTAGAAAAAGATCGGGGCCCTTTGAACGCTGCTGCCTTAAAGGGGAGGCTGGCTCATCCAGTAAGGAACCGTCTCCAAAGGGACCATAAAAAAAAAAAAAACAACAAACCCTATTCGTATGCTAGCTAAACCTCAACTTTATATAAAAAAAGCCCATATCCAGCACTCAAAGGAAAGGATCTAAAACGGCAGCGTGATGTCATTTGCCACTCACAGTTACCATACGCTGTAATAAATAGAATAACATCTGTTAATTAATGTAACTAAACAGCTAACCGAACAGTTTATTAACCACTTTTATCCATAGCGTGGTAGACCAACACACGATAAGGAACATACCTCCGGTTCATTTCTGAGTACTCAGGTCCCTGCTGTGCTGTGACCTAGCGAAGTAGCAACTCGAGTCCATCACTGCTAAATATTTAATGTTCCATGTAAAAGCAAACCCATAGGAGCTAGTAAAGCAGCGGTAACAAGTGGCCTCCTCAGAATCACATCATTGTGCTTCCCTTTCTATATGTAGATATGTACTGATGTCACTTTAGTTGAGACCACAGCCCTTGTCATTTCCACAATGTCACACAAAGTTTTCACGCCTGGTTTAGTGGGCCCTGCTTGTCCAAAAGGGAAGTGTGTGTACGGGACACATGGATCAGGCTGCGACACGGAGAGAGAGAGAGTCATCCACAGCCCGGCACTGATAAACATGTCTGTTTGAAGACCACTAAATCCTGTCCATGGAGCCAAGGGTAAACTGAGTTAGTCTTTCAATATGGCTTTGTGGCCGTGGCCTGGCAGTTTCGCCTCGGAGAGGTCTTCATCCAGAGAAGCTGCAGCAGAGAGGACCGTGACACAGACAGAAAGACCTCATAAACCTCTGATACACGGGCTTACAGCTGCACATATACTAGGGCACAAACCAGGCCTTGCAAAACAGGATGCAAGCCAGCTTACTGCTGCATGCTTCTCCTCAGCAAAAACAGAAATAAATGCATATCTACATTTCATCGCGTAGACCGCAGTCTCAGAAAATTGCAGGTAGCAGAGTGTTTAACATTGTCTTGTCAAGCACCCCCTAGTGGGACAATAAATGCCTGTTCGGTTTTGTTCCCTGTGCTGTTCTGAGATTAGACCCAGCAGGAAGATGTGCAAGGAGAGGAATGTGCATCTTGGCCGCAGTGTTCCACAGTTACCAGAACACTAAAAAGCTTCCAATATTCACACACACACACACACACACACACTCAAAACTCAAAAAAGAGGGCCTTAGTGGAAATAAAAGGACTTCTTTCAGCTTCCAAATCTGTTTTCAGAGAAACTGCAAAATCTGTGCCACTTCCATTAGTTCCAAATTGCTAGAGGAGAGAAATATAAATCAGACAGCAAACACATGAAGGAATGGACCAAAACAGCAAAAAGGCAAGATGTGCCAAGCACAAAAGCAGAGGAGGATAATAAGAGCGCACACACGAAACTACTATCACTTACAATTTTGCATGCTAGTATAACAAATAAATGTTTGTCTACTGAAACATCTTTTACACTTCTGATACCTCTGCAGGGGCATATCTGGCCCCCATAACAAAATATCACCTTGGGATCCCCACTCAATACTACGCATTTAAGGGCCCCTGTCAAGTGCTGTCGAGAAACTGCAGCAGAGAGGGCCGATCCCCCTGAGCCTATCCAAAAATGCTTCCTTGTGCTCTCATAGGGCCGAACCCCCTGAGCCTATCCAAAAATGCTTCCTTGTGCTCTCATAATAATAAGAGATCCCTTTTAACAAACAGCTTATTTTCACTGGCTTAAACAGAGTTAACCTATTTCTTGGAAAATGTCTTTTGGCTCAGCTGACCAAACTAGAATTCTTACGGCTGAAACTGACAGCTTGTCAAGGACTGGGTCAGACCTAATTGCAACTGGCGCTTTACCAAAATCAGCCAGTAGGTGGACCCAGAAAAAGCAGTCACAAATAAGAGGGAGAGCCTGCCAGTTAAAACTGTAAGGCAATGAACAACTGCTATACTGGAGAAGTACAAGCTGTGAGATCTGGGTGACTGTCTCCCTCAGTCCAACACTGTCTGCTACTGCCCTCTGCTGGACAGCCTACACACCGCAGCCAAAAGGGGACAAAGGTGGAATGCTGCAGCTCCAGAAAAATCCCAAACATTCACCAGCAGAAGCTATGATCATAAAACAGACCATTACACAGGCAGTGGGGTCCAGAAAATAAGAATAAAAGGAAAAGGCACAGAGATCAATCCTCCACAAGGGTTCCACAGATGACATTCCTTGTCTAATTGGAGTAAGAAACCCCACCCCAGTGACTCCACCCCCACCCTCCCCAGGATCACATGGTTGGCGTCACGTTTCCCCATCAGAGTTTATCAAAATCCCAAGAAATCAGAATTTTTCTCAGGTTCCACACATCGGGTGTAATACATCTTCCTTTACAGAATCAGAAGAACAGATATTTGGAACAAACTACAGTAGCAAACAAAAAAAACTAGAAAGGGATTATTATTTTTAGTATTAGTATTAATACTTAATATAGTAAAATTAATATTAGTATTAATTTTAGTATTATTATTTTGGTATTATTATTATTTATTTATTTATTTATTCATTAATTCATTATTATTATTATTATTATTGTTTTAATTTAAAATTGTGGATCTTCACTCATGAGTTTGCAGCTCCTGCCATTTGCGTGTAGATCTTCCTCCAGCTCCAGCAGCACCCTGCACTCCGGTGTGACTATGATGGTCCTGGCGGATGTGCAGAAGTAGAACTACGGCAGCCTGAGCGACTTTTCAGACGTACTGGGCCGCACGTGTGACCCCATGGCGGCGAGGCTCGGGTGAAGGCTCAGTGCAGGCCCGTTTCTTACTTCCCGCTCCAGCACGAGTATCACAGGGGGACTTTGCCTCTCCCAGAAACGGAGACACGGCGAACGGAGAGCGACACAGACCGCGCCCCGCCCAAGGTCCTCGGCCCGACGCAGAGCCATCGCCAGCTGCTCCTCAGCCGAACGTAGCTATAAGCCACAGCGAGAGCGCAAGTGCTGTCCGCTTTAGAGCTCTCCTCTGCCAAGAGGAGCACATTATTCATTAGAAGAGAACTAATATTTATCAATAATTATCGAGCAGGGGCCATTCAGTTAAAGCCAAGGAAGAACACAGTGTAAGCCAAGGCACACCTTGAAAAGCCAGACAATATAGTGAACAAACTTACGGGTTTTTAGAAGACCTGCAGCACAACATCTGGACAAATGACACCCTACACTTACTGGACTACTACCTGGTCTGGACAGGGTAGCATGGTTACATTTTACTAAGTTGTTTCACAGTATTAATAGTCTCATAAATTAAACTATTCAGCAATACTTTATTTCATATATATACACACACACACATATATGTATATATGTATGTATGTATGTGTATGTGTGTGAAATATATACGCATAACTTGCTTTTATCTACCAGCAGAGTTCATGGAATAGGTTGGTGAAATCGCCACAAGTTTTGCTGACAAATCTTTTATAGTATCTAAAATATTTAAAATAATAGCAGAACTTATTAAAGGTTCAACAAATCTTTTGAGAAGCCCCTGCAAATTTTCTCAACAAAATTTTTTAAATGCCCACACTGTACTTCAAAATAACATTACTTTGATAAATACCATAAATTTCATGGTATGAAACATGACATACTGCCTAAGGCTAATCTCAACCCAGCTGATTCTCATGGTCTTTGGTCCTTGCTACTGTATAGGACAACTGTATGTGCAAACATGATATCAATATTAATACTGCATGTCACTCAGCCAAGGGTTTTTCCTGAGAGAGAGAGAGAAAAAAAACAATTAGTACTGCAACCTCAAGCTGTAAAATTAAACCTTAGTCAAAAATCTTCTGTCCAGCTGGATCATTAGGGACACATTGCATCATAAGCTGTAAGTACTAACTAAATCTAACTGAATAATTTTCAGAGCAGAAACAGAGAATGTGCGGCACAATCCCACCTATATTAAAATACCATAATCACTTAATTGGGTTAAATTAAAGTGAAACCAAAAGGACTCCGCTCACTGTCAGGCACAGACGCTGTCAACGTTCAACATTTGAGACACAGCTAAATTTCAGCAAAGTTATCCTTTTCAGAAAGGCCTATTTATCAGACGCTTTACCGGTTCACTCTTCATTTTTATTTCAGGATATTTACTGCTATCTCACTTAGACAGGTTCTCTGCGAAGGACACAGCATTGAGCGCTGTCAAGGCCCGCGAAAACCGGCTCGGTACGTGCGTATCGAACGAGGAGTCAAAGAAGCTCACGGCATGGCATACCTTAGGCGGGACGGATTGCGCACACAGATACAAACAAAAGGAAGAATTCACGCGCAGAACCATCCATGGATTATTGAACCAAAGCACTCGACCCAAACAAAACCTGAGGAGAACCGAGTACTTCACATTGTGCACTCTGAGGCAGAAACAATGCCTGCTGAGACACAAATTCTGAAGAAACCCTTCTCCACCTAAAATCTTCTACTTCAAGCCCAGTGCCTCAACTGAAAACCAGAATCTCACGACGCACCATTAAGCAATCAATAAACCTTAAGTACATCCTCCAGTAGAGAAAAGGACAGATTAGGAAAAACTCATCAAGTCAACATAGTGGCAAAAAATACCTACTTAGTATCAGCGATTACGTCTCTATTTCTTGTCCCTGCCGTATATACACGAACCGCCCCCCCCCCTCCTCAAAAGTTGAACTGTCATGGCTACCTCTCCTCATCCTTCCAATCTGCCGATTGCTGCCTCATGATTGCAGTCCAGCCCCTGCTGAGTGGAACAGATTGGCTGGATAATTACATACTCTAACTGCAATGGGCAGGTACCCCTGGGCTCACCAAGGCCAGCTCCCCGGTGCCACGGTCCATATGCAAACGACACTGTGGACAGCTCCCAGTGCGACGCGCTCTGCGGTAGAAACGCTCGCCGATTGGTTACCAAATCATGGCTACCATGTTAGCTAATTTTGTGATACGGTAGGAAAGAATAAATAGCGACTATGATGAGTCCTGCCACTGGGGTACAGAGAAAACAGAAGACACGTGCTCAAGCGATTGTTATTGTTCAGGGCCATGACTGACAGCTAGTAAATCTCTGTCAACTCAGACTTACATAAAAACGTTGTCCGTATATTGAAATTTACGAAGTATTTTCTACCCCGACGCCTTAGCCAGCTTGATAGAACAGGAAATGCGCTACATTAGCCTATCAGATGTCACTAAGAGGTTTCACATGCTGCAAAAAAGAAAAAAGGAGGAGGAACAGAAAACAAAATGCCTGAACACGCTGTTGAACCTAAGAACCAAAATCAAGGTCTCACCCCAAACTACTGCAGAGCCATCTGTGGACAGTGTTTCCCCTGATTCGGTCCCTCCTATGACTATGCAGTGTCTTCTGTTTCAAAATAACCGCAATGAAGGAAGCAGCGCCTTGCTGTACATAATCCAGTCATGCCACAACTCTTACACACTCACCCTCCACATTAAAAAAAGCAGTGAAATCCACAGGTTAAAAAAAAAAAAAAATTGTATGTATACTTTAGCTTCATAAGTAGAGAAAATTGTCCAGACACGAGTACAAGCCAGAAGCGATTGTAGCTAAAAAAAAAAAATGTAACTTTCCTACTCTTAATGCCAATAGCATGATTTAAATAGAACTGTTTGTGAATTTCACCCTTCATTTTCACTGAGGTATAGCACGAAAATGACACTATGTGAGAACTGTCACGTTTTTTACACATCTGCGGCTTATTATTACCACAGTCACATACTCCGAAATTCCCGCAGTACTGGGCCAAAGCCTCGTCAGGTCCACCCATCTCTTATGGAACTCATATTTTACTAGGGCCTACTTCTTTCATTTTTCAGGACATACATTGCGGAATTCTGCACAGGAGTCCACCTGCCTTGTACCCTGAGCTTCTTCAGGTGGACACATTCACCATGACCCTGTACTGGTCGTCAACGCTGGTCTGCTGGCTGGCGGGAGAGAGGGACCCAAACTGGCATGCAGGAAGGAAACAATGTACCGAAGGAAAAAATGAATTGGTATTACAAGATGGTAATGATAGATTTAAGACATTTTATCAGTCCCTAGCTTGCGCTAGATGTCACAGCTAACAAACCAGTGCCTTAGTACTTATTCCCGATTTTCTGAGGCTCAGATATACTACAAAATTAAAACAGATTCTTACCATTCAAGGTACAGATACCTGCACTCATGCCACTTTAAACAAATATGAAATATATACGTCTCCTTCTCTCCCCTGCGTGATGAATCTGTGGTGAACATCAACCATGCATGAGCTGAACGGCCTTGAACCTCGACTTGCGCCGCAGACGCAGTGACACCGCAGGCTGACCCAGTGGCCGGCATGGGAGGTCTTAGCGGAGGAATGAAGAGAGGCAGCCAGCCAGGGCTACTGCACAGGGGGGAAGGTTAGGAAGATTCCAGGGGCCCGTGAGTGACAGGGACCCTGAAAAATTTGGGGGCCCACAATTCTTTTTGTGGTAAAAGTTCAGAGAGTTGATGCAACTGCATTAATGCATGAATGCGTCGCCGTTGAGCAGAAATGCCGCAGGTATGTCGCGTATAACAAAACAGGCACTAGCTTCTTATCGCCCGCATGTAGGCCTACATCTACTAAAAGTTGTCGTGATACATCAAAAACCAAAAAAATACCGATATATTTATTCAATTACATAGCTAGCTATGAAGAGCATTGTGTAATCAGTATATCACACATATGGCATCCGCCCCTAACACTGCACTTGTAGGGATATTTAACAATACTTTGAGGGGTGTGTGTGTGCGTGTCTTCGTGTCATTAACCGGCACACGGTGCTGGTTTGTGCAAACAAACTTCTTGACTTCTTCGCTTCTGTTTCTTTTATACAGCTATTTGATATGGAAATATTGAATTTCACATGCATGCTAGGAAGGCGAATTGATAAATAATGGATGTCGCATTATCCCATTTCAGTCAGGACAGTGCCGAACAGGAGCCAGGTCTGTTCCAGCGCCGTAAGAAACTCCCTTCCTGAACACTCGGACCCAGACGGCAGCTCCTTTTCGTCGCCGTCATGGTTGAATGTTAAAGTTTATTTGGTTCAGCTGCCGGAGGTAATTCTACAGACTTAAAGTCTTAAGGACCGGAAGGTGGATGTTTCCCCGTCAAGCAATGGCAGACAGATAGTCTGACACGCCAGTCCATTCCGTGACTTATCGCGACACGTCGAATTTCAGCCGACCCCATGCTCGAAGCACAGCGCGTTCGCTCTGACGATGGCGGACAGTGAGGACAGCCAGGCAAACACGCTGTTGGCTCCGGCTTTCCCACCAAAGAAGCGCACTGGCTGTAAACGCGTATCTTTCCCCCCGGACGAGGACATGGTGTCAGGTATTGATGAGCTCAGGACACCGTCGAAGCTGGGTAAGCGGAGAGGGACACATTTTCCTCATTCACTTCAGCTAAATGTTGTCAGGAATTGTTTCTGAAAAGCAAGTTGTGATGCATTCTGAAGAATTTGATATATTCATTATTTTTTGCGTGAGTGTGCGTCATGTCCTACAGTGATGTATTACACACTAGCCTGCCATTAATGTTTAGTCTACCATGGTAATTATTTGCCTACAGGAGCAGTATTTTTTTAGGTAAAGATTTCATCATTAAATTCAATATACTGTAAAAATGACACTTAGGAATATGAATATTAAACACTCTCCTGACCTGAATACCTGCACTTCTCTTATGTCAATCAGTTATTTAAAAAAAAAAGAATAAAAAAAAGAAAACAGAAACCATGGTTAAAATAATTTAAGTTAGAGTTTTATTTATTGGCTTGTTTGTCTAAATATGTCAAGGTTGGTTTTCAAGCAAGCCAGCAGCCCAGTGACTTGTTTCTTTGCATTGCTGGTTCTCCTGGAGTTGTATCGTGGTGGTTCTTCTCTCCGTCTCTGCGCTACATGAACACATTTCATATAAAGTCAGTGACAAAAAAAAATAAAAAATTATTTAAGCACCCAGACGGAGTGGTGGAAATGAAATGAATCTGCATGCGCTCAAGTGACGGTATCACAGTGATTATAATATCAGATCAAACGGACAACGGAGTTGGCAGCGTGGGTTCACTGCTGGTTCCAAGTCCAACGCAGGACCGAGATTCTTCACTGGACGCGGTACGACATCACCTGTCGTCAGTCCACGCCTCCCGGTTACAGCACCGCTCCAAACACAGCCGACCCTGTGCCGGGGGTAATGGCCGCCTACGCGTGGGACAGTGAACCCAGAGTTTGGCTGATGCGAGGCGCCGGGACACGGTGTGAGATGACAGGGGGTTTTGTAGAGAATCTAATGCCTGTATCCGGATGGCAGGCGCAGGTGTCACGGGGTTCTGTAATGCCTGGCGCACAAAACGACGACCCCCCCTTGGTGTGGTCTGTCTTGGCCGACTGGAACCTTCCAGGTGTGTGGGTGCCCTCATGTGCCCAGTGGGTCTAACATCAGGCGACTGTGACATCTGCATGCCCCACATGCCGGGCAGATGCATGATACGACCCCCCCCCCTCCCCCAGGCATCATGCAAACCAAAATGTGACCTCAATCAAACTCCGTCAAGTGCTGCTGATGCTGTCTAATGCGTCTATGAGGCGTCCTCTATGCCTGGTGACTAGATCCGCCAGCCCCTTGCCAATCAAATCATTCACATGCCCATTGCTGGTCTGCCCGTGTAGAAATTACATTCAAATCGCACCATTACTTCTGGGTGCTTAACTTTGTTTGACACTGAGTATAAAATAACGGCGCCAATAAGCTTAGTAGACTGCCATGCCCCACACATCTATACAGAGCAGGGAACCTTCAAACTCATTGGTGCTGCTTTTTTTTCTAAATGACCCTGGTGGTAATGCATGTATCTTCAAATTCCTGTTTATATTTCAATCCTTTTCTGGATACAGGAGATAAATACTGAACCGCTGATTGTTTCGTTCTTTTATTTTAGTTGACAATATCACCTTGGCGGAGGTGATGTCGGCTTACAAGCAGAGTTGTGTCAAATACCGTGTGGAACCCATATCCAAAGTCCTCCAGCAGCTCCAGGTATAGTACTACGACTATAACTCGACGCCTGTGACCCTGCCGGCTAACGTCGGTATGTACAGCGATCACGGCAGTCCCTCGTGCGGCTTCTCCGAGACTAACCGATTCCTGCCTCTCCTCCGATTAAAACACAGCTCTCCGGACGGGGATATTCACACAAAACTCTGAGTTAATAAAATTAGAATGACAAAGCTGTAAACAAACACTATCCTGGTCCCATAGTCACTTTGAATTAATTTTATATACACATGCTCCTCGCTTTACAATGGTTCCGTTTTGCTTTTACGATGGTGCTGTAGAGATTCACACTCAGCAGATCAAACTCTGACTTCTGATCTGTTCCCAGGCCAGCGATATCCCATACAGTTCTATATACTGATGCCGGGCGATAGCAGTATCTACGCAGCCACACTTCTAGACTCTGCAGCGATTGCGGGCGCAACGATCTCATACAGTGTTTATTGATGTGTCGTATAGTAACTTAATCCTCTGGAGTCTCAGCCGCTTTCGGGGTAGTCTGACATGCCTTGACGTTTTAAAATATTTCACCACTTAGAATGTTATTATTCAATTTTTTTGATAAAAAATTATTAAACATTTAATTTTCAAAAGCGTATTTTCAGAGGTGCCGAGAAATTGTAAAATCCCACATTATAAACATTTCTGGCCAAGACTGAAACTTTTTATTGTATCATATTCATATTCGGCATACGAATTTTTTTTCAACTTACGATGGGTTCATCAGCACAAAACCCCATCGTAAGTTGACGAACACCTGTACTTTAACTACTCGTGCTTATCTTTGCATAGAACACAGAACATAGAACACAGAGCACATCGAGTGAATGACTTGCTGACAGCAGTGGACATCGCACATATCCATCCAATCTGCTTAGCCAGTATAGGATCCCGATGTTAGGAGGACAAAGACCCAAAATTGGGGACCCTCTGAATGGGAGGCCGATCTAGTTCTGGGCATTCTAAGCGCACGCAGCATAATTCGGCTCAAATACGGAGTATAGGTGATCTCTCCGTACAGTTTAACGATAGCTGAAAGGAGGCGTATTTAAAACGGTGCTCATAATAAGAGTATGTAATATCATGGCTTAACAAGCATATTAATTAAATGAAGTTTTTGAGGAAGATTACTGCCTGGGGATGACCATAGAAGGCTGTTTAAAACATTTACTGTACCCTGGGGCCTTTGGTTCCCTTTGAACAGTGTAAACCCCATACAAGAGTGCGTCTTTTGGTTAGATCTTCATAAGACACAAAAAAAACAATATCGGAAGTTGGGCGAACAGTGGCTGCAGCTCGTTAGGTGCGATGCGGACGCATTGATAAGCTCCACGTGCGGCGCAGGCGAAGCCTTTTAGACGGGTTTCGTTAAGCGGACCTTCCCAGCGAGACCCGGAATGTTGAGGTCGATACCCGAATCAGCAAGCTGAAGGGAGGCAGTACAGAAAGATCGTCGGTGACGAGAAGGCCGAGGCCAGACGCCGTATATTTCCACTTCGCGTCCTGTAATGGGCTCAGTGTTCACAGCAGCTGGACATGATCTGCGTTAGTGGATGTAAATATTAAAAAGCATGCCCACGTCATTTCTGGTTTAAGACAATCGGACAGCTGGGTCTCCTTTTTACTCAAGGCAGAAAACTGAAGTATAGCATCCAGTAGCTGAACGGTGCCTAAAATCCTTTGCTTTAAACGGTGCTTGCTAAGGATGTACTGTACTGTAATTTCGACAGCGACCGGTAGTGGATGTTTATAACGCACTATATGCACAGAAACCTAAATGCATTCAATGACTTTTTAGGGTTATGGTACATTTTATGACTCCAATTAATGGTTTTACCTTAGAAACCGCCATCTTCAATTTCAAATCGGAGTAGATGAACAAAGGAAAAAGTGAAAATATTTTGAAAGTCAATTAAAATTTTGTGTACGTTTTCATTTTTTTAATGATAAATTAAGTTACTAATTTTGTCTATGCTCTTTCTAGACACTGCAGGTTTAATTGCTAATTGTTAACTGGGAATGAATACATTTGCATATTAATTAGGCCCCCAATTTACATTTTTAATTTACTGCCTTCAAAGGGCGTGAGATAAAAGGTCGTGTTATTTTAAATAATTTATCCTTTATTGCTGAAAAGACGCTGAAAGGAAATATGCTGCGAATTTTAACCCTTGGGAACGTTTACAGTAACTCACTGCTTATATTTCATGTGTTTTAACTCATGGACTGTAAAATGGTCCTACTCCTGTTCCTGTGACTTCATCAGTCTGCTGAGGAACGGGAGCATTCCAGCGTAATCCACATTTTCCACAGTCAACCTTGGTTTTCCCTACCGTTCAGTCATGGTGTCACTGCAGTCATAGAAGCTGCAGACTGCAGTGCGGTCATTGGTGCGGACGTCACCCTCCTCGCGACGCCATTCTTGCAATGCGAGCGTTTTAAAGGCTTCTCGCTATCAAGCTCCATGAAACTAAATGAAAGAATCCTTTTTAGCCCCATTGTCACATCCTGGGACGTTGCTCGGCACCAGACAGCTGGTTAATTCCACATCACGGTGGTCGCATCTCAGGTGCAAACGCTGCCTGGTGTTTCCCTGCCTTTTCTGTGTGACGCACGAGGACCTGCCTTTCGATGCTTCACCATGCTTGGTTGCGGTCACGTGCTTGGTTCATATTTTGACACAAATGGTACAAAAATTCCTAAACAAAAAAAATGAGAATCTGCACTTCTCCCAGCTTCCATGACAATTCAGAGCCCAGGTGGGAAAAAAAAATAGACAATATATAATCAATACAAATATTGTCAATCCTGTATTCCCATTACATAATACACCATACGCCGTCACTAAAGACCCCCATATCTGACACAAGGTCCCAGTAAGCCAGCAGTCTGTCCCATAAAGCACGAGGCCGGGAACCCACCCAGCCCCAGACAGGATACTGGGTAGGGTTGGGGGGGGGGAGATGTCACCTCCGCCAGCGACGTGCATTTGGACCAAAGGAAGAAAGCGGAGAAAACTCCCCACATGGAAGGGGGGGGGGGGGCAAGATTCAAACCCAGCCCTGGGGAGGGGAGCTGACAGTGTCACCCACTGAGGCACCCATTTAGCTGCTTAACACCTTAGTGTTTATCTCACTATTCATCAAATCCAGCGAATTCCACACAGGCCTCCCAGACAGCAACAGCATTGCACTCAATTATTATTATTATGTTTAAATAGTTATTTTAGCATCACATTCTGTTTTCCAGAATATTGCATTTATTTGTGTACCGTGTTCTACTTCTTACATTTGCATTGTGCTTGTTTATTTGCACTATGACTTTGTGCCTTAGTGTCTGTTTGCAGCTATATGTATGTTTTGCAGCTGCACTATGTTCTATGTTCCTGCTGCTACAGTACAGGCACCATAACGTGCTCCTGGGATCAATAGCGTTAATCTTAGTCTTATCTTTTGTATAAATATGATGAGTCCCTTTTACTTTTTCTCCAGGAGGGGGCAACAGTGCAAGGCAGGTGCACACAGTTAGATCTGCAAGGTAACATTGCTACTGTCTTCTCATCGATCCCTGTGTGAAAAGGGATAGAATTTTGGTATTTACCTCTGTGGTTCTCCCTTTGACTGCTCCTAATGCTGTTTACACCTACATGGCAGTGACGTCTTCCAGGGGATCCGTCAGTCTCCACTCCATTAATGTAGACTTGCAGATACGTCGGGTCAGATTATCAAATTATACAATGGGTACAGAGGGCTTCACTGTGGAATTAATCCTCAGGTCCAATCATGACAGCAAGAGGCAGAACTTTGCATGTGCAGTGAGGACAGAGGCACTGGGCATTACCCTGCTCCTACAGTAAGCTGTGCGCTTTGAGCTTTACTTCCTGGAAGCACCACCATCAGGCTCATTCCTTTGTAGGGAAAGTGTGAGTCGCTTTTACTCTTCTCTGCAGGGAGCGAAAGCTGAAAAAGTCAGTGCAAACATTTGGGGCTGTTCTGGCCCCGCTATTCTCTCCGCTTTCCACCGCCAGAAAGCGTCGGCTCCTGGCTGAGACGGGCAATTTGGCTGCGAGGAAATCATAATTATACAAATTCTGATTGCTTTTCAGGTGAACGATTAGATAACCATTCATGTGAGACTCTCGAAGATATTCTAAAATTACTGCAGTTCGATTTCATCAATCTACGGGAGACGGAGCTGGAGGACAATGTAAGTGCTCTGAGGGAACAGCTCTGTCGGCTCCACGGACACTTATGGCTGCCGTGGTGGAGCTTTGTGAACAGCTGTCTTCAGCCCTGACCTGCCTTGTCTGACGCTCGGTGGTGTTTTTTAGGGTGCCGCTTCATTGCTGGACATGATTCTATACTATGAATCGGCAAAACACCTGGACATATCTTTCAATGCAAATATTGGGATTTCAGGCTGGCAAGCGCTTTCACACTTAATTCAGCAGGTACAGTTCGATAACAATCACCTTCTAAGACCTGTATTAACAGTGTATTAATAAAGCCTTTGTGGTTATCAGTTATCGACATTTTAACCCTGCCGTACACTGTTTGCAGAAGTGGATCCATTTTCTTAAGAATTCAAATTGAACTGTGTGAATAGGCAGACAGTTTGGTTACGCTACATTAGGTGTATCTTCATAATGCCTTTATACTGCAGTCATAGAACATTCAGTGCAGCTTTATAATGCATTTATACTGCATTCATAAGCAGCATGTACATATACCTTAAGATCCTAAAATATCTTAACAGCTTAAATATACATTAATAACAAACCTGATATGATAATAATAAATATTGTAATCGTATAATCATATAATGTTTGTCTTTAATGTGTATTTCAGCTGTTAAGGTATGTTAGGATGTTGAGGTGAAATTCCGTGTTGCTTATGAATGCATTATGAAGCCGCACTGAATATTCTGTAAGTGCATTATAAACGACGGTGCACTGAAAGCGTCATTAATGCATTACGAAGACACAGTTAATGTTGCAGTAAGTGTTACCGAAAAACCCTTCACATGGCAAATGCATAGTCTAGAAGGAAGGGTGGAGCAGACTTTGGAGGTAGAGGGGAAGGGACTTGGGGTTAGAGGTGAGCAAGTCCCGGGATCATTTACGGTTCGTGCTTCTCCCACAGAGCCGCTCCCTGGAGAGGCTGGATGCCAGTGACATGCCCCTCTCGGAGCGGCCCGCGCGCTTGCTGTCAGGATCCCTCCTCACCAGCAGGTTGTCCGTTCTGCACTTGGACAACAGCAATCTGAGTGGAACACCCCTCTTCACTCTAGGTAGGGCCTGCGCTCCTGGGGACGGGTCCAGGGTCACAGGGGAGTGCGCCAAGACGGGACAAACATTTGAAGCCTATTCTCACTTTGCGTTTCACTTCATTGTGGCGTAGAATGTCTATTATTTAACAAAGGAAAGGTTATTAGGATCATAATACAGTGTTTCACATATTGCTCCTTTCACAGAGACAATACATACCTAAACGTACTGGTCGCTGACGTGTGTGTCTGTCCACGGCCTCGCTGGGGGGGCCCAGCACAGGACCAGGGACGGCCAGGCTGACCAGCAGGAACAGATGATAGGAAAAGGAGAGCCAGATTTTGGCCCTTGACCCACACAGCAAGAATCACCCAGGATTAGATGTCCTAATCTTCTGCTTGTCACTTTACACAATGCTGCACCGATCTGCACGTACCACTGCAGCCAGTAACTTCATAACCCGATTTAGCTTTTATCGGAGACACTTTCACTGATAATGCTGCTGTTACAGGCAACGAGAAATTAGTTGGTTCTGAAATATGGAGAAGTTGAAATATAGTTCATGCGCCTTTTATATACGAATATTATATGTTACAGAACAATAGGAGAAACTAAAAGCAATGCTGGGAAATGGAGTGGTCTGTTTTGTGTGGTCTACACCTGACTCTGGTCTACACCAGTTTCATGTGTTCCAGTTCCGGATGAATTTGTGGAATTCCTGATGAAGAAAAGTTGATCAAATGGTTTGCTGTGACTGAGTTAGAAAGGGAAACGTCTGCCCT
>JAABNY020000025.1:12983044-12996973 GCA_015164015.2 Brevimyrus niger | reverse complement strand
GATGCCGGTGAGTCAGTAACAAGGATCTCAGGTGATGCTGGTGAGTCAGTAACGGGCTTTGATGACACTGCAGAGAGCAACTGCATGACGACGGTCGAGTCACCGACTGCTGAATTTTCCCCCCTCAGTCCTGTCATTTGTTCCACATCACATAGCATCTGACCCGGTTCTGCAATAAAATGCCACCAGCAAATGATTGATAAACATTCATGTTAATGCAGCCAAGACACCCAGGGGACTTTTGGTAGCCGCTGTGCTTGGCATCGCGGCACAGCGAGTTGTCTGCCTGTGACAGCCTAGTTTCCCAGCGGAAACGGCGGCACAGAGGCTGTCGCCGAGCAGAGGCATAGCGAGAGGTGACGCATCACGAGGACTGTCTGTGATAAGACATCGCCCCCCTGTGCGAGAGCACACTAGGCGTCAGTGAAGCTGGGTGATAATCAGAGATCGGCAAATCATACTCGCTCCGATGCAAACACCTTGGCAGGACAGCCGAATGGGAATTTTTTAGAATACAGAAACAAATGACTTTCGTGTGGCAAAAACCACAGCCGGAGCGTGAAGGCTAACGGATGGAGCTGCCGGCCGGCGTGGAGGAGAAATTTAAGGTTAATGGGGTTGAGGGACTATGGGATTGTTGTTTTGTCCTAGGCCTCAGGTAAGAAGATGCTGATGCATTCTGGGATCGCTGCTCTGCCCTGGGCTTCAGGCCAGACAACGTTGTTCTTGCGTGACTCGTGCGTGGAAGTGTGCTGGAGGGAACGCGCTGCGGAGCACACAGACCTGGCACAAGGTAGGGGGAACCGTCATAGCAAGAAAGATAGGATACATCTGCTAGCTGATTAGGGATCAAGCCTCTTCCCATTTGCACACCGCTGTTACTATTCAGTTACTATGCAGTTATTTACCAGGAGGAGGTTCCTCTAGACTCAGAAACACCGGAAAACCAGAGCAGCCTTTTACAAGCCTCTGTCAACACTACCAAGACCCCAAAATCTCACACTGCATCAAATTCCATGTACTCTGCATTTTGGAAAATGACTGCTGTGAAAACATCCAATTATAACCCCCGAACAAGATCATTACCCAGCTCCAGTGGTCGAGCTACCAGCTCCAGTGGCTCTCCAAATAACTTTAAAACTGCATGAGGATAAAATTTCAATCCATGAATCCATTGAGTTATATACCCACTAAATTATTCCAAAACCTTGCAGAATTGCTTTGGATCTTTGGGGATCCCAGGATGAGTTCCCTCTCCAGTCACTAACCCTGCCATAGCCACCAGGGGCTTGCAGTCACCATCAAGAAACAAGCATAAATATACAAGTTAAAGCCTCCTCTCACTATCCAGCTAAGGTTATTCACCTCAGATTTTTTTACATAGTGAAATCAGTATCTTTGAATTTCCCCCATACAAACCATCCCCGTAGATATGTACTGCTGTTCTACCCGTTTACTTTTGTATGCCTATCACTTATTTTTAAATTCACGATGCTTGTACATGTCTTTCTTCAAGTGAATGCTAAATGTTAATAATATCTACCTATTAATAATATTCATTTATTATCACTGTTGAATTAATATGGAAGCCAGTTGTGTTTTCCGTTGTCCAACTGATCAGACTAGGCCCAGTCTTTTTCATCCATCTTTTTTCTCTCAGGGCAAGCCCTATTTAATATTAATAATTCAGCCAATGTACCAGGTAATGGGGGCCAAATGTTACAGAATACAGCCAGTTCAGTCTACAACAGGGGTGTCAAACTCCAGTCCGGGGGGGCCGGAGCCCTGCGTATCTTAGTTCTTTCCCTGTTCCAGCACAAATGATTCAGCTCAAGAGCTGTGTGGTAATTAGCAGGAGTCGAATCAGGTGTGTTAAATGAGGGTGAACCAAAAACTGTGTAGGGCTCCGGCCCCCCAGGACTGGAGTTTGACACCTGTGGTCTACAAGAAATCATGTCCCACCTTCTTGTTCACTACGCCTTAGTTCCCTCTTTCATTGGATAATCCAAAGGTTTTTTTTCCCCTGCTTGGCACCTAACTGATTTCTGGACAACCTGGGCTTGCCTCCCTTCTAATTTTTCCCAGCGCCCAACAGCCAGATTACATGATGCCTGTCAGCGGTTCGCTTCGTTTCCACCGGTCCGATGTTGCTTCTGTCCCAGATAAATCCCAGCCTATGCATCAACATGGCAGCCCGCAAGCACAAAAGCACTCCTGTATGATTGGATTTACATCCCAAGTGTAAGAAATAATTACCACATCACTCATGCTGTACCCAAAATCTGGATGGGAATGGCCAGCAATCAGAGACTCTTGTGGTGCCAGCGGTGGCAGGGTGGGGGGGGGGAGGCAGCGGGTGGTTGAGAGAGACAAAGGAGCCCCCTCACACCATTCTCTGCTGCCTATTGATCAAGCTCTGTAACATGCATCAGTCCTAGGAACATCATTTGGGTGCAAAGACACAACTATTCACAGTGCAAAACAACTACAAACAATGTTTTGGAAACATCAGCCGGTTAAAACAGAACAAGCGAATTAGCGAGTCGTCAAGTAAAAACACATCCTCATGTTAGGGGTGGAAGCGAAGGGGCTGAGCAAACGTGAGTCCGCGGAAACGACCCCCCGTGGGAGACCGAGACCGAGCCTCGTCCGGGAGGTGCAGTCTCCCTTGTCACGTGACACCATAGGCGGCCGTGACACCGGGACAAGTACGGCGTCTTCATTACTCCCCTTCCTCTGGGGTCAGTATCTCTCAAGGGCAACCGAAGAGCAAACACAACATCCACAATGGCCAGTCGCGTTGGGCTTGGAAGCCCGGCACCATCCCACATATGCAGTCTTATAAGGTGCAGCTTAGACAAAAGAAAAAAAAGAAAAAAAAGAAGAAGAAGAAGAAGGTCCAACATTTTAAAAAGGCCAATATTCCCACATCCAGTGAAAAGTTGCATTTTATCCTTTGATGATTTAATCCTTTGTGGTAAATTGAAGATAATCTACTCAATTATTTGGTGAAAAACAAAAAACACACACAATCCCCCCTCCCCCCCCCCAAAAAAAAAAAAAAATATCTGATTTACAGCAGCTCTGTCATCACATTGCTAAACACACTGCAGTGTGTCTGCAGTGCGATCTCTTCGATATAGTTCAATTTTTTATCATTTTTTTGTAAAACTCTTCAATTAAAAGGGGATTAGGTAATTGAACCAAAGGGATGTGGTAAGCATGACTTTCTAACATCACCCACACAATCACATCAGTATTTTTCTTGAGTTGAAAATCATTCTTTGTAAAAGCATGAAATAAAATATGAAAATAAAATTAGATTTTCTCTCACCGTTTGGGAAGCTAGGAATCAATAAAAATGTAAAATAGCCAACTTATGACAAACAGCAGCTTGCACGGGAATACAGTAGTGAATACAGTAGTGATATATTCGCGTAACTATTTATGCAGCACAATAACTTACTGGAAATGTTTTAAAACTATGCCTGAATTTGGATTTAAAAACAAAACTAATAAATGAAAAGGTCATTAGAGGAAGTCATTAGAAGTTGATATAAAAGAGGTGGGATGATCATGACCCTCTGAGGTCACTGCTGGTAAGCAGAAGAAGGTTGTCAGGTTATTCCACTGTGTGATGATGGAAGGAGGGAGATGGGTGCGTATTTTAGGTGACTGTTGATTAATGTTGATTCCTCCATTCTGCGCAGGTCTTCCAGCTACCCAAAAGCATGGATGGTTGTTCCAAGCAGGCAGCCGATATTCAACTTCTATGTCTTTATCATCAACGCTAAAGTTAGCTTCTGATCAGCTGGTCATAATATTTATATTCCTGTTTGACCTTCCTTATAAGAGGTCTCACATCTTCTTCATTTTATGCTATAATTGGGGTGCTGATGTTTCGTCTCGAGTCCATAGTTGTCTCCTTCCTGTCGGCCTTCTCTCATTATGTTGGGTGTCATGGTAAAGCCATTTTCCTGAGTACATTCCATAGTTCGACATGATAAACACAATTGGAGGCTTTATTCTACTTAATGAAACATGTGTTGACTTCCAACAGACATTCCCTAATTTTTTTCAACTACCCATTGTGCATCAGCAATGATCTCTATTTTTTCTCTGTCTATGTACAGTATATATATATATATTTTTTTTTTTTGAGTATTTTGCATATGTTGCAATAACAAGTCTTTTGTCTTTTGCAGTACTCAAGACATTTTTAGCTTTCCTGATTTTGGGTTCTGGTCTCCTTCTGCAATTTTTACCGTGCCTTCTGTCATCAACTTTTATTTCCTTGGCTTTTTCATTGTTACCAAAGTTCTCAGACTCCCCTCGGATGATATCTCTGAATTCCATCCACAGCTCCTTCGGTTCTCTGTCAAATATTCCCACCATCACAAATTGGTCACTAATGTTTTCCTCGAAGGTAATGGCTAAATTCTCCAGGTCATTTCTTGGAAGTCAGGCAGCCTTGCTGTTCCACCCGCGCCTTACTTGGAACTCGGTACGTAGTTCTGTAGCTCATTTGTTCCACAGTCTGCTTCAGGTCACATCTAAGTCTGAGATTTAGAAATGTGGCCTATTTGATTTCAGTGACTTTCATCAGGAGATGTCCAGGTGTAAAGATGCGTGTTTGTTTTCTTGAACGAAGAGGTAGTTGGATTCACAGGAGCTGATTAGTTGCTCTGTGGCTTGGTTCCTTTTTCCAGTACTGGGTATATGTCCCATCTACTCATTTATGACTTTAGCACTCCAGTCTATAATAACCAGGAACATTACTTGCTAGCATGTCCCATTTAAGACTGAACCTGTTCATAAAACGATGCTCAGCCCACATCAATATGTCGGGCATAAGCCTGTCTAACTGAAATATTGTAGTGGCACCCGCAGAATCAAATTCAGCATTCATAAAAATTGTATCCATTACAAGTCAACTTCCAATGTCAATTTGCAAAGGAGCCAGTACGTTCGCCGGCCTGAAAATGCCCCAGTCCCCTGCATTTAAGTTTCCCCAATGTCGACTCGCATGCAATTTCCATCTTTACGTCCCGAATTTCATTGGGATACTTTCTCTTCTGAAATGATTTCACTGGCAATTAGATACTGAAAAGAATTTTATCGAACCATGTCAGAAGCACCAGCCACACTCCAAAGAATCCTTATCTCTGCCTTAGTAGCACTGTGCGCTTTCATCTTCCAGTCCTACAGCATTTGTTTTGCTGTGTCCTTCCGTAGGGTTTTCTTGGTAAGGTACAGAAATATTTGTCAGTCACAGTTTCTCTCTCGCCACGGCCCAATAAAGGTGGTAGATTTTATCCACCACATAGGACCTGCTTGCCATGTGTGTCTCTGGTAGGAATTGAAAACACCAGACAGCGCAGGTCCAAGCTTTTATGGTGCGTGCAGGGCCACCTCGCCCAGACGAATGAGTCTACCTTGAGGAGGAACATCTATCTGAAACCTAGACTATTGAAGGACAGGTGAGGATACTCACCACTGCACTGATGAGGAGAATCCTCTCTAGTAAGAAAGCCATGTTCTGAAATGTCTTCAATTATAATTAAACTTTGTGGGAGTCCTAAAGTCTGGAAGAAGATTATTCCAGTTCTTGATAAATGCTGATGATATTCTCCAGATGTTCCCTGATGTAGGTTTAGGAAAAGACAAAAAAAAAAAAAAAAAAAAAAAAAAAACGTCATTGCATATTTAATTATTAACAAGAAAAGGCAGGAACTATTTCAATGCCAAATGAGTTGCCGATTAAGTCTGCCTCTCCTGCAGAAACATCGATTCAAACTCTATTACCAGACTTTTAATTGCAAGTGTCTTACAATAATATTTGACAACCTCTCTATGGAATTTGAAAGTGCTGGGAGACTGAGGCTTAAGAATCTGTGGAACACGACATGTCAGTGTACCTGCCTTTATACACATCCATACATGTCAATGAGACATTGATGGTTCCTTTGCAATTGACAAGGCAAGAAAATAAATAAAAGCTTGAAAGAAAAATTGACTTAAAAATCCCCTCATATACCTGTCATAACTTATAATCACTAATTCCTTCGACAAAAAAAGTAGCTTTTCATCTATTAGTTAAGACCAAAAAGTGAAGAAAATCCTTTATTTTATGTACAGTTCCAATATCGTTCTTTTGACTCTAATTAAAAATGAGTGTAGTGTCCCAGTTGTAAACTTGCACAGTGTAATATTAAGAGAGCAATGCTTTAGAGACCGACGCTCCAAGCAACGTGTAGTAGAACGGCAGCCGGGATCCTCCTCTACAGGGATCGCTGTGACATCACATTCCGATTGCGTCATTGAATATTCGGAAGAGTCAATCTAAACATATTAGCGCAATCAGAATTTTACAGTTTCTTCTTTTTATGAACTACCATCTGGAATATAGTTTTTTTTTTTTTTCCCCACCATACATTGGCTGCCCACAGACGCCTTTGTGCCCCTCATCATACGTCAATCTCATCGAGAAACATCGACTTCTCCGTTTTTGGTCTCCATTGGTTATGTTGTCCTGGCAACAAGGTAAAAACCACCTCAGCTTTCTGATCACACATTTGTGTCGCTGCCGACTCTTTGATTATAAGACTAATGTATGTCTGATGGGTGTTACAACCATCTCCTCCCTCTGCTTGGTCTAAAATCCATATTCTACAAAGCTGTTTTGACTCGTTAATGTTTTATTAACCCGACTCGCTTTTACACAAAACTCATCTCCAAACACCGAGTACATCTCACCCTGCCAAGCCGTACCAGTGTGGTTGGGAGTCATCACTCGTGAAACAGATCAGGCAGAATGGCGCAATATTTTTTTGTTCAATTATCTTTTTATAGCAAATACTATTTATGACGCATTCACATGTGGAAACACACATCAGCTCATTTACACACATGCACCGTATAAAAACACCTAATCCCAAAACAACAGGCGATGAAGGAACTGAATTAAATGGTGGGTAGGAAACAGACATGATTAATAATGGCAATTTTCTCCTGGCTGCTAAACTGCAGTGTAATGGCTCTTCTCTATAATTAAAAATGAAATGATCGCCATCAGTTAAAAAGCAAAGCTCCGTCCGAAGCCGCTGCTGCAAAGCCGACTGCGGATCCTGCCCTGTTTAGTATTCCGGCAGCGGAGCACCCAGACGCAGTCTGGCACGGAAGACTCGCTGCTCCATGGAGGTTATTTAGTGCCGTTCCTTCGTCCTTGGCCCCCCCCCTCCCCCACCAGTGCAGCATCTCTGAGCCTCCAAGGTACATGAAGCTCAGGAATGGACGGTGTAAAACCAGGCGCGCACGTCTGCCATAGAGGAATGTGTGTTACAGATAAGGACGTGTATGAATGGGAGTGTGTATCAGGGTGAGCTTGCAAAGACTAATTTTATTATTGTCAGTCTTTTCATCTAGGAAAGAAGCTCTGAAATTTCCTTACGATTTTTTTTTTCTTTTCATTTTTTCCAAGTTAATGGCTAGATATAGAATGAGGTTATAGATGATTATTTTTCCCTCGGTCACACAAAGCTGGCAGTGCAGCTCACAGCAAGGTTGCCGCTCAAATGTGGGTCACTCATTTCCAAACGTGAGATTTTAAACGGGCAGGAAGTAGCGGCAGAGAAGAATGGGTTTGTAAGGCAAACTCTGGCTCCAATTCCCTGTAATACAACGTTAGGCATGGTTGCAGATGCCGACATGGCGTCTCGCGAACGTGAGCAGAAGAGTAGCCGCATCTGGGATGTCAGTGTCCAACAAGCAAGACTGCTGGCCCACGGGGTGAACATGAGACCTGTTGGCGGTGACCTCAACCATGACCCCCGAGTTACTACTGGCCTTCCTACTGTATGTGGCTCAGCACTGCAGAGGTCCACCATGACACAGCAATGCAATTAACCCAGCATTACTTATACTGGTTACCAGTGCGGTACCCTTACATACACTGCTTTCCTGTGACATTTCGGCCCCATGGGACCCAAGGTGCCCGTTAGTGACACTTATCACATATTACGTGGCCCGTTTTCACAAGTTTGCAACAAAGTATTGGACGGAAACATCGTTCACTGCGATCGTCTGCCATTAGATAACGTTTCTATTGGGAAAACTACCACTTACTATTCCTGTTGCCATGGTAACACATACGGCTGTTTTATGCGCACGGCACACGAAAGACACAGGGACCGAAGCAGCTTACACCCTAACCCTCCTAAGCAGTCACACAGGCAAGCTCTTGGCTTAATAAGAAACGTCCCCATCTGCATTTTAAAAGGTGTCCTTAAAGGATGGGCCCAGAATTCGCGGTTTGGGGTGACGCAGCCTAGTGCGAGGACGCTTCGGATATCGGGCTTTAAAACACAGCCAACGACTGAGAGAAAACAGGATTACTGGCCAGCTAATGAAATCAGCTGTCATTCGGCAGGGAGAGATAGAAGAGCTCTTCTGCAGATTACAAACTGAGGTAATCACAGACAGAGTCATCGCCTGGAATCTGGTTTCTGCTAGTAAGCCTATTACCGAGGTGAAACTCATTTTGCCTTGTAATTCCACAAAGCATTACACTTCGAAAGCAGGCCCAGATGGCTCATCCTAATAGAGGAATTTTAATCGGTGATATGAGATTACGTAAATTCTTCAAATGAATTTCCTCACACACTCAGACCAGGATATGCTATTAAGTATCTTTTAATCGTAGCGACAAAGGAGGAAAACAGGCCTTCCTGTACAGTTAGGCTCCCGTCCTGTACAGCTCAGCTAGGCTCCCGTCCCGTACAGCTCAGCTAGGCTCCCGTCCCGTACAGCACAGCTAGGCTCCCGTCCCGTACAGCACAGCTAGGCTCCCGTACTGTACAGCACAGCTCAGCTAGGCTCCCGTCCTGTACAGCACAGCTAGGCTCCCGTACTGTACTGTACAGCTCAGCTAGGCTCTCGTCCCCTACAGCACAGCTAGGCTCCCGTCCTGTACAGCTCAGCTAGGCTCTCGTCCCGTACAGCACAGCTAGGCTCCCGTCCTGTACTGTACAGCACAGCTAGGCTCCCGTCCTGTACTGTACAGCACAGCTAGGCTCTCATCCCGTACAGCACAGCTAGGCTCCCGTCCTGTACTGTACAGCTCAGCTAGGCTCCCGTACTGTACTGTACAGCTCAGCTAGGCTCTCGTCCCCTACAGCACAGCTAGGCTCCCGTCCTGTACAGCTCAGCTAGGCTCTCGTCCCGTACAGCACAGCTAGGCTCCCGTCCTGTACTGTACAGCACAGCTAGGCTCCCGTCCTGTACTGTACAGCACAGCTAGGCTCTCATCCCGTACAGCACAGCTAGGCTCCCGTCCTGTACTGTACAGCTCAGCTAGGCTCCCGTCCTGTACTGTACAGCTCAGCTAGGCTCTCGTCCCGTACAGCACAGCTAGGCTCTCGTCCCGTACAGCACAGCTAGGCTCCCGTCCTGTACTGTACAGCTCAACTAGGCTCCCGTCCCGTACAGCACAGCTAGGCTCCCGTCCCGTACAGCACAGCTAGGCTCTCTTATTGCAGGGGAGGTCCTGCTACTTTTCCTGAATGCCTGCTCTTCGCCATTCGAATTCACATACCTGTGGTCTTCCTCATCACCCCGTTCTTCTGTAAATGGCATTCATATAAACAGGCATATTCCATAATGGCTGGCTAGTTTGGCTGCATTACTTGTCGTTCGTTTTACCTCCCGCACTCAATTACAACCAATTTACTTTACACCACAAAATTGAAAGGGCCAAACCAAAACCACAGTTTTATGTAGTTTCATATAATCATCTAAAATTTTTACTACCGCTTCTTAGTATTAAAAAATATTTACCCATCCAATAAGCATTTCCAGCACAATCCAGGGCAGGATCTCCCCCAAGGAGCAGAGGTCATGGGGCTTTCAGAATGCAATTTGGAACATGCGATTACAACTATTCATTTTATACCACATACCATGAAAGCACATGACCAAAATATTTTGCTCGCTCTCCCTCACACACACACACACACACACAGGTGAGAACCAATTTCCCAGCCCCAAAGAAGGAGGAGGTGGGGGAAGCTTCCCATTGATCCACTGTTCCATGCCGAGGTAAATATCGAGGCTGACGTCCTACTCTCTGGGCCGGGCAGATGTTCCTCTTTGTGTTTCATAGCTGCCGCCGACACCTTCATGCCTTGCATTCTGCTATGTGCAAAGCCAGTCTCCATGGAAACCATGCACACTTACATTTCGGAAACCGAGCACCAGTCAGCTGAACATTATTTCACTCTGTCAGCTGCTTCTCGGTCAGTAGAGAGACGAGTTCAGCTCTCATCAGGAGCACTGAGCCTGTAATACGGGACGATACCTGCCTAAACTCGCCGGTAGATTATACAGATTATAGTTTGCCTTTAAGTCATTTTTAATCACTAGTATTCATTCACCACTTTGGTCTTTGAAGTAGTTCTGCGTTGTTTAGATTGATAGTTTGCAACAGTCATTGCTTCAGAAAATAATAATAAAAAAAGCTATTTTAGTCAGCCATGACCAAATGGGAATACCAGTAGACTCCAGAAATGTGCCAACACAGATCCCTGCGGAGCAGCTCATCAAATGAAAACTGGACCTTTATACCTCAAAGCTGATTTATTGTTTCTCCCCAGTACCTGCCTTGTAGCACCAGGGCGCCTGGGTCCTTGTCAGATTCTTCTTGTTTGCAGAGTGATGATCCTGGAGTCCATCTTACACTGTGTTAGGGTCTGTTTCCTTTTTTTGTGTTGGCAAAACGCAGGTCATACCTTCATATCGCTGCATCTTGATGATGTCACACTCCAACCAGTGCGGCTGCTTCTCCCCATGTGACCTGTGAGGTAACCCTGGCCAGTAAATGTGGGGGGGGGTAGTTAATATACAGCAGAGTTTATGAAGTAGCTTCAAACACCCAGATACGATGGGGATCTTTCCTCTATCACACATAACAATTCTGCAACATACTGGATTACGGAACTTAACCCAAGTACAGTACAGGTCTCATTGAGATCTTTTATTTTATTTTTTTTTCCCAGTGATGCAAGTTTGTTTCCCATCAGAAAATATTTGTTCAGTACAAAAATACTTTAAATGTAATTACTGGAGAATTTTTAATCTCACCACAGTTCAGTGATACAGTTTACAGGGGGGGGGGGGGGGGAACATGAACTGATTAAACAATCAACAATCAAGTGAATTTACAGAAATTACACGTCCACTGCAGAATCTACAAAAAAGCTATGCAATTATTTACCACACGCACTTGTGTGCTTAAGGCAAGAAGTGTGGTAATATATTTCTATTACCTCACATACTTTCTTGAAAAACAAGTACAGATCAAGTTCTATCCTACCAGTTTTTGGCACACGTTGGAACAATCCAAGCCAGCTAACAGGAACTGCTGCAGTAAAAGGACCCCAAATGCACTAAAGGTTATAAAGGGGAAGTCTTTACGTTCTCTGACTTTGTAACAGAGCTCACCTGTCAAAGCTTTAAGCTTCTGTATTGATGACAGAATCTCTATTCGCACTCGAAATGGTAATGAAGAGCTGTAATATCACAGCTCCCATTATTTCGGGCAACTGGATTAACAGAGACTGAAAAAGAACTCTTATACCTTGAAAATTATTACGGCACATAAATTAGAACAGAGTTCAAATGACCTCATTTGCAATTGTCTGCGAAAAATCCCTGAAAATGAGCAGCGTGCTCAGAATGATTTTGCGGGGCACTCCGTGGGAAATGAGGCACTCAAAGAAACGCGGTTTTCCACACCACAACGAGGCGGGCAACTCCGCAACAGGCCGAAACATAAGGGAAATGAGGTGTTGCTATAAGAAGGCTTTATTGTTCGACTGCGATACACTTATCATTCACGTTCTTACTGCAAAATTAAAATGGAATACAAAATGTTAATAAATAGGCCACACACAGTTATTAATAACAGGCCACATATGTGCGTGTTCGACACAAACAGCAGTGACACGACAAACACAGACACTCACCAGCAGCAATATGACAAGGAAACATCGGCTGGGCTCATCACTAGTGTGCAGCAAACTGCTATGGTCTTCGTTAGTGCAATATTCATAGAAGATAATGTTCCCTATATATATATTTTTTTTTAACAACACGATGGAATGACCAAATGAAAATAAAATCAGCATACAAGATGATAGGAAACTACTGAATGACCAGGGTAATATTAACAATTTAAAGCACGTTCATAATTAATAAATAAAATAAATAATAAAAAATAAAAAAATTCAAAACTGGTTATCCAGTAACAGAAATTGGTTTGCTACATTGCAGAAGTACCATTTAGCATCGATTGATATTTCCAAAATCGTACAGGAAGGATGTTTCAGGACACCTTAGCATTAGCGCATTCGCTTTGCGGAGTGGATTCTCCAAATTGGCGCTTTAGGGGGGATTTTTCCGCATCCCTTAGGTCCCCGGGAGTGCACGCGATTCCAAACTTAAAGCAATGAGGGTGGACTTTTACTTTGAAGATTCCTCGTCTTCCTTCAGATCCCATGCCACATCGAAGGGCCTTGGTTTAAGGGTGAGCTTTGCAAAGGGGGGCGGGGCGACTGAGGGTGTGATGCGTCTCTTCTAGGACCAGGAGTCTCAACAGTAAAAGGGGGGAGCAGAGAGAGAGAGAGCCCAGCTTCTCTAATCACACAATGTTTCAAAAAATGCCCGACTTGGTTCAGACTACAAATTATGGGGGATTCCGACTGGAAACAGATGAATTCCACACTGCAAACAGAAAAGAACCCGGAGATGAGTCCAGTCAAGTCGGCTTGGGTCGGGCTCGCGTGACCCTTGACCGAGCTTCAGTGGTCCAGAATCTGTGTAGAACAGCCAAGGAAAGGGTAACACCTGTTCGTATGCAGAGGCCCAGTCTCTCTCCGTAAACACGCTTCACGTCGGGTAGCACATGGATCAGATTCTCAAAGACGACTCTTTTGGGGAGAGTCCTTGCGGGATTGTCATCCAGGATTGAAATCACTCGGCGCCGCAGTAAATTTAGCTGCCGGCTGAAACAAACATGGTTTCATATTTGAGCAAAATGATTAACTCTTGAAGTTTGAGGTTTAAAAAAATATCACTCGACAGCTTCAAGCCCATTGCTTCTCCAGTGAAACTTCTTATGTTAAATAAATATCTCAATGACGAGATATAACCCATCGGCCAAGATGATTTAATAGACTCAGCTTCTTGGCTATTAACTGTTGAGGGAAAAAAAAAAAATAGAACTGGCCAAATTTCAATACAAGTATGATATGGGTTTTGTTCTGATCGATCAAATTGCTGCAGTAATTGATGCACTGTTAAATCACTAAAGCTTCCATCTTTAGGCTTTCATACTTTTTATTATCAGTAGAAAAATATACTGTATACATTTGAAGTTGTACACAAAATAAAATGAAAACAAATCTCTGTAAGTTGAGCAGTTTGCCTAGAACACTGTTTACAAACGCAACGTAAACATTAATCAAACAGCACTTTCATAGAAAGTGAGACACTAAGGTTACTAGCACGAGGCTGGGACCTCAGAAGCACCTGACCCCGACAGACCAATCAGGAGCCCCAGCCCTGCATACAGGGGGCATGTTCTATGTATTCTCTCAGCTGTTATAGATGCAATGAGAGGTTTGAATCAATAAGCAGAAAAAAAGAGCTTAGACCTGTTGTGAGCAATGAATCTTAATGAGTCGCTAAAGGTTAGAAAGTACTCTTTGTTTTCTGTCTTTGGTTTAATGAGAGAAATGGATCCCACAACCAGTATATGGGGGTTGGAAAGGTGGGGGGGGGGGGGGGGGGGGGGGCGAGGGGGGGGGGGGGGGGGGGGTCTGAAGTGTCGGCGGGGGGGGGGGGCGAAGAGAGCGTCAGTGGAGGAGGGGAGGG
>JAABNY020000025.1:12868639-12912912 GCA_015164015.2 Brevimyrus niger | reverse complement strand
GGATCGACGCATCACAAAAAGCAAGAAGTCGTAAGATGTACAATCCACGTGTCCAAGGTCCACTACCCTGCATGACATAGCAAGAACAACCCAGTTCACCTGGTTTAAGTAGTCTCATTATTAAGCTGACTTACACACTATCCATTTGTCCTTGCATTATTATCAATAACGTTACCTTTGAGCTTCGTTGTCGCATTCAGTAGAAGAATGCATATAACCACTTCCATTAGGTCTGTAATCTGTTGTCATAACATTTTTTTTTGTGTGTCAGGTTAATTCAATGCTCTCACGTGAGCTGAACGCACTTGCTATACATCTCCCTACTGAAATAAGGTTTTTATGTTTGATAATGGCTGCGTTTTTTTGGTAGACCCGAATCTTTTCATGTATTTTGTCCTGAGCTGAAGATCAGCCTCACCTGTGAAAGGACCTCTGGGTTCTGCTTGTAAGGCAGCCACACTGATAAGTGACGAGATCCACTGAAACGCGACCACTGCGTGACTTGATATGAATCCTTAAATTGTGGCAAAGCAGATGTCTTAGATTTTTTTTTTACCTCTTTTGTTTTGTAGCACTGTAACAGTGTGAACAGGAATTGTGCAATATATTTTAAAGTCCAGTCTTACGTGTACGACTTACTTGCACGGAGTCACTGTTCTGTCACTGCACATCAGTCACGATAATGCAGGAAAAAAAAAAAACTGACAGGACGTCACGCCTACCACACTGATCATGAAAGCAAATCCCACTTCCATCTGTCTTGCTGTTTCTGCCTCTTCCAAACAGTCAAACTGGAGAACTGCAAATGCCACCGGTTGGACGGCCTTGCCAAGGATGTCTGGGATCAAGGTTTCAGTTTGTGTAAAAACAGTCCCTTTTGTAACTGTGAGAATATGTCAGCCTTCTCAGTCTAAAAAAACTGAAAAAGATGCGTTTTGGAAGTGCTTTGGTGCTACTCACCGTCTAGTATGTTCTGCTTGGAGATGCATAGAGCTTGGTGGAAGAAAACAGTTACTTCTTCAAAGATTGTGTATTGTCTCGAGGAACCGGATCATGACGACTGAGACGGGAGACATTGCTGAATTTTTCCAACACATTTTTTTTTGGCACTTTAATAAGCAAAGAAAGAATGTTATTGATTCCCAGTATCTTAATGGGAAGACCGACATCTCTGCTATTTCTACTTTGTCTCCGTTGTGAAAGGTTTGAATATAGGTCATCAAAATAATCGAATGATTGATTAATCAAGCTGAAATTGAAGACTTCCAATGTACTGAATAGTTCCCTAAATAAGGGTAATCAAATTGCTTTGGGGCCTACGACTTACACCCCTTATAGCTACATGAACAAACATAGAGGCACAACAAAACGAAAACTGCCAACATCACAGTACGTCCTGATTTAGCATATAATGTATGTTACACCCCCCTTTACAGACATGCAACATTCTATCGGGCTCCTAAACACCTATGACAGCCGCCATAAGTTATGAGACAAAAGCAGGCAGTCCCCAGGTTATGAACAAGATACATTCCCTAAGGCAGTCAAATGTGTAGGTCAGTTAGAAGAATCAGTACATTTACATGCATTAGCTAAGTCATGCTACTGTTATAGCTTGACTGCTCCGTTTAATTGGACTACTGTCCTTGCCCCACTATACATGTACGGGAGGGGAGTCAATTTATTGACTGAAGTATTTCTGACTCCGCCACAATAGGTGGCGATATAGTTCCCTTCAGCTTGTTAGTATTGGGCTTTTTCTGGTTGACCTATTATAAAGCAACATGTCAACCATACTAATACTCACTAATCGTGGACCAGGCGGAGAGCATAGGCCAGTCTGAATCCAACTAAACGTAAACACGCAGAAATACATCGACTCCCAATCACATTATCTGGGTGTCTTAGTCCGACTTCAAGAAATTCGATCTAGTACGATTTCAGTCTGACTAACATGTTTACATGTACTTAAAAATTCCATTTCAGTCGGACTGACACAATAATTAGATTTTCTTAATTTGCATGTGAACATACTGGAAAATAATACAATGCATATTATAAATAAGGGCAGTGAGTGACTCGGGGGCACAAGTTTCTGTGCCCAGGGCCAGAAGGTCGCCGGTTCGAGCCCCAGCTTTGGTGGAATGGTCACATATCCATGGGCCCTTCAGCAAGGCCCTTAACCCCCAGCTTCTCGGGCACCACAGGTTGGCTGACCCTTCACTGTGATCCCCAAGCTGGGGGTAGGCAAAGTGAAGAATTCCAATGTACTTATGCAAATGGAAAATAAAAAGCATTTATTTATTTTTGTTTTTTAAGAATAATAATAATGAATAATAAATACATATGGTACTACACTGTATCTCGAGTCGACAGACCATTAAAGCCACACAATGTTTTCACAAGCATCATAAAGTCTGTTCATTATGAAACATTGTACTTAACATGAATCTCTTCAATAGGCTTCATGGTAATGCTGTCCATAAGTACGAGTTGTCCTATTCAGCCAGATATTCTTCACCCAGGGGATGGTCAGTACTTCTGAAAATAGCTGTTGTACCTTAGATAGGACTATAGTGCCTTCTTGCAGTTTAACCATTATGACACGATATGAATAAGAAAATAAAACACAATGTTAGCCATGCATGTTGCAAAGAAGGTTTCTAAGTACATTCTCACAAAAGAGTTTGTGCAGAAGTAAACCTTCTCAAAAAGTGAAATGAAACAACACATCCATATGTAAATTAAGCCGGCAGAACCTGTTTCAGACCACTTATAAGACATCCAGTGTCTGTGACTACGTGTTTGCAAAGCGCATAAACCCAAAGGGAATAATCTGAGATGGTTACTTTAAAAAGTCATCAGCATCTGAAAGCAAGGAATTTAGGGTAATAAAACTTGCACAACAGCAACTTATGTAGTCTCCCCTTTCATCAAGAAGGGAGTGAATTACAGTCTCAAGAAAGGGAGACTGCACAACGTAGGAAAGGGCTGAATCAAAAAAGACCAGTGCAGGAATAAATAATACAGATATTATCTAAATTAAAACCGTCCATTAATAACAAGTCTATGGTGAGGGTAGTTATAGGCATAAAGCTCCGATAAGACAGAGGACATATTTTCCTTCACCTTCTTCAATCTTCTCCATCTTCAGCATTAAAACTTTTTTTTTTCCAATTCTGGCTCGTGACAAAAGGAAAATAAACAAGAGCCGTGACAAAATCTTCAAAGTACCATTACTGATAAAGCTGAAACAAAGGATTATTTGTTCCAGCCTGCACAGAACTCCGGCAGTTATTAAGGGAAGAAGAACCACAAAAACCTGTGCATGCAGTAAATACACCTTTTAACATCTGTACTATGCCATCTGTGGTACAGCGCTGGAAACAGGCCGCGGCGCTTAACCAGAGGCTGATGCAAAGGGCGCCGCCATCCGCATGACCAGCGAGACGCCGAAAACCAGCGGCGGCGCGAACGTGTTCGGGCGGCGGCGTTAAAGACAAGTCGGCTACCTTTTCTGTATTGTAGGACAAGCGTTTAACTGTAGCCTTTACTAGCTATTTAATGTGAAACCATGACTTAGTATTTTGCACGCGTTAAAACGAGCTGTGATTAAATGATGTAACCGTGAAATCTGTAACCGGCTAATCAGCTAAATCGACTATATCTGATTTACACGTAAAAGCAACATAAATGAACTTCGATAAACCGGGCGTGGCAGGGAATCCGCATTAGTCTTTTTGTAGTTGTATTTATTTTATGAAAACTCTGCGAATATAGATGAAATTCCACATGACATAATCTTAAGGGTATATGTAATTCCAAAATAATTGCATTTAAATGGTACTTTGAAATTCTAATATCGCAAACCGTTTTTACTTTCTTCCTCCCATGTTCTACGGTAGCTTTTTAGCAGCAATAAAACTCAGGAAATCAGGAGGCGACGTTTTCAACACAAGAAACCAATAGGGGAAAATGTTTTCCAACAGCAGCAAGAGGGGCAGATTATTACCATTTTTGGGCAAGTTCTTTCTCATGCAAGCCCAGCCCAAGCCACATCGCTTACTCAGATTCCAGGACATTTTCCCCTTCTGGAAGCCAGACTAAAGCCTTGAGATTCAATGCGCCACCCTTCGCTAGATTCCTGAAAAACGCTATTCGTGCATGAAGCAAGCAGGCGGACAGTCAATGACGTTTTCAAAAGACGATGGAAGAACGCATGCTGCCAAAAGATCAAACTACAAAAATGATATATTTACTAATTTAATACGTTTAAAGAAAGAAATGTCGTAGTTTTTATTGACAAAATCCAACTAGAGTTTCACTGATGAAGCAAAATAGAAGGGAATACCATTAACCAGAACAATGTTTAACTTGGCTATCGCATCTTGTTTCATGGAAAGATTATTTTCTATGACCTATTTGGTTCAAACTTCAGTGATGGGGATGGAGAATGTGCTGTTCATTAAGAATGTCTGCGGTTAGCACGGGTCAGAAACACACAGAATGAATTCCGCTGCGCTAAAGAAAATGGAATTAACATTTTGTTTTCAGAGACACTAGAAAATGTGCGGTTTATGGCTGTATACACACTAATAGCAAAATTCACAACAAATCAGACAACAGCTTATTCTTTGTTATGTATCACGCATTTGACTCCAAGCTACATCAAGTTACTATAGTGGTTTGAAAAGCCATCAAGGGCACTTGATTTATAGGACTATAAGACTTCATATAAATGCCTGAAAGGCTTGCACGCCAGCCTACACGCGACAAATACTAAAACGTTTATTTCCTTGCCATATTCGACAGAAACGATGGGCAACTGCTGCCCGTTTTCTCAAAGCAGAAGTATCCTGATCCTATTTCCGGGAGCTTGCTACGGGTCTGATGTACAGCTGCTCCTCCAAGCCCTCGCTATATCACCTTTTGTTTTGTACAGAAAATTTCAGCCGAACTGTTTTCTTACCTTCCTCTGCTGTTTTTCCCAAGCAGGGTCCAAAAGAAGATCTCGATCCCAGTCGTCCTCTTGATGCATATATTCATTTTCATCGGCCTCGTAATGATCCATGATGTTACCTCTATTTCTGTAGCTGTCTTACTATTCCAGATCCAGAATGACTATATTGTGACAATTATACCGAGCTTACGACACTCCGGTTAAAACAACTGATCTCTTTAAATTATTCTTCAGTAATATCCTTTTTTTCAGAATTCCCCAATCCAATCTGCTTGTTTCCTCACTGGTTTTCCTTTAGCAAAGAAGCTAAAAAGTTGCAAGGACGTAAGTGCACAGACAGCGCCAACAAATCCCAAAACTTTGCCTGAAATTAAAAAAAAAAAGAAAAAGATAAATCGCGTTGTCTCGTTGGTCCAAACACCATTTTCTTCAGCCCACCCTAACCCAGAAGTGGCATTTAATTGGCTGACTCAGCTGTCCGTGTGAGAGCTTCAAACTAGGTTTACAACATAGATTGGCTGACCAAGCCACTCCGTACTTGCATACTAGCTATTATGTTAATATATGCAGCCATTGATAAAAGTTTAGAATGGCATCCATCAATACCAGGAGTATAATGAAAATCCGAAACCAAATACCATGCTGCATTCAGTCAAATTCCCCACCCCGGCTCTTATCTTGATGGAAATTGGCCAAAACTGATACAGCTTTCACAAATCGGCACATGGATGCCTGATACATGATACTGTATTTTTTCCATATTAAAAGTTTAGGAATAACGAAAACATATATAGCCAGAACCCAATAGAATCATATCCTATTCACATCAAATCATTATGTTTAACGTTTTCATATCCTATACCACATATCTAAGACAGAGATTCTGTAATCAACTCTCAAATCAGCGACATTAAAGTCAATGACAACGACAGTAATGAATAACAAAAAATCCGATTATATCTCTTGAATGTCCCGGCTTCTGAATACAACACGCACGAATGCGATTCCCGTAGTGTTCTAATTGGGAATGTATGACCATGGCTTATTGTTTCGGATACATCGGTCGTGCTTACCTTTACGAAAGAATGTCAGTGCCATCGTAAACTACAAATTAATGGACAACACTTAAATAATTGCCAATGGGTCTTTAATTTACAGACGTGGAGCAGTAACAAATGAAAACTCAATTTCCTGTTAAATGATAATTTACGATTGAGGAAGACATTTTGGAATTATTTAGAATTGTATATCATACTCTTGCAACACTGACTAGGATTTAAAAAAACCGTTAAATGAATCATACTCTGTCGACTGTTATTCAGCATGCTCTGCTAAATTCCAATGGCCTTATCAACTAGAGTCAAACCGGTTTTTGAAATATTAAAATTCTCGTGCATTCTATCGACATGAGAGTGGTAAAGCAATATATCTGCACCTCCATTAAAGTTCCACTAGGGGCAGTACCTACAAAACACCTGAACCGAAATTATTTGTGGCGTAAAAGCCGTACAGAAACTAATAATATTCGAATATCTCGCGGAGAAGAACGACATATATTTATTAATTATCATTTAAAACACAGCTTTGGCATCAAATGTATTTTCAAGTCTGATTCCTCAGTCATCATATCGATTTATGCCACATTCCTAAGGCATTGCGAAGAGACATCGCTGTGTTGAGACAGGTACAGTCATGCAGACACCGAGAGTCAAGTCTCACTGCCATGTACGGTAAAACTCAAACGACTTCATTTAATGTGGGAGAAGCGATATAAATGCAACCTCGGCCTCTTAGAAGCAACAGAGGATGAAACTAGAGATCCCTTCCTTATAAGGAAAAACCTACAATCGGGTATAGTTCCATAGTGATGTCACAAATTATATGCAGAAACACGCTAACGCATAAGGGGATTCTTTCTTTAAAGAGATAGCATTCCATTTGTGAAAAGAGTGCTAAGTCGTATTTATGGCAATATATTCCCCCCTTTTTCCATTATGGTATAATTTTTTAACAAATCGCGTGACCAAAAAGAGTTTAGAATTACAATCACGAATATGATTGATACGACATTGGTACCTTTTGTGCCATAATGCAAATACTAAACTGGGTGTTTATTTTATTTTAAACTAATACTCACTGGAAGTAAAAACTTTTTTTTTCTTGGCCAACCCTGGGCAAAGTATAAAGGTACCAAAGATGATTGGGAAAGTTGAATACTTATTCGGCATTACTTAGGACGTAAATCTAAGTTATACATATTTGTATCCATTATGCTGTTGCACATTAAGATTTAATTACTGTTAAACATAAAATAATCTATTTTTTTTCACCTACGGTCTTTAGAAATCAAGAAACATTTAAGTTCACGTTGAGTTAAAGTAATCAGAGACTTTTCTCTGTGCTGCCAACCCCGACATCCTGTATCAAAGTCCAAGAATGAATTCGCTCCCATTCTTGCCTCTACTGGAAATAGAACAGCTTCTACGCACAGCGAACCCGTTCTGTACTAGACATTTAAACTCAGTCTGCCTAATAGCACAGTTTCTCGGATTGGCATAATAGGGTTCTTGGCAAGATCTCGACTGTGTTTTCCTAAATCAACTGAAAATTGTCTCTTTCTGCATTCTATTATAGGAGGGATAAAACACTTTTCTTTGCCTCTCAAGTAACTACCATTTCGACATATATTAGTGTCACATACAAATTTCACGTTTGTGATTGGGGGTGCAAACTATACAATCAATGTTAATTTGCACTTAATGATATAGAGGCCAGAACACCTAGCCTGAAGAGTACAGCCGGCAATCTGAAGTGACACCAGGACCAAGTGCCCCCCTTCTTTAAAAATATATCACAGTCTTCTTATTATAACCAGTCTTTAATCTGCATTGAGAGGAAGACACTGAAGTCTCAGCCACAGCAGTCATGATGTATAGCAAAGTCAACTCAGCTAATTCTTCTGGGAAACGCTACCAGCTTCTCAGAACCAAAACTACTTGGCACCTGAAGTGCTTTTCCCTAGAGCTGTAAAATTAGTGAACCAACCTTCATAATATCTAACGAACTGCATTAAATATTGTCTATCTTTTCTACCCTGTCTGCACTTGTAAGTTGAACAGCTTGATCTTTGTATCGCATTTAAAATAACTTACTGCACATTATGTCTTTTAATATATGCAGTATGCATGACCAGACGCACTAGAACAAATACCTTGTAGATACTCGAACTTGCCCAAATAAAACCGACTAAAGATGATTAACAGTGTGACCAGTATGTCCAAAAAGGTAGCAGGTAGCAAAGTGTATACCCACATTTAACTTGTTTCATGCATCTAAACATTAGGCGTTTTCAGACTGCTGAAATATCAGAATCATCTGTGGTTCCAGATGATAAGCACTTGACACAGTTAACTGATGGAATTAGTGTTACTTACATTAAATTAAAGTTATTTACATTAAATAACGTTTAAAATTAAAACGTTGGTTGCACTGCGTGCCTTTTGACAAACCACAAGTTCAGCGAAAGGTTCTACGATCTCATATATAGACTTCCAAGCCTAAATTAGACCATAACTGGAGCATTTTGCTTGTACTACAACCAAGGGGGGCCTAATAATATATTATCAAATCTACTTGTCGCACGTTCCCACATATGCAGGGAACACACAGAAAATCTTTGAATCAGATCATCTACAGAGGCTGAATTGTGAGATCAGGTTCATCTATAACCTGTGGCTGGTTTCACATCAGCTAAATCACTGCCTTAAAGACGCTCCATTAACTGGCCGCTACACCTGTACCCGCACCTCAACAGTCCGACTTCAAGTGAATTGCAAAGTAGCCCAATTCAATACCTTGGATTAAAAGATAAAACTCACAATTAGTCATGAAAGAGACTGAACAGCACTAGTTTCTCATAATACTGCAATAGGCTTTTGGCGTTCTTGGCTATTGACACAAGTCCTGTCATTTACGTAGCAGATTCCTCAGAACCCAACAAGGCAGCTGGGATTAGTGCAATACTATTCATGGAAGATCGCTTTCTTTCCATTATTACACAACCAGCAATTGAATTCATGGGCTTGCGGGAAAAAAAAAGTATTTCTTTCTACAATTATTATGGTTTATGAACTACTGCCAAAAGGCCTCGGGGACCAGTTCATTAGAACTTTAATTCATTAGTGACTAATTGCCATAGCTCAAACTGCTTGAAGTGCAAAGAAAAAAAATGCTTGTTGGGCTTTCCCCCAACTAATTAGCCTCGCAGAAACTAAACTAATGTCTAAACATCTTCACATCAGCATAATGAAGTACATTTTAAAAAGTACATTTTACAAAATAACAGCGGTCCACTTTTGTCCCTCCAAAAATGTGACACCGGACCAATACGCCTTCCTGCATCAAACCCCGAGATGTTGCAGCAGTAGAACAGTAATGGCGCCGTCGCAGATTCATAGCCACACGTGCTTTCAGTTTCTCTTCAGAAACATGAAGGGGCTGCGTTTGACGCTTGATATTTCAATTCCAAGTGAACCTCCTCAAGGGGGATACACCAGAGGGGACCAGAGGCCTGATGGTTTTGACCCTGGAGAAGTCGCCTTGGCCTCAGCTTCCTCCGCTTTGACTGCTTGTTCCTTACCCAACGCGACACCTGACATCACTGTTACTTGCCCCTTGGGTAGGATCTGTAATTCAATCATTCTTTGTTATGGCAATAAGCTAATTTGCCTCTTGGTACCAAAAATTAGCAGTGACATGCAGCAGAAGTCTGCAAGGAGCAGCAGATTATCCTCACGGCGCTTCTCAAATTCCTTCAACAAAGGAAGGCCTACACCCTAGATGGGCCCCTAGTGTACATTATATTATACATGTTTCTTCTAGTCCAAGGTGGGGCAAAAAAACTTCCATAGAGTCAACAGGTATTTATCACAAAAGACAGCGCTTTGGGAGAAGCAATTATGCAAAAGTCACACAAAAATGGCTTGGAATAAAGTGCACTCACACTCACACTCTCATAGAGTTTGGACCCAGTAGATGATACAATAATAAGAAACCGGCACCGAAATCGACTGCATGCTTGTGATCCATTTCCTCAATTCGCACATCACAACACTTGGGGGAAAGAAAAAAAAAAGCATTTTCATAACGAAATTATAGTAAATCATACAGTAGGCAAGGTAAAGATGCCAGTTAGCATAACTACAGGTCTTTTGGCCATGGGTGGAAATCTACACATTACAGGGAGTGCATGCAGACTCACCACACACACACACACACACACACACACGGGAATTCAGACTCATTAAGGCTCACATGCCATCCATCATTTGCGCTTAATCTATACTAGAGATATCAGATGGCCTTTGAGGAACGTGTCTCTAGACAGGTCCTTCCCCTAATCTGATACAGCTACAGTATTATCTATCAGCCATATGTAAAAGGACTAAATGAATGGTTGCCTGGCAGCAGATATGGCTGTCAGAGTACCTGCTGACGAAGACTGCAGCTACACTTGGCCAGATGCATACATCCACTATACTAAGCTATATTACTTACATAAATTAAAGAATTTCCAATGCGTTACGCAGGAATTAAAGAGCTCCCGTTTTCCTCAGCTCAGAGCCATTGGTGATGTTTGAAGACACGGTGCAGCTGCAGCATGTTTCCAGTGGACACAGCGCTACCCAGACGAAGCTTTCATCCCTGCGACATTTTTTTTCCAGAAGCTCTGCAGCGAGGACCCCAGTTTATCCTCAGTCACATTCAATTTTCTATTCCAGTGAACAAAAATTTATATAACATTCTTACACCAAGACCGGCATAAGGTAACCAGGATTTTTCATAGGTCTTTTGTTTTTAACACGAGTACACATATCCGAGTCTAGCTATATATGGACAAGTAGTTAAGCCATGTGTCAAATATCAGTTATACAAAAAAATGAAGAGGTCAGACGTTGAAAAAGAGACATCCATGTAATTTACGTAAATATAAAATTAAAACCTTGTGCTGGGAAACTGGAAAAAAACAAAACCAATTAATATATATCATGCAGGTTTTTGCAGGGAACTGTGACTGATAATACTGTGATACAATTTATTTTCAAGAAGCAGAATGGGATGGCATAGTGACTAAATCCTGGGTATGATTTCATATTATGTATCATATCATCAGCCAAATTTCTTCCATTATATCTTCACTACTACTGATTAGTTACATATCTGACCATTTTCAGTGGTTTAACAGGACCACTAAATCTGCTCCTATTCAAATAAGTAACAAACATGAATAAAAATTACTCAGTTTTCAAGAACATTTAATGTCTGTTCATAAACAGTCTCAGACAATACAGAGCATTTATCCAATAGTTCTTTAGAGCAACAAACCCTTTCTGAATGCAGAGAGAAAGTGATAAAACAATTTACTGCCAGAGTACTGAAATAACTATTAATGCACAACTCAAAACAGACACCGTGACAACATGTTTCAATGTAGTGGATTTTGCAGGACCAATTCTAACAGCCTGAGCGTAAATCACAAACCGCCCCCTAATATGCAAAAATTGTTGCAAGGACTCCATACCTCTCATTTCTCAGCATAAATCAAGGGAGCTTTAGATGTCAGTCCACATATGGACAACTAAGTTTTGAAGAAATTTATTTTAGCAAATACAATAAAATAATTCCAAAAATAAAATATTATAAAACTGGATTAGCAAAAGCACTAGCATAATTATGGCCAGTACTTCTATAAACACCAACAATTTTAATGCACAATAACTCAGGCATTAGTTTAATGGTCAGCCAAAATGACTGATAAATCAGCATGTGTATTCTAAAAAAATGGTGTGTGGAACATAAAGGGGTACCTCTCTTTACATTAAACTATATTAATAGCGTCAAAAGTTTGCAGTGCTTATTATAAATGTTACGAGTCTCCTTTTAAAAACCAAAACTGAAAAACCCTGACGAGGAACCAGGCGCTTCACCCACCACGTTCACCACATCACGTCTTGAATAACTTTTCTGGGGGTGAGCCATCAGAATCGACTCCCTCCAGCTCGACTCGAGTCTGTTTCAGGCGTAGACCCCTAGAAGTGTCCAGTACGCGAGATCCTTGATATTTCTCTTCCTGGGTTTTAGAGTCAAAAAGTTGCGTGCCAAGTTTGCCGTCACTCTCTTTCGACGTAGACGACCCAGAGCTCTGGTCCAAGTCCCTGTCATGTACATCGTGGCAGTTCTGCCCGTTTACTCCAGGCTCCAGCTGCCGTACAGAAGCCCAAGCGCCGCGTGAAGACTGAAAGGCATGATTCTGACCCGCATCTGCATCCTGCCCTTCCTTTACAGCCTCCGAGACCACGGCCGTCGTTCCCATCTCGTCCGCTTTCCCACTCCAGAGCTCTCTCTTGTCAAAGTTCCCGTCGTGTGAAAAGGCAGGCGACGCCTCAGCTTCCCGCTCCACGAGTGCGCTCACCTCAGCCGCCAGTCTATCTGGCGAGGGGATGGGGGTTGAATCGCATGGGTTTCTTGACTCAATACGAGACCTGTCTCCGTCTGTGGAGGAAGTCCCTTGGGGCACAATCTTCACTGAATCCTGTGCCTCGACCGAAGATGACGATGTCGATGATGATGAATCCTCAAGGGAAATCTTTGGGTAACTGCAAGAATCCACCCCTGAATATTGCGTTTGTGCCGACTCCGAGCGATCCGCTTTGTGGCAGGGGAATCGCATGCGGCGCCTCCTAGTGGCATTCCGTTGACGCGTCCTGGCTCTACGGCGCTCCTCTTCTTCCGTTTCACTACTAGAAGTGGAGCTGGAGGTGTTAGAGGAGCTCGACCCAATCGGGGAGCTGCTATGACTAGACAAACTGGAGATGTTCCTTGGGCTAGGAGAACGTGGTCTGGGCATTGGGTCGGGCCAGAACCCACTGGAATCTGATGAGTCATTGACCAAATCCATCAATCGCATTGACTGATGGCCGATCTCTCTCTGCCAAGACTCCTCCAGTCCCTCTCTATACTCTCCCTCTGACCCATGGGGTCCCACCATGGAAGAGGAGTCATCGCTCTGTTGGCCTGAGGCAGGGGAGGTCTCCGTGGGAGCAATGGTGTTCCCTCCATCGCGGGCAGATCTCAGTGGGCGTCGCCCTCGCGCGTGAAGCTGCAGGATGGCGCCCTCGCTCAGGTCACTGTCCGAGTCAGAGCTCCAGCCCTCGATCTCCCGCCGCACCAGCGAATCAAAGAAGGCCATCATGCGAGGGTCTTCCTGAATGGACTGACTGACGTAGTCGTGTGACAAGCCACTCCCACTGTTGAGGACCAAGCTGATGTACTCCTCGTGAGTGTACAAGCTGCGAGACTTGTCCTCCACACGCCCTTCGAGGTCTCCTATACTTTCAGGCTGCTGGTATGGGCTCCACACCTGAAAATTAGAAAAGGTTCTCAGAATGTACAACAGATGAGAAAAAAAAACTAAGTTAAACAATTTAAATTCTGCTATATTTATACATATAAAAATGGATAATCTGAAAATCAAATGGTGTACATTGTCCCCCACAGTCTATTGCTGAAAGCACAACTTACTGGATATGTCTAGGTCATTTTGTTTTATAGCTATAATTTATATAATGCAAGTCAACGCAAAACAATTACAACATCTGACAAAAGATCTTTTTTTGCTCTATTAATTAATTTCCTGTTCCCATATCCCCTTAGAGGCTCTGTAAAATCCTCTGAGCCGTTTGGAGAATCATATAGGGATGAGTTATACAGTATTACTTAATCTCAATTATAGATCAATCAATTAGCAACCTACCACGATGTGGATCTGACTACAATCACCACTCACCTTGATTACTTTTTCCACACCGGAGGAACAGATCATATATGTGTGGGGGTTAAATCGAACCTGGTTGACAATAGAACGGTGGCCCTTCAAAACCATAAACGCTCCATTCACAACTCGACCGGGGCCCCCTAAAATAACAGAATAAAAATCAGTTTTCACAAACAGTTGAGTAACCATAACAAAACCATAACAACAGTGCTGGACTCATGCTCACCTGCATCTGGGTCTTTAGGAATTCTCCACATATAGAGATTGAAGTCATCAGACCCTGACAGGATGTACTGGGGGGTGGAAAAGAGAGGGAAAAAAATACATTAAAAAAAACTTTGTACAAAGCCATTACACTGCGAGAATGATCAAATAATTAGCAAATTTAAAAGAATTATTCAGTCTGTTCACCAATATGATGGCATTCTTACATTTTCCATGTTATCCTGAAACATGAATTAAGAACTAGAAGATATTGCAATTATTGGTGAGATTGTAAAAAAATAAAATAAAATAAAAAAAATACAACACCATGGAGTGTTTTTTCCTTATTAATAAGGATGTTACGATAAAACAAACAAGGCGTCTAGTTTTAGATATATTCTTTGCTATATATATGTTCTGATTTGAGGAATAGAAGAGAAAGTTGCAACAGATTATAGTGAAATGGGGTGTGTTGAAAGAATGCATAGAGGACATTTAAAGAGACAGTTCAGCCTTACTAATCACAATTACAACAAAATTGCCGTTGCATGTGTCATGTCTTGACATGTGCCCCATGCCATCATTTCATTACAGAAATCTATGGAAATATTTAAGAATTCATACAATATGGGTTCATTCTCCCAAAAAGCTATAATAATGCATGACACAAGCAAGTATATATTATTCTATGTGGTTCAATCATAGTCTGACAACTGCAATATGTATACAAATGTATCTTGCCTGAAGTAGACAAACTTAATTTTGGTCGTACTGGAACATATCGAAAATGGAAAATATTAACGTTAAAGTAAATGTCTCAAAAGCCATTGGCTGTCCCTCTTATGATTTTCCAATTTATCACCCCAAACCTAATCATCCAGTGCAAGTATTTCACGCGCAACAAAAGGTTTTAAAATCGCTAGGGTTATGCTCACAATACCCTGGAAAGCTGCTTGGCTCACGTTTAAACAAACCGCAAAAAAACGCGCTCCGTCATCTCACCTGGTCTCGGTCACCAGCAAAGCAGCAACTTTTCATGGTGCAGGAGTTGAAGTAGCCTTGGTTGTCAAACTGGAAGCTGGGCAAACGGGAGTGTAGCTCGTACAAGACGGGAGGAAGACGGCGCCGCAAGGCCAGCAGCTGAGTGCCGGTGCTGTTGAAGCGAACGCTCATGGCGCTTTGGAGCGAGAGGCTGCCCCCGTAGCGCAGAAGCGAACTGGACGCAAATAAAAATAAAACATGGGGCTTAGAAAAAGGTTCAGCTAATCAATATTTTTAATCACAAAGGAAAAAAAATCATAATGTTAAGTATGTTTATAAATCAGAATAAATGTGGCTGTCATAGAGGGAACTAGGCCGATTTAAACACAATTTGAAATTGATAATGCAATGGCTCCCCCTGGTGGACATGTCCGGGGCCTGCGCTCCAATTCAAGAAAAGATCAGTTGTTTCAGTTTATTTCAGACAAATCCCCAGAGGGCCTTGCAAAGTGGACTACTACTTTTGCTACTGAATACTACTGAAATTGTACTGGTTTTAACTTCATAGGAGCCAGGTGCACAGGTGATCAAGCCTTTCTGAAACCGCTCTTGTAAACTGGAAAAATCTCTAATAATCTTCCTTCCAAATCAAGCTAGAACTACATCCTGGGTACTTCACGATAAACTGCTCACGATAAACTGCTCACGATAAACGTCAACTTCTTTTGCTCGCTATTAGTATTATTTCATAAATTTATATTAAGAAAACAATTACCAAATCCATCTTCCTCCTAAGCAATCTAATTTATAATGGGATCGTACAAAGTAAACCAAGCAAAATAATTCAAGGCAAAGTGAGGACAAGGACAACCCAGGCTACTCCGGGAGGCTAATTGTCACATATTATATTCAAGTTCTCCTTTGCAAGACTTACAAACGGCTGCATGCAGACGTTGCCTTTGCTCTTTAGTTAGACTCTCACCTGCTCTGCACCGACTTTCTTCCACCATACTGCAGAGTAATTGTGAAGGAAAATTTTAACTGATGCTTTTAAACGATGGAGTAACTGAGCTTAACTGAATTATCATGACAGCTCTAGTGTGAACCCAAGCAAACCATCACGGTCCTTGCAATGTGCACGAGGTGCCATGTCGATATTAATATTGCTAATTTTGAAGCCCCCTGGTATGGCAGCGCACTGGGTAGCTCTGTCACCAGACACCACGAGACCGCGTGTCCGCCCTGCGCCTGCGCGGCACCGCGTGTCCGCCCTGTGCATGGTTATTGGTCTGATAAATAACAATCAATCCTTTATTGTCGCTCATGGGGAAATTCTTTTTACACCTCCCTCAACTTTTCCTTTTTTTTTTTTTAGAGCAAGCTGTCTGCAAAGGGCAGCCACCTGTAGCGGCACCCAGGGAGCTGGAGGATGCGCTGAGGCTGGGTTTGAACCAGCGACCTTGTGATTACAGGCATACAGGCTTGGCCCACTGAGCCACACGCTGCCCCCCAGTTGAATGTATGGGTGACTGAGGTTGCAGTCTGTCATGTGTAGTTGGTTTCTGCCTTACACCAAATTCCATGTATATTATATATCATATTATAACCGTTACACCAACGTCCACTATGATTGTTGAAATTAGCATGATTTAAAATGGCACAGTTTTCGGAGTTCTTTTGGATTGGTTCTTTTCAGTGAATTGGTCAAACGTGTTTTCAGATCTAAAATAACCATCCACATATTGCATAGGTCTTGATTCTAAAAATCTAAAAAGATGACAAATTATTATATAAAAAGAAAAACAGCAACGTTTTTAGTTTGCTTACAGAAAACTACAGTCTATGAAAAGCACAGTCTATTTCTAGAATTTGTAAGAAAAGATATGCAGAATACCACAAACTGTCTTCCCCTCATACCCTTCATAACTGGGGCAATTTTGGGTTAGATTCAGAAATGCATGATTTTTCCTTGAAATTCTTATTTATTATACATCTGGGCGGTTCACCTGACGCTTTCGCCCCTTCTTTGAAATGGGTCTTACTTTAAGAAGCATATTTAACCTAACCTACCTACAAGATGCTTAGAACAGACCATGCATTTCAAGGAAACGTATGTTATGTTATTGGTCTGAGATACATTTTATGCCAATTTAAAAATCAGAAAATATTAAGGTAAATACCTTGGACTGGCCATAGAAAAAGATCAATGAATCCATAGTTATCACAAACATTTCCTTTTGATTTAGTTCTAATTTTTATCAAAATTTAAAAAAGATGCATTAAGCAAAAAAACAGTTTAAGAAAATACAGAAATGTATGACCACACACTATATGAAGTAGCTAGAGCATTAAGCCAATTCTGATAAAAAATAAATTTAAAAAAATGTTGTATTCTAATTTAATTGACTAATTATTACAAATACATCTGCAATTAATTTAATCAGCAAGGATGAAAATGATTATGGATTATCTCAAAGAACGGATGCATACCGTATATTAGGCATAAAAGGAATAATAATTATAACTGAAAATCTTGCCAGTTTTTTTTTTTTTTTTCCCCATGACAGAATAAAAATATTTTAGCGAACCTTTAACCCCCTTGCACTACAACGTCGATATTACAAATGCAGTTGAATTCGACAAGCGGCACAATATTTACCTGCGCGGTTTGCGAATATCCCACAAGCCAACTCCCTCCTTAGAGTTAGCAGTGGCCAGTAGTCTGGGTTCCGCTGGGTTAAACATCACACTGTGGAATGCAGATGGATAGTTTGCCAAACAAAAAGGTTCTACAACAAAAGAACAGAATTGGATTCTTCAGTTAATGTCAAATAAATTCCACCCAAAAGCAGGGCTTCCGCAGTGAGCTCATACTTTAGCTACTCTTATTCTGCCGAATTTTGTTACCAAAAAAGTGACAACGTCTAGGCATGTCTGAGGATAAGTTGCAGTACAGATTTCCGATGATTCCAATCATGGAAATAAAAAATGAACCGCAAAACAGCTCAAATTATTAGGCTACGTAATACATTAGCTTTCTGAGCTTTGATTGCATTGTTTGGGCAGCAGAAGGTGCAATAATTCGTAACCTGTTGTTGCAACACCACGGAATGGAGAACTGGTTAAGAAAAGGCCTATTTTTTATTAATTTACTATTTTCATTATTAATAAAAGGAATATTTTAGTTAATATGCTACTATGTATTTTACTTACCTTAACAAATGTTGAAAATTATTTTTGGTTATTGAGAAAATGACACATAAGTATTTTTTTAACATTAATATTTAAGTTAATAAATGCATTTTTTGCTCATACTTTTTTTTCCTCAAGAATATTTTAGGAAAATCAAATCACAAACCCAATATCACAAATCAAACCAAATCACGAACTGGGTGATTTCATTACATGCCTGACAACTGCAGAAAATGTAGAGCTTGCATTTTGGCATCTAAATCCACTGCACAGATAATTGTGAAGCTGATGAGTGGAAGCTTGGCAGAGATTACACTCAATAGACAATACCGTCAAAAGAGGCTAAGAACAAAAAAAAAAAATTCTACAAGGCACATGGAATACACACATATGCGTTCCACACATACAGGAGACAGATGAATTCTCTAAATTAAATACTGTACCTCCATGCGGTGGTTCACGTGTATCCCAAATAAGTACACGGCCATCATCAGAAGAGCTGGCAAACACGTTGTCATTAACTGGGCTAACGGACAATCCGTAGACTGCATCATCATGCAAAAACACGTTCACCGTTTCACCCCTAAAAATACAAGAGTCAACAGAATGAGCAATTTTGTACAATATACACAGAAAGTAAATACTACTATCATGGAAACGTTTGACATAAATCCTCCATCAGTTTAATTAAAAATAAAGATTAAATATTTTAGTGACATAATCCTTAAAAAGTCAAATTTCTTAAATAATGTAACCTTACATTATTACGTTACATTATTATACAACAGATAATGAATGATTCAGACTATAATGGATAAACGTTTACCTCTCCACATCATGAAGAATGACCTGTTCATCATTCCCTTCAAGAAAGAAAAAAACAACAATGTTAAAAAATGCATGACATGGGAACACGGCCCATTTTAGAGAAGCGGGAAACAACACGACACATTAAAAGCTATAAATCATCAGTTTTCACTGACAGTGGCCCAGGTGCCCCCTGTTCAGCGACAAAGCACAATGAGAACATGAATCTGATACAAACACATTTGTCGCTACAGTCTATGAGCGTATGAAATTTCACAGATGAATCCTGCTCACCCATTCCAGGGCTTCATAAAGGATTAATTATGGGCCATTTTTGTTGTGCCATCATACAGTATGTAGTCAGGCCATTCTCACAAACAAACTAAAGCTTGTTAAATATATGAGAAGAAACGGCAGGAAATCTTATATTTTCATTATGATTGGTTAACGAGTGAAATTCTATTTCATGGACCGTGGAAGTATTTGCGTCCGTTTCCTAACTTATAAGCATTTTTCACAATATTTTCACTGAAAATTGCTTTACTGTAACACATTAGTGTCTGTTGTACTACACTGAAGAAATACAAATTTAAAACAAATCAAAATGATATATAAAAATAAATGTACACATTAATAAAAATATGTGTTGTTTATAACAAACAATATTATGATTTCCAACAATAAATAAAACCAATTTTGCACAAAATGTATGTTTCTCAATACCCTAATTTTTACAAAATATTGTGTCAAAACTACATTAATATCAATAAAGTTCTCTCTACTCCAAATGCATCACAAAAAAAGTGAAGAATAAAAACTGACACAAGGTAAGGCTGTTTCTCATGTTAATTTATGTGTTTTATGACCACGAGAATCAGCATTTTGAAAATCATGACTGCAGCAAGTGATTATTATGCTATTATTGATAAGAAATTTTATACCCAGAATGAGAAGTTTAGTAACATGTTGAGCATTTTCATGGTCAACATGTGAGCTCATTTCCGAAACACTTTATCCCACATAATTTAAGTCAGTGTTTTAATTCTTAAAATTATGGTAATGATTTCAGGTTTTATCCAACTACATAAGAACTTCAATAATGAAAAAAATAACCCATACTACTGCAAAACTACATATACAGAGTAAAGCGATGGCATTACTTACTGATAAGACACGTTTTAATGCAGCATATTTTGTTTGGATTTGAGGCGCTTGCTGTTTAGAATACTTTGTGCACCATCACATCTCTACAAAATACAAATGCTAATTGAGAGAAATTAATAATCACCCGTTAGGTAGTTTTTTTTTTTTTTTACATTTTATGCATGCTCCATGTAAATGTATAAATAAGTAATACTGTCTATTCTTAAAGAGAAAAAGAAATCTAGGGTAAAGACATTCAATCAGAAAATACAGCAACTTCGACCTTCTAGACCAGTACAGGAGAAGAAAGCTACAGATACAACAGGCATGAAAGACTGGAACATTAAAAGATCTAGTAAATGGACTGAGGTTGAAGTGGTCTGATAATGAATGAACCGCAGTTCTAAAGACCTTCAGCCATATAGTGGAGGGAGGTATAAGCTGCAATCCATCTCTTTGAAATTAGAGACCAGAGAAAATGTGTTGCCATTATAATCCATTGTATTATTCTTCACTGAGGAAAAAACAACCCTAATTTGAACATCCATTGGCATAAAAATGTGATTTTTTTTTTAATTAATAGCTCTTGTAATCATACCCTAGCCCACATCCCCTATTCCCTTCACATAGGAGTACTATGGGAATCGCATACAATCAAAGCATTACTCAACCTTAACCTTCCATCCGACATTAAAGGTCCCTTTGCAAAAACTAATATAGATCAAGCAAACAGTGCTCAGCCATTGCAACAAATGATAAGCCCATCTACCTCGTCACGCAAAACTGATAGAAAGACAATTTATAAACAAAGGGACCAAATAAAATTAAAAAATACCAGGCTGTAGTCCTCCCTAACCCACCGTTCATTAGCATAACATCAGTTTTGTCTAGTTTTTTTTTTAATTGCCGGTAGCTTGAAGATATCCTCACATTACAGTGTCTCACCTAACTCTATATTAAGGTGGTGCCCCAGCATTATACAACTTAACTGCATAATCTGTCGATATTTCTGCAAAAAACAAAAGTATTTTGTCAAATTCAGTGCAAGAACTATGAAGGTGAGAAAGAAGACAAAACTATAACCTTATATTATAAACTGACCATATTATATTGTTTATTATGGGTTACATGTAATACATATGCAATTCAGATGAAACATTTATTAGTGTTATATTTGATCCTAAAACTGTTATAGTGTTTAGATTTTTTTGGCTCTCTTTGGGGAAATTGGTTAAAAAGATAGAGAATTAAATTTTTAATAAACCTAAAAACTTAAGGTGATGTCAATTACTCTACACAGAAAACAAGCACTATTTCATTGTCACATATTTTTCACAAAAAAAGAATGACCCAATGTTGCAACAAAGCAAAACAGAAAAGGTCCACTTTGAATGCATTTGAACTTAAAAGATCTCTGGCCCTGGTTTCAAAACTACCAATGGGGACATTTAACAAAGAATACATTCACATTTTGCTATTATTCATAAAGTACGCCAACCCACTTTTTCAGTGCCAATATAATTCCGATACCTGAACAGAGGATATCAGTCGATATTAGTTATTTTTAAACTAGTCAATACAAATGGAAAAAAAAATATTCCAAAAAAGCTTTGTTAAATTTGGCTACTAGAAACGTATATAAATGGAAAATGGTAAATGGACTGCATTTATATAGAGCTTTTAACCGAAGCGCTTTACAATTATGCCTCGCATTCACCCATTCATACCCGCATTCACACACCGGTGGCGGAGGCTGCCATGCAAGGTGCCAACCAGCTCACCGGGAGCAATTTGGGGTTCAGTGTCTTGCTCAAGGACACTTCGACGGGGACAGGAGGACCCGGGGCTCGAACCTGCAACCCTCCGGTTGCTGAACAGTAGCACTACCTCCTGCACCACTATCGCACCATCCTCAGACTGCCGAAATCTAGATAAGTATCGGGTGTGGAACGGTCACATACGCCTGCTACCCAATCCATCCAACTAGATACGGATTGGTGCCGGTAACAATCCCGAATATCAGATTGGTGCAGCTCTCATCACTGATTCGGTAGATCCTCAGTTGGTGGTGGGGGGGGGGGGGTAACACATCAAGATCAAAAAAGCTCTCAGAAAAAAAACACTTCTGAAACCCAAGTGTTTGAGAAGAAAGCATTTTCATTAAAAAAAAAAAAAAATCACATTCAGAAGACTACAACGTTATTCAGAATATGCAACAACAACTTTACTCACAGCTCTAAATATATGGTCAGCAAATGTGCTTAAAACATTAACCAATAAAAGTTAAAAGTCAGTCAATTTTTCCAAGATTCGGCTTTAACACAAAACACCCAGTAGCCCCGCGACCATAAGAAGTTTTACCCCCAGAGAAGACGTGTCGGTTCGTGCTGTCAAAGGCCAGACAGAATATGTTGGAAAGGTGCTCCCCCTTCAGCTTGAGAGGTTTCGAGCAGGAGTGGAGAGCCTTCTCCATGTGCCAGAGAAGAACCCGCCGGTCGTCCCCTCCTACAGTCACAGACAAGAAGCACATGAATAGTCAATTTGAAAGATGCATCAAATATTCTGGTAAAAACTGAAATAAAACGATTCCCGGACAGTCCTACGTAAATAAAACAGAAGTAAAAAAAACAATGAGGTATCATTTTGGATAACAAATAATAGCACAATAAGGGCATTTACTTGAATTTAGCCAGATATCTTACGATTTACCCATCATTCTTTCAACAATAAGCTGTTTAACAAGTTTTAGGAAATATCAGTATATTCTGTTCTGCATGCTTTCAATTTAATTACCTTACAGACACACAATAAGTTGTAAAAAACTTAAACCAAGTTAAATACCAACATGAACTGAATTGCAAAGTTGTGTGCAAATCGAACACCTTCCACACAGCACTTACCCACAGATCAGTTTCAATCTATTAGTATTTAGTACATTTAAATGGCAAAATAAAATTGCAAATGACATACAAAACAAAACAAGACCGCAAATCCAGCCAATGGGAGATCCAGAAAGTTCTGAAACGTGGCTTAACCACAAATTCCGACAGAGACTCTCGGCCTTTTCCTCATTTCATTAACCAGCAGCAAACACAGCTATTACCGAGACTCCGAAAATCAAAACTCAAAATGTGGACACGTTTCTTTCAGGTGAAGTCTGATTCTCTTCCTACGAGCCGCTTCCTTCATTCACCTACTACCTTGCAAAGGGCACTGGCATTCAGCGTTTTCTGATCTCTAAAGCGACACTCCACTACGACTATAGAGAGCTTGCGATTATCGCAGCGTTTCTCAAACCAGTTCTCAGGCACCCCCAAGACAATCCACATTTTCCCAGGGAATTGGGAGAACACAAAGGCAAGGACCATCTGGGGGTCCCCGAGGACCTACTCCCCCCCCCCCCGGTGACCTACGCTATGAGATTCACGGTAATAAAACAGGCTAGAGTTCGCAAAAAATATTCTTGTAGAGGAGTGTGTTTTTCTGATAACTGGCTACCTGGGTTCAAGACTCGATAAGTTGTAAGAAAGCTGGACTCATCTGCCGGCCAAAATTAATCTGATCAGGACTAGGCAGAGGAATATTTAGGTAAACACAGTGGTAAAGCATGATTCAACAGGGCCTTGCTTTCGTGGTACTGCTTGACTAACAAGATCCATACAGGTGGTGTGGAAAAAGCCTAGAACAACTAATTTGGAGTAACAGAAAATAAACGTAAAGTAGACTAATAAGGACTATTTACAGCATGAACTGTAGGAGCGAACCATTAAAGTGTTAAAAATTAAATGTGCATTAGTACATTAGTGCTGTGAATGTGATTGTAAGTACTGACACCAGCGTTATAGAATAAAGTAAAGCTGAGGTGGGTATTTCAGGTCCAGAGTGTACAAATCCAGACCAACATTTTGTTTCAACCAACCAGTTCAGTACTCTGTGACTGTGACTCTTTACACTCAACTGGTTGGTTGAAAGAAAATGTTGGTCCGGATTTGTATACTCTGGACCTGAAATCTCTCTGCAGTAAAGTGATGTCACATTCCAAATTAAAAGGACAGGTCTGTCCAAAAGGTTTCGAGGCATTGCAATATACACATTAAGTGTGGTGTAAAATTCAGAAAACTACAATACTTTTAGTCTCAAATCCAGGGAATTTTAACTGTATATTAAAAGAACATTATTTCAAATAGGGATGGATCCTAAATTAGTATAACATTGCGGGGCAGGATCAACTGCCCATTATTTTGGCCATAACATTTCTGGGAAGCAATCTTAGCAACATATATAGAAGAGTGATGATTGGGGTACGACTGGCAGCAGCAGAGTCTGCTCAACTAGCCGATACTTTATGCAATAAGGTAAGAACATTAGTCAGAGAAACATCATGAATTTGGGGAAAGTATTCAGTGTTTCCCGTACCATTATATTAGGGAGGGCACTCTGACCCCCAAGGTCAAGTTTATTTTATTTTATTTTCTATATAGCGTCAGATCACAACAGAAGTCATTTAAACTTACCTTTCCTATAGAACAGCTATACATTGTCCTTTTATTAAACAAACTGAATAGCCTTATGCTATTTATATTATTTAAACAACAGCTTGTCATTTTTCTCTCTACACGCTTGCGCGTTTACAATTCTCCTCTGCTCTCTGTATCACGCATGGTGGAGGTCCACAGCCATGCGGGTGCACAGACACGTGCACAGACACGCGCACACACACACACACACACACACACACACACACACACACACACAGGTGAGCACACTCCCCCCAGCGGACAGAAAGCACGCGTCGGAAAATATGTTGCGTCAACCATCTTAAAAGCAGACAAAAATATTTGAGTTTTTGTGTTTGTGGTGAAGAACTCTCACTATTTTAACTTTTAAAGCCCAACAGTTAATGTATTTGCAGGTCAAGACAAACATCCACAATAGGCTGCAAGGAGACCATCTTTGCAGCCTTGCATGCGGATCTCAATAAATGGGCCGGACGTTTCTGACTTCCCACATCAAGAGGCTCTAGAAAAGTTCTTCCAGAAGCCCAGAAAGATGCACTGCAGTGACAAAAGCTGCACACCTTGAGGATAATTGTCATAAAAAGAAATGTTCTGATGTTTAGTTCAGTTGTTATAAGCTGTAAACCTAGGGGAAACACTGCTATTAATTCAAGGATTTATAATATTATCAAGCACATGCACCAATAAATCTGCACAGAAATGACACATTTTTGCCCTGATCTGCACAGGACAGTAATGTAAGTGCAAGTATGGCCAATTTTATGAGCCGATCAAGTACTTTAACAGCTAATATTACTTTTTGCCCCAAGTTAGTGGTGAACAAGATGGCAATATTTTATTGTACCTGGCTGCAATTGTATATAAGGCTGTCGATTACATTAATGATCAATTAATCTACCAATTACTCTGATAATTAATTGAGTAATCATTTATGTATAATATAATATAATACAATATAATATAATGTATAGCACTAACTGTATCCACAAAGGACATTTCAGAAGAATCGTTAGAACCTCAATACAGCGCTAAATTTACCTTTATTTAGCAGGTAACGTTGTCCATAAGAACATACAAGGAAGGCGAATAATACATCACAAACATATGTGATGATGTGTGCGTGTGTGTGTGTGTGTGTGTGTGTGTGTGTGCTGTGGCAGGAAAAAGGCTGGGAAACGCTCGAATAGGCATAAGTGTGCATAAGCAGAGCCCAGTTACAAGTGCACCACTTAGTACTATTATTATAACAAGAGAACAATCCGGCAAAGGGCCTATCACACGATGCCAGGCTGTTCCAAGGAAAAACAGACTGATGGGCAGTCAGTCTGAAACAAAGCAATATCAGCCTGCACAACATTTTAGTGCCGCCTAAATATCTCACTTCTCTGTCAATCTGTTTCAGTTTATCTAAACGTAGCGGCAATTTCTTGAACTAAAAACAATATTTTTTAACCAGTTAACTCGATCGAAAATTTTTTTTTAAAAATCACACACCATCAGACTACCTAAAATACTGTACATATCTCACTCAGCAAACAGCACAGGGTTCACGCAGAGGTCAGCCATGCTATGACATAAATAGTTTGCGGCATGCTGATGTGGGAAAAATTGGTTCCAAAAAAGGTTCTACATTAAGAACAAGAAACTTACAAACGATGAGACCATTTGGCCCATCAAGTTGATCTGGAAAAAACTCAACAGCTCAGAGTTGTTCAAATTTTATCTAGCTCTGTTTTACAGAAACCCAGGGTTTTAGCTTCCACTACACTAGCAGGAAGACTATTCCATACCGTAACTGCACGCTGTCAAATTCAGTTACAAATGTTCTCCCGCTTATTTCGACCTATGGCCACGAGCTCTTGCATTTGACCTAAAACTGATTTTTTTATTTTGATTGCGTGGAAATGGTTTGTATTTGCGAAAGCTGACATGGACCAATCTACTGTAGGTAAATTTTTTTGCAAAGGTACCATTCATACAACAGGTGGCAACATCACTGATCTTAACCACTGAAGACGTCAGCACCCCAAATGCGGAATGTCTGGCTGTGCGTATGTGCAAGAACATAGTCCTCAGCCAGTGTCTTTCACACATTCTAAAGCAAACAAACTGAAGCCAACATTTCTTTCTGATGCAAATTTCAAAATCTTTTATTTATCCAGTTCAGAAGCGTGTCGTCATTGAATAAAGTGATAAATGTTTATCTGTACGGCAAACCTTTGAAACTTCTATATCGAACTAAAAAGCACTTTTGCTATAACGAGTCAGTTTTTTATATGTACAATATTATACATGCCTTAATAAATGTGTTTATTATTATAATGCTACAAGTAGTGTTTATTCTAAGAACAGACTTGCTGGGTAAGTGTTTAATCACTTAGGAAGCAAAGTACTTGTAAGCAAAAACAATAGGTTATTCTGAGAAATAAGACATTCCTATCATTTTTCACCTGTTGGGGGGGGAGTTCTACAGCCCCATTAATGGATAATAAAGTCAGTAAATGGTCTGACAAACACAAAAATTATGCGAGTCCTATGGGATCAAAAGTAGACTAGATATCAATCACACGGAACACTTAAAGTTAATCTCAGGTGCCACTCTGCTTAATAGTGGAATATGTGGAAGTATATTGTTCCAGGCTATGTTCAGAATCACTCCCTATTACAGAAGCAGCACAGTACATTCCCAAAAAACTAATTTGCTAAGTAGTACTCTATTAACACACACTATGCATTGTACATTACTTTGTCCAGACAATGTACAAAAATATACTACGTGTGCCATAATGCAGTGCAAAGGCGACATCTGTTGTCAATTAAAAAGATGGCCCAAGACTGTATACAAAAGTAAATATATAGTTCTGATCTTTGCAGACGTAACATAACATTTCAAAGATAGATAGATATTTTGCATTTTAATCTACATACATTTACATTCCCTTTATGTTCTTTACTCTATGTATGTTGTCATTGCATTTTATTATTTGCAAATGTCCACTATCAGATGATGGTAGGATACCAAAATAGAGGATGTTGGAATGTGGTGTCCAAAACCGGCATCTTGTTTCACTCATTCCTTTATGGAACTACATAGTTTTTTCTCCCTTTTCAAATATGGAATATAAGTGATTGACCGACTGAACCATCTGAACACAATCCGGACACCTGTACAGCGTCGGTCATAGTGAAGCTGTTGTTGGGGTTCCCGTTGTTTTGCTATGTGACGTTACTTTGGCTGAATACCTACTACACACGGTGAACCTTTAGATGCCATTTTCCTAAACAGCTATTTAAAACTTGACATTTAAATAAGTAATACGCTAATTACAACGAATCAAAGGGGTGTGAACAAAAGCATTTCATTTCCACAATGTATTCGCTTTAAATTTCATACCTGCTGTCATCAATACCATAAACATCATTATTATAATTAAGTCTTAAGCCTACCCAAGTGTCAGTTTTGATGAGAGAACTACACCATTTCTCCACCCCAATTACGAGCTCGCCATAGCATGAAATGTTGAACCTCTGTACATGATAATCTGAGCTAAAGTATTTAAAGAGTAATGTAATCCGCATCCTAGTCTCCTTGTTAGCTAAAATATTGATGCATAAACATAATTTAAACCGGAAATTACTTTACTCAACTAAAAATAAAAGAATAAACCCTAAGTTGACTTCTTGAGTAACCAATGTGCAGGAATGACATTACTGCTTGAAATGCAATTTAATAAACACAACGTCAAAACTCTCGCTCAAGTAAACTGCTACTTAATAAAGAACAAAAATACCTGGTTAATACCAGTAATAACAGGTACTGGCGATTTAGTTTGCGCACATTGCTAACCGACGCAATAAATATTTCTGCAAATATTTATGTAATTAAGTACTTGTTTTGAAGTCCCCTGTTCCTTTCCAACAATAATTACCCAAGTAAACAGTTATTATGATCTTTATCGAACTATATTGCTATTCAAGATATGCTAGATAGCTAGCTAGCTACTTGCATTATCAAAAGCCACAAGCCAGCGAAACGAGTACGGCCTGCATCGAAAATGTATTTAAAAAAAAGCTACGCATTTACTATTTTATACACCTGGCCCACAATCTCGGCGTAATGCTAAATGACAAAATGTGTCAACGACGTGTAAAGCAATACGCCTAGATGCCAGTGGCCAAATGCCCAGGTAGCTTTAAAACTAATGCTAACAGCTAGCTGCGGGGAGAAAGGAGGACGGAAGACGCGCCAACGTACCGGACACCAGCCATTCTCCGCCGTTGTTGGAAAACTCTATGGCATTAACGCAGCCAAAATGCCCAAGCATGTCCTTCTTGTATAAGCTGTTACACCCAGCTAGTCTTCGTCTCTGGAATTCCTCCTTCATGAGAGGCTGTCCGGTGATCTTTCTCCGGGACAGGAACCCCACGGAAGAACGCATGCCGCAGCCTTTTATTTCTTTCATCTTCGCGATCCCTAGACGGCGATCTCCACTTCTGGAAACTGCGCGATGTCCGAGACCTTCCCCCAACTTTGTGCAACTATTAAAAACGTTCAGCTTTTCCGTGTCTGATTGTTTGCTGGTGCATTGTGGAATGGGAGAGATTGCCCCCAAGCCCAGCGATGGTGTTTGTTGTAACACTCTGTCTACTTCCTGTTGTGAGCGAAACCTCCTCCTCCTCCTCAGCCACCTACATCACTAACTCAGCTGACACCAACGTTTACGTTACATCCAAGCATCACGCTTAGGCAGGTAAAGAGATCGCGAAGTCCTTGCTGTTTCAGTTAGTTGTCAAGTGTCGTAACTGAAATACCCAGTACCACGTATTGTAAATAGATAGATAGATAGAGATACTTTATTTATCCAGAAATATACTGTTGTTGCTGTACGCTGCCCGTTTCAGCCACAAACACGTTATCGACAACCTAGTATTTCAAGCGACATATCAGTTTTGTATTAACTTAATATGAATATTCAATTTGGAATATTCAGAATCGTACATTCCCGATTCTGGTTTTATTCAACCCCTTTCTCTCCATAACACACACACACACACACACACACACACACACACACACACAAAGATTCCACTGACCGCATATGTGTAGTGTAGTTTTATTATTCCCAATTTAAGGATTACAGTAGTAGTCTTAAAGTTACACAGTATTTCATAGAGAAATTCTATGTGACGTCCCCTAGAAGAGGAATAAAACGCAAATCGTCTTATCAAGAACATCAACAGAACTAAAAAGTTTTTATGGCATATCATCACACGTATAAAATCATGTTTTTTTCTTTGTGACGTTTAAGTGCTTAGTACTTAATTTAGTCTTAGTTTTTGAATTTGTTTGCCTTGCTTTCAGATCAAACACCACAATAAAGCTAAACACCCAATAATGAAACAACTATGGCAAGTTATCTGTGCTTTCAAATTACATGCATTTTCTGTTATATGACAGTTTTATTTATGGAGTTTAATTCTATGGCAGGGAAGGGTAAGGTTCTTTAGGAGTGCAAAGCTGGGTTCAAATCAAGGTTTTTAATGGTTAACGCTTAAAATAATTCCCTATTTTTAAATAAACATAATCCATCTTAATAAAACATAATTATCAGTGCAAACATCACATAAACAATCTTATGTATGACATAAACTAGTGAGCTATCATAGTCTCCAAAATGATTCCACATATTTGGAAATTGAGCATTTAAGCAGACACATCAGTCATGTTCTTTGTGAAGGTTAAACAGATACGGCTAAAGCCTTACAAATACACCGCAAGTAGTTTTTGTGCCTAATAATCCACAATTCTCTCCCCCTTTCAAGCTGGATATCATTGAAAAATGATTACGAAAGGCTAGAAAATGATCCACCTTCCTTACCCTCCGTTTACTTAATCCATACTGAAAGTTTTAAAATACTTTAGGTACACCTTTTATAAAAGTATGCCACATAACTTTCCATGAAAAAGGCGTATTGTTATACATAGGCTGAACAATATTCAGATAATATTGTCTGGCAATATAATCCATATGAAGGAAGATATATTTCATCATTTTTGAGCCAAGGTGCAAAATAAACAAGCCACACAGTACTAATTCCATTTGTACAAAATTTCAGTACATTTCCGTGTCATTTTTAGGTCTTCCCTCATGATAGAGATCGAAAAATTTAGGGCATCAGTGTCAAAGCGAATTACAGTAATGAAGATCTATATTTATTTTTTGTTTATCACACAATTTCATTGAGTACAAATGTCTGTATGGAGATGCTGCTATACAAAAGAAATTTGGCATCCTTTCCCCAAACTGTGAGGAGCTCAAAGGGAATTTTATATTTTGCTACAAAGAAGGAATATGGTGGTTCATCCTACTTCTGGATTATGGCTCGAAATTAATGACAACACAAAAGGCAATTCGTAAATGAGTATTTTCTAGTGAAGAGTTAAATTATTCATTTGATCTCATTACAGTAATATTTCCCCTCCAAATATATAAACATATATAAACATAAGCGGAGAATAACTTTTAAAAAGCAAGGAGGAAACTTGAAATAGAAAGCATTGCCTTCCATTCTTTGTTCTGCCTAAGTAATAGTTTTACAAAAGTAAAAACAAAACAGACTTAAAAAGCAGGGATTAAGAGAGAAGGGAGAGTGGTCAGGCAAAAGGAGGTAGGTTTGGATGAGAGTAAAAGCTGCTGGCACGTGGACGGATATTTTCAGTTCCAGGTTTGAACTCCAAAGGTGCTAGTATGGGCCTTTGGAATGTCCAAAAATGCCGATGGGGAAGTGTTTGACGTGAGAGGACCATTGTGCAGCCAGCTGGAAAAACTTAACATCGTTCCACTCCATGCCGTCGATGAGTACTGCAAAAGAAAGTAGACCGTTAGTTTGGTGACATGGCCATTTGTACCCACAAGAAGGTATATACATTTTTTCAACTGCCATTTAAATATGCTTACAGCACACTTTCCACTTTCTAACATACAGCCTGTCTTTATTACAAGGAACAGTCATTACTCAGTAATTAATCAGTGTTCTTAAGGGATGTCTTGGTGGGTGACAATAAGTGATGGCAGCTATACTGAAGAAGTAAAATTCTTATATTGGTGGAACCAATTAGTTGATGTATTATTTCTAGATTCGGAAGTATTATGTTATCTTTAAAAGATATTTAAAGTACATTTTGTAAAATGCTTGTACACAGTTTAAATTGGTTGTAAACCAGTTTCTCACCCCTAAGCATTGTCTGTTGATTCTTGGCAGTGCAGATCAAACGGCTGATTCCCTCAATCACCTGACTTTTTGACTCTACTTCCTTGTCCTTGGTCTTCTTTGGCAAAAACATGACTGGACATGAAAGAAACGGGGCAAATTATGATTAACATTACATACAGAGAACCACAAGGGCCAACCTACAGACAGCTGTAGACAGAAAGTTAGAAACTGTACACAAGTGTTTAAAATTGTACTAAAATGTCTACAGCCACAGCAACATTAACAATAATAAGTAATACGGTGATACTTATCAAACAACTGCTTTTCATGTATTGGCATAAATATTTGTGTAAAGAAATAAATAAAAATAAAATATAAATATTTTGGGAAATAGACACTAAAATATATGGTGGTGCAGGAGGTAGTGCAACCGGAGGGTTGCAGGTTCGAGCCCCGGGTCCTCCTGTCCCCGTCGAAGTGTCCTTGAGCAAGACACTGAACCCCAAATTGCTCCCGGTGAGCTGGTTGGCACCTTGCATGGCAGCCCCCGCCACCGGTGTGTGAATGCGGGTATGAATGGGTGAATGTGAGGCATGTATTGTAAAGCGCTTCGGTTAAAAGTGCTATATAAATGCAGTCCATTTACCATGTAACGACAAAATCAGGATTACTGAGGTAATAGTCAATAAAATTGAGACCTGTCTCAAAATCTTTAATGCCTGACTTTTACTCTTCCATCAAGTTCATCCCATATAATTTCCTTAAAATTAAGAACCGACTTTAGAATTAGTAGGTCGGGGGAGGGGGGGGGGGGGTTGCAGAAAGCGGCGTTTCCCAGTTAGCTGGGTAATTTAAGCCAAAAGGAGAAAACTGTTCAATAGTGAGACAGGTACATGAAATTCCTACTGGACAATCCTTACATTTGGCTTATCTGGCTAATGTAGAAACCCTGCCTTGTGCAGTTAGCTTGAATTTTCCTTCACCGTCCTTTTTACCAGACAGTTCTTACAATTTTGAGGTGTGTTTTAAGTTTCTATTCAGGTTGAGGCTCATTTCATATTATGAACAAAGTAAGATACCTTTAGTCTGGTCATTTGAGCTTCAACTGAAAGTTCAGGCTTGATTTTGTCAAACATCCATTTGTTTGTTTTCCTTGTGGTCTTTAAGTCTCTACCGGTGTCAAAGTTCAAACATGTCGATACTCATCCTGTCCTGCTACTTCATATCCAGCTTTCACATTCATAGGCGCTACAGAACGTGCCATTTCCTGAACGATTCTCTTTCTTTTTTTTGTTTTGAACTGTCAGGACTTTTGAAGATATTTCTCCGGGCCCTTTGTCACAGCTCTGCCAAAGTGCCAGTCTGCCATGTATTTCTTGACTGCTGGATCATTTGTTGTTGATTATTGTTCAAAGGAGGCAAAAGCTGTTTTTACCATGAACACTAAGATTAGCTGCTGATCCTGTTGTCGCAACCTTTGTTTTCAATGAAAGCTGTAGCTCTACTCCGTTCTTTAACTTTCCTTAAAAATTCATATGTGCACTTTCCACTACAAGTTAAGAAATCTTGAACCTACAGTTATCTTCCATTTTCTCTCATTATACAGTGTGCACCATAGTTTTTTAGCACAAAAGCATTTTTCCTTGATTTGCCCCAATAATACACAGTTTTAAATTTCTAATCAAACAATGTCACACACTCCAGACTTTATATTCAGGGTATGTTCATGCATTGCAGGGACACCATATAGAAACTACAGCACTTTTTGTACACAGTCCCCCATTTCAGGGCACCATAATGTTTAGGACGTAGGGATAGTATGTGTACTGTATGTTTAGTACTCAGCTGCCGTTAGGCTGATGCAATCAGTGTTGCTACATTTCATTGTTTGATATGGTTAATGGAGCCCTGTGTATCTTAGTTCTTTCCCTGTTCCACCATAAATGATTCAGCTCAAGAGCTGTGTAGTAATTAGCACAATGAGTCGAATCAGGTGTGTTAAATGAGGGGAAACCCAAAAATGTGCAGGGCTCCGGCCCCCCAGGACTGCATATAGCTTCCACAGATGTAGCAAAATGAATCAACAAAATTTATTTTAAATGAACAGATTTTCATCATTACAGTTGCCATGGTGCTTATAATATCTTTATAATAAGCAACACGTTACAGTTTAAGGTGCAGCCAGCGTTAATGTTAATGTCCCATAAAACATAAAAATCCCAAAGACTACAGGCACAAGGCAGGGAAAAACCCAGGGTGGGGCAGTAACCCATCGCAGGGCACACTCACACACCGTTCACACTCACACCATTCACACTCACACACCGTTCACACTCGCACACCGTTCACTCGCACACCGTTCACTCACACACCGTTCACACTCACACACCGTTCACACTCACACACCGTTCACTCGCACACCGTTCACTCACACACCGTTCACACTCACACACTGTTCACACTCACACACTGTTCACTCGCACACCGTTCACACACTGTTCACACTCACACACTGTTCACTCGCACACCGTTCACTCACACACCGTTCACACTCACACACCGTTCACTCACACACCGTTCACACTCACACATCGTTCACACTCACACACCGTTCACTTGCACACCGTTCACTCGCACACCGTTCACACTCACACACCATTCACACACTGTTCACACTCACACACTGTTCACTCACACACCGTTCACACTTGCACACATGGAACCCTGGCGGACACTCAGACCCAGGGTCCAGCAGTGAGGCGACAGTGCTGGCCACTGCACCACTGTGCTGCCCCCAATAATAATAATTATAACAATACTGTACTAATGTAAGTTAATTCCCGCTCACTGTAAAAGCACTGCGTCCCCCCTGTACTGCATACCTTTATTTTTCTTCTCCTTCATAACCACGGTCATGGACATGCTGGGCAGGGGGCCAAACTCCACCCCTCCCAGAGGTAACCGGCTGACCTGCAGGGAGCGGAAGGTGCACTTCAACGTGTTCTTGGATGAGAAATCCTTCTTTTCCACATCCCTCTTTCTGTCCAAGGGAGCCACCCAGTAATCCACTTGAAGACCCATTAGCTCCCCCTGTCCTCCTCCTGAGGAACTGCAACCACACAGGAAGTAAAAGGTCAAAATTTGGTACGATTTTAAAACATGCTTCTTGGAGAATGCAATGGTTTTACTGAACTGCTACGACTTTACCCTGAAGCTATACAATAACTAAATATGGGGCCTTCAAACATGGGGATATAATTAATAGATTACATTTAACATATTTGCAAATGCAGTCCAAAATCAAAACAAAGAAGGGCTGAATATTTGATCAATTAATGCTTTACAGGCGCTTCTTTATATTTAAATTGCATTGCTTTCTGTTATCTGATGCTTAATGTAATTAACCCTCCATCACTCTATCCTGCAGCATGGTGGCAAAGCCAAGATCTTATCCCAGAATCCACGATGCACAAAGCAAGGTCACCCGGGACAGAATGCTAGTTAAGTCTAATAGCATGTTTAACAAATTTGTTTATGCAAAATTTTCAGGCACAACAAACAATCCTACACTGTATTAAGGGCTGGGAATAAGTCAATAAATTGTTAATTATTGTTTTAAGACCCTTTTTTAATTGTGTTTATAAATCAGCTGGACCAAATAAATATATAAATAATAAAGTAAATAAATGGGTGGTACATCTACATTGTAAAGTTACCATTTCAATATTCAAATTTAATTAAATATAAAAACAACTGCCTTGAATATGCACTGCAAATTTAGAACTGCTAAAATTTTATTTCAAAGCCATTTAATAAACGTTTTGGCAGGCAGTTATTGTAAGTCTATTTATACTTCATACTTGATCTCTATCAAACAGCCAACGCTATCGAGACATCGACTTCAGCAGGGCTGCATTTATCCGGTTTATCTCTGTATCATTGGACATTATGAACCTCCAGCTGCTGAGCTAATACAGGATTGCCATGGAGTTGTTTTAGTTGTTAACGTAACTCAAACTTTAAGTCTTACTGGCTCTCCAAAAGTTGGTAAGATGTTTCTCATGGAAACAAATGTGAAAGAGATGTTTGCACAAGGCAATTAAGGTTTAACTGTTTACAACGTAAAACATGTTAACGGCCTTTTTGCGATTTGCCAGTTATATGCCACTAACTATATTGAAACAATACTTTTTTGACCAAGTCATATCCGTTTTCTCCTGATAAGCCTGAGGAATCGATAGAAGGACTTTAAGCTGGTTCATGGTTTTACTCTGAAATAGATAAGTTTAGGAGAGTGATCGTAATGAGAGTGTACCTGTATGAACAGAAGCTAGTATTAACTGAAGGTGATGAAGGGGGGGTGGGGGACGCTTCTTTTAGGGCAGGGGACGCCTGAGGAGGTGTGGAGGAGAGGAGACCCGATCCGAACGGAGCTGCATCATCCGAGTCTCCTGGGCAGCAAGGCAAGGAAAAAAATCTGAAAAGTCTCAGTACAGCGGCACACCCCGAACATCTCTCTGATGGGTGACACACCTCAGGCTCTCCCGGCCTGGACCCTTCTCTAACTCACCTGATGTTGCAGAGGATTGCTCTAAAATGCCCACTTTTACCACCTAATGAGGAGTCAGAATACAGGGTTACTGTTTTACTTCATTTGCCAATGTTTTTTTTTTTTTCCCCCATGCTAAGAACAGAAAGAAAAGGTCGTCTTTTAAACCATGCACTGATCAGCCAAAACATTAATATCACCTGCCTAATGCTGTCAAAGCAGCTCTGACCCATTGGGGCCCCAGGATCTCAGAAGGTGACCCGAGATATATGGCACCAGCAGATCCTTTAAGTCCCACAGCTTGTGAGGTGGAGCCTCCAGGGATCGGACTTGCTTGTCCAGCACATCCCGCAGTTGCTCAATAGGATTGATATCTGTGGAATTCGGAGGCCAAGTAAACGGCTTTCAACTCGAAAGAGATGAAAACCCGTGATCGAGAGAACACGATCCTCAAATTACTCCCTAATAAAAATTTTTTAAGTGAGTCAAGGCGCATTATCCTGCTGAAAGAGGCCACTGCCATTGGGAATACTGCTGCCATGGAGCAGTACTCCTGCTCTGCAACAATGTTTAGGTAGGTGGTACACGTCAAAGTAACATCCGCATGAATGCCGGGACCCGAGGCTCCATACGCCACTGGCTGCGATGCACTGTACGTTCTGACACCTCTATATCATAGCCAGCATCACCGTTTTCAACAGTTTGTGTCACAGTAGCTCTCCTATAGGAGCAGACCAGGCACTCAAGCCTCTGCTCCTCTCCCGCTTGTATGGGCCCTGTGTGCCCATGACCCCATTGCAGGTTCACCGGCTGGCCGTCCTCGGACCACCTTTGGCAGGTACTGACCGCTGCACACCAGGAAAACCCCCCACAAGACCTGCCGTTCTGGAGATGCCTCTAACCTTCACAGCTGGGCCCTTGTCAGAGTTGCTCAGATCCTTAGACTTGCCCATTTCCCCTCCTTCCAACACATCAGACTTCAAGAACTGACCGTTTACTGTTCACTTGGCATTTGCTATTGTGGTGAGACAATGAATGATATTCATTTCACCTGTCAGTGGTAATAATGTTATGACTGATCGGTGCTTATGTTATATTAAAACCTGCCCAGTTATCTAATTCATATATGATTGATGATACTTACTCCAATAAAAGGAATGAACTTCTGGCAGGAGTCTTCATCTGGGCTGAGGAGAGAATACAAAAAAAATTAAACGAAAACAAATATGAGAAAGAGATACATAATATCTAAGGATACATTCTTTTCCTTCTTTCAACCACTTTTAAACTACTGTCTCGCGGTCAAATTCTCCCACAGACATCAGCCAGAGTGATATCGACCCAATCGGTCTGAATGACGTGATTTTTGATTATTCTGCCTGTAACTCGAGCAGATGCTGAGCCATACATGTTTAAATTCTCTCCTTCATCACGTTCCTGAACAAAAGTCTTTTATTCTTCCACCATCTTGCTGACGTTACGATTACAGAAAACTCTAAAATCCTTGCTAGGTCAAAAACTGTTAAGTAAAAAAGAAAAACAGGTTTCTACTGTAACAATCTACCTAGACCAGATTTGGGCTACTTAAAAAAAAAAACCCAATCATTCAGAATTGAAATGCACTCAATCAGTTTTGAAAGAACCCCTATGTGTTTTCTTTCCATACTATGCATGTTTTGATTGTGAAGTCATGGAGGATGGATTTGGTTGTGCTGTGAGGGGTAACAGCACTCTGTCTGGCCTTCTTAAATCCAACGGACAGGGAAAAGAAGCAAACTCAGAGAACCCTTCCGCTGTCATTTCAAGGTAGATTTCAAATTTCAAATGTTATGATCGTTATATTGTATCTGGTGCTGATGGAATCCCTATCATGACCCAGAGGCCAAGCACCCAGAAGTCACCATCAGCGGCAGGGACATGACATATTTTGTATGAGGGTGAGCAATTGAATTGAATGTAAGCTTTGGCTGGATTTACAGGAATCATTCATTCCAAAATAATCCCCAGATAGATACTTCATTAATCGTGGCCACTTTTAATAACCAAGTATGCCTTACATTTACGTTAATCCATTGGTTAAAACACAAGCCAGGGATTTCGGTAAAATTTCGTCCCCATGGGTCCAATTGTCAGAAAACAAAAATAAACCCTTATACATTTTGTCAGGAGCAGGGCTTTTTAAACTACTGCCTAAGAAGCAGAGAGCAGGACATGCAAGGACCGGGCTTCAAGCCACCCGAAGTCATTCCCATCGTAGCAGGCTTTGGGCGAAATGCACCACCTCCAGGAATCACTTCACAGCACCAGCTGGGGAAATAAAAGCGGCATCGATCTCCAAGAGCGGCGGTTCCCAAGGCAGCTCGAGCATTTTCACGAGCGTCTCGTAAAGCCGGGCTTAAAAAAGCTGTTTGGACAACTATAACGATAAGGTTCATTCCATATAAACTCGCTCAGACCTCCCACTTCATGTCATGGATTTTCTTTTTGGGAAAAAAAAAAAAAAACTTCCTTTAAATAAATGGGACCTTACAAAATCATACAGCTCCAGGCGAAATACTTTATTATTAGCATTTAGTATTAGTTTACTTAACTTTGGCCCTCCTGGCTTTTCTGCAATTCTTTGTATGTGTGTTCTAAGCATCCCTAATTGCTTATTTTTCCCCGGGATTGAGTTGAAAGTTGTACTGAACACCCAAGAACCCCTAAGGATAATTTGCAATATGAATTCATAAGCAATCGATTTAGAACACACCTAGAAAAAAATCTCAAAAACGCCCCGAAAGGCCAATCTTAAAAAATGTATAACTAAAAATGTATTTGGAGTAGAGCTATTGGATTTTGTAAGGTCTTATGAATGTACCTATGTACTTATTGTTAGTTCACATGATTTTTTTTTTCCCCAAGAAAATCCTTCACATGAACTGAGACATCTAGGTGAGTTGATATGGAATGACCCATAATAATGACCTCTGATGTGTGTTCAAGAGTTAACTGTATAAAAACAAAGACAAATAAAACATATTTGTATACCAATCTGATGTACACAAAGTATGCACAAAATATACACATACTATATAGATATATATAGGTATATATAATGAATATAGGTCAGTGCATGTTGGTATACATGGTATATATCTCCATTACTAAAGCTACATACCGCTCACTTCTAATCCTCTCATTCTAAATTTAGGAAAAAATATTTCTAATACTTAAATGCTGTATAACAAGACAGGCAAAGGCAGTTTTAAGCAGAGTGGGGAAAGAAGACAAATGATTATAAGAGAGAATAAAAGGGCAGCCCTCACCACAATCTCTCATTTGATTAATACATAGTTATGTACAGAAGTTACATCAGAAGATGCTGTTAATGTCATTTTGAGAATTGTATTCAAATCAAGTCAATAAGTCAAATCAAACCAGGCAATTTCAAATATGACGGCCTAACCTCAATCCTAGATTTCTGATTTAAAACGATTAAGGTGGCCTTCTAGATGAGGAAGATGTTAAACTCGAGTACAAATGGGTAAAGGCTGCCAAAAATGAGGGATGAATCAAAAAAATCACCAAGAAGAAAACTAGGCTCAAGCAGACCACAATACCTTAATGCTAAATCAAAATGAAAGCTCTTTTTCCTTCAAAGAAAGCAAAAAAGAAACAAATGTAAAATAAATTAAGAAACAGTTATTACTCACACATAAGATGGACATATAGTGAGGTCAGTGTCTTATTGATGGTTAAAACTGTAGCTTTATTACCAATTGCATTAATGCTGAAGCCTGTATGTCTAGTTCTAGGGCTATAATTGTAGACAGAGCAGCACATAAATGGTTGTCTTTAGTACCATGGAATCTTTCACATGATACATTATGTACAGCAAAACAGATGAACAGATGAATGCATCCATTTATATGTCATTTAGATGTATAAATAAACATTTAGTTTTTCTAAGTATACTTACAAAGCAATACTGATAGAAATAAAATCTGGCAATGAAAAATTTTATTTATCATATAATTCAGAACACTGGACGTATTTTTCGATGAAAGTTAAAAAATACATTTCACAAGTCCAAATTCTGATTGATCTAAATGGTTGTTACTATTGTAAGCACTTCACAAAAAGAGTGCATGAATTAAGCATGTCTATCATCTGCAGTTCAAGGAACCGAAACTATATTAAAAGGAACCCACCTTTTCTGCTTGTAAGTAAGCATAGCCTCAGCGATTGGCAGCTGATGTGCCCCATTGGCACCCACCATGTACTGTGTTACCCTTGACGCCACATCGGGGCATTCCTGAACTATTAATAAGAGGGAGACACACGTGAACACAGTCCCATCTATTCAACATTTAACACACAATAGTACAATTACCACATTTTTTGGTAGAAGTCATCTGCCAAAATCATACGTATTGCTTTCTTCCAATATTTCAAAACATTGCTCCATCTGAAATACCCTTAAATGCAGATTATTCAAGAGTGGAGTAAGTGGTGAGAGTGACACGTACCCCCTACTGGAGCCTCGGGTTTGTGGAAAAGGTCTTTCCAGGCTGCATCTTGGAATAGACTATTATAGCGGTAATCGATAGTGCCCAGGTATTTAGAGACAGCGTGGGAACCTAAGCGTGTAGAGAAAATGGTGAGGTTTGACTGTAAATCAACTAACAGACGCGCTGCTTAAGAACCATGGAAACTCACCAAATGGGATAATTAGGAAGCGCATGTAACCCAGCCAGTCTGGGGTCTTATGGGACAGGTGGTCGACGAAGAGACGCAGGACCACACTGAGGTACTGTTGTGCTCCCGCAACTGCGATTTTGATGGGGACAGGTGTCTGGGAGTTACAGTTACAGCTGACCAAGAAAAAAAACGCAAAAAGAGAGACACCCTCAGTTTGTAGGTTCCAACAAAGTGCTACATGGTCATATTGGTATCCCACAATAGCCCAAAAAGTAGTATATACCACATGATACATAAATCTAAACACCCTTTGTTAAGTCTATAAGCACTGTATTATTTTTTTATCCACACAGAAATACAGGGGTAGCCTTTCTGTCAGTCACAGACTGGGAACCACTAGTGTGAAGGTCAGAAAGGGGGAAGGCAGAAAGGTATAAAAATGTAAATAAAAATGAGGAATTCAAAACTTTATTTACAATCTCTGGATGCGTGAGACAATGGTATTAAAAGCAGCCTGGATGTCTGCAGTAGTACAGGTGCAGACAACTGGAAGGTGGTGGTTCCGAAGAACATCTGACAGGTACTGAAAATGGAGCAGAAATAAAATGGAATAAAGAGGAATAACTTAACTTGCCTAAAGAGAAGCATAATCTGTGAAAAAAATTAGTAATGCTAAATTTCTTACCTGTCCCTGCCAATCTGACGTATTGACGAGTATTATACTATCTGGTAAGTGGTCATCCAACACCAAAATGTGGTTGAGCTGATCGTATACAGTTTTTCTGGGTATCTAATGGGGAGGGACCCATGCACATAAGAAGCAGGGGCAAAACATTAATTTATTCAATAAAAAAAAAAACAATAAAACTACAGGCAGCAACAGGCCAATTTGCAATTTAATGCTAGAGTTGTTTTTCTTGGTACCTGTAGGTGGCAGCGTGTATCCAGGGAACGTTCATTGTCTAGGCTGTTAGCCCTTTCGTTCTGAGGCCTGTTCGGCTGTCGCTCTTTCAGAGAAGTACTTCTACCTCTTCGTCCAGTCACCTTCGCCTCCTGTCTGAAATTGAGAAGACATTGCTGACAAAGCAAACCGACGTGACCCAATGACTGGCGGAGATGAAGAATGAACAATGGATCAAGAGGCACTGGGAAGATAGTCAGGGGAACAAGGACTTACTTGCTGGAAGGGATAATGAGTGACTCCGTTTTGGTCATCCTGCCACTAGGGGGTAGCCTTTCTAAGGTGCCCATGCTGTCCAAATCTATATCAGTGCTGGGAGACAGAGTCTCTGGGTGCTCTTGTTGGTTTAGTACAGACTATAAGGTCACAGAAAAGAAAAATAATAATATGGAAACTGGAAGTTACAAAGCTCTAAACTTCGAAGTATTTTTCACAATAGAAAAAAATATATCAGGGAATGCATACAAAGGAGATGTTATCTGAACTGTTGTCCATCTGGATTTTGGCCCCACTGATTTTTGCCTTGTCGGGATCCATCTGAAAGAGGAGTGGAAGAGATCGGTCCCAGATAAAACAGTGCGATGAAATGTGATCACATCTGCAGAACAATGATGTATTGATGTTTTTTTTTTTCCATATTAAATGAATGATAAACTGGACACTGGATTCGTTGTCGGCAAATTTGTATTTGTACGAGACAAAACAACACCAATGATCAAATGATAGAACTCACTGGACTGGGGGGCTCACGTTGGCTATTGCTATGGAGGCTGCCGATTTCTGTCTGGGAACTTGAGAGTGACAGTCCCTCAAAGTATGGCCTGAAACATAAATAAACCGTAGGAACCGAATAAGTTCAGTTTGTTTATATACTAACCTCATGTCAACAAATAAAAAAAGAAAATCACATGGGTCCGTCAGAGTATATGGACCAATATTGGCAGATGTTCTGATGCTATCACATCGTGCGGCTTTTGTGCTTGTCGTCGATTTTTTTTTTTCCCAGTTGCACATCAGCATTTGTACCAACCGGCTGTCACTCTCTCCTTCATGGACACCCAGTACTCGGGGCCGAACGCCAAATGAGTTCATGCCAAGGAAATAGCAGACAATGCAAAGATATTGCTCAGTCAAAGCCTGAAGACCAGCCTGCTGTTGGCTAAAGAAAGAGGTAATCCAACACTGGGAAAATACTCCATACAAGATGGCACTAGACTAAAACACACACTATATCCTCACTTGTTTATTGTTTACATGCCCAGGATGGGTTTGGAGAGCCACTTGATTTGGCCCCCGAAGTTTTTCCCCTAAAAAATGCAGTTTTGTTTCCCCCATCGTTTTCTGGTTCCGATTCGCTACCCATTTAGACTGTTATTACCCTAATCTATTGTGTGTTAGTACGTGACACCATTGTTTGCCAAAAGTGCATTGGGTCAACCAACATTTGGAAAGGTGCTACATAAAAATTCATTTAATTGAAATTTGCATTCATATACTGCAGCCATTAAAGCATTCACAGCACTAATATTTTATAGAACGGATATATACTACCCATGTTTATTGAAGTCTCTTTTTAAAATAAAAATACTGTAACAGATTTCCAGAAACAGATCATCAGACTGCATTGTTGTATTCACATTGTACTCCAAGTTTCCTTTGTAACAGAGATCTCTTTAACAGTACAGAAACGTTGACAAATTTAGCAACATAACCCACCTAATTTCACAAAGGTGGTCTCACAAACCTTCATATGGGTAAGGAAAGGTTAACTTTAGTATTTTTGTATCACGACTACAAAAAATGTCTATCAGAAAACAAGCAGAAAAACAACATTTATACACAAGTCATTTATCTATATTATGAGTCATCTATCTACGTTATGAGCCAGTAAGAGGTAAATATGCAAGGGACAGGTTCAAGTAATTGCTCATTATTATGGTTAATAATCAGCAGTCACATAGCAACAGTCGTTTCAGTTGATCCTGACAACTTCCAAGAGAAAATGGATTGGTGTCAGGGGCGCCGCACCCGTGGGGGATGAGGGTGTTTTAACACCCACATTTTTCCCGGTGAGACGGTTTAACACCCACACTTTGTCTACAGTTTTCCCGCAGTTCTAAACAAACGCCTTCGCAAAAGCGTAAGACATCAGACTCGGCTGAAGGGAGTGGCTGTTTTACTAAATGGAAATATTCCCATTACTTCACTTTTCTGAAACAAGCAGACAA
>JAABNY020000025.1:12858078-12868539 GCA_015164015.2 Brevimyrus niger | reverse complement strand
CAAAATAATTTCTCCCTGAGATTATTAAAGCATTTCTGATTTTAAATCTTTAGCAAGTCTAGCAAGTGGGTTCTGAGCGTGTTTTTAGTATTACTCTAGTATCAGTATCACTCATTTAAATTGAACGTTTTTTATGTCTTTTATGTTAATACCTTTTGTACACTTCTGTCATTGTATTCATAATTTTTATTGTTAACAAACAAACCACATTCATCCCCCACACTTCTGAAAAGCTTGCTACGCCCCTGATTGCTGTGTGGACTGAAAACATGGCGTAGTCTCTTAATTTTCCACTCTCATTCTCTTCTGGTTGCCTAATTCTTATATTAACCAGATCATTCCCACAGATGTACACATGTGAGGGGAAAAAATGCTGAATATATAAAGACACCAACATAACCACAACTTCAAAGCACTCCTTCAGCAAAACTAACGAATATTCTCCGTCTCCAGATGTTTTTTGGAGGTGCACACAAGGAGCCGTTTGTCTTTCAGCTCCTACTATTACTCTACTGTTTCGGTGTCACCCTGACATAAGTGTCCTTCCTGAAAAGGCTCAGATCTGCCTCTGGGTCCCGAACCATAGAAAAGGGCCTTGAAAGCATTTCCCAAACACCCTGTATAGGAGTTACAAGTATTTGAAGTCAGTTTAGGATTGAAACACCCTAGAAAGGACATCAATACAATCAAAGTCTTCTCTGGGAAAATTCTGATAAGATAATTTCTGTTAAGAACACTGATAAATGTAAATTCATGATCTTTTGGTCTGTATTTGTATGTTTTGTTATTGAACTTCAGTGTGTATCTGCCCTGTAACTTTCAGTGTGTATCTGCCCTGTAACTTTCAGTGTGTATCTGCCCTGTAACTTTCTCTACAACGAAGCGATTAGGGGTCAAAGCCACCAGGGAGCTTTGCCAAATAAAATCCAGTTGTGGGTGAGTGTCAGAATGGGGGGTGGGCTGGAGGGTCCAGGGTCGTGACCTCGACCCAGTCCTCGGGGCCCCCATAGGGGCCACATTTCTGCTGGATGGAAAGCGTGGACTGTCTGGCACGGGCCTTGGAGGAAGCAAAAACGTGGACCATCTAGGGGTCCCTGAGATCCGGACTGAGAAGCACTGACCCGGGGGGCCGAGGAGAGTCAGAACGCAGCTTCCTCAACTCACCCATAGCTACCCATAGTATAGCTGGCTTAAGTGACAGAGCTATACAATGAGAACTTTCGCGAACAATAAAATGAGAGCAAATGTAAGCCTTTGAAAAGACTGGAAACTTCATTTCAGTCCTTACATTCCAGCTCTTGTATTACCACAGCCTCTTTGTCCCTTCATTCTGTTCTGAAATTCGTTAAATCCCAAGAATTCTAAAACTGTTTCAGTTCCATCCTCCAACCCTCACAGCACAGTAATCTGCTCATCGCCCCAAAGCAAGCAAGTCTTCCAAATTTATGGGGCATCATTTGCAAAACTTACAATGAACTTTCAAAGATTTTAAAGTTAACTTTCAACTCACATCACGTTTAGAAATCTAAAATGTGTTTACATTGCACAGATTCACCATTTTAAGGTAGGCAACTGTAGCACCTGGGCATTGAAAATCAGACACAATCTTTTACTATACATTTGATATTGGAGAACCATTAATGGACAGAAAGGATTTAATAAATAAAATACCACTGACAGTCTGTTGCATGCTTTGCCTTAAAATTGTTCACGTGTGCTGAAGGGAGAGGGCTTACGCATGGAGTGGGCCAAACCCGGATTTTAGACCAAGGGACAACATTGCCATCCGTGTTCCACCCTTTCCTCAGGCCTCTCCGAATCACCAATTCCTCCCCCACGGATCTTGCTGTCATCTAGATATAGGCTTATTGATCCCATGCGGGAAATTCGGGATGCCACGGAAGCTTCGCATGGCCTGACTAGGCAAAACCCAGAGTAATAGGCAGCACTGGCTGCTCCTTCTGCTGGAACGCCATGCATCTGCAGGCGCCGCCGCTTCTGTCATTCCTCTCCGCCAAGCAAACCGGCATAAAGTCAGTACTTGAGGCAAACAATTTCTGCACCCTTGAACCAAACTATGGACACAGTACCACAGTGCGAACTATCATCGTTAGTCAACAGAGTCTAGGTGACCACCATTCTGCCCAGAAACTTTATTACATCAAGATCTATGCACTTTAATATCCTGTAAGATGCAAAGTGCTTTGGGATGATTAGGCTGGAAAGGGTGCTTTATAAAAATTAATTACAGAGTTGAACTGTAGGTTTGCCAGCTTGCAGTAAAGTCAGACAAACCTCTTACTGCAACAAAATCTTAATTGCCGTGAAAATTGTTGCGAAATAAAATTATCAGTCAAATATTTTGATGTCACACGATGTCCAGACTACTCGTCAGGTCCCAAGAAGGAGAATAAACTCTCAGGGCAGAAGAACGTAACTCACTTGAGTTTGGGCTTTGGCGTGCTTAGGACACTGTCATCGTCATCCAGCTCCGGACAGCTGTCACTGGGATTTTCAAACTCCAGACTCTCCAGGTCTATGTCCTCTTCGACCTCCGCGGGGGGGTCAACTGCCTCCTGTTCAGAGTCCAGCACCTTGGGAAAGGATACAAATTAAACTGCAGTGAAAATGGAAATGCATTGTATTTAAAAACACTAAATGCTGATATGGCTAAAGGAACAAAGTAAACAAAAATACAGACCTCATCTGAAACTCTGAATCTCTTCAGAAGAGCTACAACCCGCTGCTTGAAGTTTTGCTGCTAAAGAAAGAAAAACTGAATATCAAGTCTTGAGTAAAATCACCTTCTTTCTCGATGTATGGAAACATTCATGCTCTTTTTCTTTTTTCTCCTTATCGTGCAACAATTTCTACAGCCAACAACTGTAGAGTTGGACACAAAACATATTGTATATTTATCTACTGTATATAAAAATATTATATATATATATATATATATATATATGATAACACGAGAAAAAAACAGGGAAAAGGAAAGGAAAAATTAAAATGTGCTGAACAATTTCCGTTAGTTTCTCTGATTTCTTGTTTATATGTAATAAATTCTATCATATAACCACAATATCATGCATTAAAAACACCCATAAAATGGGTAAGCTAAAATTATTTGTCTTGTTGAAAGCTTTATTTAATCGTATCTGTCATTATATTTGACAATCTAGGAACTCATATTTTATTTTATTTTTTTCCCCTATGCAATGTATTTACTTGTTTTTTTTTTTTTTTTAAATAAAGTATTTCAATTTATTTAAAAGAATAAATATTTCATTTTACCCTTATACTGATGATGCATTTTTCATCACCGAAAAAAAGATTATGGTTTTCACTGGTTTTATGAATTAGACTGGTAGACTTTGTTGACCTTTAGACCCATAAACAAATTCTCGCCGGAAAGGGACCTAAAAATCAAATTCAGAGAATCTAGTTAATTTTGATCTGAAGAATAGTATCTTTTTAATGCTAACAGCATTTTCAAACTCCATAAAGATACTGTATAACCTGTGAATATCAGTCAGCATAATGTTCATTTAAAGAACCTACATAGGATAATTGAAGTACTTACCTTGTTAATCTGACCTGTACGTTTCTTGCTCAGTTTTTACATTAAATACTCTTTGGTAAAAACTTTCTTCAGAAGCATCAGCATCCAGACTCATAATTGAAAACTCAACTATAAAACTCAGACATGCGTAAGGATAGATTTTCAGATGCGTCTTTAGAAAATTAAATACCATCCATGACCCATGACAGACATATGATGATTCTTACTAACACACTAAACATTTGATGTTCCATGCATTGCACAACATTAATAAGCTTTAACCCAAAGTTCTGATAAATCTCCCTGATTTCTTTTGAGAGTGGGACAAAAATATGTCAAGTGTCAAGAATAAAGAAATAATAAATTAATGTAAAAAAAGTTCATCTAGAAATTTTAACCTCAATATACCAGAACATCCTGCCATATGTCCTACTTCAAAATACGGATGGGAATCATGAATAACTGCGAGTGTTGCGCTTCACACGAGGCATACCCTTGTGATAGACGCGGTTCTTACTATGGACCTCCTCTGTTTCTTAGGTTTTCTTACATCATACTCATCATCCTCCAAATCCTGAAGACAGAGAATAAAAACCGAAATCGTAACGAAATCAAAATTTCTGCATCTTAAAATAAACGGTAGTTATTCCCGTTTACGCTCATGCTACTATCCAGCTTTAGCTGGTTTAATGAACAAACTTACAAATAAACAGTTTCTCAGCATTTAAGATTTCCCCTAAATTATAAAACGTAGCCAGATTGGCTTATGCTGGTTATTCTAATGTTATCACCTGTTCCTGGAATTGCAGGACACCCTGGGTGGGACACACACACACACTCACACACACACACATATATACAAAAAACAAACACACATGCATGCATACAGAAACACACGCACATACAAGCAAAAACACATGCACAGTTACAAACACGCACACACATACATACTATACGCAATCTATAGAAACAAATTCACCTGACCTCGTGTTTTTCGACTGTGGGTGGAAACTGGAGCACCCACAGGAAAATAACAGTAACATAAACACAGAATTTTTTTTTAATGTTTGGGTCTCACTTGTCCATGTGCTGCATCATCACTGGCTTCCTGTTCGGAAGAGAAGCTCTCATATTCCTCTTCTGAGTAGTTATCTGCAGTTAAAATATAAATGCATGAGGACTCTAAATCAAAGTCAATATCATTCGCCTCAGCAGATTCACAGAGCTTGCGAAGATCTGTCAGACAAGGCAGAGAATATCTGAACAAGACAGCAGCGCTTGATATCGGGGCAGCAGATCTACCTGTGCATTTTATCTTCAGTCCTTCGTGTAGTGCCGCCTCCTCGTGATCAATTGGCTGGCTGGACAAGGAGAAAATCCAGATCTCAGCCACCTTCCCCAGCATGTCCTTCTGATTGCTGCATAAAGACAGAACCTGACTTCCTTCGGTGGGAAACTGCATCACCTGAATGGAAGCACAAGGTTGAGAGGGTCACTGCACAGCAAGAAGCACAGCACTGCACAGCAAGAAGCACAGTTTTGCCTGGAGCTTTATACCATTGTTGTTATACAGGCCAATATTACCCCCTCCATCAGGAGCCAGTCTGGAAAATTCTCCTGATTTTTTCTCAAATCAGAAAGCTCAGCAATTACTTGACCAGCAGGTGTCAAGTAACAGAAACTTACAAGCAAAGATTTCTCACAGAATATTAATTAATATTATTTAATACCAATATTAATATTAAAATGTATATTAACTACAAAACCATGTAAACAACAAAATCCACCATGATTTCCAGAAGAACCAGGTCAAGAGCATGCTAGAAACAGTATTATATGTCACAACAAAATGTTTATTTTTTTAAACTCCCAAATATCATATTACATTATTAACAAATAACTTTATTTATTTGAGCATCAGAAAGTACAGGGACAATATATTACGTTCCCATAATATTTTGTCGGCTTAATTTAACCTTAATTATTATTTCAATCGACAGCACCCTGTGATCTTCCTGATTAGATGTGTTTATTCCCAGTCTGGTCCATGGTCCAGATATCTATATAAATATCAGTTTTTACATTCTGCCTGTTGCCAATTAGATCTGAAAGGGGCTGTGCAACGTCCTGGATTTTTCTCTTCTTCATGCCAATTAGGCAGTTTTTTCCCCCTAACATCAATCATCAGGGAAACATTATTCCAAATTTTAGTGTGCTCTTATTTTCGTAGACATATTCCGCTGTGAAACCATTAAGTGATACGTTCAATGGTGCAACAACATGTTATTTTAACTAAGCATGGGAGGATGCACAATCTATGTCTAGTGTTTCAGAAATGCCCAGTCATTATGTTCAACAACGAATATGCAAAGTGTACTTAAAAAAAGAAATTAATGAGCTCAAACTAAGCTATAATAAAATCTGACCAGATGTTGGCGGTATAAATGTAATTGATAAGAAAATCTGTGATAAAACTTCCTAATTATAGTAAAAAAACTTTGGTTACAAAATAACAATATTGTTTAAATATACCAGAAGGTATCATCATACATCTATTTTAACAATATTTTCTGGTTTCCATATAGGTCTGTCATGACAGTGTCATCTTCCTCATATTGTGAAAGCAATTCAGTCTGAAAATGAAGAAAGTTAAATTTACTTATACGAAATAAGATTTAAAAAAAAACAAACCTCAGCCATGTCAATTGATCCAACAGCCAAGGTCTTATAACCCAGAATGGTACGGTTCTTGTACCTCTTCCGTCTCTGTAACATGATCTGCAGTTTGTTTCCCTCCCGCTTCAAGAAGTGAGGGTACTGGATAGCCAAGAATGAACGAATAAGCAGGAGACATAAGGGAAAGTTTGCTTAATTGTGGTTAAAAAAAAAAAAAGGCAGACAGAGCTGAATAGTCAGTCTTAGTATCTATTAAACGCCATTCAGACGCGTCGTCCTTACTTGCAATGAGAAGGTCAGAGCCAAGTCTGTCTCCACCACTCCACTGGGGGACAACAGAATCTCATGAGACCTCAAGATCCTTTTCGAACCCTGTGGAAGTGTCAACCATCTGCAGTGACAACACTCTCCAGAAATAAACCAGGTCATCACAACGCGAAAAAACAAGAGAGACTTAGATACATTTCTATATTGTGCTATGACACTGATTCCAGAATCCAGTCCATTGGCAGCCCAGCCGATTAATAGGTTGGCCGCACTTTTCCTTCGGCACCTGGGAATGGGGCATCTGTCCCAGCTTCAGCCCCCACATTGTGGATTGACAGGCAAGAATCCTGAAGCAACCCAGGGTCTTAATTACATGCACCTGGAGAGCACTAATTTCCCCCCGGATAGTGGCTTCAAGAAGGAGCACGGCAGTTTGAGAAGAACAAACTAACTACTAGTTAAACCTTGGTGAAGGAATGGAAAGTTCCAAGCGGGCCACCGAACAGGGAAGCGAATAAATGAGTACAGGTGTCGGGTGACCAGCCGGGCTGTGACCACAACTCAATGGATAAATAATGCCTACATGGTCACCATATTTAGAGGATGCGTTTCTGCGTAAGAGGAATACCTGGATTTTGACTGCAATCACGACGGAGTTGAGCTCCTTGTCCAGCTCCTTCATCACCACCAGCTTCTTCAGAGTCAGACTGCACAATCTGAAACAATGAAACAAGGAATAGTAGCCCGAGTTAAACCTGCAGGAATCATATTATAATGCACTACAGAGAAACAGGGAGACGAATATAGTTTCAAAGTGAACAAGAATTGTACTTTGATAAAATACACAAAATTAGTGGGGGGGGGAGGGGGGACAGGTTATATATTTAACATCAGAGCCAGATGTATCAATTTTTGCCAATGAAAAACTCTCCAAAAATGTGACAAGAGTAATAATAAAACATGACTATAATAATAATGATACTAATAAAAGATAATGACACAGACGGGGGAAAAAAAATCCCCCAGTACAGATATAAATCCTCAGGAATAAGAAGAAACATAATGACGTTCCACACGATGACTTTTTCGCCATTCCAGAAACAGCCTTCTTGTGTGTCTCTGCCTCACAGGCACTACTGGGCCTTCAATGAGGTCTCGCCTGTGTCTCAGCAATTTATCAACTATCCTGCAATAAACTGAAGAGAAATTACAGAGAAGAATAAAAATCAGCTCATTTTGCATGTCCAACAAGGCCCTATTCCCTGCTTATAGTGTTTTTTGTTTAAAACTATACCCATTTGTCCATAGACCACTACAATCTATTGAGATGGTACAAATTACGTAGAAGAGCACAGAAAGTCGATAAGAAACGTCCTGCACTAATCTGACAAGCTGCCATCTCAGCAGTAAAGACACTGATCCATCATACTGATTTTGTAATAAGCTATTGTTAGGTTTTGTCCAAAGATCTACTTTAGTTTGGAACGGTGCCTTCATATGTTTAAAAATACAACTTAAATAATCTTTTATTATTATTAAGTTTTATATAGGCCCAGCAATGAACCACTGCCCAGAATAACTCGAAAGAAAACAAAGAACAGTGGGCTTTTCTCGTTTGTTCATGCTGTTACAAAGGACAATTGTATTGTGCACATCTGCAGTTTCTCCTGTCTGAGCCATTTCACCAGCCTGTGCCAAACTCTCTTATCCACAATGTATTCATAGCTAAATACACCTAACAGCGAGCTTGCGACAAATCGACATTTGACATCTTCGACTTTAAACTGCATTCTTAACCTTCTACTACAGTAAATTCAATGTAAATGACTTTTCAGCAGGCTTATGTGGTCTAATCACGCGGACGGAACAGCGGTTTACTCGCCACTTAAGTCAAACGTGTCAGAATGGGGATTGGGCTTCACATTAAAAAAAAAATCACATTAATAATGTTAGGCAACACAAAATAACTATTGGATGATTCATTCAATCTCTTAATAGCTTTGCTAATCCACCAAGGGCTCGACAGAGATAAAATGTGAAAATGTATTAAAATGTCTCACGATAAACTGCTGTTATCTGCAGTGCTATCCCAGTATAAATCTCAGGATAAATATTTAACATGAACGCTGCATTTTATCCCTCTTGTCATCATTTCCCACACTTAAAGATTACAATATTATACAAACAAATGATTAACTATAACAGGAAAACTAATCAAGAAAATAAAAAGCTATATACTACAAGAAAGTGTACACAAACTAGAAATCAATTTAAAAATAAGCAATAAATAAATACTGACATTCTGGTCATTCACTGCCATCACAATGAAACTAAAGGCAGGCTAAATGTTAATGGTAATTAATCTTTAACAGTTAGCAGCAGTAGATACTGTCAATCTGGAAACTCTTCACAGTCCCAGGTAACAACATTTGTTCTAGGAACATTTACCAAACGTTACGATTATGGCATGGAAACGTTCAAAGTGCCCAGTCTTCCTGATGTTCCCAGAATGTTATCCTACTACAACTAAGAATAATGATGGTGAAACAAGTTCGGTAAAGGGTCTTGGGGAACCATGAGTACAACTTATACTTTACACTTCTAAGAGTTCAAGAGTTCAAAGCTGGGTGGTGTACGTGTGCTTCTACAAAATAATAGTTTTATTATAATACAATATTTTTCAACATCAGTTATGGGGAAAAAAGATGTTCAGGTAATCAAGTTACCATTGTAACATTGACAGAACCTCTTACAATGAAACCTAGGAAATGATCCATTAAAATGACAGTAAAAGCACTATCTGTCAACTTTGAGAAAACCTTTAAGTTTTGAGAACATTCCCTGTCAGTTGGGATCTAACACAGACCATTTTATAAGCAGCATCCTTACACCAAATCAGCCATAACATTAAAGTCACCTGCCTAATATTTTTAGGACCCAATCTGGCAGCCGAAACAGCCCTCACCCGCTTAGACATGGACTCCACCAGACCTCTGAAGGTGTCCTGTGGTATCTGGCACCAAGACATCAGCAGCAGATCCTTTAAGTCCTGGAAGTTGCAAGCTGGGGCTTCCATGGATCGGACTTGTTTGTCTAGGACATCCCAACGTTGCCCGATCAGATCGAGATCCGGGAAGTTTGGAGACCAGGCCAACATCACGTCCCTCTAACTATTACTGAACAATTTCTGCAGTGTGGCAGGGCGCATTATCCTGCTGAAAGAGGCCGCTGCCGTTGGGGAATACCACTGCCATGAAAGAGTGCACCTGCTCTGCAACAATGTTCAGGCAGGTGGTACGTGTCAAAGTAACATCCGCACGAATGCCAGGACCCAACAAGGCACACAACTCTAGGCCATCCACATGATGTAATATAAAACATGATTCATCAGGCCAGGACACCTTCTTCGATCGCTCCGTGGCGCAGTCATGATGCTCCCATGCCCCGTGGCAGTAGACAGGGATCAGCATGGGTCCAACAGCAGGTCCGCAGCTATGCAGCCCGATACACAGCAGGTCACAATGCACTGTGTATTCTAACATCTTCTGGCACCCCTTTACAATGAGGTTCCCTTTGCCACGTATAAACGGCAGTAACTCATTAATAAGAAGGGATCTGTGCTATTACCTCGTTTATAGTTGTCTAGCAATGATTTACGAAGTGTTACAACCTAATCAATAACCTGCTTAAAAAAGCATTCGTAATCCCTTTATGGGGGTAGCCTTGTTGTAAAGCGGCACCCTCCCGTCTACGATCGCCAGCATTAACTTCATCAGCAGCTTGTGCCACAGCGGCTCTCCTGTGGGGTCTTTTGCATTTACGGCATTTAGCAGACGCTCTTTTCCAGAGCGACTTACGACCAGTGCTTTGTAGTCCAATACCAGGCAGGCTACCCTTAGTAGTCCAAGACCAGGCAGGCTACCCTTAGTAGTCCAAGACCAGGCAGGCTACCCTTA
>JAABNY020000025.1:12847337-12857978 GCA_015164015.2 Brevimyrus niger | reverse complement strand
ACCAGGCAGGCTACCCTTAGTAGTCCAAGACCAGGCAGGCTACCCTTAGTAGTCCAAGACCAGGCAGGCTACCCTTAGTAGTCCAAGACCAGGCAGGCTACCCTTTGTAGTCCAAGACCAGGCAGGCTACCCTTAGTAGTCCAAGACCAGGCAGGCTACCCTTAGTAGTCCAAGACCAGGCAGGCTACCCTTAGTAGTCCAAGACCCATCAAAGAGCCTTGGGAGCCCATGACCCAGTCGCCAGTTCGCTGGTTGGCTTTCCCTTGGATCATTTTTGGTAGGTACTGACCACTGCGTACTGCGTTATACCCCCCAAGACCTGCCGTTTTGATAGAATGTTAAATGGAATGACAACGATGGGGCAACAGATGCTTTGAAATATCAGCTTTTTTGATTAGTTCAAAGGGGACAACTTGTCAATGAGATTCAGATTAGAAAACTCATTCCAGAATATGCCTACTGTCGACACTGTGAAACTCGACAGTTCGCACGCCAGAGATAATCAGGATGAGATTTAACAAGATGTGAAACTTGAGAAAGTAAATTCGCAGGATGAGAAGCCAGAACGGCGACTATTTTAAACCCACATTAAAAGACAACAGCTACAGTTCAAAATGCAGACACCACTGGAGAAGTTCTGGAACCCACTTCAAAAAAAATAAAAAGATAAGATAAGATAAACTGGAAATATTTTATTGGGCTTTTCTCTATTCTATTCCTATGGTCTGATGAGACGCCGTTTTATTATTACTCGTGCAGAAAAAACCCAAATGAGTCCATGTGGATAAGCAATACAAATGCTATTTTAGTTACAGGCAAAACACATCCTCTGGAATTAAAAAAAAATTGGAGTGCAACCATACACCCAGTAATGCCACCCTGACTAGCACGTGCTACACCTGATAGTAAGATAGTTGCCACTACATTCTTACACCTAAAAGTCAGTGTGGGTATCCTATTACGACATACAAGAAAAGAGATTAAAAATAAGGCTATAAAATATACAACTCTGGAAAAAATTAAAAGACTACTCTACATTTCTCGATTTTAAATCCTGGTTTAATCCTGGTTCTGCTACGCTGGCTAGACGCCTACACAGCACTTCCAGGCTCAAAGTTTCTAAGAGCACAGCACACAAAAACAAGATGAAGCAGGAGACACTGGGAATGAGCCAGGTAGAGGGCAGAAGCAAGTTTGTACTGCCTGAGACGACCATCAGACTTATCCGGCAGTCCCTCGTAAGCTGGAGGGTGACACAAACAAAGGCCAGTGGCTCCTATTAGCCGCAAGATGTGGACGGGCGCAAAACGGGGAGAACTGGGGAAAAACTGAGAAGTACAAGCCAGAGTGTTAGGGCGATGTGTCAGATCTCATTACTGGCAAAGAAGGCAAAGAAGGTGAACATTTACAAGGAAACGAGAGGCAGGATGGATAATAGGGAGGATGTCCTGGAGAAATGCCGGTCACCAATAATAAATCATAAATCTGCTAAGCTCTGATCATGAAAAACCTACCTTGACCTCTGAGTAATTACAAATCTCCTTTGTACGAGCAGTCACGAGTAGGAATTAAATGAGTATAAATAAATTGACACCAATAACCACAATAAACATAAAGCTTTACACTTTATTTTGTAATTTAATTTGATTTTCGAATTTATAAACCGATGGAAAAGCTTTAAGAAGTTGGCTTTGTGGGGAATCTGCGCAGACAGGCAAAGGGGAATCCATGGAACGTGTGTTGTCTGCAATTACAGAAAGAGGCACCCTGGCTTAGTCAATCCATGTTATTGAAATGGTTTATTCATCCGGATTATTCGTCTGTCTTCTGCTTATCCCATGCAGGGTGGCACCCTGAGCTTGGAGCCCACGTCAGCAAACACAGCGAGAAGGTGGGGGCCCTGGACGGGAAGCCACTGGGGGAAGAGGCTGAATTCGAGCTACACAGACCCAGGGACGCGCATGCAAGGTCCACACACTCCTTGGCCAGGAATCAATGTGTGTGAAACGATACAAATTTCCAGCGAGGAAATGTTCCCAGCCTGCCGTTGTGTTTAACGCAGGGGCGCCGCTAGCAATTTTGGGCCCTACGACAAAATATGAGGTCGGGCCCCTTTTATTATTAATATAGCAGATCTCTGGGGGCCCCTAAAGGGCGTGGGCCCTTAGAATTGTCCCAACTTTCCCCCCCTTAGCGGCTCCCCTGGTTTAACGAACACTGCAAATATGTGTAACGCAGTGGTTCCTCCTCCAGTCCTCATGCCCCCACCCCGATCAGGTAAACATTTGTGTTCGGATTCAACACTCGCAGAACTGATTTCACCTACTGAGGAATTATAAGAAGGCTGTTTACGTGATGGACTTACGACGTGAGAGCCAGTGGCCACCATACTCTTCAATGAGTTTTTCCACACAAAGTTACAACTTTTGAACCGGCTCAGTTTTTAAGTGCTTGATTACCATTTCAGGATCAAATGATACATCTCTCAACCATTTAGGTCATGAAAATTTTTCCTGCAAACGTTGAAGATCTCTCGATCACACTTTCGACTCTCCATAAAGACTATGGCCTATATGGTACATCGGTAAAATACCTCGATCACATTGACAAACAGAAGAGTCAAAATGGACACGATGAGAGTTTTACGTAGTTTAGTCACATTGTTGTCCACTTGCCTACAAGGCTTCATCATCATATCCTTTCTTGTTAACATTTTACCCACTGGGGGGGTTTTTCTTGATCCTTACAGTTTTTCGACATGCACGTTCATGAATTCTTTGTAACATTTTATTTTTAACGTCTGCATCCTAGCGGTACCACAATGGCATCACACCTTCCAGTGTTGTGGCGCCTCCGGTTCTGACTGCACATTCTGCACATTCCTTGTGCGTTCGTCTGGGTATTCTTAGGATACCCTGGTTTCCTCCCACGTCCAAAAAACATATGGTTCAAGGAACCAGTATCTATAAACTGCCCTTGCTGTGTAATTGGGAGTGTTTAGCGGGTGCTGCCCATCCAGGATCCCCTTCTTTCGGTCCTGTTGTTCAAGGGTGGCTAAAAAATACAGAGCTCTAGAAAAAATGAAGAGACCACTCTATATATTTAAAAAAAATATATGAATTATCAATTCCTGGTTCAATCTTGGCTCTGCTAGCAGAAGGCTAGTGTGTCGCAGGGTGATTCCGGGCTCAACATTTCTGAGACCGCAGTACACGAGAACAAGGTGAAGCAGTTGACACCGGCAATAGCCAAAAACCAGAGGTGGAGAATCCAGGTCCGAGGAGTATAAATCCAGACCAGGAGTTTGTTTCAACCAACCAGTTGAGTCCTCTGTGACTGTGACTCTTTATATTCAACTGGTTGGTTGAAACAAAATCTTGGTCTGGATTTGTACTCCCCGGACCTGGAATCTCCACCTCTCCGAAAACCAGACAGGCAGAGGGCAGAAGCAGCTCTCTAATGCCAAAGATGACCTTGAAGTTACTCAGCAGCGCCTCACAAATCGGAGGAAGACCTCCAGAGACAAATGTATCTTTCGCACAGGCACATACTCAAAAACTGAGAAATGAGTGACGGTGAAAATTGTGCTGTGGCCTCTTAGCTGTAGATTATAGATACATCCACTGGTTAAGATGCTCTAAACATTTCCTATGTGTGGTTCCTCGGTGGTGGATTGAGCTGCCCATCCACCACTGATCATAGGTATCCCCTTCAGCTTTCAAGAAACACCTGAAGGTCGTGTTCTGGGAACGCCTCAGCTAACCCTAAAACCACCGTCCCGGTCTGTGATCCTTCAGCTGGTCCTTTGTATATCCTTGTATTCTCTTTTTGCACTTTGAAATTTTAATACCTCTCTTGTTAAGTTCTTCCTATATCTAAATGCAGTGTACAGCTCTTGTGCTCAATGCTCTCACTGCTAACAGTCATTCACTGGATGCTCAGTCTAGCTGCACTTACGCCGAGTTGGCTCACGGACAACTGTAAGCATGTAATGCACCGTCTGGCACACTTGTACATCGTTTCGGATAAAAGCGTTTCCCAATAAATTAATTGTAATGTTAAGACACAACTTTTAACATCCATCCATTAAGAGTAACGACTTATACAGTTCAGGGTCAAGGTGGGCCTGAAGTCTATCCAGAAAGTCACGGACAAGGGAAATCCAAATAAAATTAATAGATAAAACAAAAAAATGACGATGAAATACAGGCAAAGCTTACTCCCTAACTAACAAACATAAGACAGCCCCGCGACTCAGGTAGCTGTCAAGCTAACAGTCTGTCCACAGCTAAATAGGTTCTACATGTGATGAACGTTACACTTATACGATACACCGAGAGGTATTAAAACCAAAGCAGAACCCCCACCCACAGATCCCCCCCCCCACACACACACACACACACACACTCTCTTCCACATCTGCTTTAAAACAGCTTCGTTTTTGTTCCATCCCAAGTTCTGGTTAATTGCAGCAGCAACCTGCCACAATGCAGAGAGGGAGGGAAACACACACACACACACACACACACACACACACACACACACACACACACACACACACACACACACACACACACACAATCACAATCACAATTACAATGAAACACAGAAAATGCCTCAGTACGTTGCACTTAATCCCTTATTGTAAATGTACCGATTTACACACCTTCTCAAGAGAATTCTTTGTATATGCAGGCTCAGCAAAGCAAAAGGCACAAAGGAGGATGTGATGAAACCCCACTTAAACGGACTCGTATATTCAAAACTCCAAAATGCTCAGTGCTTTAAAATCACCACATTATCTCAGCACTTCTGGCGAGAGTCGTGGCTCCATTCAAATCATCAGGAGTATAAATTTAACAGAACATATTGTCTTGTGCTAGTTAAAAATATTTTATTTCTGGACACGCAAGACAATAAGGAATATTTATTAACTTTATTAACTTTATTCTCCAAACTTGGATTAGGAAATTAAACTCCACAGGCAATACACCTGGCTGCACAATTCCGATAAGAGATACATAACATTTTCTAGAAGCTAAGACAAAGCCTTAAATAGAATAAGATAAGGAATGCTGTCAAATTTAGAAGAAAAGGCAAAATGTAGGAAAAGGCTGAATGATCACATCCGTCTCCATACCCCCCCCCTCAAATAAACTCTGCTGTGACATGAATGCACTCTCCAGTCACCTCAGAAAAGGTCTGAAGCAGGGGTGGGGAGCCTGTTCCATTGAGGGCCGGTGCGGGTTTTTGGGATGACCTCTCAATCACAGTGGGTCCCCAGGACTGGAATTGAGAACCACTGTTTTATTACTGGCTGACAGAGGTCATCCCAAAAACCCGCACCGGACCTCCATGGATCAGGTTCATGTGTATGTTAGAGGGCGGGTATGGAGATGGATGTGATCATTCCAGTAAAACTGAAAATAAAATTAAAGAAATTATTATTAGCTACAAATCTGAAACTTGGGTTGCTTCCACCTCTACATTGCAAACAAACTATATCTATATAATAATTCAAAAACTTTCTTTGAAGAAGATTTGGACAGGTATATAAAATTATATGAAGCCCATTATAAACTCAAAATTCCCTTTAGGGAGTATGCAATAACCTCTCCATAATTCTGGTGTAGACGTGTGTGAGTGTGTCCTGCAATGGGCTGCCCCCCCCGTCCTGGGTTGTTCCCCACCTCGTCCCTGTAGCTTCTGGGATAGGCTCCAGACCCCCCACGACCCAGAAAGATAAGCGGTTTGGAAAATGAATGGATGGATGGATGGATGGATGGATGGATGGATGGATAATTCTGGCGTACAGACATAATGCTATCATTATTAATAATTGTAGATTCTTTGGACCTAACACGTTTTTTCTTGTTTTTGTTTTGCATAGAAATAATCATTCTGTATTTGTGGGAAAGTCAGAACCTCCCTGTGTTTGTATGGGTTCGTGGGACCTCCAGGGGGGTCACAGTCCAAAAATGAGTCTCCCAGTGCTGGATAATCAAATATTGAAGATAAAATAATAAAAACAACTTTAGTTAATGAGGGAAACCAAAATATACTGAAAGCACAGGCTTTTTTCTGAACCTTATTAAGCAACAGAAATGTATTCATGCTTGCCGCCATATATGAACAATACTATACAGGGGCAGGTGTTCTGTATGCTGTCTATTATAGTAAAGAAAGACCTCAATGACTTTGAAGGGGGGGGGGTGTATGTGGCATGAAAAAAAACTGCTGAACACAGGTTTAGTGAGCAGTAAAACAGTCATACGATCAGAGTAGTTAATCTGATCTCATGTGCGGTTTACACCTAAAGAGGCATACAGCTCTGAGGACTTTCTACAGAGAAGCACATCATGCTGTGAAAGTGCATTTTTCCATCATGGTTCAGAGTCATTTAACCCCTTGGATAGTGAACGTTAAATTCTGAGTGATTCAAAACAGCGCGCAATCTATGGCAAAACACTACTCTTCTAACGGGTGTGAAATTTTTCAGGTTGACAATGCCTCCATCCACCAGGAACACATACAAGACAGTGTGGTTTTATGGCCATAGAAACAACCATTGTTATGGCTTTCTACGTCATGATGTCATTTCTCATCAAACAATGGGGTTACATCCATCCAGTGGATTTCCAAGTGCTCACAGAATCGACGCCGAGTATTGAATTAGTATTGAGCACTTCTAGCAAGCAAAGGTTCCGTACTATGTTAGGCGCTGCTTTATTTTCTGAGCTGCTTGTAGCCAAATTTAATGGCTCTAACCATCACATGACTTCATTACAAAATTCAAATAATGCTATTTACAAAGTCACTAGGCTAAATTAAGGAAGCCGACTCAGAAATTTCTAATTTATTAGATTATTTTCCTGTTTTATACTTTTCAAAATTTGTCGTAAACATGTCTTAAGCATTGCATCAAGGCAAGCTCTCGACTGGAAGTCGGTTGTCTTGTCTTCCAGATGTACAAGTGATGCTGTATATACAGAAATGCACACCAACACACAGATTTACACAAACATCTGACTGAGAAATTCAACCCTAACTGATAAGGACAAAAGGCAGCACAGAAAAACGTATATTTGCACTCCGTCCTACTCAAAATTCTTGAGAAGCAAGTAGCCCATGAGGTGTGGGACAAAAGGCTGAGTGTTCCGCCGGGATTCAAAGCAACATCTCTGCACTCTCTCCTCCAACAGGCCAAAATATGACAGCCTACTGACTCCAGCTGCCGACCGAGGACCCGCTCAATCGCGGCTCTGTTTCAGAACACAGCTTCTTTCTGAGGGATGGTTGGGCACCTTCCCATTATCGCAGAACACCAGGCCTATTTCAAAGGCGGAGCTTTCGGAGGCCTTCACTGGCCAACAGAGAGCAAAAGAGTTTTACAAAAAGTTCATTTGAACAACCCAGGGCCCCTCGCAGCGGGGAAGCGAGCAATCGAGCCTGGTCATGACTTTATCATATATGACTCAATAGACGACAACGCAGGCATCGGGGTCTGACCCTCGGATCTGTCCTGAGACTATTTATATAAAATACAGTACCTGTAATCAATCAAAGGTGAATGAAAAGGTTTGTGATAAGTACCTTCACATCTCTGTAAATAGAGCCCAATGGGAAAGCCGGTTAGAGGTGATGGTGGTGTAGGAGGTAATGTTACTGTCCAGCAACCGGAGGGTTGCAGGTTCGAGTCCTGGGTCTCCCTAACCCCATCAAAGTGTCCTTGAGCGAGACACTGAACCCCACATTGCTGGTAGGTTCATTCAGTGTGTGAATGTGAGAGTGGCTGGGTGAATGTGAGGCATAAATTGGAAAGTGCTCTGGAAAAAAAGTGCTATACAAATGCAGTCCATTAACTTAGAATTCTGTCTGATATGCATTTCAGATTCCTCTGATCGGTGCAAATAATGTGCTAAAGGCAGCTAGTGGTTCTGTTTACAGAAAATGATTGGTTACAAGTGAGGAAGAGACAATCAGACTCGGGGTCCCTCACTGAACAAAGGTAGAATCCCATTAAATTCACATTAGGGCTCAGTTACATGAATGGGAATTGATAAGGGGCCATGGTTTATCTCCTGACGTACCATATATGCAGTTCCTAAGAGTTTGCCGAAGTGCTTGAAAACAACACCAAAGTGAGCCTTATCCTCACTACGTGCAGTTTTGTGAAAAAATGTAGAATTACCTGCTTTGCTAAAACCCTGCTAATGGCAGTAATACATAATGTAAAAGGCATAGACCTGAAAATTGGCCACCTTGTCCCAACCCAGAGGAGGGTCAGGCGCAGTGAAAGGCTGGATCTGAGGATGAGGAACTAATACAAGGATCCACTGAGCTTACATGCTCATCATTCTGATATGTGGTGGAAGAAGGACCTTCAGGATCAGCGCCTACTAATGATAATTAGTCAGGCAATCTGCTTATGCCACTAATCTATATGAATGAACTAAAGGTTATCGGGTGGCGGCTAACCGTGGGGGGGACTGGCAAAGCCCCAAGCTGATATCGGAAGATCAGAACTGGGGCCAATCCCGGCATTTTTTTATTCGATCAGTTACAGCTACCACAGCCCCATCTATTTAATCTATTTAATCTTAATATTAACCTCTAGTCAATCTATAGAACCTACAAAGTAATACAGTTCACTTGTAGGATATAGCAGCAATCACAAGTTAAGTACAGAATACAGATTCAGGAGCATTCTCCAAATTTTTATACATTGTCCGAGTAAAAAAAAAAAAATGTTTTATTCCATCAACAAAAGACCCTCCCTCCATCCAGGGATGTAACAGTAGAGTATTTAGAGCCAATATAAAAAATAAAAAAGCTGGTGTGAACATTGAACAGTTCCTACTGCATTAACAGTTCCTACTGCATTAACAGTTCCTACTGCATCACTCATAAAACAAATCTGTTGTATCTGACAACTCATGAATGGGCTCCATTGAGCTGGAAGACCCTGCCAGAGCTTTTGAAGATGAATGCAACACACCTGTGCTTCCAAAAAACAGATGTCCAAGTTGCCAGTGCAGCCGTAAAGACTGCTGCGATTTCCCAGAGGCTAAAGCACGTTCTAAAGAGGGTTCTTAAAAATCACTGCTGCAGCGCCCAACCTCCTTGTACCGAGTTCTCCGGAATTACCAGGGTTGCACCTGGGCACTGTTTCCCTCCACAGTTCTGAATGTGTCTAGGTTTTCTCATTACGTGACAAAATACTAATCTGCAGTCTGGAAGCGCAACACAGGAATGATGCAGTTTAACATTTGTTTTTTATATTACAGTCAGTGCATCATCTGCAATAAACTTTAACTGCCAAAAATATGACACCCCAATTTCCTTACTCCAAATTTGTCTTATCTATTAATATTATATGTCAAAGAAAACGAAAATGAATGGCAAAGCTTCTGGCTTCTGCTTTATGCCTATTATAACCAAAGAGAGCGAGAATATAGGGAACACAAAAAATGAACCATCCTAAATAGTGACATTAATTTATGGTGAACTACTGATTTTCATTAAAAAGATGGTTTACAGTACCGTACTTAAGTGCTAAAGTAGAGAGAAAAAAATAAAGTGTTTAAAATCCAAAACAAAAAAGTCATAACAACAAGACCAAGATCTAAGTACCATTAAAGAAACTCGTTATTGAAAGCACCTGTTAAAATGGGCCAGTAACAGGGCCGTAGGGGGTAATGCAATCGCTGTCCATGAGATTACATTAGCTGGTCTTACGTCGTCAAGTACTTCAAGTAAGACTGTATCATAGTAAAACAGTAGCCGGCGAAGCTGATAATTACATTTATGATACAGTGGAATATTCTATTTCAGAAACACACAAAATTACAACAAAATTATTTTGCACAACGATTACATTTATAAGCAAAATTATACACAGTTACTATTTTGGCAAATACAACCGTTTCATATAACATTGCAGTGCCTGTATGTCTCCATGAATTTTATACCTACGGGATTCTCGTGAAGTATTGTCCAGGGTTAAGCATTTATACAAGTTACACATAAGCTCTGATGTGTCTATTTAGTATGTTTCAGCAGTTACTGATGTGGCTATAAACATTCAGCGAAATGAATATACAATAATGACAAATTATGTTAGATTTAAAAAAGTAATAAATTATTTGCATCAAACAACGTTTTATTCATTCGCGCTCAACAACCCGCTCTCTACACCAAGCATAGTATTAAATACATAAATCATTTCCTTAATTGTGTGCATGCCTAAGAACTAGCAAATTGCGTCTAAAAGAGGAAAGTTGTTATGCTTTCAAATTAAATGTTTTACGATATATGCTCTACTCTTCGAAGTGTTTCAATTGTAACCTCCGAAATATAAACAGTGTATTTTAAATTTATGATGTACAAATTAGTGTCCATGAAAGCAATAGTATATTTTTAAAGATCACCATACTTTAACTGTACTGCTGAGTCATTAAGGCAAGAAGTAACTCTGACAAGTTGGTGGGACAATCGACCCACAGTCTGACCCAAGTGTGACTTACCTGGGCGGATTAAACACAACATGCATTTTTATTTAACTATGCCTATCTAACGTGCTGCCATAATAATCAGGTTCTCGTTTTTAACTTTTGAAAAGACACGAATTAAGAGGTGTAT
>JAABNY020000025.1:12813683-12830748 GCA_015164015.2 Brevimyrus niger | reverse complement strand
AGAGGGAGGGGGGGGCGGCTGCGTGCAACGAAAGGGGTCCAGAGGGCGGGGGGGAAGGGGGACGTGTAGGTGTGGGTGGGGGGGGGGGGGGGGGTGGGGGGAGGGGGGGGAGTGATGCTGGGAGTAGCAGCAGCCCGTGTGGTCGCTCGCCCCCGGCAAGTGGCTCATGGTGGGAGGGGGGTCTGCCGCAGCCTGCCGAGTGGTTGCTGTCCGAGGCTGTGCAACCCGTAACACGCCCACCGGTCGGGGCGGCCCACGTGTGAGCGCCAGAGGTGCCGTCGTCGTGACAACAGTTAGATGATCTTTGAGTGTGTGTGTGTGTGTGTGTGTGTGTGTGTGTGTGTGTGTAGAGAAAACATTGTATTACAGGTGCATTTGGCCAGACGCAAGCTAGAATTTAAAAGCTTTGCTGCCACCTCTTATGCACTAAGTACTGCTACAGAGCTGGAGGCCACAAACTATGGGCCAATCATTCATTAAATTTAAACATTTAAGAAATATCTTGCTAATTTGTCCGAAAATATTTTGAAACAGTAAGCAAGCAGTAACATGCTTTACTGATGAAACCTGGGAGGGCTTTTCTCTGTCCTCTTGCCTAGCATTTTTTTTTGCTGCATATACTAGCAGAAAATCATTATATGAATTATGTAAATGTCCAGTATGCACAATATTGTGCAAAAGTCAAAGAAAATGAATGAAGCTATTTATCTGGGTAGGAAGTATACAGTTGCTCAGAGAAGCACAATTTGACATTACAATACATGCGAATGAACAGTAACTCAGTAAAATAAGAATTTCCTCTGTTACGTCTTGTTGGATGACTTGACGAATACAGCTTTGGGGTAATTACCGGTGAGTTCAGAATTCAGGTTGAGATTTCGAATTTATTTGCGTCTAAACGAATTAGGATTTTCCTTCATTTTGCAGCTTGTACGTTCCCTGGATAAAGGTGTGGACGGCCAACCGCATCAACCCTCTGCAAAGCCTTAATGCAGAGAATGACACCGTGAGTTAACTATCCGCCATGGATGCTGCTGTTCGGTACAGGCTGACGAAAAGCCTGCAGCCCATGACGGGAAAGGGGGCACAAGGATAAGGAGAATTTCCCAGAAGCCAGTCCATCAAAGGGCAGATACATGGACACAGACCCAAGCAACATAGACATGCTGGTTAGCCTCTGATCAGGAGTTCCATGTTAACAGAGCAGAGGCAGGATCCGATGACCTCGCCCTGGAAGCACGAGGTAACACAGTTACAAAGCCAACATGCCACCCGGTACAGTGCTATGCACGGGAATATTTATTTATGTCAAGGCGCACGTAATTCAAAATATCTAAATAATGTTAACACTAAAAGCCAAATGGATATTTTACCGTTACAGTAAAAACAACACAGTGTATAAAACATGGAAAATCTGCATTTTTATTTCAAAACCCAAAAGGCCTGGATACAATTAGAATAGAATTAATGCGGCGTATAATTAAAAATGATGAGATTGGTTTAGAGTTAGTTTAGAGACAATACCGTCAGCTTTGCTCTACCTTAACTGAATGCTCAAAGTAAAAAAAAAAAAAAAGGCCAAATATGATCATCACCATTTACTGATGTACAAAGCTTTAAATCTCCAAAGATTTTGGTGTTCTTGCCTTACAGTTCACAAGGTTATTTAAATCTGCAAAAAAAAAACTACTGCCAATTTCTCAAAATATTACCAAAAAGCACCACACACACGTCTCCAAGTGTTTCTGCGTTCTCGCTTGCATCTTACGGTCCTGCCATGCAGGGTGAACCCAAGCTGCGAGTCCTGTGCTTCTTCAGGCTGGCTGAACTAAACAAAGGCCCCTGCGACTGAGCAGGATGAGCGATTCACAGATGGACGTTTCTACAGTTCCCGTTATTGTTCGTGTCTGTGTCTGCAAACAAACTGCTGCTGGCGGCCCAGGAGGTTTGTTCAAAAGGAAGGAAAAAAAGTAACTTAAAAAATTATCAACGGATTTTCAGAATTGGCAAAAAATAAATAAATAAATAAATCATCCCATGCACATAAGAAAGTCTGACTGAAACTTACCAAGAGCTTTGGGGTAGGGGGGGGTGTTTTGTGGATTAAGACGAATTAGGGCTTTTTTGCAATGCAAATCAAGTGGCAAAATTCCAAAAGAAACCCCTGCATATAGTCAAAGATGGAGAGAGTTTTGTGTAGGGTTACTTGCCGCCTCCAATACTGAAGGTACCTGATGTGGACACTGCACCGCGAAGGGACTTTCTGAGGACACTGTCACACTGTCATCTTAAGGGCAGCTCTGGCCCGGATTGAAAGGTGCCGAGGAGCACAGAGCAGCTTCGACGTGATGTGGTTGTGGGATCACGGCCCCCACACTAATTTCAGAGGCACCCTTACTGACTTTGTGCTGGACCCAGCACTGCGGAATCTAGTTATTCCAGCAGGATAATTATTCCAAAGATCAATTTAAAACAACTCCAGAAGAAACAGTCTTCTGGAGTTCCCAGTGATGAATCCCTGAAGCACAGATGATTATTTCAAACAAAAAGTTACAGAAGCTGGCACTTGACAAATGGGGCAAATTAGCAGAAAGATGTACATTTGTATCCCAGTTTGTTACATTTTTGTAATCCTTGAGAAATGGATTCTTTGCCTCTTCAGTTTAATTACACTCAGATATTAACAGCTGATGCAAACACAGAAACGCTAAAATAAATAACAGGTTTTTAAATATCAAATTACTTGTATAAAAGTATGTTGACAGAAACTTAAATGCACTAAGCTAATTAAATATTTTACTGGTGCTTAACAAGCAAAAGGATTTTGTTGAACTGAGATCTTGATGAAATGTTAATGCTAAGACATAAAAGATATATGGTAGAACCTTAATGTACAGTAACAAATCATCAGTTATTAAAGAAATTACTGTGTTACTATGAAAGAACCTCAAAATACAGAGACAACCAAAAATGTGTAAGGTTGTAGAAAACTTTAGTAACTTTGTGAAATCAACAGCAACAACGAAACAAAGGCGGTGTGGATTATATTTCAGAACGATTTACCAAGATCATTCCAACACTATTATTCGGACTGCATGTAGGTATACAGTGGGGGTGGTTTGATGGCCGTGTGTGTAAATGCCCGTGATGTTAACATGGACGCCCTCCTGGTACTCTGGATTCTTCCCACAATCCATTTGTTTGGCTTGCAGTAAGCTAGCATCCAGATTACCCTGCTTCATGCCCTGTGCCTCTAGGGAAAGGTTCAGGCTCATATTACCACGCACCGGATAAGCAGTTCGGAAAAATAAGATGGTGAATGACTGTACAGATACTCCTCGACTTACGATGGAGGTAAGTTCCAATCAACTCATCGCAAGTTGAATGCGGATATGATACCATGATGCACTTCGGCATTTAGCAGATATGATGGGTTTGAGAAAATTTGGTTAAACACAGGAAAGAAAAAAAATCGGCACCATTCATCGTTAAACGCTGATATGTTTTTACGCTTGCTGTTGCTACGGAGACTGGCTAGATGCCGCCAGCGCCAACTATCTTGCAGCATATTGGTAGCCTGGGCAACAGATCAAAATGCAAAGTCGACCCATCATAAAGTGAGGAGCATCTGTATTTAGTGGGGAAGGCTAGTGTGTCTCAAATCATCACACTGCAAGAAAAGTAAAGGTACTGTAAGGGACGTAACGAACAAAATATACCCCACAGAAAAACCTTTGACTCTACCTCTACCGTAGACCTCGATGCCTGAATGGAAGACTCCTATACCCAGAGTAGAAGTATACTCATTGATCCAATACTGTAGAGAAAGAAGAGAACAAAAATTACAAGTGCTTACAGGTATTCGCGATTCAGGTAGTGAACATAAGATGAAAGTTGATCATCCATAATGCAATTATTTTTCATTTAGCATTAGATCAAACATTTCCAAATTCTTCAAAAGATTATTATTAGAGACAAAAAAGAACGTGGTATCTCAGCTCCCATAACAGTTCTTCTATATAAGCTATATACACACACACACACACACACACACACACACACACCCCCACACACACACACACACAGCCACAGAAAAAAAATAGGAAACCACTCTATATTTTTCAAAAACTCTGTATTTTTACATCCTGGTTTAATCATTTTTACTATACTAATGATAGCCAATGCATTAAATGTTTCTTTTTAAAGAAAAACTGTTATTTCGCTTTAAGTGCTTGGTAGGAAATGGAAATGAACCAGATTCCATGCCGTGAATGTCAATGTTCGGAACTATTCACCGTCCTCGTCACCCAGAAGTTGGCTGGAATTTTCGCTGCCTTTTTTTTTATAACGGGCCTTTAAGGTGTGGCCTCTCTTTTCTCTACCGCTCTGGGTAGGATGACTTTTACAGCAAACATGCCATAGGTCAGCCCGCACACAGCAAGCAAACAAAATGCAGTTTGTTCATTGATTTTTAACACGTTAAATATTTTAAATGAACTGGAACGATTGATGCGTTTATTTTGACAACCCTTATATATATACATATATATACACGCACAACAGATCAAAAAAGTATACCTTACCAAAAATCTGTTACAAATGAACCATTTTTGGATCTATCATCACACATCATTAACAATAATTATTTGCCAGATAAATCTGTCTCTCTGGTAATCAAACCTGTTTCTAAGGCAAATACTGCAACCAGACATGCAAAATGTACAGAAAGGAAGTTCTGAAGGGAACTAATAATGTGTGTTTTCAATTATGAACAGAATTTCAATTTATAACGCTTCAGTTTTTTAACAACCGCATTGAAGTATAAAACCAGTAACTGAATTATATTGTTTAAACTTACAAAAGAAAAACTAGATCCATAGATTAACAATGGCATGAAAATTGGGGGAAAAAAACTAGAAAAAAAGAATCTGATATTCATCCTCGATAAAACCAAATAACCCAATATTTTGTTGATATATTGTAACTTTTAACACTGCTCTAAATAACCTCAAATGCAGCAGCTTACAAAAGTATAGTTATCAGATTTCCCTAAAGTACAATTCATACATGCACATATTTTTCTTGTCAGTGTTTGTTTTTGTTGCAATTTCACAGAAAATTTTCAGTTAAAGCTTTTGAAGAAAATTGTGGCTTACAGAAGAATTCAACTCCTAAGCATTTGCACCTGTGTATTGGGGGCCCCCTGTTGGCCACCAACAATCATTACACTATGTGGGTAAGGGGCTCCAAACTGACTTATTGAGTACAGCTCTAAAAACAACAAACCTGCTTCTGTTGGTAGAGCTAACTTTTGCTGCAATAAAAGCTGCAAATTTTTTTGCGTATCTACCATTTTTCTATACAGTTCAGGAATGATTTTTCACCCCCATTATTCATGGCAGACAAAGTTCCAGGTCTTTCAGGTTTGTTGGAAGTCACTTGTTGACTGCCGTTTTTCAAAGAAATCCACAGACTGTCCATAGGATTAAAGACTGTACTTTGGCCACTGCGAACATTCACCTTTTTGGTTTTAACCATTTTTGCATTGGACTTTCCAGCTGAAAGTTTTACTTTTTTGCTGACCAAAGCAGGTTTTCTGTTTTTTCAAATAATCCCCTGTAAATCGCTTCCTCCCTCCCCCTTCACTTTTGACACGGTACCCAGTTCCTGAATATAAAAAGCGTCCCCACAGCACCATCTTCCCACCACTAAACCTCACTGCAGGGGTGGTGTTAATTGAGGCATAGGCAGAGGTGGAAATTTCAGGCGCAGAAAGTACAAATCCAGACCAGGATTTTGTTTCAACAAACCAGTGGAGTACTCTGTGACTCTTTATACTGAACTGGTTGGTTGAAACTAAATCACGGTCTGGATTTGTACTTTCTGGACCTGAAATTTCCAACTCTGGGCATAGGCTGTGTTACATTTGCTCTAAATACAGCGCTTCAGATTTTGACCAAAAATCTCTGTCTTGTTCCCATCAGACCACAAAACCGCATCCCACAGTGGACATGCTTGCAGTTGAGTGTAAAGAGTCACAGTCACAAAGGACTTAACTGGTTGGTTGGAATTAAAATCAGGATTTTCACTTCCTGAACCTGAACTATCCACCTCTGTGTATATGTAGTTTCTTTCCCTGTACTGTACTTGCTCGTATCTACAGACCCTATGCTAACTGTCACCCTGTTCTGAATAAAAAAAAATGTTTTAAGTTTTGAAATAAGAATATTTTTTTTGCTTTGTAATGTTAGGACTAAAAATAAAGCAATTACAAGATTATGAAACATAATAATTTATTTCTTTTGGCAAGGGACTTTTATTTTATCTTTCATTTGTTCCACTTATCAGGCCTTCTGATTGACAAGCTTCAGCCCCTTTCAGTCCCAGATGTGCTTTGAATGAAAATACAGAATTCTCATTTAAGTTTTCAATTACTGGTGATTTTTTTAAACCGCATTTGATACACTGATAGCTAAGGATATGAAATTAGTTTAATCATACAACTCCCATACAACTCCCAATGTAACAGACTGTAACATGTTGCCCTGTCAATAATCTGTTCCTTCTTTTAAGACGACAGTTAAAAATATTATATTTTAAAAGCTTGTGATCCTGACCAGAATAGACAGCTAAAAGATGGAAGGACGGATGGATATTTTTAAACTAATGCAATATTAAAATAATACTCATCTTTATAATATTGTGGTGGGTATATTGTCATTCTGCAGAATGGTCCCTCCTTACAAGTAATACCTGAAAAAGATGACATTGCCCCAGAAGTACATTTGTTGTACACATTCAAAAGAAGAGCTAAGTATGGCTCAGGACCACCGAGTTCAGATTCCCGGCACATTTCTCCTGGATTATTTTGTTATAGCTCATCTAGGGGTAAAGGTCATAACAGCAAGCAATGAAGGTAAACAGCAGGAAAGGGGCTGAACTGAGAGCTTGGAAAACTGGGAAGAATGCATGGAAGGGAGACAGAAAAGCCTCACTGTATTGCTTATATATACAGTTGAACAAAAATACCAGATGTAGTACAATAATGTCATACTGACCACAGCAAACGGGTCAAAACCCAGAAACATCAGCAACCCGGCGACCAGGATGAGAGAAGAATTCAGAGTCAACAACTAATCACGTGACAAAACTTTGAAGAACCTAATAGCACCATGAAAATTTCAGCAAGCGAACACCAAAGGCTGCTTACATCCTTTTCTTCTCCCTTTTAAACCCTGCAGCACTCCTACAGACTTTGGATAACCGGCAGTAAGCTTAGCGGTGGATGACAGGAGTGAAGCAAGGCACATAACCAAGAATGAGGATTACAGACTGGGTCACCTGAAAACGTGACCAAAAATCAAAGGAGCGTACGAGCATGTCCATGCAGGACATGAAGCAACCAACGTGGTCCATACAAAAAGCACAACAATTATACCATAGTTCAGACTGAAACATCTTGATCTTGTTATCTTCTATATTACAAACACGCTCTCATTACAACCTACTCAAAAAGCCAATAAAACGCTTTAAATGATGCTGTGATAATAAGAAGGCTTACAGGCTTTTCTCATGATAATACTTTTCCCAAATGGCCAATCCGTGGTATTCAGTTCTATTTCCCCGGAGAATTTCACAGTCTAACATCAAAATCCTATTTACTGTTGAAGGGGTGATTCATAGTGTAGTTAAAAGGCAAGTTCTATGTCCTGGCCTTTTTTTTTTTTTTTTAAATGGAAGAACTGTTAAGCCATTTCCTTCAGGACTGGCACAAAATCTGGGCTTTGTCATGGAAATTGCAACAGGAACATTATCAAGTTTCCAACACGTGAGGTTGGGGTGCCCGAGTCACATGACAAACAAAATCACAACTGATAAGACTAATAACGATACACACTAATGGGCAGTGTGGGTCAGCAGGCTAAGCCTTGGTGCCTCTGACTCTGTGCCTCCGTTGCCTCTGCACCTCTGGCTCTGTGCCTCCATTGCCTCTGCCTCTGTGCCTCCGACTCTGTGCCTCCGACTCTGTGCCTCCATTGCCTCCGCACCTCTGTGCTTCCGTTGCCTCTGCACCTCTGACTCTGTGCCTTCTTTGCCTCTGCACCTCTGTGCCTGTCATCAGAAAGTCACCATTCCAACGTGACATACAACTGGGGCATATTACAAGCAAACAGCTGCCAAAAAGTCTACTATGTATAAGTGTAGCTCAGCTGTGATTCCAGTGAATAACCAGCAACCGAGTGCCAGATAGCAGTGAGGCAACACAATATGCTACAAACATAGCAGTAACCTTGTAAGACAGCTATACATATCTATCAGCTATATAAAGTTAGCCTACATGGTGTGGGCTCTAGAACCAAACTTCTTGATTGTGGTTGGAATCTCTTCTACTCTGGACTTCTCCATGAGAAAAGACCTCAGGTAATTGTGTAGACCATTAGTACCAGCCAGAGGTCTATGCCCAGCTGACTTTTTCCCCTAATACAAGATATTTGTCTCTATGCGACTGCTGTATATGCACCAAACAGCACTTCAAAGTAACCAGCCTTCTTGGAGACAGTAGATAAAGTGACTGAAAGGGTATCTCCTGTGGTCCTACTGGGAGACTTCATCACAAACATGGGAAATAGTGGAAGTACCTGGAGAAGAGTAATTAGAAAGAATGTGAAAGTCTGAAACCTAAAATTGGACTTCTCTATAAGCCTTGTATTGTCCATAACAAACACCATGTTCAAACACAAAGATGGTACCACAGCACAATAGGCTAAAAAAAATAATAAATCAACATTTAGTGGGTCATTTGACTATCAACTGATGCCCAATTAACAGCAATTTCGACTTGGCACATGTGGAAAAGAGCAGATGAGCCAGGACAACCCAGATGAGCAGTCAGGGTTTGCTAGAAATGTTTGGCTGAAGATCTAATCTATCTAATGTGCCTAGTGAGGTTGGGGACAGGGAGTCTGAATGGACTGTAACTTACAGTGCAATACTTGCAACCACAGGACCTAGTGCTGGAAAGCTCTCATAATGAAAGCTATTAAACTGAAGAGGATGAACTTTCTGCTTGCATCAGGATCTTCTGAGACCATTGAAAGGTAAGGAAAAGCCAGAAAAGCTGTAGCGAAGACCTGGAAATAAAAGCTTATGCATGGCAGGAGGTTGTAGAGGCCAAATAGGAAGAGGATAGGGTGTCTGTGCATACGTTGCTCTCACTAGAAGGCAATGCTGTAAACTTCAGGATCTATCACTGCAGCTGAAGTTGCCTTAAGCCTAGTAGTGAGAGGCATCTATAGTGGAAAGGCTGCAAGGATAGATGAAGTCCAGGCAGAAATGTTGAATGTATGGGATGTTGTTAAGGTAACATGGTTGATGTGCTTCTTCAATGTTGCACTGAAGCCAGACAAAACACCTCTTGATTGGCAAACATCACACCTCTCCATGTCTCCCTTAGCGAATCAATTCCAAGGTATCAGAAAGAGTACCTTATGCAATGGAAAACTTTCTAAGAAAAGGCTGGATAATTGTTTTCAGGTGAGGGGTCCATAACTCTGTCATTAGTGATGAAGCTTAAGTATCATGGGATCTTGTTCATAAGTAAAACCAAGAGAGAATATGAGATTCCCAGGTGAATCAGTCTGATGGCTACAATTTTGCAAGCACTGAGCTTGTCCATGGTGAGGAAGTGGGAGCTGAGTTAGCAGATATAGTTAACTAGAATTAAAGAGAAGAGTCGCCTAGTCACTGGAGAGATTTTGGCTAAAGGCCTTGCTCAAGGGCCCAATGGTGAAACACCTATACCATCCAAGGGATTTGGACCTGCAGCCTTTTGATCTGAGGCACAGAGTCCTAACCTACAGAACCACCCACCACCCCAATGTCAAACGGATAAAATGCAAGAATATAAAATGTGCCAAAATTAAATTTCACTGCAGGGTCGACATCCTCACCCTCTGTGTCAGTATAAGGAGTTCAGATATCTGGGAGGACCTTGAAAGAAACTGCTGCATTTAGGGAGATTCAGCTAAAGGTGCCACAATCAACTCCTGGGGAAGCTGTTCTGGGGAGATCCCACTGGGCGGAAGTCCCAGGAGACCCAAGACACAGGAGGGCTTAAAATTCCCAGTCAACTTGGGAATAGAAGTCTAGCCTCCTGGTTACCCTTACAATGAGGAGCAGCCTGAAGAAGATGATGATGATGAAGATGATGATGATGATGCAAAGAACTTCTACAGTGAGTCAATCCCAGCCTCAAAACCATTTGAACTTATAGTTCTATTGCACGTAGTATACAGAATACAATTACATACCTTAGAAAAAAAGACTTTATCCCACCACCCCTGAGATTGTTCACAGTATAAATCAAAAGACAACAGATTTTTACAGCCATAACCAACCAACTAAAGAATATGGAGCTACTCTGCATATATCTAATCTAACAAGCCAAACAATAAAATGCTTATTAACTGGGGTGTGATTCTAAATGGTAAAATTCCATATAGGACTAATCTACAGGCTTTTTCAAAGTCCTTTAGACATTCAGCCCGAAGGCAAAAGATTGGTTGATGAATGTAGCTAGCTAGAAGAAAAAGGCATTAGATGAATGATTCCAAGGTTACCCGCATTATCAATTATTTCGATGCATACCATACAATTTCACTTTCCCCTGTCTACTATGCAACATTGTAGAAGTGCATCAATCATGCAGGCGCCCAACATTTCCAGATTAATTTCACTTATCCCTGCAGCCTCTTCGCCACTGAAACCTCTAATCACGGCAGCCACAGTGGTACAGCAGAAGGTTCCTGCACTGCCCCCTGTTGAGAGGGCACAGTCACATCTCGTTGGGTTTCTGGATGGTTGGACGTTACTCTTGAAAACACTGAACTGCGACACATTTTTTTTTACATGTACCCTCAATTCTTTTATACACACACCCTAACGATTACTTTAACGTGTTGCAATGCCAATGCTGGGTGAAACCGGATATTCAGTAACACACACGAGATTGTGGGGTTAAAAGTGGCAGAACAAGCAGAATGAACATGGGCATGTGTCAATCCATGGGCATATGGAGGAACTCATGTATGTTGTGCGCAATGCGTTTCTTTTTTGTTTTAGTGTAAATATGTAATAGAAAAGAACAGAAAGTTATTATGAATTTAATTGCTGCTACTTTTTTTACACAGATTTTAATTTTGCTTGTTATTTGAATGGCAGACAGAGCAGCTTTCACTGTTTCTGCATTTTACATGGTCTGAATTCTTTACAGTGTTGAATGGGGGTATTCCATGAATACTTCAGTCTAAAAATTGTTATAAAACTTTTACTGATTAATTCCCCTCCTACACATGGAGTTAATGTGCAAGCTAATGTACACTAGTGGCCAAAATTGTGGAAACATGTACACATTTTTAGAGATTGTAGAACTTTATTCAACTGTTGCTCCAGTTACTTATCTAATCACTCAATTTATATTTGTGACACTCTTTGATTGTTCATTAACATTACCACCAATATATTATGTAGTAATTTCGTGTAGCATAACGCCAAAAATGCTATAGGTTTTTTTGCGCCATTTTGGCCACTACTGTAGAATATGTTTTGTGCAATAATACATCACAAAATACTTTTCTCACAAACATACACATTTAACCATTCATCCATCATCTATCTACTTTTCCTGGGCAGTGTCACAAGTGGGGAGGGGGAAACTATATATTTTACCAACAGCAATATTAAAATTGTATGTTGTACTTTTAGATTCTTCTAGAGCAGGGCTCTTAAAACCTGGACCTCAATTCCAAATCCAGGCCTTGTTTTCAGTCCTCCCAGGTAGCTTATTTAATAGTTACTGATTCTGATTGGTCAGAGGTTTCACACCTGCCTCACGGGTAAAGGAAGGCTGGAAAACCAGCAGTGCTCGGACCTTGAGGACCGCGATTTGAATAATAGGGCTCTAGAACATAATCCTTGCAGCTGGACACCGGATTGATTTAAGCTTAATAAGCAGCTCATATTAAGACTCTGATAACTCTCAGTTGGAAGTTACAGGACAAATCACAAGTAAGCATCCTTACCATGATATTATCATACTGCATGTAAAACAAACTGCTGTATCTACGCTGCCTTCAACAAGTATCTGTATCTTAAACATCAGTTGCTGATGGAAAAAAAAACTGTTCATCTTGATTTGCATTTGATTAATATCTATTAAGTGAACAATTTTAAAGGAACAAGAGTACCCTGTGAAATTTTGCATACTTTAGCTGTTTCATGTTTCAAGTGATTAATGATTAGTAGTGACTAATAAGCAGTTTTCAAATTAATAAAACATTCTTGGATAGCGAAGGATATGTTCAAAGTTTAGTGGAAAATAAATGTATTTGGATTGCATCACCCTATGTAGAATATACCATATTTATCTTTTATCAGAAATTAACCGAAATTATGGCATTAAGAGTACATTATTGAATCTGGAGGAGGTCAGCATGCTCAGACAAAATTACATTTGAAAGCTTATGTTCCCCTTAAGTTTATGCTGGAATTTTTGGAATTATATCAATATTGCTGTTTGACAGGTTTAAATTATATTCCCTAATAGCAAAAAAAATGTTTTATTTGGTATGGCACACAAATATTTTAAGTCGTTTTAATTTTAAGACGAAATTAAAAATAGGTAAAAACACAAATTTAAAAGTCAAACTGAAGTACTGTGAATTACTATTTAAAATAACCGAATGCTCCACAATAAAATCCCAGTCGAATGCAGCGTATTATCGATGTGAATGATAAACAAACAAACAAACAAACAAACGGCATTGCTATAGATGTCTTACCATGTCATAAACGTTGAGAATAACAGGTTGATTTGCCATGTTTAATCCTGAGTCGGAGGTAGCGAAATGTCTGTCCACTGCCTACGATGTTATTGCTCTTAACTGCGGCTCAAAAACGCGGTCCAGGCTCGTCAAAATGCAAGTCCGTGATAAACACTACAAAACTAATTTCAGGTCAGATTTTCACTTTGCCATTTTCATGAAGCGCAGAGAGGCTGCCGTGGGAGTTCATTTACTGCAATAATTGGGAAGCAGTGAAACATTCTAACGTATTTTTATGATCTGCAATCGATCCCAATTAAGCATGTAAACACGCTAGCGTTCTCATTTACACATCAGACTTAGTAACATTATCAAAATATTAATACAAATGCTTGTTGTGTTCCAACAGGCAGCTCTCCATTAACCACCCTTCATATGCGTAGATTTTTCTGTGTAATTGTTTTTCTAGGAAACACATACGTCGGCCCACTTTTGTTGTATACGGCGAACATAACAAAACCTTTATATAAAAACACGTATTCTGAATTACTGCAGAACTAAAATACATCTAATATTGCTATACTGTTGTTGTTGTTTTTTTTTTTTTTTTTTAATTCACCGGCTGCCGATGTGCTGCATCTTCGCTATAGCAGCATCGCTATGTTCGGAGTAACACGTTCGGTCACATAGCTAATCAGCACCGCTCGCCCGAATGTACGCGACTAGCTACATTGAACAGGTTTCTGTAGCAAATATTTTAAAATCACTTGCAAAAATACTCCAGCATGATGGAAGGCATCGGCATGCTACTAGCTAGATACCTTCGATGAAGGTTGGTAGCATCCCCAGTTCAAAGTTCACCAGTTTCCTGGTGACTGGGGAAATGGCCTTTGAGGGTAATCGTTACTGGTGCGGTGGAATCAGCTGTTCTTGACAGCAGAGAAGGTGGCCGCTATCCTTATATTGAAATTATTATTAATAATAATAATGATGATGATGATTTTTCGAACTGCTAATTCTGGTTCGTATTGCAGAGAATAATAATAATAATAATAGTAAAATAATAACTATTATAATAATTATGGTGATAATGGAATGAAAGAATGTAAAGAACATGTCTATTAATAATATAAGCTTTTTCGCTAACGGTTTCTGTACGTAGTGTTTTCCAGAAACGAAAGAGAAAACACCAGCTGTTTCATTTCAAATGTATGTATTTCCTTCCCCCACACACGCTTAATTATGCATCTTTTGCTGTTGCTCATCGGCTTGCTTCTAATCCATTAAATCGATGAGCCATCCAATGTTTACATCCCCTTTCTGCTACTTTGGCAAACACTGCCAGAAGTGGGACTGCCAGGTCTCCAAACCTTCTGAATCCGCATCACCAGCACATGTCAATGTCCGGCTCATATCTCCTAGACACATCTGTCTGACAGTACACTTCATGTTCTGGTGATCAAAGTCATGTTTTAGAAGTTACTGTATCACAGTCTTACACAGTGTCTGCCTGCTTCTGTACCCCAGTGAGTTACTGCTTGAAACCTGTGCAGTAATTGATTAAGAATGTACAGGAAAAAATGTAATCTTCCAAATTCCAGTGATTTTCTGTCATTTATATGAAACCATGGAGAATAAGGACTGTTACACAAAGTCTTGCATTTGTTCCAGAAAGTGGTACCCTCATAAGCATGTTAACCGTGTAAATAAATTCTTGTACAGCCCATGCATGTTTAGCTATGCATGTCTGAAAAATGGTGCAGAATTCTGGTGACTTACCACTGAAATCAGAAGCTGTTCCTTCAAATCACCCGTTCCAACAATCTTGTTTTTTTTTTTTTTTGCCAGGAGATGAGATCAGCCAACAAGATTACCATGTGAGGTGTTCATAGAATGTGCAGCATCGAAGTACACACAGCATTCAGGAAATCTGATATGCAGCCGAATTCTAGCCTTGATCAAATATGTCACTCGTTGTAATACACTGATCCTGTCAATGGGCTCAATTGCCTAGTTTTTTAATTAATTAGTTAAGAAAATCAGTGCAGTAGCCACATACGTAGCAACAACACAGACAGCACAGGTCATTTCTTATTCTTGTAACACTGCGACCATCTTCACATCTCAGTGGTGTTAACCCCCCCCAAAGCTAATACATTTGTCCTTAACCTCCACCACCCACACACCAAATAAACTTCATCTTGGAGCTCAATGGGAAGGATGGGTTTGTTTTCCTGCACACAACTTATCAAAGTACCTGGAAATTTTCGACATTGAAAGTCTCTCTGCTGTTAATATTTCCAAAGGTTGCAATTTTGAAATAGGTCTGCCCCCACCGAGACGTTTCTCCCTCACTTGCAGACCCCTGCGACTCCTTCACACACCACCAGGGGGAGTGGGGAGTGCACCTCACAGTTTGGAGACCTCTGGTCAGAGTCTGACTGAAGTAGCTTTGCATTACCAGTTTATATATTTTTAAGTGCCTGATGATCAAGTCAAAGTTCTGGTCTGGATTTTCATTTTCTGGACCTGAATTGTCCACCTCTGGGGCTGATGCATTAGATTCCCACTGGCTGTAATAAACTGACTTCCTTCAAAAACAAACTGCAGCACTAGCTAGTTTCTTCTGAAAACCAATAATCATTTCAACTATCACATAAAAAATTATATTTCCATTTTCTAACAAGCTCATTTTAGTCATCAATACAATACTAGAGATGTACAATTACAGTTGTACGATTAAAGTGAAATAAATACCAAACAAGGAACAAAGCAATGCTGTAAAAAAAAGTGATTTATTAAATTATACAAGCTTTCAACGAATACAATATCCTAACCCTGCTCTTTTACCTTTAAAGAGCACATTTATAAAACAAATGAGTCTTATTTACTGGATCTATATAGCTGATAGGTCCAATAGATTTCCAAAAAAATATCAAGATAGGAGATACAGTTTCCCTCTTTCCCTCCAACACCAGCACTTTAATTTATGAATAAGTTACAAGTGCAGAAAAGATTTTTAAAGATCTGCTGTATAACATGGTATAAAATAAATGCAAATCCGGTTTCATTTACTGCCATTTATAATTCTGATCTATGAGGATTTATGTTTACTAGTAATTTGAAGGATGAGCATTTTCATTCACTAGTAATTTTTCCATGGCAAAATTCACCAACTTTCATTGTATTCAGTGCAAGAATGCTTTAATGTCTACTCAGTTTAATTGGCATCACTTCTTTATAAACATCACTTTATAAATCATAGCAACCACAGAAGTTTCATCTGTGACAAATGAGTAAATTCATTCATACAAGACTCAAGTAATAAGGTCTTACATAACTAAGACCTGATTACTTAATATACTGCAAATTCAGCTATAGTGTAACCGTCAACCCTTGCATATTATAAAAATGATAAGTTCAATGATCAGCTCCAAATTTAAAGTACAACACAGCTCAGTACTTAACATTTAAACAATTTGTTTTTACAATATTACAATATCACTGATGTCCTGCATTACCATTTAACTGAATTTAGACGACATCAGTGCAAGTGAAAACACCTTTGAATAAATCCAAAAGTGAATCAAGCACAAGTCAAATTCAACACAGCATTAAATTACATAATTTAAGTGAATCAAACCTTTATGCCAATTCAATTATATTAATGTCTAGGATGACTTTTTGAAATTATCACAATGCAACACAAACTGTGACACCTGCAAAATATACCAAAACTTTAGAATTGTTACACTTAATCACCAAAACCAATCAGGAAGTGGCAACAAGTACCATTAAAAATAAAACATTCTGAACAAATTGTCTCAATATGAAATTGGTCTATTGGTCTATTTTAAAATTACATTTGCACTGCAGTTGTCTCAACTCATTATCAGGTAACATCGGCAAGTGTTATTTTTCCCATAATGAATTACAGAGTTACACTGTTTATTAGACCAACACGTCAACAACATTGAAAGGTTATTCAGACAAAAATGAAAACAAACATTTTTTGGTTAATGTAAAACACTGGGGCGGGCAGAAAATAGTGTGTTTACAGTATGTAGCAGGTTCGTGGCAGATGAGGTGCATCGATCACAACCTACTGAATTACTGCCTTTAACAAAGTGATGTTTGTCAGTCCAGTACCTTCAAAAATAACCTTAACTGACAGGAAAAGGGCTCTTTCTCAGGTCTTGGACTTTATACAAGAAAATTGGCAAGTCAATGATTGGGGGGGGGGG
>JAABNY020000025.1:12790859-12813673 GCA_015164015.2 Brevimyrus niger | reverse complement strand
TACTGTCATTCCTCGGTGGGCCCTCGAGTGGCCTCGACAGGAGGAGAAGGGGGCGGGGGGGAGGGGGGGGGGGGGGGGGGTGGGTGCGCCAGATGCCAAGAATGAAATTGGATATTTCTTAACCTTTTGTATTCAATCGATGTCCCAGGGACACTAACCGGTTCTACCTAGTAAGTCCTACCCGTGGAGTATAGATCTATAAAGCAGGAGGGTATGAAATTTGTCACTGGAAATGAATGACTTCTGAGATTTAAAAATGCCTCCTCATATGTGGTCTAAAGCGCATATAGGCAAATGCAAGCAGTACGACTGACACCAAGGTTATACCCAGCAATAGGGCAGAGTGAGACGGGTCGTTATCCGGTCGGGAGCGTGAAGGGCCGTTCATAAGCGACATCGTATGCTACAGGGATAAAGAGAGAGAGATGACATCGATAGGGTGAACAAGATACCAGACACATGCCTATAGTTCGCCACACGTCTGTACTGCATTTGATCTCATCTGTAATAAAAAAGGTTTTATCTAGAATAAAAAAGTGGGATTATTTCCTCGACATCGTGTAGAACGAAAAGCAAGATGTCATTGATTATTAAGAAGCAAATCTGATCTCCCGTGACGTAGCAGGGAACGGACACATGCATTACAGCTGCACGACGTGCGATATTAATATCAATGTCGCATGTTATGCGCATGCAATTGTCACACGGCAGGGACCACGATAGTCAGCACGGTTGCCATCATTAATAACTTGCATTAAAGAATTTTTACTCTGTCATAGGAAACTAAGCGCAGCAAGCGTTGCGATTTCAATGACTTAAAACGAAAAAGATTATCTGGTATTTGTTTTGCTGTTGAGCTCACTCAGAGTGTGACACATCTGTGACCAAGGAGGAGAAAAGCTAATTACGAATTAGCAATCAAAAGACCTAAGTCGTCTGCGGTTGAGAATATATTTTAGATTCCATTAAGAGGAAATTGAGCAAAAGCAAGTGATTTGCCAGCATAACTAACAGAAACGTCACAAACTTATTTAACACACTATTGTTTCATGAATATAGCAATATTTATCACGAAATATTTCAAATATTGCAGTGTGAATTTTTTTCCAATATTGTGCAGCCTTAACATACACAGAAATAAACACCAATTCACCAACTGAGAAAGAAACCTGAACACTCGAAAAAACACACAAAGGGAACACGGGAGAACATGCAGATTTCAAACACAAGCACTCGACGTAGGATATAAACCCCAAACCCCCGGGTTTGTCCTCTTGTTATAGGTAGCTAGGAAGAATGAGACCAGGCAAGGCTCCTTCCTCCCATGTGGCCACAGTGGAAAAGGCATCAAAAAATTAGGCTCTTGTTTGGATAGTATGGGTTTGTAAACAGTATATCAAGAATAATGCCAGTTACTTTGTGATTTATTAAAGCCAGTGCCAATCTCATACAATGTGGCTTCTTGAATCTTATTGGATTCTTGAGCAATATTCTTTTATATTTGTTAAAATACATAAATTAAATGACAGAAATAACTGTTTCGGAAGCATTGCTGACTGCTGTACTGACCTAAAAAAGTAATATACTAAATAATGGCAACTATAGATCTAATCCACATTAAAAGTATCTAAGAAATATTTTTGTTTGCAATGGATATTCAGACACCGGAGTAACTATTCATTGTGCATGTGTGTGACACATTATATATATCAAAATTATTCTCAAGTGCCATGAATGTCATTTTGCAAACGAACAAGGCAAATCATCCTCATCCTCATCCTCATCAAGCTGGGAAAAAAATGGTTAGAAAGGTAACATTCACGTTTGAAAGATCCACTGCCGCCCCCCCCACAGTATAGTAAAGGTGTCCCCTATAACATAGCAAAGCTTTTACTCAAATGATATTTTGCATTGAAATGTTTGTTTTACATTACCATGGCAACCAAAATTACTTCAAAACTAAATTAGAAACCCTCGTTAAATCCTTCACAAGTAGAGCTTCCAAAAGTTTGATAGTGGAACCTATCTGAATGAATGACTTACCCTCTGTTGTACACGTAGCTCTACGTTTTCCCCTGCTGATCGGAAAATCTCCACAGCTACACTGTGTAATAGGTTGTCCAATTTGTGTCCATTAATCTGGGGGAGGGGACAAAAGTGTGCGTATACATAGACACGAGTACACACACGCGCGCAAAATATAATTTATATTCATACTTAATATTTACACTACATTTGAAAGGGGGTTTAACTGACATGGTTTACACATCAGTTTCCCGAAGTCTTCTTAACACCACGCCGTTCCCAAGTTCTGTGTTAAAAGACAGAACTTACAAGCAACGTAGCGCTAAGAAGGCTTTGGGACACTCACTCCAGAACTACCAAAATACACATGTAACATGACAAAAATGAACACCATGCCGCAAGATGGGTCCTCTTCACTGATGCAGATGTTCGAGCACTACAGGATGGTGATTGCATAATTAACCCGGCCAAGTACCTGCATTCAAATCCCTGAGCAATTGGTGTTTCCTTTACAATGGCAACTGCCTCTTAATGTATTATTTATGTATAATAAGATACGACTCAAAATTTAATCAAGAAAACTAGATTTACCTGCTGGATACCAGCATCCCAGGGTCAGTGCTGCCTGTCCCCGAGTTACATCATGATTATCATCAACTTATACATTTAAAAATTACCTACATAAAAACAACACACCATAACGCCATTGTTACTTACTGCCAAGATTTTGTCACCTTCTTGTAGTCTGCCGTCCAGTGCGGCTGCTCCATTCTCTTTAATTTTGGCCACGTAGATTCCACAGTCATTTGACACAAATTGCTGGTCCATACCTCCTACAATGTTAAACCCGAGCCCTGAGAACAGTACAAAAGGAGGCAAACGCCCAAACAAAACTAATTAAACAATAGATACCAATATTTGTCCAGAGCAGCTAAACAGTTCAGTGTTCAAACTTTAATCTTGCGAATCGTCCTGTACGTGTATGTATATTTCACAAAGCTGACAGGTATCAGTACATTTCACAATTAAATCACATGTAATGTGTGCCACTTTTCATCGATAATTTAAACCACTTAAAGGACTGCTATTTTTTTGACTTGTATGTTTTGGATACCAAACTTGCTGGAGATAAAATTCCTTCTCGGTGATTTTTTTTTTTTTTTTTTTTGATTTTCCACTATTTCTGTATTGTCCTGTCAAAACTGGTTTTGGGCCACGTAGGTGTCTAAAGTACAATAACGACTAACTAGAAGATCGACCCATGTTATGCAAATATCCCCCCTACTGAAATATAAACACAACTCTGTTGATTCGAGTGCACAATCAAACCTTAAGAATACCGAAAGTAAACTGCAGTGGCAAAAACGTTCGGGCATGCAAGTGTCCTTCAAATTCAAAAACAGGCCAAAATTATATCACAGTAGCAATGTCCACATTGATAAGGCATTGAGTCGTAAGGGAAAGAATGAATGCGTAAAACACCATTCAAGTTATCAATAAATTACGACAGTATGTATTAGCAAAAATGGGACCGTTTCCATTGTTTAAAATAACTTTCACTTTCAAAACAAGCTAAACCCAAGAGATTTAACGAACAGCAAACATAAATGTGTGCCAACATTACACTTACCACAGGCGAATAATTCTCCTTAAAATAATATTAGATATTAAAGTTTTTTGCAAGCATTACAAGCATTTTACAAGCAATTACTGATAACAGTTCTAAGTGAACCATGCAAGGCCAAAGCCTGCGTAAAATAGCATACTCACTTGGGAATATCTGAGCATATCAAGTTGCGCGATTCATAACCCTAAGCTTTGCATTTGTTAACTACAAGTAACTTTCAAGTAATTTTCTTTCCATTCCAAGTTACCAAATAAAACGAATACTTGCATTCTTGGCATTGGACACGTATTGATCTATGTCTGTCTCATTAAAAGTGAAATTATTTCGTGATTTACTTAATTATGCTACTGTCTTTTGACTTGGATTCCTTAACCAAAAGTTGAGATTTGCGAGAGCCGCCGTCGGCCTGGTTAAGGAGCGAGCAGCACGGTTGGGAGCCTCGGTAATGCGCATGGCGTAGTCGCGACCGAAATATCTCACCAGCTGGTCCTCTTTTCAGCTGAATATCCACCACGCCAGAGTTGTGCATAGCACCGTTCATAATGTGAATGTTAAATTAAGCAGATTTTGGCTAACTGAGTGTACTCAAACAGGAGTTTTAACCAGCATAAATCAAGCAAATAGTTTACTGGGAAATGTTGATGTTTATCGCCCCCCTGTTGAACGGGATATGAACTACACTTCCTGTATTTTGTGCAAGTACCTCCCCCGGCAAACGCAAGACCGGGAAGTTCCGGCTGGAGGTCTAAATATAATATGTATTCGTGTTTTCAAGTACATAAATAATGATAATTACATATTTAAGGCAGGGTAAAATTGTGATGAGAAGAGGAGAGCACCTTCAGAAATAAGATTGCACGGAAACTTGCTATTTGCAAATTAAGGAATATAATTAATTATTCCTAAAAATAGCTGAATTTGGTTTTCTCTTTCTGTACTATTTCATACTCATATAAGTCATTTAAGGACAACTGAACATTCTGAAAATTGTGTGTCAGGAAGAAAACACGAGACTTTACACTAGGCAACGTCATATTTAACATTTGATACATAAAGTGGCACCTATGAGGTGGCAAAAGACTGCATTGGATAATTCTGATGGGAACATGAGAAGGAACGGAAGAGATGATTGAAATAATACACTATGGTCAACAACTTGACGTTTGGTATAAACTCTAGATGGGCTCCAGGAACGGGTGATACGTCATGAATACTATATACATACCCTGTCAGTGTACGTATAGCTGTGAAGGAAGAGAGAATTCTACAGGAACTGTATGGTCAATCGTGATTGTGAAAAACGGGAATTTGCCTTATGAATGGTTTTAAAATACAAATAAATAGTATAATATCCTGCATTTAATTCACAAACTTCGAATCAGATAATTGATAAATAGGAGATGCATCAAAATATTAAGGAATTTTGTGTTAAATACATGAGCTGTTTTTAGATGTAGAAAGCTGCAAGCATACAGACATTATTAGTCATATAACATTATATTAAAATCAGGATTAAACTTTAGGCTGCTATAATTCTGGCACTGTCCTGTTTTACAAATTTGTTTAGCATTTCATATTCCATGTTCAGACTGCAAAACTAACCTTTTTTTCTTCGAATTTATACAAAGTTTAAACGTGACCTGACAAACTAGCATTTAAATACACCCAACAGACGCTTTGTATAAACAGTAGCAAACGTGAAGCAGAAAATTCATGACAATAACAGCTGTCAAGGGGCCAAAGTTCCACCGTCTTCATATGGTTCCAAAAATAAACTTTCCCGAATTACTTTTCAATTCCTTACAACACATGTTTCTATTGGCATTTAGGGACGTCCATTTTGACTGCGCAGAAAAGCCGAGCTTTTATTACCACCCAACTGGTATCGCCATACAAGAAACTCCACGAAGCGCTAGGGCTGTACAGCACGTTAAAACGATGTCAAAGCACACATTTTGTCTTTACAGTTTTCTGATCAACCAAGGGCTGAATTAACCGCCTATACACTCAATCCCTTTCTGCAGACTTACAAGTTATGTTTTTTAGCTTGACATTTTGTATTGGTAAATATATTTCTCCATCGAGACGTAGGGAGTAGTTATATAGAGACTGACCCTGACTTCCCGACGTACCAGCACCGCGCATTGAGCAACCATCCCACTCCACCAGTCTATCTAGAAACTTATTATACAGATGCAATGGAACACAGTCATTGTTTTTTTTTCAAATTATATTCTACACCAAGAGCAAAGTATTATATGCAGTACGGTGAGCTGGTGGGCAGCACTTTCGTTTCACACTACCATGGGGTCTATTTGTGGCGTTTGTAAACGCGGCCATCCCGCCCATGGTACTTTCCTGCCCTGTGCCATAAAGTGCCTGGAATGGGCTGCACGCATTGTTCACACCTGCAAATCCACATACCGACGTAATCAAGAGAAGGATGACGCGCTTATTGCCCATGCATCTCGGATACTTAAGTATCGATGCAACGGTACGTTTAGCTAGTAGTCCCGGCAGATTCGTCCTCGATCGGTATCGGGCGTCATTTCAAAGGAGGAGAAGCGTAAAGGAGGAGGGTGGGAATAATAGTCAGCGACTAAAGTCAGAAGGCGCTGTGTGTTTCCTTAGTGAAAGAAGCACTTCCTGTGTCTAACACTATTTTATTTTTTTACTATTTTCACTCTCAGTATTTAGAAACGAAAGTATCTTGCTACGGTAAGTTACAGTGTAATCATGACGTATCCTATAACTATCGCTTCGGGAGGAAATTAACGTGACAGCGTGCGAATGTATTAATTTATAAGAACGAGGAAGTAGCTATAGCTAAAACATTGTCTGGCGTCTTTCAGCTCATAACTAATCGAGTACAGCATAATTCGTGCTTTACAGTACTACGTCTTATGTTACATAACCGCCGAACAGTCGCAAAATTTCTCTATAAAGCGACGTGGATATGTGTAACGTCAAATATGAGTCCCTCGATTAAGACCTGCTATATATAAGTTGGTATATAAGCGTAGAGTCTTATTTCTTGGTATAACTTCTTTTTTTCTATTTCAGGACATGGATGACTTCTCAGTGAGTATTTAGAGTTCAACGTTTACTATTTAAACCAAGTTGAATTGTTTTCCTGTTAATGGTTCAGTGTAAATGATTTCATTATGTTAAACAGGCGCAGTAGTGTGGCGTTTTATAATTTTTAATACGTTTGTTTTGTTTTTTTAAACTGGTTACAACTATTTCAATTACAGTAATGTATATTGGGATGAACATGTCTCCGTGGTAATTTATAACCCATGTTTTTTTTCCAATAAATAACCTGTGCTAATCATTATTGTATCTAGCTGTCTGATGCCATTGATGATGATGCTTCTGGGCAAACTTCCAAAATGGGCAAATCGCAGATGCCAGGCGGCGCGAACCGTCAAACGGAAAATCTTGGCTGGCCTAAAGCTGCCCCTGGAGCCCCGCATTTTGCCACTCCCGGTGCACCGCAGCCTTCAGCTCCATCTTTTCCCGGGGCTGCGGGTCAGTATCCTTCTGTACCGACCAGTTCTGGACACTATCACCCAGGTTCTGGAGTCCCAGGGCAGTATCCCGGAACACCTTCAATGGCTGGAGGGTATCCTGGTGCCCAGAACACTCATGGGCCTGGAGCTCCGGGGCAGCTGCCTTTTTACCATAACCAGTACCCAGCTGGAGGTAATGCCCCTGGGCAGTTTCCAGGAGGATCTGCTCAACCATACCTACCTGGAATTCCTGGATCATTCCCTTCGGGCCCTGGAGTTGCTCCGGGGCATTTTCCCAGCCCCCCTTATCCCAGTGGGCAGTCAGCAGGAGCGTATGGGAGTCCTGGATCCTTCCCAGCAGTAACCGATTCGAGTGCTTTTCCTCACTTCCCGGGTTCTGGTTACCCCCCCATACCTGCTGGGACCTGGGGCATGCCAGGGGCCTTCCCGACCCAGCCTGGGTACTCCGGGTACAACCCAGACCCCATGGGAAGGTATCCGAATCCTTCTTTTGGGGGACAGTCTGCTCCAGGGGGAATGCCGGTGAGTCCTTCACATCTATAATATCCAAACTTCTCTATGCTGATTTTCAGTTTGAAAAGTAAGACTAGTGTTTTGCTGCTTTAGTGATTGTATCAGTGTTTGATTTTACCAACTGCTTTGTCACTCGCACTTAGTGGAAGGTATAAGGATATCGTCTGCTTTTGAATGCTAGCTTTTTCAAGCAATTTCTGTAGTTTTGAGTACTGAAGCCAGAAACCTTAATGGACCCAACACATGTATTTTTTTCTTTCAGCCTAGACATAACCCGCCATACTTTTGAATGCGTTGATTTTCTTCAGCTCTGTTTTGGATGAAGACGTCACCACTTGTCTGTCTTGCTATGTTAGTCATTGCAGGTTAACTTATGAGTAAACTAGACACACTGATGAATGGGGGGAAGACTGACTATACCTGTTTACCTGTTATTCATATTTAGTTAATCTTAGAGCATTTGTATTTAAACTTATACCATGTGCCAAATTTTATTTTTGGATGTTTTTTATTTTAGCTTGACATTTGTATTTGCGTAAATGGCAAGTAATGATTTTAGATGTCTATTTACAAGTTTAAAAAATTTTTTTTTTTTTGGGGGGGGGGGGGAGCAAATTTTGAAGGCAGTGGGGATTTTAATTGTTCATTGTTAAATTAGAAGGACTGTATTGCTTTACTATTGATAAACTTTTTTTTTTTTTTTTTTTGGATGAGTTGGAGTGGTATTTATGGTAAAATGCTGGAGTTGACCTGTAAAAATTGAAATGCCATGATATTAAAAATATGATTTATTTGACATTCAAACTGTGGTGTTGCTTGGAACAATTAGCTTTGACTCTTGGCCATGTGGCTCATTAATATATGCATATAAGGAACCTAGAATGGCTTGGGACTCGAGACCTAAAAACTAAGGTAGGAAAAGCTGTAGCATTTCAATTTTGCTGTTGCTATCTGTCAATATCAGTGGCAGTTTACATACTTGGCTGTTTTTGCTCTGTAATGTGTAATTGAGCAGTTTTTATGTTTTTGTAGTTAGATCTTCTTGGCACCGAAACAAAATACCGTTCTGTGATGGGTGAGCTGCAGTGGGTTTGCTCTGACCTTCCATGTGTTTCATGTCTGTCTGTTTGGTGCTTACATGTCCTTCCAGTGATCGCTTTTAGATACTCACTCTGGGTTTTCTTCCTTGGCCATACTTTTTCCATAGTTTTAAGTGTGTGTGTGTCTCACGAATTAACTATGTACTCCCCAGGATTTCATGTGAAGGAAGTTTCATAATGTTTAGAACTTTGCTTCATTTAACAGCAATAAATACAGTTATTCTTAATTTGCCTTGTGCAGTTAAAATTCTGATTGTTCTTCTGGATTTTTTTTTTTTGAGAGTTCAATTCGGGTGTTTTTTTTATTTATTTTAATCGGAGTTGCAGTGAACATCAAATATTTACGTTCTGGTTTTTCTCATTTCAGTCTCCACTTCAGGAATTGCCATTTCATTTGCCTCTACATGCTGGGTTGATGCCAAGTCTTATGATCACGATATCGGGAGAGCCCATGTTAAACGCAAAGAGGTACTCCAGTTCCCCCTTCCCTCCGTACATGCATGATGAATAAGCGAATATCCTCAATCGGTAACGTTAATAGCGTAGTTTTAATATTAAGCCATGTGTGCAGGTTGTACCGCTAATTAATTTGCTGTACCTCATAATGTTGAGCCACTGCTCAAGCCTATAAGGTTGTGGGTTAAAATGCCATGGTCTGCAAAGTAATCTCTGTATTGAGTCCTTGGGCTTGGCTCTTAAAACCGAATCCATCCAGTTGACCCTCTTCTCTATCCCCAAGCTTTACACAAGCATGTGACTTTGAGGGGGAGGAGCAGAAAGGCCTTATTACTGACTTTTGCCCTGCAATGTACTGAAGTCTCACCCAGGGTGTTTCCCTGCCTTCTGATCGCTGCTTGTATGGATATACTGCAGTGTTTCCCACAGTGTTTACCAAGCCGGTCCTCGGGGACCCACAGTCCGCCCATGGTTTTTGGTCCCTGCTAGACACTCCTCATTTTTGGGAGCTGGGAGGGAACAAAAACGTGTCCTGTCTGAGTTCCTGAGGACTGGATTGGGGAAACGCTGCTTTTACTGGATTAAGTCAAGGAAACTGGATGAATGTATGGATGGGATGTTTAAACAACATCCAGATCGGTGGAGAGAAAATAGGGGTTTGTGTCGTTCCAATTTGCCACCAGTAATCGCATTAGAACTGAAGTCTTCTCAGCTGGAGTCTTGGCAAAAGCACATAATGGTAACAAAATGATTTTGTGTCTTGTAATATTTTAGAAACTATTCATGTTTGATACAGGTTTCTTTTCTCTAAAACTTGTCTTGTCTTTTCAGATTCCACGTCGACTTTGTGAAAGGGGCAGATGTGGCTTTTCATTTTAACCCCCGATTTAATGAACGGACCATTGTCCGTAATACAAATCTAGGTGGAGAGTGGGGCCCAGAGGAGCGGGAAGGGCCGTTTCCCTTTGACGAGGGAAGACGCTTTGAGGTATGCTTTATCCCATTTACTGTTTTGTGTTTTTATGTAAAGATCATTTAAATGTATATACAGACGCTCCTCTACTTACAAACATACAAAGAGTCAACGTCCAAATTGTTCGTTGGGCTCCCATTTCCTGTCTGTGTTTTACTGTAATTTTATATCTTAACCTGCATATATATTTAAAGGTTTACGCAGCTTGTGCCATATACGGTTTTATTTTAAATGTGTGGATAAAATCACTTTTTGCTTTCCACAGCTTAAGATCTTGGTTGAGGAAGATATGTTTAAGGTAGCAGTGGATGGGTCCCACCTGCTGGAGTATGAGCACCGGGTTGGAGGGCTTGAGGAAGTAACCCTCTTGCGTATCGAAGGTGATGTCATTCTCCACAGTGTGGCCCCCACTATGATCTAGTTCTCCATCGCCTGAGCCCACCGTCCCCCACATATCAGGATGCATTAATTGGAGAGAATATCTGCAGCAGCTAAATTAACGGTGTACTATGTAATGTGGTCTTCAAATCCATGTAATGACTGGATCAATAAGATGAGGGTAATGAATACGCTTAGAAATGATGAAAAGGTAAGGCAAGTAAACTGCATTTCTGTTCTGCATTACCAGCATTAAGTATTATCCTATTACTTTGCACATTTGTATAGGTTTTTCAGCAGGCAATTTGATAATTACTTGGTTTATGTAATCACATCCAACGAATATTTATTTACAAATCCTACAATGCAAAAGCAATTCACCTCCCTTCACAAAATATTTCACATTGTATACTTCTCAGCATAACTTGTTTATGCAGGTAAATATGATTTTTAGTTCTTGGTTTTGAAATGTATCATCTACAAGGGATTTAAAAATGTATTGATTAATCAGGTATAGCAGAATAACCTACTCTAGTGTCTTGTATTTTCACCAATTGAAACTCATTTTGCATTGGGCCAGTATGTGGTGTCATAATATGGACTTGAGTTTAGCTCCCAAGAGAGGTTGTTGTGTAACTTTCTCAGAGGAACCAGAATTGATTTAAGCTATCCAGTTAAGGCTCTTTAATGCCACCTAGTGGGTGAAACTGGACAAATACCAGTTGCCTCTGCTGCCCGAATGTGTGAATTAGAATTAAGTGACCAGTGGTTATTACACCACAGCACACAGTGCACAACAACAAAATGTGTCCTCTGCATTTAACCCATATGTGACTTTCGTGACATATAGCAGGGGGCAGCTAATTCAGCGCCCGGGGAGCAGTGCTTGGGGACCGTACCTTGCTCAGGGTACCTCAGTGGTGACTTGCTGGTGGGGGATTCGAACTTGCAATCTTCCGATTACAAGTGCGCTTCCCTAACCAATCACCACTGCCCTAAAAAAAAAAGAACAATTAACTGACAAGGATGGGATTCAAACCCACACATGCAGAGCATGATGGAGTCGATCACCTTAACCACTTGGCCACCTCAAAGCTGGTTCAACAACATTTTACACGGAAATCAAGTTAAAATAAAAGCATTCACAAAATGTTACTTTTTGAGTGCAATCATGTCCAGATTGAGTGTGAAAGAGTAGATATAAGAATATAGTAGAAAGCTTAATCCTTCTATAATAGGCGCTTTGTTCACAGTTCATTTGCCATTTGAATGGAATTCTATTTTTCAGTATAATAGGGAGTGCAGTAGTAGCATGTAAAATATTGTGAATAATTGAGTATGGAATCGACTGTTTTGTTTTTATGCAGGATTTGCAATAGATGTTTAAACTTGTACATTTTAATCACTATGTACTGAAGCATCTGGGCATGTTGCTAAACACAAGTTTAAACTACAGTTTGATTATAAAATACAGTATAACCATATCTAAAAGACTGTCTCTTTTTTTTTTTTGTTTCCCCCTATGGAGTCAATACAATCATTCTGCTAGTTCCAAATATTAAAGCCATCTTTGCCCAACAAATTGAACATGAGACCATATCCACAGTATGTGTTATTGTACTGGGATAAATATGATGTGTATTAAATGCAAATACTGTAGTTACCCATTCAGTTACCATAGCTGTTTATCCAGTACAAAGACACGGTGTTCCTGGAGTACAGTACCCCAAGATGAACAGCAGGCAAGTCCCATCACAGGGTGTACACATACATTAGGGATGTCAGTTCACCTAACCACAAGATTGCTGGGGGAATCTGGAATCTCAAGAGGAAGTATCAACATGGCGAAAATATGCTAAGGTTAGGTGCTATGGATCGAAAGAAAAACAATAGATATCTCGGCATTTTCTGGGAAGTGCGCTAAATGTTCACTTTTAAGTCAATGCCACGTCTAACATGCCAGAAATGCTTATTAAAACAGCGCGGTCAAAACAAAGTTCAAATATGTATTTCCTTCCCTGTTTACAAATACGCAAGTATACCTACTCTGTATACACGTTTTCTTTATTCCAAAAAAGTCTCAAAATAAAGCTTAAAAAAAAACATGCCTATATCTAGAGGTGTAAAGTTAAAGTCCGGAAAGTACAAGTCCAGACTAAGGTTTTGTTTAAACCAACCAGTTCAGTGACTATGACTCTTTATGCTCAACTGGTTAGTTGAAACAAAACCTTAGTCTGGATTTGTACTTTCGAACATGCACTTTCCACCTCTGCCTATAACTGTTGCCTGGGTCCAATAAGGCATCTACGACATAAAATGAAGAACCTTCTGTCATTTCACTTTGCTCAACTACACACTTTTATTCTTTAGTTTACGACATCCCTCTCAATACAGGCGATTAATGCTTAGGGACAAAAAAGTTCGGAAATACGTTTTGCAAATGGCTCTAAAAACAGAAGCCTGACAACCACTGAAAGAGCCCTTAGCTGGAAAGATCCGCATTTTAATTTAAATGTGGTGATCAGTGGTTGTATTAGCCTTCAATAAAATAAATATTAAAAATTGCGATATTATGACCTCAGCGTCGTCTGGCAATTTTAAAAACGGGAACAAACTAACGACACCCGCCGGCTTCCCCTCCAACTTCCACATGAGGCGCTAACTGAATGTTTTGACATGAGCTGTGAATTCTGGGATCCTGCGTGACGTCACGACCGCAACTCTCGCGCTGTTACACGCCACCTCCGGCCGCTTTCTTGCGTGTTGCCATAGTAATGGACTACTGCGGGCATGTGAATCAGCTGCCAGCTGATGCAGGCAAAAGGTATAAAGACTAATATTGACGATACAGCGCCGTGCTTGTTTTCGTAGGTATTTACAACAAAACTAGTCGGATCGCACATAAGTGAATGTGATTTAAAGGTAAATTGCTGATCGATTGTGTTGTAACTCACTAGGTGAAACATTCCTACTGGCTGCAACGAGGTCTCCAATCAGTGGATTCTTCCACACGTGGAAAAACACCCTTCCTAGAAATGTATGACCTGCCAGCTGGAAACAAGAGAAGATGACGGTATAACACTGAGAGTGACTCACGCAGGCCACCCGAAGCAGTACTGCAGCCGCCTTCCTCTGTCGCACAGCAAAACTTTTTGTGAAAGTTTGTTGAATCGGGGTGCCATTCTGCAGTCTTGTCAGTGCTGGAAGGCTTCAACAAACTCTCTTCCCCCCAGACCCTGCTGACACCCGCTGACTAAACTTCATGATCCAGTTGTGACTAAACATAACAAGGATCAGCTCCTGCAGACGTGACGGCAGATGAGCATCGGAAGGCTGTCCAAGACTGGAAGAGAGCACCAGAGGACAGCACAGTGAGTAAGACGCATGTCAGCTGTGGTGACAAACAAAAGCAGACGGTGTTCCATCCAGTCATTTGGTGACGGCCATTTGCTATCCTAAGTCTTGGGGCTTTGTTGTGCCAACCATATTCAATACACGGCCCACTGTAACGCAAAATAACGTTAGCCATACTTTGGTTGTAAATATACACATAAAGTGCAGAGGAAGATAAACATGTTACCAACATTGTCACGCAATGTAAAAGTAAACGGCGATGGAATGTTTCAAGTGACAGCGGAGGCACTAGATCATATACATAAATTTGACATATCTTCCCTTAAATCAAAGTCAAAGTGAACTTTATCCTCATTTTTCCTATATACTGGTACATAGAAAAAACGAAATGGCGAGGCTCGAGGCCCACGGTTTAAACATGTCATTATGTTTACACACAGCACTAAATATAATGTCTTCTTTAACTTAATATACAGTTGAAATGTTTAATACTGTTTTACAGATACTGCAACAAGATGAAAATGGTGGCAACACAAGAGTATCAAAGGCATCTGGAAGATGTTTGGCTCTATAAAAAATATGTGCTATTATAAATATACATCTGTCTAAATCGGTGGAAAAGGGTCTGGGTCATTTATGTCATTTCTTAACCCCCAGAGGAGGCTTAGGTTAGCCAGGCCTTTTTCAATAAGAAAAATTCAATTCATGTACAGGAAGATGGTAATAACCACACAGAACATTCATTGTGTTTTCATTGTAGTGTATAATGTAGCCTGCCCAGGGTGTACCCTGCCTCTCACCCGATGATCCTGGGAGTGGCTCCAGCTTTCCTGTTACCCGGATGGATGAAGCAGTATAGGTGATGGGTGGATGGATGGATAATGTGAATCCATCGTAATACAGCAGCATCAACGAAGAACCTTTTGTCACTTGCAGCATGCATTCCCCACAATACTAGAATAGGACAATTATCACAATTAAAGTAATTTTTCTTTATAAAATTTAGCATAGCTTCCACACGTTAAAATGCAATATCATAACACAGATTGTCTTTTGTCAATTGTTAAGTGTCTAATACTAAAGCTGAAGCACTTAATTGTACGGAGCATTACATGTACAAGCAAACCATACATTATAATTCATAATTAATAATTAATCTCTATGAGACACGTAAAAGGAATTTGTGTGCGGTACAGTGCACAGGTGTATGACATCAGACAGGTAACATGTAGAGCATATTTTCGCAGATGGTGTTATGACAATGGGGGGGGGGTACACTGCACTAATGCCGGTAGCTGTGCTGATTTAGAAGAGATACTGCTTCAGGAAAGAAGCTGTTGATCAGTCTACATGTCCTGGTCTTCAGGGCCAGAAGGGAGGGGTCAGAAGAAGGGATGACCAGGGTGACAAATACCCAACATCATCTTGACAGCACGTTTTAGTTGTTGTAAATGTCCTGTAGGGAGTGCAGATTGCAGCTGATGGCTTTTTTTGCAGTCCCTAATAAGCTTTTCAGTCTCGCTTTTTTCAGGTGTGAGGGAACCAAACTTATGGAGCAAGGATTCAATTATTGCAGTATAAAATTGAATCTGTAAAATATGAAGGCTGCTGAATTTCTTCAGCTGTCTTAGAAAGTGCTTTTTTGATTATCGAGTTCATATTACATTCCCATTTCGGGTTGCTGGATTTAGTATCTCCACAGTGGAGACCATAAAGCCATTGATGCTGAGGAGGAGTGAAAGATGGGGGTGGCTTCAGAAATCCAGGACCATCTGTACAGTCTACTGGGTGTTGAGCACCCGATGATTTTGATTGCGCCAAGACACTAATTGCATAACTTGGTTTCTGAAGCCAGATCAATCACCATTAGATATAGGATGGACTATAGCATCATCATTAGCAAACTTCAGGATTTTTACTAAAAGGTCTTTGGAGGTGCAGTTGTTGATATACAGACTGAAGAGAAGGGATGTCAAGACTTGGAAAGCACCTGTACTGAGGGTAAAGGTGTCGTATATATGTTGTACCTACTGTCTAATGTCTGTAAGGAAGCCTGTGATCCAATGATAAGTGGAATACAGCACTGACAGTAGGTAGACTTCAATCTTCAGTACAAACGGTCCCTGAGGTGGTAAGATGCTCTAGTACAAAGTAGAGGGCGAGTTTAACAACATAATTTACAGACCTGTTCGCCCTCCGTGAAAACTGCAAGAAATCAAGCAGAGGGTTCATTACTGCTTTCATAAAGGCACATAAAGATTTCCATAACTGCAGAAATCAAGCCAATAGACCTGTATTTGTTTAGGTCACTGATCGTAGCCTTTTTTGGGGATAGGGATGACAGTGGAGAACCTGAAACGTGAAACAATTAAGGTGGAGAAGTGGAGTCGTCTTGTTGAGTTGCAGATGAGTTGGCGTGAGCTTGATGGAGAGAGTGGTTGGGAAAGAAAAGCTGGGAATTGTCCTTTAATGCTTGAAATGGTTAAGAAGTCATTCAGTTTGTTGAAGAGCTGGTCATTGTCTGGGGTGGGTTTCTCAAAATCAGTTATATATGATCGAGGAAATAATAATGTAAAATACTAACTTAATTTTTTTTTTAAATAATTGCATAGCCTAATGCACTTTCCATTGTCGATGCCTGTAGAGTGTTTATTTTAAACTACTTTCGGCGATTATGTTCTATTTTGACTTTCTTAAACGTACATTAAACTTTTTTAAACAATAACATGTAACAGAAAAAATACAAAATATGTAATGCCTTTGCAGCGGGGTCTGCTGATGCTTCCAGGACACGTGAACGTGGACTGAGACGTGATTGGGCAGATAATAGTCACAAGACTGCTGGAGAATTCCGTACGATCCAGGCCCTCGACAGTCTGAGTCTGCGCTCCAGGGAAAATGGTGAGTGGCGTGAGGAAGCAGTAGGGAACAGCTCAAAAATCTTATATTTTAGTATGCTTATGAAGTCGTAAGACTTCTGATTTATACAAATTGTGCATCTGTGCCGTTGAGTGTTTCGTAATATGTCGTTCATTGTGGTATTTCGTTCTGTGCCTATATATAAACTGCAGCCACACCAGTCTATTGTCATGTTCTGCAACATCCCCACACATAATATGGTGCATAGTTAGGTCGCCTCCCACCAGCACGATTTAAGCGAAGTTTGTAAAACGACTGAATGATATACAGCTTGGCTATTCGGTGACAGCGATATGTATGTTATCAAAACTAGCTACATAGTTAAGAATTCACTCATTTATGTTAATAACGAGACTATCAGCTAGAGAGTTTATAAGCAAAAGAAATTGCTTAGACATACTGATAGCTAGCTAGCCGCTATGTCGATTTTCGTGATTGTTCACATTTCTTGCGATTTAGTTATCGTAAGGTTTCTTAAAAACTGGGAAACAATTCAGGCATAGAAACTGGTTCGTCCTTGGTTGACTTCTTTCCTATAACGTTTCTGCCCATCTGTTGGAAGCTTGTCAGCCTTTGTAACCATCGCGCATGAATTCCAGGCCTATGGAAACCTGTAACTTCTGCGGTTCAATTTTTATTCGTATTTATTTTTTCGCCGATAATTGCAGACGTTTGCGTCTATTAAGCATGACGTCGTGACGTGGTTCTGTAGCATATCTAATAAGAACCGCTTGCTTGAAAGCGATGTTTCGTCTTGCGGCTGTAATTTTTAATTTTCACCCCTTTCCCGCGTCTATCTCCTACATGTCATTGTGTAAGTTCATCAGCCTGAATGGCTTAAATAAACGGTTTAACATGAGTACGGTACTGCTGCACTCTTATAGTATCTATGTATAGCTGTTTTGTTAAATGCATATATATAATATATTTTTGTCCTTCACAAAAATCTGTGTATCACTAGTACAAACTGTTATAACTAGGGGGTGCTTTGCATTGCCCTAAAAGCTTTTTGTTTTCTCTTTTTAGAGTGAATCTTTGGTAGTGTGTGATGTTGATGGGGATTTGGTTAAAAAGTTACGGGAGTTCAGATTCCGAAAGCAAACCAACAATGCTGCAATAATCAGTAAGTAATTCCTGGCACCGAATCGGGAAAACAATGCCTTTTATCATATTAACACTTATGTCTATCATCTGTAACCTTATTTTCTCTGCAATGCAATACAGTTATAGATGCTCTGAAGTACCAATAGGTATGTGATTAAATGTGTTCTAAGTGGTCTGGCGCTGCAGTCTCTCCCAGGCTGTGCAGAATACAAAAGCTGACCTACATCCTGGATGGGATGCTGGTCATTACTGTGTTTATCACAAACTAAATGGAATGATTTTATCTCTAACTTATTCATTTTGCATAAAACTGTCATCACCGAACCATCCTGCTTGTCAATTTCATGTTCCTTTTATTTGTGAACTGGATTCTGAGGCACTTAGTCTGCCCTTAGTGAAGAAGTTTGTCACGTGAACGGATCAATCCTCTCTTTTCCAAATGAGTTCTATGACCTCATATTTTTAGTCACTGGTTCTCATTCTTCCTGCGTCACACTCCACATAAGACTGGCGGTCGGATGAGGCCAGAAGCTCTTCATCTGCAAACGGCATGGCTTACCTTTGGGCCCCCCCCCCGTTTAGAATGATCTTCCAGCCGTGGTTGAGCTTTCACGAAAACCACAAACTGTAGTGGAGACGCATCCCTTCCAGAGGCCGAAACACTCTAAGCCAGGGGGTGGCCAATCTTATCCGCAAAGGGCCGTTCTGTATGCAGGTTTTCGCTGCAACTCCCTAATTAGATCACTAATTGGAGGACTGATTGGCTGAAAGAGTCCTCACACCTGGGTTTGAACAGCTGACCTACAGGTTATCCCAAAAACCTGCTTGCACGCCGGCCCTTTGCGGATAAGATTGTCCATAGCGCTCAGAGCAGGGGTGGCCATAGTGCCAGTTATGAGGATGCTGCTCTCTCTACATACACACAAGGATGAAATTGCATGCTGTAGCACCACAAGTGTCCTGTAATCCTGGAGCACCCCCTACAGCATATGCTAGGGCATGTGGTCATGTTCCTTTTGCAGTCCACAAAGTACTTGTAGACTACCGTCATTTTCCCATGAGGACTCGCATAGCTCTGCGAGGCAAGAGTAGTAGTCCACTTTTTTTTTCTTTTTTTTTCTTTTTTTTTGCTGTCATCCATATTGTTCCTTCTGAATTCTAGGTTCAATCGTTTGTTGCTAGCCTTGCGCCCTATGCTGTCTGGGTTAGGCTTTAGGCCCTTTTGCAACTCCGACCAGGATATGTTAGTGCGTGAAGAATTCAGCTATGATAAGCTGAAGTTTTTTAAAGAACAAAATTGTTTTTTACACCGTCATGTTAGGTTAGCGATGATGCATTACTGCAGCTGAGTACTACAAGTGTGTGTATACACACAATACAGAGTGGTACCACGGTTCTTGAACTTAATCCGTTCCGGACTCCGGATCGAATCCTAAAAAGTTCTACTTCTGATAAAAAAAAATTTCCCATTAGAAATGATGGAAAACCAATTAATTGGTTCCCAGCTCCCCAAAGTTACACCTAAATGTTTTTTTCTTTTTATTATAGCATTTACACACAAAATGAACAGGATAAAACAAGGAGAGCGTTTTTATCTTAATGGCTTCCAAAATGATAAAGAACTTATCCCAACATTAGACCTGTCCTGCCCCGATCGTCCGCTCCTTCCGTGTGCCACACCCCTCGTTAACCTCGTGTGGGATCCCCTTGTGATCAGCTGTTTCTGATTATTGTCATTAGTCCTCTGTATTAAGTCTGCGTTTCGGTTAGTTTCCCCAGTCCGGTCATTGGGTGCGTTCCACTTGCTTACAGCGCGGGCTTAAAGCAACGCATTCTGACCCTGACGCAATACATTACGGTTAGATTTCTAGGTCAAACTGGTTTGTTCGACTTTCAAGAAATTTGAGTTCTAGTGAATTTGAGAACCGAGGTACCACTGTAATATAAACACACCGATGAGACGGAACATGACGACTGCCCTTATGTGAAGGGAATGATGTTGACTGTCTAGTAAGAGTGTGTCAACGTCTCCATCTTGAACTGTAATCTAATGTTCGGAATTTATAGTCGACATGTTGAAGAAGTGGGCAAGAAAAAAGATCTGTGTTTCACATGAGCCAAATCATTATGTTCAGACTGCCGAGTTGCGGCATCTCTGAAACTGCCAGGCTTGTGGGGTTTCATGGGCAGCCATGATCAATACCGACTGAGAATGATCTGAAGTGCAAATCACGATCCGCCAACAGGATGTTTGGCGGCCAGGACTTAACTATGTGGGAAGTGAAGAAAGGCCATCCCTTATAGCACAAGGCCACAGGACGGCTCCTGTCGCACAAAAGACGGATACTATCCTGTGCTCATCAAAAATCAGTTGCGATTCACAGGGCATCTAGCCTTGATTCGTATGGGGCTGCGTATCTGCGGGCTGGTCGGTACCCGTGCCGACCGCTGTCCCCTGTCAGAAGCACCAGTCAGTGCCCATGCCGACCGCTGTCCCCTGTCAGAAGCACCAGTCAGTGCCCATGCCGACCGCTGTCCCCTGTCAGAAGCACCAGCAGCCTTCACGCAAGCATTACGAATTTAACTTGTAATAGTAGTAGGAAGAAGGTCAGCTGGCCTGAATCCTGTTTTCTTTTGTATCATGGGATTTGCTGGAGCAGCAGGTCCGATTCACAGCTATGTTACCCCATACGCAGTAGGGCTCTATGCCCTTGTGTTAACACATTTCCGTGATCATCACTATTTATATTAGTTATTAAAAATATTGACTCTTACAAATTTGTGCGCTTTTTGTCTTACGGAATTTTATGACCTAGTACTTTTTCGGATTGAAGGCAAATGTAGTTTCCTCCTTGTGTTTTCACTCAGTGAAAATCGACAAGGACCGGCAGCTGGTCATCCTTGATGAGGAACATGAGGTAAGTTATTAGTACGGATGTTGTTGTGTGCTGGATAAAATTTAAGGGACTGTTAAAGGCTCTCATACCTTTCAGGTTACTGCTTTTCTCTCTTCTGTCGGTGAAATTGGGTCACAGCTTATTTATTAGTTACATGGTTGTTAATTTTAAGTAAATTTTCAAGTCATGGTGCAGACTAAAGTTTTTCACTGTGATGACCAGCTGTTTCAGGACATTCATGGACAGCCAGTGCTCTTGTTCTTCTGTTTCAGCCTAATGATCGGGTCCACTGAATGTTTTGAACATAGATGTTTCTGTGATAATAGATCTTGTGTATTCTTTGCACTTTTTCCACCTATGACTATGCTTTCAAGAAACTTCTTGAATATTGGAGATGATGGAAGAGTGTTTTAGGGTCAGTGTACCGCGTGCTTGCAGTAAAGCCCACCTCTTGGTGCTCCCCTAATTTTTCACAATCGTTTTAGCTCAGTTAACCCGAGTAATATTTCACTCTTTGCTTGAGAGTTAGTTAATGCTGTCATTTCATCAATGATATCTTGGGAATATATAATGGAAAAAAATAGGTCTGTTTGTGCAACAGTCCAGTATCCCAATACACACAGTTCATGACTTGTGGCATTCCAAGAAGGATTGAAGCTGTACTAAAGGCAACAAGTTAATTTATACTATTTTAAGTCCTTGCTATTGGTATTGGTATATACGTTCAGTAAAAGAAGATTTTTGAAATTGTATTAATTGCCCAAATGCAATTTTGCAGTGTCTGTGGAGCTTTCTCCTGGTTTTCTGGATGGACGTTTTGTACCGTGCTTATATATTTCATATATCAATCGTAAGAATATTACAGTATTTTTTTTTCTTTCCCCAGGACATCTCTCCTGATACCTTAAAGGATGAACTGCCTGAAAGACAGCCAAGATATCCTTTTATACAGCTTCATTATTAAATCACTTTGAGTTGGAGGTTAATACGTATTGTATACAATATTGCCATTTAAGATTTTCTATTAAAACATACTCAAATTTACAGTATCAGTTGATTGTAAAAGTCTACTTGTATGAAACAGCAGTCTGATTCTCTTTAACCATACCCACATTTGTGGTATACAGTTACAAATACCAACACGATGATGGCCGAGTTTCTTACCCACTCTGTTTCATTTTTTCCAGTCCAGCTGGTAAGCAGGTTTTGAACTTGTACATCTAGGGTGCACCATGATGATTATTGTGACAACAAGATGCCATTTTAAAATAATATTTTTGTTTTGACAATTTTTGGATTGCAGCCCAGAATTGGAAGATCTGAACCTCTGCACCATCTATATATCTTACTGCGTTTTTGCACCCTGTGATGTGCAGTTTTATTACGTGTTACTATATGGGGCGACGTTGTGTCATCACATTTTGTACATGTGTAAAGCTGCTGATGGCAAAGTAACATTGAACTTTGATTTTAAATAAGTTTGATTTTGTTTGCCTGACCAGGGATGATTTACTTTTTTTTAGGGTGTAAACCTGAGCAGCAGATGATGTACGCCGGCAGCAAAAACAAGTTAGTCCAAACTGTAGAGCTGACCAAGGTTTGTAATTCTTATTTTTTCCCCCACATAAGTTTGAAATACTATTTGTAAATAGTTTTTACATCAGGGGTGTGTGTGTGTTTCCTCCTAAATATAATTAATTAAATAATTGTTTCCTTCTAGGTATTTGAAATTCGAAACACAGAAGACTTGACAGAGGAATGGCTGCGGGAAAAACTAGGATTCTTTCGTTAGGCGCCTCTCATCTGACTCGAAGAGGAAAAAAGTTCTGCAGAGGTTTTTTTTCCTGCTTTCCTTGTAGTTTAACACACACGTATGCCAAGCTGACACATTCCAAAATCATTTTAAGAAAACTGGTCCAGTAAGTCATTATATAT